>CM059787.1:32266012-32976012 GCA_030435695.1 Brachymystax lenok tsinlingensis | reverse complement strand
CCGTCCCAGGATGTCTGTCCTCTCCCCCAGCCTGCTTGGAGACCTGGAAGGCCTGTCTCTCTCCAACATCTCCTCCGCCATGCAGGTGTGTGTCCTGTCTGCCTGCGTGTTGGTTTGTCTATCCCTCCCTCTGTGTGGAAGTCCACTGGGTCCCGTGTGTGTCTGGCTGACCGGGCTTCGAGAGAGACGACATACAGTAGTGTGTCTCTGAATGAGCCGATCCCTCCGGGGGCTGAGATGCCCCCTGAGGTTGGCTACTGACCTTTTTTCCTCCTCCTCTCATACAGGTGCGATGCCTGTGCTTTTCTCCATCTGCCCTGTTCGTACAGCCTTGGATGCCAACCTCCGTCCATCCATCTCCGTCTCTCTTTCCAGCTCTCCCTCCGTCTCTCCCCGTCGCCTCTGTACAGTGTGTCTATACGTGATGGTTGGCCCTTTCCCACAGTGTAATGGCTGTCTGTCTTTGGTTTGAGATTGATGTGCGTGTGTTGGCCTTGCGCTAGTTTAGCTGAGGACCAAGCGTGAGCAAACAATCAGCTAATCCATTAGAGAGACGATTTTTGTCCCCATAACGTCACCATACGGTCCCGTAATGTTCCCATTACGTTCCTTATCTTAGCTACGAAGAAGTTCCCTCAGGGAAGAAGTTCCCTCAAGTATCCAATCTTTTGTGTCCTTTGAATTTTTCTGTCATCACTCGTCCAAGCCTTTTGTGTGCGTGTGTGATTGACAGCCCTTCCCAGGCCTGTCTGTATGCAGAGTGGTGTGGGTACTGAAAGGTGAAAGCCCGGGCAGTAATGGAGAATAGAACTGCAGATTAAACAGGGTGCTGTTTGCACGTCGGCGTCTGATTTGAGAGTCAATCCTATGCATACATACATGATGGCCATCAGGATTCATAGACTGGGGGTAAATAACCTCACAATCCTCTATTGCTATTTACTTTCAAAAGCGTACGAACACACACACACACACGCGCGCGCACACACACACGCAGTGTCACCCACTCACTCACGATGTCTCTCTCTCACACACACACTTACCCCTGTGTCTTTTCTATATCTCACCAATCCGCCCGCAGAAGCGGTGTGTGTCTCAGCTGAGCGCTTCAGCCCTTTTAGAGAATTACTGCATGGTTATCAAAGACATTTACATTAACCCTGGTCACCGTCTCTGACCCTCTCCTCTATCGCCCTCTCTCCTCTCCTTCTCCCCCCTCTTTGTCTCTCTCTCTCTCTGTCTCTCTCTCTTCTCTCTCCCTCTCTCTAATAACATTTTGACATTAGAGGATCTCTCATAAATGCCTTTTAAACCAACCCACCCTGCCACACACCCTCCGTCCGTGTGTGTGGGGGGGGGGGTTGGCTAAGCCTGATAACTTTTCATTCATAATTAGCATTGGGCGAATGGGGCTGCGTTGGGGGGAAATTGAACTGTCAGCAGCAGGGCGCGGGCCGTTTGACCCCATCACACCCGGAGGGGGCCATCATAATTTGTTCATTTGGTGCCCATCAGACGGGCCTCTCCTCCCCCGTCTCCCCACTCTGACCTCCTCCGGTGTGGGCGCGATGGGTTAAGGTCTAATTATGAATCGGCAGCGGGCCGGGAAAGGCTGGAATATAGCAGCCCTGCCCTCCACACACCCCTACCTGCCACTCTCTCTCTCTCTCTCACACACACACACTGGCTGGGTATAAATAGGTTGAAATGCCCTGTAGGAAATAGTGCAATATGCAATCGGTTGGTTTTGATGGGATGTGGCTGGGTGAGCGTGTAGGGGGTTGTCTGTCTGTCTCTGAATCAAGTCCCTGATGCAAAGGCTTCAATTAAACTGGTGTACTGTACTGTACCATAACTATCCATGCTGATGAATCACTTAAAACAAAATCCTATTTGGTGATGAATTACCCCAGATGAGCTAACCTCTGCTGTGTTTTGGGCTCACTAATTCCTGTTGACTTAATATGGTTGTAGGTGACTGCAGTGACGTCTAGTTGACTCCTTCTAGTCAAGGTCTTCTGATAGACTGACTCCATTAATTGTCAGCTCCTGACTGACTGGGGGACAATTACAATCAGACGATGTCTCTTACACACCTTTCTGTTTCGGTCTGTCTCTCACTCTCTCACACAATCTCCCAACGTAATCAAATCCTCTTTCGGAAGTAACAAGCCGCCAATGTCACAAAAGGCAGAAATGGATTTTCAATACCGTCCTCATACATCTCCTAACATGCACTCTTTCTCTTAAATTGCACATCTTATGCGTCCACATGCTCGCCAGACGCCCGGCTACGGTTAGCCCCTTTTGAATATGTCAGCGGGATTTTCAGGTCATTTACCAGAGAGGATGCTGGGAGGGAGTGAGCGTGTCGTCCCGTTGTGTGTGTGTGTGTGTGTGTATCCGGGCTCTGAAGGTGACTGGCGTGTGTGTGTCATCCATCACAGTAGCATCCTTTAAGTTGAGACATAATAAAGCCTCTCAATCAACTTCCTCTCCCATTGTCAGCTTCCCCCAAGTCCAGGAGAGCCAAAAAGAGACACCCTGTGTGTGTGCGCGCGCGCCACATGGGAGTCAAGGTTACATCCCTAGCCTGCTGTTATTTACACTTTGGGTCCGGGGGATGCCTCCGGTGGCGGAAGACGCGGGAGGGGAGGTTGTGTGCGTTAAGCCGTCACTGTCCGTTGTGTGAAATTGGTGATGAGAAGCGGTTTAAAGCCCTGTGCTATCCTGCCCTCCTCTCTGTATCCCTCCCTCTTCTCGCTTGTGTTAGACAGGACCTTGAGCGCTGGTTGGAGGCAAGGATGTGCTTGTCGGGATTGTAAATCTGTTTTGAGACGGGGTGGCAGACGTTACGGCCAGCTTTATCGACAGCGACTGCTCCGACACGGACAAAAGTGGCCCGATTAAATTTCCCTCGTTGGCGTGACGGGCGAGTGTGAGGGCGCCACTTCGCCGGCAAATGTTTGTTTGACCCCCTTTCCTGTCTGTGTGTCCAGGACGTCTGAGGGGACACGACATAGATCGTCAAGGCTGACTGTTACCATGGGAGGTTTGAGAACCTCCTCTTCTGTGTCGTCGTGAAGATTACCACCTCTTATACTGGATTTTCTTGTGTATATTTTCCTTATTTTAACTAGGCAAGTCCGTTAAGAACAAATTCTTATTTACAATGACGGCCTAGGAACAGTGGGTTAACTGCCTTGTTCAGGGGCAGAACGGCTGATTTTTACCTTGTGAGCTCGGGGATTCGATCTAGCAACCTTTCGGTTACTGGCCCAACGCTCTAACCACTAGGCTCCCTGTTGCCTGTATGTAGAAGACCCTTTGACTGTGATTGGCTAGTTTCTGTTTACTAACTAAGCAGTGTCATTGAACGCTGAATCCCAGGCACCCAGGGCAGTAACGCTCCGGAGACGGCACTTTTGACTTCCGTCTCTTCAGCACCCTGTCGTATTTCAAACCCGATTCTCCACACTCAGACACCATGACAGTCCCGACAATGTTTCACACACATCTCTTCTCATCTCCCTTCTCCTATCGTCTGATCTGGTCCGCCCACCTCCATCTCCTGTCAAGCAACGCGTTTCTGACACCTCTCAAAACCGTGTGTGTGTTCCCATTTCAGAAATGAGGAGTTCTATTCGGCCCTCGTTTCACTCTCGGGCTCGTTTTATGTGGCTTGTTGCCGTTGACACTTTTGACATTGCGTTGTGCGATTTCTCGCCCCTCTTTCTATTGTTCCGCTCTCTCGCTCGCGCTCTCTCTCTCTCTCTCAGCTTGTTGAGGTAAACGCGTAGCACCAGCAGGTGTATCGGCGGGATTCGGGTGTTAACTGCTCGTTTGACCCTTCTCTCACTTGACTCTCATGAACACGGTTGATATCCATGTGTCTGTCTGACAGAGGCGGGGAGGTTCGTGTTAAGTCGGTAGAGTTATGGGCATTCTATAGCCTAGTTAGTATATATGGCCGTGATAGTCCTGATATTTGGTTTTGAAAAGCACCCTGTCGAAGACAGCTTGGCTGTCGAAAAACGTTGGTTATAAAATGATTGCGCCGGAGCTCCTAGAGTGTGCGACTCTCCTTTTCTTCTTTTTCAAGTGTTCTACTCCGCTAGCCCGCACCACGCCTAAACAGGTGTGCGTTTGTTTCGCCTCCAGTCCTGATAGTTTGACAGTTATGTTTATACTGCATGGCTGGGCTGAGTGTCAACAGGGCAGCCTTCGACTGCTCATGAGGATTGAGCCACAAAGCAATGTCACATTTTTCTAAGCTCGTTCTGCTATTCGCACGTGGATGCGACATGAGTGGTTACACGTCAATGTTACGAAATGCTACTTTTCAATCCTAATTAAAAGTAGCGTTTTTTGTAACAGTTGTTGATGGGGATATTGCAATGGAGGGTCGTTTTTGTGCCTATGCAAAGTGTTCCGAAACCACAGAGCCGACTTAAGGTAGATTTGGTTTTTGTATGTAGCTTAATTGTTGCATCAGTCTTTTGTCTGTAAAGTAGATGGCTTGTACTGCAACACGTAGGCCTTAGGTGCAAGTCCGTGTACAATGCTACTGTAGGGTAGGTCCTTTTGAGTCTAGAGGAGGCCGTCGCCACTGTCGAACGAGTCGAGAGAGAGCGAAGAGTCGAGCCGGTTTAATGTGCCGAGAAAATAATGAAAGGAACAGAATAAGAGAGGGACCGTGCTAATGCAGGGAGCGGGAAAATAAAGAACAAGCAAAACACTCCACTTAAACCTCAAAAATGTGACTAAGTTTCTTCTCCTCCTGGCATGGTGTTTTGTCCTGCCTTTCTGTGCTATGGTAATTCCATTTTCTGCTGGTGAAAAGGTAAAAGCTCTGTTAATGGAGAGTTGAATGGCAGGCCCAGAGCAGGCCTCTAGTGTTCCCATTCATTAAGCCTGAGCAGTCCTTCAGCCTGCCATCAGACCCACTCACTACTAGTCTGCCTGATTGGGGAATTATACCAATAATAATACAGTGGGTTTATATGGGGCTTTTCTAGAACATTGCAACGGGCCCTTTTCAAGGGAGAAAGGTTGCTTTTAATGAACAGAGCTAGGCTTAAGTTGTCAACAAACCCTCAGTTATTTGCAGTCGAAACAAAGTAGAATAGCCTAACCACTGATTTGTAGATGGTGAATACATTTTGAGTGCTGGGCCTACGCTATCAACCAACAAATGAAAAGAGTAAATAAGTATTTGTACGTGTACCTTTTTATAAAGACCATGTTGGTCAAAGTTAGCAACCTACCTTTTTTTTTTTAGATCATACCTGTCCTCTCTGTGGTCCAGGTTACACGGTTTTGTCCCAAAGAAGTGCCTGTCTCGCTCTCTCTGTTTCTCTCTGTATACTCACCCCTGTCCTCTTTTCCTGTGCCGCCCTCCTCCAGGTGAGCGGTCCGGCGTTTGTCCCAGAGAAGAGCCATGACCTGCTGCACCGTATGACAGGTAAAGGTCTGTCAGCCCAGTACCAGTTCCCCAGACAGCCCTGTCTCTACCAGCCCAGCATGGTCTCAGTCCAGATCAGCCTAACCAACACCTCAGACCACCCTCTGGAACAGATCCACATCGGAGACAGGAGCCCCACAGGACTCAACATGCACTGCTTCAATACTATAGGTGGGTTAGATATCATAATACACTGCTTCAATACTATAGGTGGGTTAGACAATAACATAATACACTGCTTCAATACTATAGGTGGGTTAGACAACAACAACAATACACTGCTTCAATACTGTAAGTGGGTTAGATAACAACATAATACACTGCTTCAATACTGTAGGTGGGTTAGACAACAACATAATACACTGCTTCAATACTGTAGGTGACTTAGACAACAACATAACACACTGCTTCAATACTGTAGGTGGGTTGGATAACAACATAATACACTGCTTCAATACTATAAGTGGGTTAGATAACAACATAATACACTGCTTCAATACTGTTGGTGACTTAGACAACTTATTACACTGCTTCAATACTGTAGGTGGGTTAGACAACAACATAATACACTGCTTCAATATTATAGGTGGGTTAGATATCATAATACACTGCTTCAGTACTATAGGTGACTTAGACAACAACATAATTCACTGCTTCAATACTATAGGTGGGTTAGACAACATAATACACTGCTTCAATACTGTAGGTGGGTTAGATATCATAATACACTGCTTCAATACTATAGGTGGGTTAGACAACAACATATTACACTGCTTCAATACTATAGGTGGGTTAGATATCATAATACACTGCTTCAATACTATAGGTGGGTTAGACAACAACATATTACACTGCTTCAATACTATAGGTGGGTTAGACAACAACATATTACACTGCTTCAATACTATAGGTGGGTTAGACAACAACATATTACACTGCTTCAATACTATAGGTGGGTTAGACAACAACAATACACTGCTTCAATACTGTAGGTGGGTTAGACAACATAATACACTGCTTCAATACTGTAGGTGACTTAGACAACAACATAACACACTGCTTCAATACTGTAGGTGGGTTGGATAACAACATAATACACTGCTTCAATACTATAAGTGGGTTAGATAACAACATAATACACTGCTTCAATACTGTAGGTGACTTAGACAACAACATAACACACTGCTTCAATACTGTAGGTGGGTTAGATAACAACATAATACACTGCTTCAATACTGTAGGTGGGTTAGATAACAATACACTGCTTCAATACTGTAGGTGTGTTAGATAACAACATAATACACTGCTTCAATATTATAGGTGGGTTAGACAAGAACATAATACACTGCTTTAATACTATAGGCTGGTTAGACAACAACATAATACACTGCTTCAATACTGTAAGTGGGTTGGATAACAACATAATACACTGCTTCAATACTATAAGTGGGTTAGATAACAGCATAATACACTGCTTCAATACTGTAGGTGGGTTAGACAACAATATAATACACTGCTTCAATACTGTAGGTGGGTTAGACAACTTATTACACTGCTTCAGTACTATAGGTGACTTAGACAACATAATTCACTGCTTCAATACTGTAGGTTACTTAGACAACATAACACATTGCATCAATACTGTAGGTGACTTAGACAACAACATAATACACTGCTTCAATACTATAGGTGGGTTAGATAACAACATAATACTCTGCTTCAATACTATAGGTGGGTTAGACAACAACATAATGCACTGCTTCAATACTATAGGTGGGTTAGACAACAACATAATACACTGCTTCAATACTGTAAGTGGGTTAGACAACAACAACAATACACTGCTTCAATACTGTAGGTGGGTTAGATAACATAATACACTGCTTCAATACTGTAGGTGGGTTAGATAACAACATGATACACTGCTTCAATAATATAGGTGGGTTAGATATCATAATACACTGCTTCAATACTATAGGTGGGTTAGATAACATATTACACTGCTTCAATACTATAGGTGGGTTAGATATCATAATACACTGCTTCAATACTATAGGTGGGTTAGATATCATAATACACTGCTTCAATACTGTAGGTGGGTTAGATAACATCATAATACACTGCTTCAATACTGTAGGTGGGTTAGATTACAACACAATACACTGCTTCAATACTATAGGTGGGTTAGATAACAACAAGATACACTGCTTCAATACTATAGGTGGGTTAGACAACAACATAATACACTGCTTCAATATTATAGGTGGGTTAGACAACAACATAATACACTGCTTCAATACTGTAAGTGGGTTAGATAACAACATAATACACTGCTTCAATACTGTAGGTGGGTTAGATAACAACATAATACACTGCTTCAATACTGTAAGTGGGTTAGATAACAACATAATACACTGCTTCAATATTATAGGTGGGTTAGACAACAACAATACACTGCTTCAATACTATAGGTGGGTTAGATAACATACAGTGGGGAAAAAGGTATTTAGTCAGCCACCAATTGTGCAAGTTCTCTCACTTAAAAAGATGAGAGAGGCCTGTAATTTTCATCATAGGTACACTTCAACTATGACAGACAAAATGAGGAAAAATTTTTTTTATGAATTTATTTGCAAATTATGGTGGAAAATAAGTATTTGGTCAATAACAAAAGTTTATCTCAATACTTTGTTATATACCCTTTGTTGGCAATGACAGAGGTCAAACGTTTTCTGTAAGTCTTCACAAGGTTTTCACACACTGTTGCTGGTATTTTGGCCCATTCCTCCATGCAGATCTCCTCTAGAGCAGTGATGTTTTGGGGCTGTCGCTGGGCAACACGGACTTTCAAAGATTTTCTATGGGGTTGAGATCTGGAGACTGGCTAGGCCACTCCAGGACCTTGAAATGCTTCTTACGAAGCCACTCCTTCGTTGGTTCGGCGGTGTGTTTGGGATCATTGTCATGCTGAAAGACCCAGCCACGCTTTCATCTTCAATGCCCTTGCTGATGGAAGGAGGTTTTCACCAAAATCTCACGATACATGGCCCCATTCATTCTTTCCTTTACACGGATCAGTCAGTCCTGGTCCCTTTGCAGAAAAACAGCCCCAAAGCATGATGTTTCCACCCCCATGCTTCACAGTAGGTATGGTGTTCTTTGGATGCAACTCAGCATTCTTTGTCCTCCAAACACGACGAGTTGAGTTTTTACCAAAAAGTTCTATTTTGGTTTCATCTGACATTCTCCCAATCCTCATCTGGATCATCCAAATGCTCTCTAGCAAACTTTAGACGGGCCTGAACATGTACTGGCTTAAGCAGGGGGACACGCCTGGCACTGCAGGATTTGAGTCCCTGGCGGCGTAGTGTGTTACTGATGGTAGGCTTTGTTACTTTGGTCCCAGCTCTCTGCAGGTCATTCACTAGGTCCCCGTGTGGTTCTGGGATTTTTGCTCACCGTTCTTGTGATCATTTTGACCCCACGGGTGAGATCTTGCGTGGAGCCCCAGATCGAGGAAGATTATCAGTGGTCTTGTATGTCTTCCATTTCCTAATAATTGCTCCCACAGTTGATTTCTTCAAACCAAGCTGCTTACCTATTGCAGATTGTCTTCCCAACCTGGTGCAGGTCTACAATTTTGTTTCTGGTGTCCTTTGACAGCTCTTTGGTCTTGGCCATAGTGGAGTTTGGAGTGTGACTGTTTGAGGTTGTGGACAGGTGTCTTTTATACTGATAACAAGTTCAAACAGGTGCCATTAATACAGGTAATGAGTGGAGGACAGAGAAGCCTCTTAAAGAAGAAGTTACAGGTCTGTGAGAGCCAGAAATCTTGCTTGTTTGTATGTGACCAAATACTTATTTTCCACCATAATTTGCAAATAAATTCATAAAAAATCCTACAATGTGAATTTCTGGATTTTTTTCCCTCATTTTGTCTGTCATAGTTGAAGTGTACCTATGATGAAAATTACAGGCCTCTCTCATCTTTTTAAGTGAGAGAACTTGCACAATTGGTGGCTGACTAAATACTTTTTTCCCCCACTGTAATACACTGCTTCAATACTATAGGTGGGTTAGATATCATAATACACTGCTTCAATACTATAGGTGGGTTAGATAACAACATAATACACTGCTTCAATACTGTAGGTGGGTTAGACAACAACATAATACACTGCTTCAATACTATAGGTGGGTTAGATATCATAATACACTGCTTCAATACTATAGGTGGGTTAGACAACAATTCAATGCTTCAATACTGTAGGTGGGTTAGACAACAACAATACACTGCTTCAGTACTGTAGGTGGGTTAGACAACATAATACACTGCTTCAATACTATAGGTGGGTTAGACAACATCATGATACACTGCTTCAATACTGTAGGTGGGTTAGATAACAACACAATACACTGCTTCAATACTGTAGGTGGGTTAGATAACAACATAATACACTGCTTCAATACTGTAGGTGGGTTAGATAACAACACAATACACTGCTTCAATTCTGTAGGTGGGTTAGATAACAACACAATACACTGCTTCAATACTATAGGTGGGTTAGATAACAACATAATGCACTGCTTCAATACTATAGGTGGGTTAGACGACAACATACACTGCTTCAATACTATAGGTGGGTTAGATATCATAATTCACTGCTTCAATACTATAGTTGGGTTAGACAACATAATACACTGCTTCAATACTATAGGTGGATTTAGACAACAACATAATGCACTGCTTCAATACTGTAGGTGGGTTAGATAACATATTACACTGCTTCAATACTATAGGTGGATTTAGACAACAACATAATGCACTGCTTCAATACTGTAGGTGGGTTAGATAACATAATACACTGCTTCAATACTATAGGTGGATTTAGACAACAACATAATGCACTGCTTCAATACTGTAGGTGGGTTAGATAACATATTACACTGCTTCAATACTATAGGTGGATTTAGACAACAACATAATGCACTGCTTCAATACTGTAGGTGGGTTAGATAACATATTACACTGCTTCAATACTATAGGTGGGTTAGACAACAACAACAATACACTGCTTCAATACTATAGGTGGGTTAGATATCATAATACACTGCTTCAATACTATAGTTGGGTTAGATATCATAATACACTGCTTCAATACTATAGGTGGGTTAGATAACAACATAATACACTGCTTCAATACTATTGGTGGGTTATTCAACAACAACAATACACTGCTTCAATACTATTGGTGGGTTAGATATCATAATACACTGCTTCAATACTATAGGTGGGTTAGATATCATAATACACTGCTTCAATACTATAGGTGGGTTAGACAACATAATACACTGCTTCAATACTATAGGTGGGTTAGATATCATAATACACTGCTTCAATACTATAGGTGGGTTAGATAACATATTACACTGCTTCAATACTATAGGTGGGTTAGACAACAACAACAATACACTGCTTCAATACTATAGGTGGGTTAGATATCATAATACACTGCTTCAATACTATAGTTGGGTTAGATATCATAATACTGCTTCAATACTATAGGTGGGTTAGACAACATAATTCAATGCTTCAATACTGTAAGTGGTTTAGATAACAACATAATACACTGCTTCAATACTGTAGGTGGGTTAGATAACATATTACACTGCTTCAATACTGTAGGTGGGTTAGATAACAACATAATACTCTGCTTCAATACTATAGGTGGGTTAGACAACAACATAATGCACTGCTTCAATACTATAGGTGGGTTAGACAACAACATAATACACTGCTTCAATACTGTAAGTGGGTTAGACAACAACAACAATACACTGCTTCAATACTGTAGGTGGGTTAGATAACATAATACACTGCTTCAATACTGTAGGTGGGTTAGATAACAACATGATACACTGCTTCAATAATATAGGTGGGTTAGATATCATAATACACTGCTTCAATACTATAGGTGGGTTAGATAACATATTACACTGCTTCAATACTATAGGTGGGTTAGATATCATAATACACTGCTTCAATACTATAGGTGGGTTAGATATCATAATACACTGCTTCAATACTGTAGGTGGGTTAGATAACATCATAATACACTGCTTCAATACTGTAGGTGGGTTAGATTACAACACAATACACTGCTTCAATACTATAGGTGGGTTAGATAACAACAAGATACACTGCTTCAATACTATAGGTGGGTTAGACAACAACATAATACACTGCTTCAATATTATAGGTGGGTTAGACAACAACATAATACACTGCTTCAATACTGTAAGTGGGTTAGATAACAACATAATACACTGCTTCAATACTGTAGGTGGGTTAGATAACAACATAATACACTGCTTCAATACTGTAAGTGGGTTAGATAACAACATAATACACTGCTTCAATATTATAGGTGGGTTAGACAACAACAATACACTGCTTCAATACTATAGGTGGGTTAGATAACATACAGTGGGGAAAAAAGGTATTTAGTCAGCCACCAATTGTGCAAGTTCTCTCACTTAAAAAGATGAGAGAGGCCTGTAATTTTCATCATAGGTACACTTCAACTATGACAGACAAAATGAGGAAAAATTTTTTTTATGAATTTATTTGCAAATTATGGTGGAAAATAAGTATTTGGTCAATAACAAAAGTTTATCTCAATACTTTGTTATATACCCTTTGTTGGCAATGACAGAGGTCAAACGTTTTCTGTAAGTCTTCACAAGGTTTTCACACACTGTTGCTGGTATTTTGGCCCATTCCTCCATGCAGATCTCCTCTAGAGCAGTGATGTTTTGGGGCTGTCGCTGGGCAACACGGACTTTCAAAGATTTTCTATGGGGTTGAGATCTGGAGACTGGCTAGGCCACTCCAGGACCTTGAAATGCTTCTTACTGAAGCCACTCCTTCGTTGCCAGGCGGTGTGTTTGGGATCATTGTCATGCTGAAAGACCCAGCCACGTTTCATCTTCAATGCCCTTGCTGATGGAAGGAGGTTTTCACTCAAAATCTCACGATACATGGCCCCATTCATTCTTTCCTTTACACGGATCAGTCGTCCTGGTCCCTTTGCAGAAAAACAGCCCCAAAGCATGATGTTTCCACCCCATGCTTCACAGTAGGTATGGTGTTCTTTGGATGCAACTCAGCATTCTTTGTCCTCCAAACACGACGAGTTGAGTTTTTACCAAAAAGTTCTATTTTGGTTTCATCTGACATTCTCCCAATCCTCATCTGGATCATCCAAATGCTCTCTAGCAAACTTTAGACGGGCCTGAACATGTACTGGCTTAAGCAGGGGGACACGTCTGGCACTGCAGGATTTGAGTCCCTGGCGGCGTAGTGTGTTACTGATGGTAGGCTTTGTTACTTTGGTCCCAGCTCTCTGCAGGTCATTCACTAGGTCCCCGTGTGGTTCTGGGATTTTTGCTCACCGTTCTTGTGATCATTTTGACCCCACGGGTGAGATCTTGCGTGGAGCCCCAGATCGAGGAAGATTATCAGTGGTCTTGTATGTCTTCCATTTCCTAATAATTGCTCCCACAGTTGATTTCTTCAAACCAAGCTGCTTACCTATTGCAGATTGTCTTCCCAACCTGGTGCAGGTCTACAATTTTGTTTCTGGTGTCCTTTGACAGCTCTTTGGTCTTGGCCATAGTGGAGTTTGGAGTGTGACTGTTTGAGGTTGTGGACAGGTGTCTTTTATACTGATAACAAGTTCAAACAGGTGCCATTAATACAGGTAATGAGTGGAGGACAGAGAAGCCTCTTAAAGAAGAAGTTACAGGTCTGTGAGAGCCAGAAATCTTGCTTGTTTGTATGTGACCAAATACTTATTTTCCACCATAATTTGCAAATAAATTCATAAAAAATCCTACAATGTGAATTTCTGGATTTTTTTCCCTCATTTTGTCTGTCATAGTTGAAGTGTACCTATGATGAAAATTACAGGCCTCTCTCATCTTTTTAAGTGAGAGAACTTGCACAATTGGTGGCTGACTAAATACTTTTTTCCCCCACTGTAATACACTGCTTCAATACTATAGGTGGGTTAGATATCATAATACACTGCTTCAATACTATAGGTGGGTTAGACAACAACATAATACACTGCTTCAATACTGTAGGTGGGTTAGACAACAACATAATACACTGCTTCAATACTATAGGTGGGTTAGATATCATAATACACTGCTTCAATACTATAGGTGGGTTAGACAACAATTCAATGCTTCAATACTGTAGGTGGGTTAGACAACAACAATACACTGCTTCAGTACTGTAGGTGGGTTAGACAACAACAATGCACTGCTTCAATACTATAGGTGGGTTAGACAACATAATACACTGCTTCAATACTATAGGTGGGTTAGACAACATCATGATACACTGCTTCAATACTGTAGGTGGGTTAGATAACAACACAATACACTGCTTCAATACTGTAGGTGGGTTAGATAACAACATAATACACTGCTTCAATACTGTAGGTGGGTTAGATAACAACACAATACACTGCTTCAATTCTGTAGGTGGGTTAGATAACAACACAATACACTGCTTCAATACTATAGGTGGGTTAGACGACAACAATGCACTGCTTCAATACTATAGGTGGGTTAGACGACAACATACACTGCTTCAATACTATAGGTGGGTTAGATATCATAATACACTGCTTCAATACTATAGGTGGGTTAGATAACATAATACACTGCTTCAATACTATAGGTGGGTTAGACAACAACAACAATACACTGCTTCAATACTATAGGTGGGTTAGACAACAACAATACACTGCTTCAATACTATAGGTGGGTTAGATATCATAATACACTGCTTCAATACTATAGGTGGGTTAGATAACAACATAATACACTGCTTCAATACTATTGGTGGGTTATTCAACAACAACAATACACTGCTTCAATACTATTGGTGGGTTAGATATCATAATACACTGCTTCAATACTATAGGTGGGTTAGATATCATAATACACTGCTTCAATACTATAGGTGGGTTAGACAACATAATACACTGCTTCAATACTATAGGTGGGTTAGATATCATAATACACTGCTTCAATACTATAGGTGGGTTAGATAACATATTACACTGCTTCAATACTATAGGTGGGTTAGACAACAACAACAATACACTGCTTCAATACTATAGGTGGGTTAGATATCATAATACACTGCTTCAATACTATAGTTGGGTTAGATATCATAATACTGCTTCAATACTATAGGTGGGTTAGACAACATAATTCAATGCTTCAATACTGTAAGTGGTTTAGATAACAACATAATACACTGCTTCAATACTGTAGGTGGGTTAGATAACATATTACACTGCTTCAATACTGTAGGTGGGTTAGATAACAACATAATACACTGCTTCAATACTATAGGTGGGTTAGATATCATAATACACTGCTTCAATACTATAGGTGGGTTAGACATCATAATACACTGCTTCAATACTATAGGTGGGTTAGACAACATAATACACTGCTTCAATACTATAGGTGGGTTAGATATCATAATACACTGCTTCAATACTATAGGTGGGTTAGATATCATAATACACTGCTTCAATACTATAGGTGGGTTAGATATCATAATACACTGCTTCAATACTATAGGTGGGTTAGACAACATAATACACTGCTTCAATACTGTAGGTGGGTTAGATAACATAATACACTGCTTCAATAATGTAGGTGGGTTAGATAACAACACAATACAATGCTTCAATACTATAGGTGGGTTAGACAACATAATACACTGCTTCAATACTGTAGGTGGGTTAAATAACACAATACACTGCTTCAATTCTGTAGGTGGGTTAGATAACACAATACACTGCTTCAATACTATAGGTGACTTAGACAACAACACAATACACTGCTTCAATACTATAGGTGGGTTAGACAACAACACAATACACTGCTTCAATATTATAGGTGGGTTAGACAACAACATAATACACTGCTTCAATACTATAGGCTGGTTAGATATCATAATACACTGCTTCAATACTATAGGTGGGTTAGATATCATAATACACTGCTTCAATACTATAGGTGGGTTAGACTACAACATAATACACTGCTTCAATACTGTAGGTGGGTTAGATAACAACATAATACACTGCTTCAATACTATAGAGTGCATTCAGAAGCCACTCTTGCGTTGCCTTGACTATGTACTTAGGGTCGTTGTCCTGTTGGAAGGTGACTCTTCACCCAAGTCTGAGGTCCTGAGCTTTCTTGAGCAGGTTTTCATCAAGGATCTCTCTGTACTTTGCTATGTTAATCTTTCCCTCGATCCTGGCTAGTCTCCCAGTCCCTGCTGCTGAAAAACATCCCCATAGCATGATGCTGCCGTCACCGTGGCGTTCAGGATAGAGTTCAATCTTGGTTTCATCAGACCAGAGAATCTTGTTTCTCATGGTCTGTAGGTGCCTTTTGGCAAACTCCAAGCGGGCTGTCATGTGCCTTTTATTAAGGAGTGGCTTCCGTCTTGCCCCTCTACCATATAGGCCTAATTTGGTGGAGTGCTGCAGAGATGGTTGTCCTTCTGGAAAGTTCTCCCATCTCCACAGAGGAACTCCAGAGCTCTGTCAGTGACCATCGGGTTCTTGGTCACCTCCCTGACCAAGGGCCTTCTCCACCGATTGCTCAGTTTGGCCGTGTGCCCAGCTCTAGGAAGAGGCTTGGTGGTTCCAAACTTCTTCCATTTAAGAGTTATGGATGCCACTGTGTTCTTGGGGACCTTCAATGCTGCAGAAATGTTTTGGTTATTCACTGCTTCAATACTATAGGTGAGTTATACTTTTGGTCATGTAGCGTCTATGTGGACACCTGCTCGTCGAACATCTCATTCCAAAATCATGGGCATTAATCTGGAGTTGGTCTACCCTTTTGCTGCTATAACAGCCTCCGCTCTTCTGGGAAGGCTTTCAACTAGATGTTGGAACATTGCTGCTGGGACTTGCTTCCATTCAGCCACGAGCATTAGTGAGGTCGGGCACTGATGTTGGGCAATTAGGCCTGGCTCGCAGTCGGCGTTCCAATTCATCCCAAAGGTGTTCGATGGGGTTGAGGTCAGCGCTCTGTGCAGGTCAGTTAAGTTCTTCCACATAGATCTCAACAAACTATTTCTGTATGGACCTCTCTTTGTGCACGGGGGCATTGTGATGCTGAAACATGAAAGGGCCTTCCCAAAACTTTTGCCACAAGGTTGGAAGCACAGAATTGTCTAGAATGTCATTGTGTGCTGTAGCGTAAAGATTTCCCGTCAATGGAACTAAGGGACCTAGCCCGAACCATGAAAAACAGCCTCAAACAAGTTTTTCATTGTCAACCAAACTAAAGTTGGAACTATGCATTCTTGAAGGTGGTGTTCTCCTGGCATCGGCCAAACCCAGATTCGTCCGTCAGATTGCCAGATGGTGAAGTGTGATTCATCACTCCAGAGTCCAATGGCGGTGAGCTTTACACTACTCCAGCCGACACTTGGCTGCTCGGCCATGGAAACCCATTTCATGAAGCTCCTGACGAACAGTTCTTGTGCTGACGTTGCTTCCTGAGGCAGTTTGGAACTCGGTAGAGAGTGTTGCTACCAAGGACAGACAATTTTTACGCGCTTCAGCACTCAGCGTCCCGTTCTGTGAACTTGTGTGGCCTGCCACTGAGCCATTGTTGTTTGTAGACGGTTCCACTTCACAATAACAGCACTTCCAGTTGACCGGGGCAGCTCTAGCAGGGCAGAAATTTGACAAACTGACTTGTTCGAATAGTGGCATCCTATGACAGTGCCACATTAAGTCACCGAGCTCTTCAATATGGGCCATTCTACTGCCAATGTTTGTCTATGGAGATTGCATGGCTGTGTACTCGAATTTATACACCTCTCAGCAAATCCCCTAATTTGAAGGGGTGTCAACACACTTTTGTCTATATAGTGTGTCTTCATTCATAACACACACACACACACACACACACACACACACACACACACACACACACACACACACACACATTCCTCTGAGCCCAGACATTAAAGAAAAGCAAAAGAAAAGGGGGGGTGAAAAACAAGATGAAAAGGTGTGCGCTCAAGCGCCTTAAAAGCATCAATTGGCTGTGGATTGATTGGGCATTGAAGGAACTCCGGCAGCCAAACACTGGGTAATTGGGATCGATTGAGCTTAGAGTGTGGGTGTGCGTGAGAGTAGAGTTGCTTTTCATATTGAGCAGGAGAAAGTGAATGCAGACAGAATACCTTACTCTACCCCACAGTGTATTTAACCTCATAAAGACATTACAGACTAGCACTTGGCTATTCCTACAGCCGCATAGCCCACAATGTGTTAGAATAGATCTGTCTCTTCTATATGTCAGCATCTACTGGAGTAAAGTCCACGTTTCTCTTAAAACTAAAATGGAGAGGGGGAGGAGGAGTAGAGGGGGAGAGCGAGACGGAGACAGAGGGGTGATGGAGGGATAGCAAGCAGCTTTGAGAAGAGTGGAGAGAAAGTGTGTATGAGGGCTCTGGTGTCCAGGGTCCTCTCCTCTGTGTAAGAGAATTCCGCTCCACAGAGACACCTGGTTGCTCAGGAGACCGTGGAGGATCCTTCTGTCTGTCTCCTCTTGGCCTATCATTCCCTCTTTCTGTCTCACAGATGTCTCTCTGCTTCATGTCTTTCTCTCTCCACTCGGTCTCTCAGATCTCTCTCTGCTTTATGTCTTTCTCTCGATCTCTCTGCTTCATGTCTTTCTCACTCCCCTCGGTCTCACAGATGTCTCTCTGCTTCATGTCTTTCTCTCTCCCCTCGGTCTCTCAGATCTCTCTCTGCTTTATGTCTTTCTCTCGAGCTCTCTGCTTCATTTCTTTCTCTCTCCCCTCGGTCTCTCAGATCTCTCTCATCCCCAGTCTCTTTTCCTCCTTTATACATATCCATCTCCCCCCTCCTTTACTAGTTCTCTCTCTCTCTCTCCTTCTCTTCAGACCCTGACATTCTCTTTGACAACCCTGTTGTTTTGGAAATATGCTACTCCTTCATTTTTTTTTGTATTCTGTCTTTCGTCTCGTTGTTGTGGAGGATGAGATTGAAAGATGGATTTGTCACACGCGGTGGCCTTGCTTTGTGAAGTAGAAAACACAAGTGGTGTCTGCATGCCTGTCTGTTCCACTCTAATGACCTCCGCCTTTCCCTCTCCTCGTCCTCTGCCCCTTCCTCCTCTGCCCTTGTCACTCACTCCTCTCTCTTCCGTCCTCTTCTCCTTCCTTGTCTCCGTTCTCAGAGTGTCTGCTGCCAGAGGCCTCGGTGACTGTGTCTTTGGGCATCGACTTCAACGACTCAACACAAGCAGCCAACTTCCAGCTGTGGTAAGATACTCTGACGTCTTGTCGTTCCAGACAGCGAGGCTGAGACGGCTATACCCTCTTCTTCCTCCTCCTGTCCTGCTTTTCTTCCAGCTGTAGAAGGAACCTCCCCTCGTTTTCTTCTCATCTCTTCATGTCTCTGCTCTGCTCGCTGATCAATAGGCTGATCAGGAAACCTGTCTGGGACAAAGCGAATCAATCTTTCCTAAAATGCCAATCACCCAGTGTGTTTTGCATGATAATCACAACAGAGATGGAGAAAACGTCACACACACACCACTAATTTCATAGAGGGGCTTGTTGGTCTGTTGTCCTGTTTGTCCATCAGTACGAAGGAGGACCAGTTCAGTGTGTCCATCCAGCCTGCCGTAGGAGAACTTTTCCTACCCATCACCATGACCGAACAGGACTTCCGCCAGGAGCAAGGTAAGTTATCATACGCTGTTAACTCCCCCCAAAATATCAGTCATTATCTTACACAATTAGGCAAAACATTAGCTGCATTATCATCACCGTGACCAATCACTGGTGTTTAGGATTAGTCCCTGTTAAAGATGTGTGCCTTAGTCCAAGCAGCAACGTATGTAGTTTGTAGGTAATGGCTTCATAAGTGGGGCCAATAATTACTGGCCTGCGTTCTATGTAGGCTTTCTATCAATTGAATCATTAAGAAACATTCAACTTTGATTCGCCTCCAAGAGTGGTTGTATATCTTTTACACACACAGACACACACACACACACACACCTCACTCTCCTGTGAATATAAGAGGCATTGAGAGAATGCAGCACTTTTAAGTGCCTGCTAAATGCCTTCCTCGTCTTGTTAATATTCATTAACGAATCTTCATTCACTTTAGTCCTATTCTGGGCTCTCCTCCTCATAGCAATCAGAGGGAAGAGCAGGAACGGCTGGATTTAACCCTTCTCTTTTAAAGAAGATTATTTAATCCAAACCACTTTACTTCTCTTCCGGTGGTCTTTAGAAACAGATTTGTTGTTATTTTGACCTGAATGGGGTATTTTCCCTTGGCTAACTTGTGCCCCCACCACCCCACCCCACTCACTCTAAACTCCATCCCTCCCTGCCTCCCCCAGTCCTCATTAAATTCTCTTTCTGGAGTGTTGGGAGCTCTTGTGTTGTCCAAAAGTGCACTTTCTTTATTCATCTTCTTCACAGTCAAGCTCTTAAGCACTATGTTCATTTCCCGTCGTTTGTCACAGTCCGACTGGCTGTGTCTGTTGAGGACAGTGAACAGTTCGTTAGTGAGGATTCTTCTGTAGAGCACCTGCAACGCAACCTCCTAGATGTGACGCGAGTCCATCATTTCACTTGTTTCTGTTTCTCACCCAATCAGGGAAACGGCTGGGCATGAACGAGAGCTCGGCAACCATCACCATGGCAGCAGCGAACATGACCAGCCAACCAATCAGCAGACAGGTGGCAACCGTGGCCAACCTGGGAGTGGTTCCATCCGGTCAAGACAACATCCACAGGTGAGACGTGTGTCTGCGTGTGAAGGCTTGTTGTGTAATTGGTGTACACACGGCGTGCTAATGAGCCTCCTCCTCCGTCACGCACACCCACACACCTGACGGATAATTAGCCCTCCCTCCCTCCTCTCGCTCTCTGTTTCCTTATGTCTCTTTCACTTCCTCTCTGTCCCTCTTCCTGTCTCTCCTTTTATCTTTCCCTCTGTCTCCCACTCTGTCCCTCTTTCACTTTACCTCCCTGTCTGTCTCTCTATCCCACTGTCTGAATGTCTGTCTCTCTCCCTCCTTCCCTTTGTCTCCCCGCTCTCTTTCTGTTTGAGAGAGAGGATGGGTAACAGTGAGGGGAAAGAGGGAGAGGATGAATACGAGAGAGCGAGAGAGGAAGGAAGAAAGAGAAGGGGATGGAAAAATAGAGGGGGGTAGAAAAGGTGAGAGGGAGAAAGAGAGGAGAGTGGGAGGGAGATAATAGGAGACACCAGCACAAGGTTAAAGGGAGCTGGGAGGAGAGGAGAATCAGTGGAAATCAATGTTAGCCGGTGGGAGAGGCCTGCCTCCAATAACCCCATACTTCATTTAGAATAACCAATAGGACAAATGACTCTGGACTATCAATCTCTCTCTCCTGGCTGGCTGACGACTGGTGAGGAAGCTGCACTCTCCTCGCCGTCCCTTAATGATGACACGCTCTCTTCTGGTCTCACAATGATGACCTGGGCTTGTATCCACAAAGGGTCTCAGAAAAGTTCCTAGGAATCCTGTTAACCGGTTTTTAAGACAAAAATAATCCCAGCTCCGAGTAGGTTTTAGGATGTTCAGACAAACTGATCCAGGAGTAAAATCAACTCCTAAAAGTATCTCAGCTGGTCGTCACGACAGTTTGAGGTATTGCAAAGGAAAGGAAACCAAAGAAACAAGGAGCATCTATATGCTTCTTCCTCTCTGATAGAAATAGAGTCTACGGTCATAATTGACATTTGGTTATTCTCCATCGTTTGCAACAATGACGATGAGGCATCGCCAGCTTGATTTAATGTACTTCCGAATGTTGCGATGGTAAAACGTTTGCTATAATTTTCACCTGACACGACCACTTTGCCTACTCTTTGTTCTTGGTTAATATGGCGCATGCACGCTGACACGGTCGCCAGTTGTACGGCGTTTCCTCCGACACACTGGTGCAGCTGGCTTCCGGGTTAAGCGAGCAGTGTGTCAAGAAGCAGTGTGGCTTGACAGGGTCGTGTTTCGGAGGACGCATGGCTCTCGACCTTCGCCTCTCGCGAGTCCGTGCTGGAGTTGCAGCGATGGGACAAGGCAATACTCACAAATCTAAAATAAAGGAATGGAATTAAGAATATATAAATATTGAACCAGCAACATCAGAGCGGCATAGATTTAGATACAGTAGGATAGAATACAGTATATACATATGAGATGAGTAATGCAGAATATGTAACATTATTAAAGTGACTAGTGATTTCAACTCTGTACAGTTGAAGTCGGAAGTTTACATACACTTAGGTTGGAGTCATTAAAACTCGTTTATCAACCACTACACAAATTTCTTGTTAAACTAGTTTTGACAAGTCTGTTAGGACATCTACTTTGTGCATGACACAAGTACTTTTCTCAACAATTGTATAGACAGATTATTTCACTTATTATTCACTGTATCACAATTCCAGTGGGTCAGAAGTTTACATACACTAAGTTGATTGTGCCTTTAAACAGCTTGGAAAATGTCTTTGCTTTAGAAGCTTCTGATAGGCTAATTTATATCATTTGAGTCAATTGGAGGTGTACCTGTGGATGTATTTCAAGGCCTACCTTCAAACTCAGTGCCTCTTTGCTTGACATCATGGGAAAATTTAAAGAAATCAGCCAAGACTTTAAAACAAAATTGTGGAACGCCCTGACCTCAATCCTATAGAAAATTTGTGGGCAGAACTGAAAAGGCATGTGCGAGCAAGGAGGCCTACAAACCTGACTAAGTTACACCAGCTCTGTCAGGAGGAATGGGCCAAAAATCACCCAACTTATTTTGTGAAGCTTGTGGAAGGCTACCTGAAACGTTTGACCCAAGTTAAACAATTTAAAGGCAATGCAACCAAATACTAATTGAGTGAATGTAAACTTCTGACCCACTGGGAATGTGATGAAAGAAATAAAAGCTGAAATAAATCATTCTCTCTACTATTATTCTGACATTTCACATTCTTAAAATAAAGTGGTGATCCTAACTGACCTAAAACGGGATTTTTACTAGGATTAAATGTCATGAATTGTGAAAAACTGAGTTTAAATGTATTTGGCTAAGGTGTATGTAAACTTCCGACTTCAACTGTATATAGGGCAGCAGCTTTTAATGTGCTAATGATGGCTGTTTAACAGTCTGATGGCCTTGAGATAGAAGCTGTTTTTCAGTCTCTAGGCCCCAGCTTTGATGCATCTGTACTGACATCGCCTTCTGGATGATAGCGGGGTGAACAGCCAGTTGCTCGGGTGGTTATTGTTCTTGATGATCTTTTTGGCATTCCTGTGACATCGGGTGCTGTCGGTGTCCTGGAGGGCAGGTAGTTTGCCCCCGGGGATGCGTTCGGCAGTCCGCACCACCCTCTGGAAGGCCCTGCGGTTGCGGGCAGTGTAGTTTTCGTACCAGGCGGTGATACCGCCCAACGGGATGCTCTCAATTGTGCATCTGTGAAAGTTAGAGGGTTTTAGGTGCCAAGCCAAATATGTTCAGTCTTTTGAGGTTGAAGGGGCGCTGTTGAGGCTTCTGTCTGTGTGGGTGGACCATTTCAGTTTGTCAGTGATGTGTACGCCAAGGAACTTGAAGCTGTATCAGAAAGTCTCTGTTGTGCGGCGCACATGAGATGAAGTTACACTTGTATGGAAGTAACGACTAAATATTTGCCATCAGATATCTAAGTCAAAGAGCTCTGGTTGAGTTGTCATTTTTTCCCCTGTGCTTCCGTCTAGTGTTTTTTTTTCTTCTCCGTGTACACATGCTGCCCTTCCTTCAGAAAAGCATGCATCACAACTTTGTTCATTTGCAGAATTTCTCTCGATCACTTTTGCTTGTAAATGTCATTCACCAAACATTTTATTTGGTAGCTACTAGCTATGCTTGTATAACTTTGTGAGCTGGATTTGCCTGTCTTTGCAAATTGTTTAGCTTACAGCGTCTGATTTTGCTATTAGTTTGTGCTGATTTGGATAGCATTCTGGTAATAGAGGCCCGAATGGGATTTTCTAGCGTTGTAGCGCCCCCTTGTGTGCTATGCCGGTAATACCATTAATTCCAGTATGAGAGAAGGATGGTATGACAATATGAAAATCTGGATACCACCAAAGCCTACCGAAGAGCCTCCCCTTCTGTGTCTGCAGAGCTGAAGGGGTCAGGTATATACTGGAAGGTTAAGTGCAGCCATCTATAGTTTCCTTCGGATCTGGAAGTCCCAAATGGGTAGTGGTATCTCATAGGTGGGGTTATGTCGATGCTGCACAACTACTAGTGTGCACATACACACAGACTAATGCTGACACAAGCGCACACAGTAGGAATGAGGGATCGATATAAGTGGATACACACACTGAGAGCTCATTGTGGAGGTCACTTTGCATTAATATTACTGTGATGGAGGTGACCTCCACTAGGACCCCCTCTCCTCACCACCTCTCCCCAGGGACAGGCCTCTCCGGCCTGGGCACCAGCACATCCATGCCTGGGGGTCAAGGTTCTGTAGAAATAATGATCTGAAAATGGTATCATGTGATACCATTTATATTGTGTGGTGCTATTAGCTACAAAACTGTTACATTTGATGTGGCTATTTGAATATTTTTTGGGGGTGCTTTACTGCATATCTTAGGTTATTTTTGTGTGTGTGTGTCACCACCTCTTACCTCTCAGACATGTAGTCCCATTAATCACCAGCAGGGTGCAGCCCTGTTGTAACCGAGGAAACCCTAACCACCACTTCAACACAGCCCAATTGATTGCTGGAAAGGAGGCTGGCAATAAATCAAGCAGAAAAGCAAATGTAGAAAAAGCTGTTCTTGTTTGTCTAAACAGGAGGAATACAATAAATCTGCTCTATTTTTCACTCCGTTTGAAAGCAAATTTGATTGTATTTGTATGCATTGGTTGGTTAGAGACCTTCATTTTTAAAAGTGCACGTTTGGAATTGTAAGCTATGTTTTCGCTTTGCTTCAATATAATCTATTCATGTATCCAGTTTTATTTCCATTTGGTGATGACTGATATATGAAGTTAAATACAAATAACTTTTTGTCCTATTAATCTTAAATGAATGAGGATGTTCAATATGTTATTCCATTATTTAAATAATCATTATAACTGTCATCATCGTTATTTGATTAGCACTTATAAAACCAACAATTTGCAGTTTAAAGAACTTTGATGGTGTAATAGTATTTATTTGTTTTATTATTCTGAGGCATCCAATTTGTTTTGGGTTTGTGAACTTTATTGCTGAATGTGCAACCAAATAATAAATATAGCTGTGAGCTGCATTGAATGGGATTCACAGGATGACAGAAAGGAAAAAAATATAATTTGGATAACAAAGCAAGCACTATCATGTAGGAACTATCTTCCTTAATGTGCAACCAGTGAAAGCATTACCATGTTTCTCTCAATACCACAAGGATGACGCAAGGCTTAGTTTAGTCTAGTGCTGTACGTTTTGATGAAGCAGGTAATCATTCTTAAAGTATTGAGTTTATACACCAATTCTGGGGTAAATTTGATTAATGGTTTAGGTTAAGATTTGTGAAATATTTTCAATGTTAGTGTATTGGTATACAGTGCATTCGGAAAGTATTCAGACCCCTTACCCTTTTTCCAAATTGTGTTACTTTACAGCCTTATTCTAAAATTGATTACATTTTTGCAAATGTATAAAAAAAAAATATATATATATATATATATATATATATATATATATATATAAATGAAATACCTTATTTACATACAGTAAGTACTCAGACCCTTTGCTATGAGACTCAGGTGCATCCTTGAGCTCAGGTGCATCCTCTTTCCATTGATCATCCTTGATGTTTCTACAACTTGATTGGAGTCCACCTGTGGTAAATTCAATTGATTGGACATGATTTGGAAAGGCACAACCCTGACTATATAAGGTCCCACAGTTCTCAGAGCAAAAACCAAGCCATGAGGTTGAAGGAATTGTCTGTAGAGCTCCGAGACAGGATTGTAAAGAGGCACGGATCTGGGGAAGGGTACCAAAACAATTCTGCAGCATTGAAGGTCCCCAAGAACACAGTGGCCACCATCATTCTTAATTGGAAGAAGTTTTGAACCACCTAGACTCTTCCCAGAGCTGGCCGCCCGGCCAAACTGAGCATTCGGGGGAGGGCCTTGGTCAGGGAGGTGACCAAAAACCCGATGGTCACTCTGACAGCGCTCCAGAGTTCCTCTGTGGAGATGGGAGAACCTTCCAGAAGGATAACCATCTCTGGAGAACTCCACCAATCAGGCCTTTATGGTAGAGTGGCCAAACCGAAGGCACTCTTCAGTAAAAGGCACATGACAGCCCGCTTGGAGTTTGCCAAAAGGTACCTAAAGGACTCTAACCATGCGAAACAAGACCTTCTGGTCTGATGAAACCAAGATTGAACTCTTTTTGGCCTGAATGCCAAGCTTCACGTCTGGAGGAAACCTGGCACCATCCGTACGGTGAAGCATGGTGGTGGCAGCATCATGCTGTGGGGATGTTTTTCAGCAGCAGGGACTGGGAGACTAGTCAGGATCAAGGGAAAGATGAACGGCGCAAAGTACAGAGAGATCCTTGATGAAAACCTGTTCAGGATCTCAGACTGGATCGAAGGTTCACCTTCCAACAGGACAACGACCCTAAGCACACAATCTGCAGAGAAGAATGGGAGAAACTCCCCCAAAACAGGTGTGACGAGCTTGTAGCGTCATACCGAAGAAGACTCAAGGCTGTAATCGCTGCCAAAGGTGCTTCAACAAAGTACTGAGTAAAGGGTCTGAATACTTATGTAAGTGTTATCAGGTTTTTGTTTTAAATGTAAATATTTAACATTTGCAAAAATGTCTAAACCTGTTTTTGCATTGTTATTGTGTGTAGATTGAGGGGAAGGGGGCGGGACTATTTAATCCGTTTTAGAAAAAGGATGCAACAAAGTGAAGGGGTCTGAATACCTTCCAAATGCCCTGTGTTGCGGTCATCTTTGAATTATGGGACTTTAATAAGATAAACTCATTAGAGATTAATTTAAGTCTACGTACCAAATATGTTTTGAATATGATTTGTGGTTTTTCTTCTTTTAACAGTTTTTTTTTTTTCTTGACTCCTTGTGCATTTGAGTGTATCCGTCATGTAGTTACCTGTGTTATGGTGTGAATTTGGTAAGGTTTAGGATTTGTATTGATTGTGATATGCAAATTGACATACAACAGGTAAGTTTATACACCATTAGTTAAGGCAATTGGGATTCTCCAGAATCTCTCAAGGCAATTTGTCCAGAGGCAACGAGGCGAGAATAACACACGTTATGGTTCATTTCTTATAGGGTGTGAATATATTATGCCACTGGTGCCAATCTAAGGTTGCGGAGACTTTTATATTCGCACAGCTTCTATGGACATATACGTACGGTTTACATACCAAATTTCATGGCCCCATGTCCATTGGTTCAGTTCTTATAGCCCTGGTGTGATATGGTGTCGTCTAGGGGTGTAGCGTGGCCGTTTTTTAAACGCCACAACTAATGATTCTCAAGTTCTTTAAAGGCTAATTCATTGAGTCTATATGCTACATCTATAGGTCATATTTGAATGCAGCATCAACAATCTATAATTATGGGATTTTGGCAATGAGGATGGATACCATTTTTTTATGTCTATGCGTGCAGTTTGAAGGTAGTTACTAACAAGAACTAGCGCAATTGCTAACTAGTGTTAGCGCAATGACTGGAAGTCTATGGGTACACTATATATGCAAAAGTGTGTGGACACCCCTTCAAATTAGTCCATTTGTTTATTTCAATCACACCCGTTGCTGACAGGTGTATAAAATTGAGCATACAGCCATGCAATCTCCATAGACAATTGGTAATAGAATGGCCTTACTGAAGAGCTCAGTGACTTTCAACGTGGCACCATCATAGGATGCCACCTTTCCAACAAGTCAGTTCGTCAAATTTCTGCCCTGCTAGAGCTGCCCCAGTCAACTGTAAGTGTTGTTACTGTGAAGTGGAAATGTCTAAGAGCAACAACGGCTCAGTCGCAAAGTGGTAGGCCACACAAGCTCAGAGAACGGGACCGATGAAGCGCTTTTAAAATTGTCTGGCCTCGGTTGCAACACTCACTACCAAGTTCCAAGCTGCCTCTGGAAGCAACGTCAGCACAAGAACTGTTTGACGGGAGCTTTATGAAATGGGTTTCCATGGCCGAGCAGCCGCACACAAGCCTAAGATCACCATGCGCAATGCAAGCGTTGGCTGGAGTGGCATAAAGCTCGCCGCCATTGGAGCGGTGGAAACGTGTTCTCTGGAATGATTAATCACGCTTCATCATCTGGCAGTCCGATGGACTAATCTGGGTTTGGCGGATGCCAGAATATCGCTACCCGCCCCAATACAAAGTGCCAACTGTAAGGTTTGGTGGAGGAATAATGCTCTGGGGCTGTTTTTCATAGTTCGGGCTAGGCCCCTTAGTTCCAGTGAAGGGGAATCTTAACGCTACAGCATACAATGACATTCTAGACGATTCTGTGCTTCCAACTTTGTGCCAACAGTTTGGGGAAGGCTCTTTTCTGTTTCAGCATGACAATGTCCCCGTGCACAAAGAGAGGTGGAAGAACTTGACTGGCCTGAAAAGAGCCCTGACCTCAACCCCATCAAACACCTTTGGGATGAATTGGAATGCTGACTGCGAGCCAGGCATAATCTCCCAACATCAGTGCCCAATCTCACTTATGCTCTTGTGGCTGAATGGAAGCAAGTCCCCACAGCAATGTTCCAACAGCTAGTGGAAAGTCTTCCCAGTAGAGTGGATCTTATTATAGCAACAAAGGGGGGACCAACTTCATAACCCTGACCTGTTCATCAGACGTGCTACCTTGTCCCTGACCTCCTGTTTTTGACTCTCTCTCTTTCGCACCTGTTGTCTTGACCTCTGAATGACCCTGCTGGTCTTCTATGAACGTTTAAACATCTTGAAGAACAATCTGGCCTTAATGGCCATGTGCTATCTCCACCCGGCAGAGTCAGAAGAGGACTGGCCACCCCTCAGAGCCTGGTTCCTCTCTAGGTTTCTTCCTAGCTTCCTGCCTTTCTAGGGAGTTTTTCCTAGCCACCTTCTACATCTGCTTTGCTTGTTGTTTGGGGTTTATGGCTGCGTTTCTAAATAGAACTTTGGCACCTGCTGATGTTAAAAGGGCTTTATAAATACATTTGATTGATTGAATGCCCATGATTTTGGAATGAGATGTTCAACAAGCAGGTGTTCACATACTTTTGGTCATGTGGTGTATCTGCTAGCATGTCTATGGGCATCTGCTAGCATGTCTATGGGCATCTGCAGGCTAGCAGATACCCTTAGACGTCTTCTTTGCTCTAATGCTAGTTAGCATTGGCTCGCGAAACTACCTCGAACTTCCTTTTATACTGGACACAGAGAGAAAGATGGTATCCACAAGTTCATCTGACTCTGGGGAAGTAGATAAAGTGCCTCACTGCCAAAATCCCGAAGTATCCCTTTAAGGACTGATGGAATGAGTCTAAATACAATATCTGGAGTGAATCTGACGTATGCTTCAGGAGAAGATGATTTTGAGCATTATCGTTACATATGCAAAGAATGAGTTGTTAATAGTTGTCTTTTTATGTCAAAACCAAATGTTGTGTGGTTCATTATAGTTTCAAGTCACTGTGGAGTGGATTAACTGGACATGTAAAAATATATGCTTTATTTGTCAGTAACTCAGCCATCTTTTGACCAATCCCTTAGCTTTTCTCAAACTAAGTTAAGACAAATTTGGTGTCATTAGGTCCTATGGTTCATGAGAATAAGGATTTTTATATATTTAAGCACAATAGCACATTTTAGCATATGGCTAATATGCATCTGCTGGTATAATGTGACCGTCTTTGAATGCGTTGTGATCAGTCAGAATACCAAATTTGGAGTGAATCTGACTTTTAGTCAATGAGAAGAAAAATGTTTTATGATTTTAAGCATTAACGTTACATAGTCTAAACAGTGAATTGTTAATAGTTGAATTTTTTAAAGATATCAATGCTGATCTTATCATGGTTCATCATAATAATGTGTTGATGACCTTAAGTTTCAAGTTGATAGAACATTGTGGAGGGGATTTACAAAGGACACGTGAAATCGGATTTCCTGATTGATCAATAATCAATACCTTAGCTTATCTCAAATTAAGTTAAGAGACGTACCATGGGCCTTACATACCACATTTGTGTTATTTGGGCTTATGGTTCATGAGATGTTTTCAAAAATGTCCAAGATGGAGAAAATCTATCCTGGCAGACCTTATGGGTCCTTGAGGCAAGTTTGTTCAGCATGAGGAAAGACAACTACATACAACGTTTTGAGTCTAGGTCAAACGAGGCGACTGATATGAGGGTTTAAGTGAGGCTTGTTAGAACAGCCTTCCCTGTAGGCCAATCAGTGCCATTCGTTTTGACCAAATTGCTCATGGCCTTAGTTAGTTATTAAATTAGTTATTTGACCATGTAAAGGAAAAAAATAACAACAGGTATTCACAGCTTTGCTGTGAACCCCCAAAAACAGTGGTAGCAATGGTTATTTATGAACACAACAAATAACAATGTATGTGTGTGTTTGAGTGCGAGTACTCTCTCCCCTACCACAGCTCCGCATTAGTTAACGCATCTGTCTACTGTCCTTTCTCTCCCTTTTTCTTTCTTTTTCCCCTTCCTCCTCTCCCTCCCTCTATCTAGTGGTGTGTCCATATGGGCTGTAGTGTGGTCAGTCAGTGACCATATGGCAGTGTCCTGCTCTCTAACAGGGGTTAATAACAGTAGGAGTCTGGCTGTAGCTGGTCTGATCTGCCCACCCTTCTGAAGGACACTTGGTCTTGGACACTCGTCTGATCACATGGCCAGTGAACCCCAGCTAAGCTCAGCCAGGACAGCGTGTGGGGTTGCTGGGAGCACGCTGCTGCATTAATGGTTTTAACCAGGCAGGGCCTAGTGTGGTCCACCAGGCAGCCGCTGTATGTCTGACCACATCATTAAGATAGGAGATTTCTGTTTGACCACTAACTAACCAGTCAAAACATGTTTTTTGGGGGGTTGAATATATCCACAAAATGCGAAGTGCTTTGAGCACCTGGAAAAGCTCTATATAAATCCAACCAGGCATAATTGTAAAGTCCTTCCGAGCCAGTCGGTTGTGGTGGGTGGCAGGCTGAACCTTGTTCTTCCTGACCCAGCCTAAGGTTGAATGGAAAGGTGAAGCCCCCTTAGTGTTTGCATGGCGGGGGAGAATGGAGGGAGGGATGGAGGTGTACGGGAGGCAGATGGCAACAGGGTGAGGCTCTTTCCACTGAGGAGAAACCCAGATAATTAGAGAGTGATGCTTAGCGGCAGCCTGGCGATCGATGCCAGTCAGACCAGCTACAGCCCCTCAAAGTCCAGGGGTTATGATTTTCTTTTCATACGCTGCAATTAATCCAGTGTTTAACCCCGCACACGCCTGCCTGAAGAGAGCGCGAGCATACCAATGACCTGGTTTGGACCACTATCACTCCCACTGATCGCTCTCTTGTGTGTGTGTGTGTGTGTGTGTGTGTGTGTGAAGAGTTGGGTCGCGTCTGGTTTGTAAATGGACGCTCCTCGGGTCTCCACTGTGTGTGCCCCGTTATGATTTTTCATGAGATGCGCGTCTCCTCTAGTCGTCGGTGTGTGTGTGTGAAATCCGAACCAGGCAGCATCCTGCCCTGAGGCCTTCAGCACAGAACTAATGGATCAAGTAATTGTCCACCACACTGAGCCTGTACAGAAAACGCACGCACAAACAGACTCTCTCTTAGAAGTACACACCGTCCAGTGACAAATCCAACACAATCTTCCCTGGGCTGCAGTGTTCCTACCAGTGTCTCCAGAGAGAGAGAGAGCAGCCTCAAAGAGCAGCCTCGGGGCAGTGTTAGTGTTAATGATAGATTTATATCCTAAACCCATTAACAAAGCCACAGGGACCACACACCACACACACACACACACCTCAGGCTGCTGGCATGGAGAGAGGCTAAAGCACAGAACACAGAGGCTAGGTAGGACTTTTAAAAACGCTAGTTTGTGCAATTACATGTGATGTCCTGTGATAAATGACAAAATTGGCAAAATGACATTAAGGCCTATACAACTGCTGAACTTACATCAAACTTTTTGGCTAATACTTAATATTTAATAACAAGAAGAGAAAAGGAAAGAGTGGAGGGGGCGAGGGACGAGGGCAAGAGGGGCGTGGTCAAGAGGGGTGCGGGAAAGAGGGGCGAGGGATTAGTGGTGTTTTCAGTGGAGTGTGTATCCTGTTGAAGTGGCTAATATTTTAATTAAGTCTGAGAGGACTGTGAGAGCTGCCTGATAAACTCCCTCTCTTCTGTTGATGGTAATTTAGCCGCTCCCCAGAGGCACAGCCAGACACACTACTGTGTGCGTGTGTGCGTGCCGTAGTGTGTTAATTGGTGGTTGTGCCGTTTATCTGTACCCGGAGACGGTGACAGCTGGTGGCCCCTGGTCCTGCCTACAGGCTCTGCCCCAGCTCTATCTGCTGTGAGGGGCTCCTCTCCTCTGCTTTTTACTGGGGTATTATCAGGCCTGAAGGAGGGTCTTTGTGGGCTGGTTGTCAGTCCTCAGAACAGTTATTTGTGAGACCTAACCAGGGGCACGCAGGGGGCCTTTGTCCCAGGGATGTAGTGCTAAACGGAGGCAGATGGCTGGGTGGTGTCAGCCTGTCAGCCACGTGGGTCTCCAGAAGACCAGAGGGAACAGGAGAGAGGGGGCCCAGCACAGGCCTGTCACCCTAAATAGGATCTGGGTCACCCCGGGTCAGGGCCCCTGCTTGGCTCTTGTTAGCACCCTCAATAGGCACCATGTGCACCCTATTTTGGTCCCCCTGTCTGCGGGGCTGGTGTCCTAGGAAACCGGGCTGCTGAGAATTCTCCCAGGAGGAAGGCTGGGTGGGGGCTGTTCCTCAGGGGCCCCCACCCTGATCTCAGATTCCCCACACTCTCACTGGGGAAAAAGGGGTGAATGTGTTTGATTGACAGAATGGTGTGTCTCCTCCCTAATGGCTTTTTAGTTAGCTGGATAATAGACTGTCTCTCTCTCTCTCTTCTCCCACTCACTCACTCACTCACTCACTCACGTACCTTCGTACTAATGCTGGGTAATTGCAGGATTTGTCATGTTTTGGAATGTTTCTTAGTTGAGGATTTATGACTGGCTCGGTGTGCGTAGGCAGCTGGCACCCACATTGATTTTTTGTTTCATGCAGTTTAGTTATAGGTCAGCTATTCATCCTTTACTTTGATCCCTGAACTTGGACTACTAGCCCCAGATTAAAGACTAAATGTGTGTTCAGTAATTCTCTCTTGTATCCAGTCAGTCATGTTGCCTTGTATCTACTCATTCCAGTAACCGTTTCTCATGTATTTAGTCTGTCCTGTTACCCTGTCTTCTACTGTATAGCTAGTCAGTCATGTTACCTGTTCTGTAACCCTCTCTCATATATCTATTTGGTCGTGCTACCCTGTAACCCTTTATCCAGTCAGTGTTGTAACCCAGTCTCCGATTTCCTGTTCTCTGTAGGTTTGCTGGTAAGACGGCCAGTAGTGGAGCTGTGGTGCTGGTGACGGTGGAGCTGAGGGGGGAGTCTACAGCTCTGATCACCATCAACACCGAGAAGAGTGTCATGGGTCCCATGCTGCTCCGAGACCTGAAACGGGCCCTGGCCCAGGCCTAGAGCGCCCCCTAGCCCCAGTCCTCCAACACACAGAGAAAAACACCACCGCCGTGATGAGATCTCAAACTCATTCATCCAAAAACACACATACACAATGTCTTTCTCTCTCCCGATCTCTCATTTTCTTCCTCTTGAATTCTCTGTCACAAATCTCAGATCGTCTCCAGAAACTTTTTTTTTATTGCTTAGAGAAAAGCACTCCCAGATTCCTTCATAGCCTTCTATTTAAATACCGTTATTGGAATTTGAAACCTCTGAAAAGCCAAAAGCCAAGACGAATGAACTACCATGATGCTATACAGTGTGTGACGTTGATATGAACAAGATGCAATGCTTTTCTTTTTATCTGAAGGTAGCCTAGCGGTTAGAGCGTTTGGCTACTAACCAAAAGGCCGCTAATTGGAATACCCAAGTCAACAAGGTGAAAAATATTTGATGTGCCCTTAACCCTAATTTGCTAAAAGGGCACCGTACTACTATGGCTGACCCTGTAAAACAACACATTTCACCCCACCTATCTGGTGTGACAATATAAAAATTTTGTTACTGTGCCTCATCCATTCCAAACCCTCATATTGTTTCCAACGGAGCAATACCTATAAAGTGCCTTTATAAATGAAGAAAGTTCTGTTTTTTTTTAGGTAACCAAAAATGTGTTCATCAATCAATGAGGTCTGTATCACTATTGGTGAAAAGAACTGAATTTATTAAAATGGTTAAGTGAACAGTGGTTGTCTCTTGATTCTTGATGGCGGTGCGTGTGCTTTGGGTTGGTGTGTAGAATTGTGGTGCAGTCTGTTCGTGTGTAGGTGTTACTTTATAGAGGTGTGTGTGTGTGTGTTGGGTTGGGTTGAGGTGCATTGGAGTGCATTGTTACTGGCTGTGTCTTGGATTGTGCTACGGTTTGTCTGTGTGGGTTGGATTAGGGTGCAGTGTCAAATACAATTGTATTTGTGGAGTGGTTGAAAAATTAGTTTTAATGACTCCAACCTTCAGTTGAAGTCGGAAGTTTACATACACTTAGGTTGGAGTCATTAACTCGTTTTTCAACCACTCCACAAATTTCTTGTTAACAAACTATAATTTTGGCAAGTCGGTTAGGACATCTACTTTGTGCATGACACAAGTCATTTCTCCAACAATTGTTTACAGACAGATTATTTCACTTATAATTCACTGTATCACAATTCCAGTGGGTCAGAAGTGTGTATATATACACTAAGTTGACTGTGCCTTTAAACAGCTTGGAAAATTCCAGAAAATTATGTCATGGCTTTAGAAGCTTCTGATTGGCTAATTGACATCATTTGAGAATTGGAGGTGTACCTGTGGATGTATTTTAAGGCCTACCTTCAAACTCAGTGCCTCTTTACTTGACATCATGGGGAAAATCAAAAGAAATCAGCCAAGACTTCAGAAATAAAATTGTAGTCCTCCACAAGTCTGGTTCATCCTTGGGAGCAATTTCCAAACGCAATTTGTACAAACAATAGTACGCAAGTATAAACACCATGGGACCACACAGCCATCATACCGCTCAGGAAGGAGACGTGTTGTGTCTCCTAGAGTTGAACGTACTTCGGTGTGAAAAGTGCAAACCAATCCCAGAACAACAGGACCTTCTGAAGATGCTGGAGGAAACGGGGACAAAATTATCTACATCCACAGTAAAATGAGTCCTATATCTACATAACCTGAAAGGCCGCTCAGCAAGGAAGAAGCCACTGCTCGAAAACCGCCATAAAAATGTCAGACTACGGTTTGCAATTGCACATGGGGAAAATATTGTACTTTTTGTTGAAATGTCCTCTGGTCTGATGAAACAAAAATAGAACTGTTTGGCCATAATGACCATCGTTATGTTTGGAGGAAAAAGGGGGAGGCTTGCAAGCTGAAAAACACCATCCCAACCGTGCTTTTACACCTGCATTGCTTGCTGTTTGGGGTTTTAGGCTGGGTTTCTGTACAGCACTCTGTGACATCAGCTGATGTAAGAAGGGCTTTATAAATACATTTGATTTGATTTTGATTGAAGCACGGGGGTGGCACGATCATGTTGTGTGGGTGCTTTGCTGCAGGAGGGACTGGTGCTCTTCACAAAATAGATTGCATCATGAGGTAGGAAAATTATGTGGATATATTGAAGCAACATCTCAAGACATCAGTCAGGAAGTTTAAGCTTGCTCGCAAATGGGTCTTCCAAATGGACAATGACCCCAAGCATTCTTCCAAAGTTGTGTCAAAATGGCTTAAGGACAACAAAGTCGAGGTATTGGAGTGGCCATCACAAAGCCCTGACCTCAATCCTATAGAAAATTTGTGGGCAGAACTGAAAAAACGTGTGCGAGCAAGGAGGCCTACAAACCTGACTGTTACACCAGCTCTGTCAGGAGGAATGGGCCAAATGTCACCCACCTTATTGTGGGAAGCTTGTGGAAGGCTACCTGAAACGTTTGACCCAAGTTAAACAATTTAAAGGCATTGCTACCAAATACTAATTGAGTGTATGTAAACTTCTGACCCACTGGGAATGTGATGAAAGAAATACAAGCTGAAATAAATAATTCTCTACTATTATTCTGACATTTCACATTCTTAAAATAAAGTGGTGATCCTAACTGACATAAGACAAGGAATTTTTACTAGGATTAAATGTCATAAATTGTGAAAACTGAGTTTAGTATTTGGCTAAGGTGTATGTTCACTTCCGACTTCAACTATAGGTAATACAGACTAGGTCAGGGAGAGGTTCAAAGTCTCAGTGAAGACAGCTGATCAACGCATGCTCTGAGTATGCGTCTTGGTAATCTGTCTGAATGTTAACCTGTTTAAAGATCTTACTCACATCGGATGGAGAGCGTGATCACAGTCGTCCGGAACAGCTGGTGCTCGAATGCATGGTTCAGTGTTGCTTGCCTTGAAGCAAGCATAGAAGGCATTTAGCTCCTCTGGTAGGCTCGCGTCACTGAGCAGCTTGCGGCTAGGTTTCCCTTAGTAATTCGTAGCAGTTTGCAAGCCCTGCCACATCCGACAGCGCATCAGAGTCAGTGTAGTAGGAAGCTATCTGTCCCGTATCGACGCTTTGCCTGTTTTGATGGTTCGTTGCAGAGTGCAACAGGATTTCTTAGAAGCGTCCGGATTAGCGTCCCACTCCTTGAAAGTGGTAGCTGCAGCCTGTTGTGTTGGATTATGGTGCTGTGTGCATTTGTGGTTTGCGTCTGGCTGCGTTTTGGGTCCGAGGATAGTGTGTGTTGGGTTTGGGTGAGGTGTTGCGGAGTGTGTTGAGTGTGGGTGAAGTGTGTGGCTTGCATCTGGCTGTGTTTTCCGGCTCAGAAGCCAGGTAGAGAACACCAGTCAGATCATCTGTCACTGCTGCACCTCTAGCATCAATCACCTCTCCCTACGTACCCATTCCCCCTGCCAGCTGTTTCCAGCACAAACACACACCATGCCACATCATACACACACACCTAGACAGTAGATACACACACACACAAACGACAGGCCGCGTTCCCACCTCTACATACGTATACCCCATTGCACGTACACACATATGCACTAAAATATAAACGGTACTAACACACACTAATGCCGTCTTCCCCCTTGCACGGACAGACACCCTGGGCGCTGCTACTGTAGCTGGCAACTGTGGGAAAGCGGCTTGATCTTCCATTATGACGCAAGCCGTTAAGGCCTACTGCAGCCGTAACTTACAGCTCACGCTGAGCTACAAACCCACACGCATTGGCATATAAATCTGGAGCTTTTACACTCCCGGCATGGTGACATTTTTATGTCACATTTAGAGAGGGAATGGTCTGATGCTGATACACACCGACTCGGGCAGCGAGGGACGAATGTGTTTCACTCTGCCATCGTCTTCACAAACACACCTCCATCACCACTCTGTTGGTCCTAATGGAACTAGACCATTAGGCTGGAACACATAACAACCCATTCTATCTCTTCTGTCGAACATTAGGCATTCTATCAGGACTATAAGTACCACGGTCGGTTTATAGTTTGTTTTAGAGTTGCTCTATAAATCAGCTTTATTCTTCAAACACTGGCTTGACTGCTGGTTCATACATGGAGCTAGTGAGGCTGAACCGAAGCCATGTATGTTTGCGTTACATATTTCTCCCACCATGAAAATAGTTACAGTATTGTTATGATAAATGTGTTTTTAAGATGCTCTCATGTTCAAATTCACTTTATTAGCAATTTATGGGAATCTGCGTTGTGTGAGCGACTGAGTTTGAACTGGGATTGACTGCGGGTCACAAGACTGTGTAAGCCCGCTAATCTAAAGCTTAAGTACTGTGAATACAATTTCCCCTCACATTCAGTCATTAGGTGTGGTGTAGAAAAGAGCATCTTAGTGGTAGAGTTGTTTCACTAATTGTGTGTGTGTGTGTGTGTGTTTGAGAGGACCTTACATCTGTACATTGACTAGATTGGTATTTCCCATTAAAACACAAATCATGAAATATGGGAGAAAGAGAGTAGTCATCTATCATGTGATAGCAACCAAATAAAGCGAACTTAACTAGCAAGGTGGTAGACTACCACACCCGGGTTCTCTGGACGCTTCTTCCCGACTAAATAATCATACCTTCTGTGCGTGTGCTACTTTACGTTGGAAGGCATGTTCTTTGTCTGCTGTAACTATAATGACATATTACAAACATTATTACGAACAAGCAGGACACAGTCTAAGTAGTGATTTAATGTTCCACAGTTTTTTCATATTCATTTTATTTATTTATTTTCATCTTAATAAAACAAAGTTATTTCTGGTGAGTGGCTACATTTAAGCAGGATAGCGACATAACTCTGATAGTTATGTTGATAATGGTTTTCATCTGACCAGCTACATGGTCTGATTCTGAGTCCTAATTATACCAGGCGTCGGTGGCTGTTTGTCTCCTTGTTGTGATCACCACGGCAACAGCGCCACATCTACTATCTTAAAGTTCAGTCGTCTTCCTAATTTTATGTAGGCAGCGGCTAAGTTGGGGGATTGTAGCTAGAGGAATGGAAACGACACGGAGAATAGCCAAACTGAGCCTTCCTGGTCTTGTATTCAATGTCTTTGACTGAGTGTTAGCCCTCGTAAGAAATTGTATATAGGCTGAGGTAGACAAACTAAGCGAACACCCACATCCGCTAGTCTAGCTTGTAGGCATTGCTACAGTGGCAGTGTGGATGTGTGTGTAGCCTCTCCCTGTGTGTCTGATCCTTCTCCCAGGTTGGCACCAGCTATAATGGGCTGGGGGGGGGGCTGCCTCTCTCCCTCCTCTCCCCTCTGGTCAGTGGTGACAGCTTGATTTTGTGCTCTCTCAGGGCAGCAGAGCCGTGACATGATGGGCCTGTTAATATGGACTCTTCATGGTGTATGAGGACGGGAGAGGGGGGAGAAGGATGGAAAGAGAAAGGTCCCAATAAAAGAAACGCCTGTCTTATTGCTGGAGGGAGGGAGGGAGGGATGGATGGGGGGGCAGAAGGAGGTAAAGAGGGGCTTCCAGTTAAGGAAACACCTTTCTTACTGCCAAATTGAGGGAGGGGTGGATGGAGGGATGGGGTAGGGGGTAGAAGGATGGATAGAAAAGGTCCCAGACAGACAGTAAAGGAAACGGCTGCCTGAGCAGAGAAGGCACTTCTAATTAACCACAGTGTCTCCCTCTGCCCTCCTCATCTGATGACAGGGAGTCAGATACGCAGACACACACACTACAATTCAAAGACACCTTCACTAGCAGCGTGCACTAGTGCCCCTTTGTATGTCAGTAATATAATATGGGGCCATTTCAAAGCCTATACCTGGACTGAAAGGGGATGTTTTGACCTTTTAGGTCTTCATCCATACACTAACAGAAACGGGGCCTCCACTCCAGACACCTTCCTCACAGTCAGACCTCCTCTTCTTTCCTCATCAACTTCAAAGCTTTTCCTTATCGTTTCACCACTTGTTCTAGCTGTACATCAAGCCGTCTATTGCAGCAGATGTATTTGAAGCTGTACATTGAATGTCCCTCTCTTTCAATGGCATTTGTTTTAGTCAGACTCCCCACATTGATTTACCTAAATATGATAACAAATCAAGGGAAATGGTTGCTAACAAGAACTCACACTTTTACATAGACAATTTACAAACCATAATTCTTGAATGTTGATTTTATTCATTTGTGAGGTAAAGTGGAACAGTAGCAGAAGAGCGATAACAGAATAGGGTGTAATGAATACAGTGTGTTGGAGGTAAGTGGGAAATGACATATCTACACCAAATACAATCTTCTGCCCCAAACCTATCTCTGTCTGTAACCAGGGGACCCCTGGGGATGGTGATTGTGGTGATTAGGCTTAAATGGATGCTTCACTGCTATTGTGTCTCTCCTTTATTGTAATTAGATTTTTTTTCTGCGCTGAAGTTTATTTTAAATGCTGCTCTGAAGCGTGGAGCCTAATGAACTACATGTCCCCCCGCAGAAATGTTCAATCAGCTCCTTGTTAGGACCACAGGCACATTCAGGCTTTCAGTACTTTAGATTTTTCCACTGTTACTTTTCATTGCATTCACACACATCTATCTGCTGTGCGGAGACGAGTAGGGGAGGAACATGTTCCCTAAGAATATGGAACATGGGGAATTTGATGGAATGCACGTGTTTGTGCGCGGCGGCCCATGCACAAACGCACACTCACACACACACTGATAGAAATGTCCATCAAGTGATAGAGCAACCCAGTCTCATGAGCTATACGTTCAATGTAGAAGAAAAACAAAATTGAACTTTAAAAAAAAAATAATAATAATATTGTAGCGTATCAACTTTCCTTTCGTAATGGATTTATGAACCGTTTAGAAAGTACAATTTCATGTCAAGTGTTGCCAACCCCAGGTATTTTGAGGAGCAGCATGCAGCCAGGTGCATTCTCCCTCTCCTCTCTCCTGCCTGTGTCTCTTCTCTCTAAGTGAACGCACAATGGAAACACAGAACGCCTTTGTGAGCGCTCTCTGCAAGAACCCACCCCCCCTCCACCCTACCCAGTTCTCAATTAGCGTTTGATTGCGCTGTAAAAACCAGCGGAGTGCATTAAAGAGTGATCAACGCAGTCCAAACGGAGATTGGCTTCATTAACAAGGATGGGGGAAGTAAAAAGCTTGAGTGTGTTGATTCAAGCCGAGGTAAACACATTTTTGTGCCTCACCTACACACTCACTTTATTTACTGCTCCCATCATTTATTTTCGAGCAGCGCGCGGATCTAGGCACGAGGCCCCTGACAGGTTAAAATGAGTTAATGTAAGCTAATAAGTTAAAAGGGGTGAGAGGAAGGTGAGTGCCGTTAAAGTGCTTGCCTGTCCTATTCAGGAGCAATTTGGGCCCATAAAGGCTTGCACTAAAACAGACTCCGTCTGACATAGTGGAGTGTTAGCGACACAAAAGACACATAAACCTCTGTGATTCACGCTCACAAAAGCCCCTGGCGGTTCTCCTGTCCAGGCAGGCCCCTAATGAAGACCTGTATTTCACAGCACCTACACAATAAAGCGGAGTGTACTGCTCAGGGCTGCTACTCTGCCCGGCCTATACAAGCACTTTGCATCTGCCTCTTCGTCCCTGTTCACTCTTGACTCTAAAAGCCATAGCAGAGGGAGGGATAAAACACAACCAGGCAATATCTATTTGGGTTGATCTGCCATGTTGCTTTTTAAATTAGGGGACTCCATTGATAGACAATTAGGGTTGTTAAGACTCTGACCTGAGATACCTGTGTGTGTGTGTGCGTACGTGCATGCGTGCGCTCACATGCTCAAGAGCCAAGGTGAAATTAGACGTCCTCCCAGGTTTCTCTCCTTATTGGGAGATGACTTTAAAAAAAACGTCCACTAGGGGCAACAGTAAGCTCTATTACTGTCAAGTAGACCAGCGGTTTGCTAGGGTGTTGTGGACAGGGATGGCGGATGGGCATAAGATGCGAGGGTCGGTTTCCCAGTCCTAGGCACTCGTTTTTATTTGGGGGTTTTAATCCTGTCCCAAACCTTAACCCTTACCTTAACCATTCGGAATGAATGCCTAAACTTAACCTTCGAAAGTGTACGTTTATGGACAAACTTTGGATTCTGAGGTGAGACTGTGAGAGCTTGTTTGTGTGTGTGTGTGCTAAGTATTTGTATTTATTATGGATCCCAATTAGCTGCTGCCAAGGCATCTGCTACTCTTCCTGGGGTCCACTCAAAAATGATATTTTGGTATTTGTTTCAATAGTCCATTGTTGACCTAGTCCCAAAATGTTTTTCTTGTTAGCAGTCAAGTTTCCAAGATATGTAACTTTCAAAATACAGAAATTGTCTCCAAGTGATGCGTTTTGCAACTTATGGTGCTACGTTTTGCAGTATATGATGGAAAATACATTATACTGGGATGATTTCTGTATTTTGAAAGTTACATATCTTGGAAACTTGACTGCTGACAAGAAAAACATTTTGGGACTAGGTCAACAATGGACTATTGAAACAAATACCAAAATATCATTTTTTGGGGGTGGAGTTTTCCTTTAAGGCAGTTATAAACGATTGAAACATTACATTACATTTCACAACAGATTTCACAACCCATTAAATGGGTGCCCTCCAGCCACTATTCCAATACCACATATCTACAACACCAAATCCATATGTACGTGTGTGTATAGTGTGTGTTATCGTGTGTAAAAGCATGAAGAAATGCAAAGTGGCTACAAAAGGTACAGAATACTTTCATTTGCACCAAAGGAAAAAGGAAATGGACTGCTTATTTTATCAAAGAAGCACATGTCTATGTTGATGTAAGACTCATGTTAATTCAGTGTGTATTTTCTTTCTTGTGAACTGAGAACACTGTGTACCTAGCGTGACTGGAAGCAGCAACACAGTCAGATCCATGGACCCTTCAAATGGGGTTGCATTAAATGTTTTAACATGTTTCTTAACCAAATTTCAGTTTTATAGTCTATCATTTATACAACAGGACAATAAATGAGGGACATATAAATCATGTGTAAAGATGATAAATGTTGGTCAATATGACAGAGCATTTTACATTTTGAGTTAGTCACTCTATAAACGGTGAGAAGATTACTAGAAATTATATTGGGAACAAACCATTAGCCGACTCCAATTTATAACACAACAAGCTCTCACAGTCTCACTGAAGAATTAGACGTTTATCCACGTTTCTCCAAAATGTTTAAGGTTTTGGTTAACCTTTCGGTTACTGGCCCAACGCTCTTTCTGCTAGGCTGTCTGATCCAGAATGGTTAAGGTAAGGGTTAAGGTTTGTGATAAGGTTAACACAACAAAAAATGTTCAACCAACATACAACCTTCTGATCCAGACTCATGGGATTAGATCCAGAGTCATGAGATTACGCCCATCATCCACCCCGTCCACAACGCCCTAGCAAAACCCAAGCCTACTTGATGGTAATAGCGCTCACTGTTGCCACTAGTGGCCGGTTTTAAAGGCATTTACCGACGTCCTCAAGACATGGATATACGTCCAATTTCGAAGTCACTCTTGAGTGAACTGCCTGTGGGAACAACCAGCTCAAACAGTGCCAAACCCATTCCAAGCACAACCACCCACCAACCTCGCCATATCAGAATATGTTTTACAAATTGCCTATTTGTGTGAAAACTTCGAACCGGTCCAGCAGGGGACTAGGCTGTATAGCGTGTCCATGGCGGAGAACTCCCTTTTTAGCATGGAGGGACTGGAGATTATGTCACGGAAGTGCGCGTATAGTCATTAATATACCTCCTCCCTGCTCCCTCTCTTTTCAGAGGCGTGAGGTCTCCCGTCCCAGTGCCTCCCTCCATCCATGCAGCTCTCATCTGAATGCTAATTTCCTATTTAAAATCCACCCTCGCGCGCGGGGATGGGGTGTGTAGGGGGGACTGAATGATTCTTCTAGAAACCACAGATGTAGAGTATCAAACCCTGGCTGCTGCTGGCCGCTCCTCCTCGTGCTCCGTCGCATTCAGGACCAATTAATTAACCCGCGGGGCGAGCAGGTACCCTACTCCTGCGGTGGCCACAGGCGGTGGACTTGCTCGGGCTCTCAGATTTAAATGCGCATCTCATTTTCACGCGATGAGCACCCATGCACGGCACAGCCAGGCACTTTTGTGTAGAGAGAGAGAAAAAAGCACAGTTTTGATACCTCTCCATCCCTCCCTATCCACCCCTTAATCCCTGAGGTCCATGGCCTGCGGTTTGGAGGATCTCAGAGGCGGCTCGTGGGACGGTCCAGTCGATCAGCAGTTTTGGAAACGCTTTTCAAAGGGTTCTATTGTTCTCTCCACGCACCCGCCTGGCTTTCCCTAGAACGGCTCAAATAGAAAGTGACTGGCCTTTAATTGAAGTGGTCGGTAAGCAGTTGTCATATGGAAATATTTGAATAGAGATTATGTACGGCACTTCACTCAAATCCACTCCGTTTAGAGAATTAGAAGTAACCTATTTGGAAGGGCAGCGGCGAAGCCAAGTGGATTATATAAATGGACTATATTCAGACAATTAACACTTTAACGAGATCAGGAACAGGCTGGTTAACATTTGAAAGGAGTTCGGGGCACTTCGGTAGAGACCGTCTCACATGGTGAATGACAGATGTGTCATAATAGCCTACCAGGGATTACTCGCTTTAATAGTTGTAATTTTGTCACTCATCACGCCTATAAATTCTGCTTCCAAATCACATATAAATGGACTACCAGAAAATAAGTCCACTGTAGCCTAAATAAAACAGTAGCCATATATTGAAAAATGTTAGTAATCGTCAATTTCATCTAGTTTTTATTGAAAATTATTTCATATTGACTTTTCCAAACAACAAGGAAAAGCGGAAACAGCAGGCAGTGTAGTTTATATCGGGTTTAGTTTATATGGCATCCCTAATCATGGCGTTTCCAATTGTATGATTTATGTTGGGTCTCTAAATGTAGGCTATGATTAGGGGGGTTGGTGGTGGCGAGGCTTGGAGCCGCGTGCAGTTTGGATGTCTCCATGAGGCGGTGCAGTAAATGGGCGTTTTATTTATCGCCGTGCCAGGGCCCCCCTTAGCGGAAGAGCGCTCTCCCAAATTGAAATATAGCGGAGTTTACTCTCCTGATTAGGGCCTCACGCAGCCCAAGGCTATCATCAAACAGAGAAGCCCCGCGCGCTCTGACACCTAATTGCGTGTGGATTAATGTGGTCGAGAGTGACAGCGGTAAAGCCTCAGTCTCCTTCCCTCCCACCTTCTCTCCACCCCTCGCTCCGACACAATAACCACCAGCCAGACAGCAGGACCCTAAATCGAGGACTGGCCTTTTTGATAAGGACATGTGCTAAAAATGATCATTGGGACGTCAATACTCAAAACCCTAACCCCTACCCTTACCCTACCCTTAACCATAACAATTATGAACATTTTTAAATATAGGCTACAGACAGACCCATGTATTGCCACATTCTATGAATGGGCTCTCCGAAAAGGCACACATTTCCCAAGAGCCAGTGTCAGGAGACACTTGAATGCTCAGATGGTTAGAGTTAATTTTTCTATATACATTTATTTTAAAAGACGGTGATATAAACAGCAATTGGGGGGAGGCGGATCAGATCCAACTCTGACCCGCCACTGTTATGACAGGTTCCTTAATTAATTAATCTATAACAAGATTATTAAAAGCAGGCCTACTACCGTAATTGCATAATCAACTTAGAATATTGTTCGCTTCAGAGCTCGAGGCAATCGAAACGACTGCGGGCTTACACGTGCAATATTGTTATTTTGTTACTTTTGATTCAGAGTTGTTTAAGGTGGGCACATGGGGAGATCCCAAGTGGTACATTTTTGTGCATTGAATCATCAAAAAAGGCAAGCGGGGTTGCGTTCAATTCGTTGTTTTCCATTGAAACGTTTCAGTAGGCTACCATTTCAGAACCACCGCCAGCGACAGAATTGGGGGCTTGTCTGATGTTCGATGTTCAGCACCACAAGGCAGTGGACAGCGACGGTCTCAGGTGAAGCTGCAAATTACTGGCCTCTCTGGAAAACCCCATTTAATGGGAGAAGAGGCCTACACAGCCAGAATGAGTTGGCTCCCGGTGCTACTATTTTCAGCCATACTGGTTTAAACCTCCGAATTGTAGAAAGGGAATAGGCCTATATCTGCGAATAATTGCAACAGACTTCTCCATTGAAACTGCATCTACAAATAGCTCAAGTTCGTTGATAAGCCATTCAGGGCACCCTGCCTGCCTCTGCCCCTCGGGGTGAGGAACACCGTTAACCTGAAAGGAAATGTGTCTGCGGCGCGCGGCCCTGGAGGAGCTCGAGCTCACCTGAGCGTTGCTGTGCAAACCGGAGAAGGCTCCCATAAAGTCGCGGCATGCTGTGACCTTTACCGTAATTCATCAGGCGCCGCGGTGACAGGGAGGCCCTTCACGCGCCGATAATTTGATTACTATAACATCTGTAACATCAATAATGTCTGATGAGATTGTTTTGCGCAACCAAACATGCAGAGGCCGTAAAGGATGGAGGGGGACAGCGAGAAACGGACGGGTGAGCGAGAGAGAGAGATATAGAGGGGGAGAATGGAGAGATGGGTGTCATATCGTCATTGACGTTTAACCCACAGCATAAGGGCACCTGGCCATTAAAACTGGGTTGGGTGATCTCGTTGAAGAGGGTACGATTTTAAAGGTGACTTCTTCCTCAGACCATGATGATGACGACGATGGTTATGATGATGATGTAATGATGATGTAATGGTACACGCCATGAAAATGTCGCCCCCCCCTCCATTTTGGCACACCAGCATTAAACATGTATCCAAACCAACATTAATCAATGAAGTATTATGCCTGATTACGATCAACATGCTCTAACTGCCATGGACGGACAGGATGCGTCGAACAAGAGAAAACTAACTAGCCTATCCCTGCAAAACAAAGTGCAGTGGGAGCGTGCCGCACTCAGGTCTTATTTTGGGCCTCATTGTGCGCACGTGCATCTCCCGAAGCCCAGTTCCCCGGTTTCCCCTCACACTCAGAGAGAGAGAGAAATGTGGAGGATATAAATGTTTTGCTTAACTAGAGGAAACATCGCTGCCGCTAACCGATCGCCGGATCCATTAAGCTAATTTATTAAACGCAATTTGCCTTGTGTCATTGGGCTGTGTAGCGCTGCAGAGAGAGAAGGTTGAAAACGGGGAGACAAGGGGCCACTGGCGGGACAGCGGGGGAACACGGCTCTGACACACAGAATTAGAGGCGAATTAAGAGCCTCGATGAAGAGGTGGTTCCAGGATAAACACAGAGGAAGAATAGACAGAGGAGAGAGGAGGATAAGCATTTCACTGTGAGGTCTACACCTGTGAGGTCTACACCTGTGAGGTCTACACCTGTTGTATTCGGCGCACGTGACAAACAACATTTGATTTGAGAAGCGATAGACAGAGAGGAGGGGACTGAAAAGCTGTTCAGGTTTTACTAGAGGTTGGGTGTCAAACACAGAATAGCCTCCACCTGTAATATATTCGAATAACCTACATAGGACTATGTCATTAACAATCTTCTTATATTCAGTGACATTGGTCCGTCTTCTGCAGCCTGTAAACCTGCATGGCTTATTCAGTGACTTTAGGCCTGCAGGTATAGCCTATTTTTCATAGCCTACTTCAGAATCCTGGATACATATCCATTGTGACTTGAGCTCGTGCTTGGCAGCGTTCCCACTTGCAGGTAATCATGATTAGCACGTTTCTCTGCTGGCTAATGTGGTCCTAGTTGTTTTCCCCACGCATACAGCATTAAATCATCCCGCAGTTTGTTTTGCAACCCCCTTTGTTCTGCTCGGAGGGTTCCACTCATGAGGGTTCCCACCGTTCTGGTTCCACTATTAGGCATATTTAAGGCGCTCTGTAACAAGGCTCCTGTCTCATTTTTCCAAGGTTCCCTTATTTGTTGTGCAAACCCACACCAGCTTTTTGTCTCAGCAGTCATAACTGTTAATGTTACATTAGGTGTTTGATATTTCATCATTTTAACCAATATCGTTCCGAGATAACGAATGTAAAATGAAACCGCAAGGAACGCGTTCGAATTCCCTCAGAAGGTTTCAGGGAGGAGAGCAAAAAATCCCATGCGCCATGGCTATTAGCTTTGGTGATTTATTTTGTGTATGTCAGAAAACAAGAAGGCAAGAAAAAGAATATGGGCTTTATTTTCTATTACCAAACATTACAATCGTATTTCCATCACTGCACTGTTAAGTAATTTGTGAAAAAAAAAGCCGATGGACTCTGGCGGCATGCTCGTGGCATGTGTTTAAACCCATTACTTTGCCTTTTAATCAAACCGCGCGCTCGTGTCAAAACGCGCTATTTTCGCAATGCATCTCCACGCGCTCGTTCCAATTCACCGAGTGACCTTGAAAATGTTTGCTCTCCTAAACGTCTTCTCCCGCTCCTTCCCTCTCTCTCCCTCCTTCCCCCTCTCTCCCCCTTTTTCCCTTTCTCTCCCTCAGTCTCTCCAAACCTCTCATCCATTTCTGCCTACCGGGGAAATACACATCAGTGTGAAACGGGAGAGCGTGTATTGGCAAAGTAATCTATTTTTATAAGGTGATAATGATAACGATGATGGTGCATGGGGAAGAAAGCTTGGCTATGTATGAGAAACTTCTAGCACACGGACACTGCAGCAGACTGTAACAGACTCCTGCCTGAACTAAAGTGCCATATCTAAACCAGAATTCATTCACACCTTGAGCCTGAGCGCCTCAGTCCACATTTCGCGAGTTTAATCGAGTTATCCAGATGTATTTCTGTTACATAAATCATGATTAACAGAAAGAATTAGATTAATATTCGCCATAATTGTTCCACCGATGTTATCACCCAAGTCTCCAGGCCTTGATAATGGATGGGCCTACTATATTAGTAACAATTACACTGGTGATATCAATTGATTTAACCCGAGCGGACATGGGTTAGTGAATTCAAGCAACACCATGTGAGTTAGGCCTATAGGAGAGGCTTTTTGGCTGTGCGTGGTTCTCAGTGGAGATAGCTAGTGTAGGCCTATTGGTATTTTTCACATCGACAAAAACGCGCCTCTAAAATAGGCTATTGTTGTTCCAAGAGCTTGCCATGCACGGTTTGTGTGTGTGTTGATAGGGGGTAAACAGCAACATTCGGCCATATGATTTATCGCAATCCGGGGAAGGCAGCTCCAGTTTGGGGCCTGCGCTGTCCTAACGCATTTCGCCTCAGCCATCAACCGTGATTAAACACCTGCTGTTGCCGGGAAACAAAACCCGCTAATCCAATATGTATTTCTGACATATTAAATATCACCCAATCCCCTGACATCACGCGCCGCTTTTCCGCGGGATGGAATTCTAAAACATATTTTTCTAATTTATGGACGGACGATAAATCAAAATTAAGCTTGCGGACAACGAAATATACATCAGTGCAAACTGACGCTGAAGCAAGCTCATAGGTATATAGGCAACGTGCCCGGAGACAGCGGGAACATATGCTCTGTTCTGTGGTAGCAAGCGGTGTGTGAGCTGAGCCGAACTCTGTTCTCTTTTGTGGATACACTTGTATGCCGAGGCCACTCTTGTTACCTTGGAGCAGATGGCTTCTCTTGAAACTCGTGTGTTAAACTATGAGGTTATTGCAGTCCTAGTCCTACTTACGTCTGTAAGAGACCGTGTCAATATATCTTGAAGGTTAATGTCATTGCATATTGACATTAATTAGGCTTACTGAAATATCAATGGGACTCCCTCTTAAAATAGGCTAAAGGTCAAATTAAAAAACATCTAATGGTAAGCAGCGTTCAGTTTTTAGAAAAATACACCACAGAAAAAGTTCAGATGCTTTGAATTGCCTCCACATCTCAGAAAAAAAGGCTATGAATCGAACTGTTTTGTATTTAGCCTAACTCATTAATTTAAAATGTAATTTATTTAACATAATTTATTATAGCATAAGCATCAACACGTATTTTTGTGAAACCGGTCCCTTCACCCACAGGCCAGAGTTATAAGAGGCAGGGGGTGGAGAGGGAAAATCAAATGGTGTAAAACGTTATCATTGGAGAATGGCTATAGAGCCCTGAAATAATGCATCCAGATATAGGCTTATACCCACAAACAAATAACATGTTAGTCCAATATCATGGATCCGCAATAACGCACAGCGTTTTTCCCTTTTTCAGTAAAACGATACAATCCGCAGAGAAGTGCAGTTTCCTTCTGTGTAATATAACACACTCAGCACAAACACACTGCTAAACCTCTACTACAGATGTGTCATTGATGTTGAGATAGATCCTCTGGCCTACACTCACTTTCTCTCTCCCTCTCCCTCTCTCTCTCTCTCTCTCTCTCTCTCTCTCTCTCTCTCTCTCTCTCTCTCTCTCTCTCTCTCTCTCTCTCTCTCTCTCTCCCTCTCTCTCTCTGTCCCCTCACCTCAGAATGTTGTTACCATGATGACAGACACCAAAGAGCACGCGGCGGGGTCCACTCCCCCTCCGCCACTGTCCTCCGTGCGGTGTGACACTCATTGTATGTGACTCCTCAATTCCACTGCTTCCCCGAATCTCCTGCCCATTCCTACCGCTGTATACCGCGCTATGAACTATCTGGACAACTAGCGTTTGTCGCTTCTCTGCCCACTGTGCCCAGGTAATGGACCTGCCGGACCCGTCTGCTGTGCGGAAAATATCAGAGAAAGACGCATACACATGCCGGAAATGATACAGGCCCCACCAAAAGGCAGAATTGTATCCCATTTGTTGCATCTCTGCCCCTTAAGGTAACCTAACTATGCTAAAATGGCCTCTGTATTAGTGGACATGTTTAAAGATGATAGGCCTACTGTGAAGTTTCTTCCATCACCACAATGACCCATTATAGGATAACGGAAAGGCGAACCTGGGTAATTGTTTATAGTGGCCTTTAATGAATGCATAATGATCGCATTTCATGCTTCCTAATGAAAATAAAGTATATTTTCAGGCGTACAAAGTTTGTGGCCAGTATGGCGGGTAATTCGCGTAATGTTTTGTTATTGATATTTATGTAAATAATCAGCTATTCTTAATTCAATCATTTAAGATAGATGAAAACGTTTGAATAGCACACAGGAATTCATTTAGCTTGTGGAAAATGAGGGCGACAGTAATTTTCAGCACCTTTGGACAACATGCGTGAAAAAAGAGACGCATTCGGCTAAATTTGCTCACTCAAATCTCGCATTGTGTAGTCATGTTATTTGAATGCTTTTGAAAATAAGTCTACGTTTTTCCGCAGTAACGGGACTTTCATACGCTCTGTCATTCGGCTGAATTATTGGACTTGTATTCTTTGTAATGATGAATTTAACCGAGATGTAAACACAACCGACTCTTGGCCTCCAACCTGGAACTATTTTCTCGTTTCTCTGGTTTCTCTAAATCTTTTCTTTTCTCAATATTCGATAAAGGTGCTATATCTACATGCCAAGCCTATTATGTTGCGTAATGACAATGGAGGAACTTCTAATGTGAGATGAGCAGTTGAACATGGAATTATGATATTTGTCCCCAACGGGTGTTCAAAAACACACCACCTTGTCAAAATGTAATTGCAGAAAAAAACAGTAGGCCAACAAAAAAGATAAATGGAGAGAAGGAGACTGAAAAATGTAGACATTCCTATCTATTCAGCGACTTTTATGTCAGACAGCACAATTTAAAGGCGACGTCAATGTCCAGAAAATGACTGCTTGCTTTAACTGTAATATTCATTTCCCTGACAAATTGCCTTCCTTTTCCTAACATGCTTCCCACGGCTCCACTTACCTTCTGGGAAGCAGGGTTCTATTTTCTATTTTGCAGTATTTGTGAAGTAAGCCATAACAACACAAGCTCATTATGGGATGGACCCTTTGCATACACAATACAAGTTATGCCTTCCACTTCATATTTTCATATTTGTTTAACAATAATTTGTGTGAATTACAAATTAAAAGTCATCTGAATTACAGAAATGGTGCAGTGCATTCACTAGGGCCTATATTTCCTGAATGTGGAGACTTGTATAGGCCGACATAATGAGGCCTCTTAAGCCAGTGTGTGTATATGTTTTACTGCCTGTCCATTGACCTTTTTTCTGTAAAGTATCTTATCATGCCTCCTGCTTCTTTCAGAGAATGGATTAATGGAATATGTACGGATAATGTGTTTCAAAAAAGTGGGTGTATGTGTGATCCGCGAGCGTATATACAGTTGAAGTCGGAAGTTTACATACACTTAGGTTGGAGTCATTAAACCTCGTTTTTCAACCACTCCACAAATTTCTTGTTAACAAACTATAGTTTTGGCAAGTCGGTTAGGACATCTACTTTGTGCATTCTCCAACAATTGTTTAAAGACAGATTATTTCACTTATAATTCACTGTATCACAATTCCAGTGGGTCAGAAGTTTACATACACTAAGTTTACATACACTAAGTTGTCTGTGCCTTTAAATATCTTGGAAAATTCCAGAAAATTATGTCATGGCTTTAGAAGCTTCTGATAGGCTAATTGACATCATTTGAGAATTGGAGGTGTACCTGTGAATGTATTTCAAGGCCTACCAAACTCAGTGCCTCTTTGCTTGACATCATGGGGAAATCTAAAGAAATCAGCCAAGACCTTGGAAAAAAATTGTAGACTTCCACAAGTCTGGTTCATCCTTGGGAGCAATTTCCAAACACCTGAAGGTACCACGTTCATCTGTACAAACAATAGTATGCAAGTATAAACACCTTGCGACGTGTTCTGTCTCCTAGAGATGAACGCATTTTGGTGCGAAAAGTGAAAATCAATCGCAGAACAACAGCAAAGGACCTTGTGAAGATGCTGGAGGAAACAGGTACAAAATTATCTATATCCACAGTAAAACAAGCCCTATATCGACGTAACCTGAAAGGCCGCTTAGCAAGGAAGAAGCCACTGCTCCAAAACCGTCATAAAAAAGCCAGACTACGGTTTGCAACTGCACATGGGGACAAAGATCGTACTTTTTGGAGAAATGTCTTCTGGTCTGATGAAACAAAAATGAACTGTTTGGCAATAATGACTCGTTGTGTTGGAGGCAAAAGGGGGAGGCTTGCAAGCCGTAGAACACAATCCTAACCGTGAAGCACAGGGGTGGCAGCATCATGTTCTGGGGGTGCTTTGCTGAAGGAGGGACTGGTGCACTTCACAAAATAGATGGCATCATGAGGAAAGAAAATTATGTGGATATATTGAAGCAACATCTCAAGACATCAGTCAGGAAGTTAAAGCTTGGTCGCAAATGGGTCTTCCAAATGGACAATGACCCCAAGCATACTTCCAAAGTTGTGGCAAAATGGCTTAAGGACAACAAAGTCAAGGTATTGGAGTGGCCATCACAAAGCCCTGACCTCAATCCTATAGACAACTTGTGGGCAGAACTGAAAAAGTGTGTGCGAGCAAGGAGGCCTACAAACCTGACTCAGTTACACCAGCTCTGTCAGAAGGAATGGGCCAAAATTCACCCAACTTATTGTGGGAAGCTTGTGGAAGGCTACCCAAAACGTTTGACCCAAGTTAAACAATTTAAAGGCAATGCTACCAAATACTAATTGAGTGTATGTAAACTTCTGACCCACTGGGAATGTGAAAGAAATAAAAGCTGAAATAAATCATTCTCTCTACTATTATTCTGACATTTCACATTCTTAAAATAAAGTGGTGATCCTAAGACAGGGAATTAAATGTCAGGAATTGTGAAAAACTGAGTTTAAATGTATTTGGCTAAGGTGTATGTAGACTTCCGACTTCAACTGTAAGTATGTACACTGAGTGCACAAAACATTAGGAACACCTGCTCTTTCCATGACAGAGACTGACCAGGTGAATCCAGATGAAAGCTATGATCCCTTATTAATGTCACTTGTTAAATCCACTTCAATCAGTGTAGATGAAAGGGAGCAGGCAGGTTAAATAAAGATTTGTAAGCCTTGTGACAATTGAAACATGGATTGTGTACGTGTGCCATTCAGAGGGTGGAGGGGCAAGACAAAATATTGAATTGCCTTTGAACGGGTTACTGCAGTAGGTGCCAGGCACACCGGTTTGTGTCAAGAACTGCAACACTGCTGGGTTTTTCACACTCAATAGTTTCCCGTGTGAATTAAGAATGATCCACCACCAAAGGACATCCAGCCTCCTTGACACAACTGTGGGAAGCATTGGAGGTAACATGGGCCAGCATCCCTGTGGAACGCTTTCGACACCTTGTAAAGTTAATGTAGACCGTCGTTTTAAAATAAGAATTTGTTCATAACTGACTTGCCTAGCTAAATAGAATTTAAATGTCCCTACGAATTGAGGCTGTTCTGAGGGCAAAAAGGGAGAGTGAAACTCAATATTAGGAAGGTGTTCCTAATGTTTTGTACACTCAGTGTATAATTGTGTGTTTGCATGTGTATGCGTGCTTGTGTGTATACTTACATACATGTGTGTATTTGCACGCATTTGTTAGCATTTTTCTGTGTGTGTGTGTGTGTGTGTGTGTGTGTGTGTGTGTGTGTGTGTGTGTGTGTGTGTGTGTGTGTGTGTGTGTGTGTGTGTGTGTGTGTGTGTGTGTGTGTGTGTGTGTGTGTGTGTGTATTTGGGGTGGCAGGTAGTCTAGTGGTCAGAGCGTTGGGCCAGTAACCGAAAGGTTGCTAGATCGAAGCTGACATGGTAAAAATCTGTCGCTCTGTTCCTAGGCCATCATTGTAAATAAGAATTTGTTCTTAACTGACTTGCCTAGTTAAATACAAAAAATATACAGTGCTTTTGGAAATTATTCAGACCGCTTGACCTTTTTCCACATTTTGTTACATTTTGTTATTGTAAAATGGATTAAAAAAATCCTCAGCAATGACAAGGTTTTCAGACATTTCAGAAAATGCATCAAAAATTAAAAACAGAAATACCTTATTTACATAAGTATTCAGACCATTTGCTATGAGACTTGAAATTGAGCTCAGGTGCAGCCTGTTCCCATTAATCAGTTTTGAGATGTTTCTACAACTTGATTGGAGTCCAGCTGTGGTAAATTCAATTGATTGGACATGATTTGGAAAGGCACACACCTGTCTATATATGAACCCACAGTTGACAGTGCATGTCAGAGCACAGATCTGGGGAAGGGTACCAAAAAACGTCTGCAGCATTGAAGGTCCCCAAGAACACAGTGGCCTCCATCATTCTTAAATGGAAGAAGTTTGGAACCACCAAGACTCTTCCTAGAGCTGGCCGCCCAGCCAAACTGAGCAATCAGGGAGAAGTGCCTAGGTTAGGGAGGTGACCAATAACCCGATGGCCACTCTGACAGAGCTCTTTGGCCTGAATGCCAAGCGTCACTTCTGGAGGAAACCTGGCACCATCCCTACGTTGAAACATGGTGGTGGCATCATCATACTGTGGGGATGTTTTCAGCAGCAGGGACTGGGAGACTAGTCAGGATGGAGCAAAGATGAACGGCGCAAAGTACAGAGAGATCCTTGATGAAAAAACATGCTCCAGAGCGCTCAGGACAGACTGGGGAGAATGTTCACCTTCCAACAGGACAACAACCCTAAGCACACAGCCAAGACAACGCAGGAGTGGCTTCGGGACAAGTCTCTGAGTGTCTGTGAGTGGTCCAGCCAGAGCCCGGACTTGAACCTGATCGAACATCTCTGGAGAGACCTAAAAAAGCTGTGCAGCACCACTCCCCATCCAACCCGACAGAGCTTGGGAGGATCTGCAGAGAAGAATGGGAAAAACTCCCCAAATACAGGTGTGCCAAGCTTGTAGTGTCATACCCAAGAAGATGCGAGGCTGTAATTGTTGCCAAAGGTGCTTCAACAAAGTACTGAGTACAGGGTCTGAATACTTATGTAAATGTGATATTTCAGTTTTTTGTTTTTAATAAGTTAGCAAACATTTCTAAAAACCTGTTTTAGCTTTGTCATTAATGGGGTATTGTTTGTAGATTGATGAGGAATACAAATAAAAAGTTAGAATAACAAAATGTGGAAAAAGTCAATGGGTCTGAATACTTTCCGAAGGCACTGTATACGCTCACATTTGTATAAGGCTTTCTGTGTTTCTCTGTGTGTCTAAGTGAAAGAGAGAAATAGTGTGCAAGACCAGAGATGATTTTTCACTGTATTTCGCTCCAGCCTCTTCCCCCTCCACTACAGAGGATCTAATCAATCTGCCAGCTATTAAGTTTGTTAATTGATAATGCATACTAATTAGGCCGGCCGCAGTTACTTTGGAGACTCTGAGGAGGTAATTGTAGGCTCAGGTCCAAATGGAGTTTACAGCAGGCTGTGCCAGGTAAAAACTCATTAGAGGGTGGGGGCGAGGAGAGGAGGGAGGAGGTTGAGAGGAGGGGGGTGGATGAGATGGAGAGGAAGAGGAGAGAGAAAAAGGGTGGAGGAAAAGAGAGGGAGGATGGGTCAACTCCAATGTCAGTCTACAGGTACAGAGATCTACTCTGAACTAGATTCTCTAATTACAGTTTTCCATTGTGTCGCTAGATGAGAGAGTGTAGCTACAATCGGAAGTTTACATACACCTTAGCCAAATACATTTAAACTCCGCTTTTTCACAATTCATGACATTTAATCCCAGTAAAAATTCCCTGTCTTAGGTCAGTTAGGATCACTACTTTATTTTAAGAATGTGAAATGTCAGAATAATAGTAGAGAGAATTATTTATTTCAGCTTTTATTTCTTTCATCACATTCCCAGTGGGTCAGAAGTTTACATACACTCAATTAGTATTTGGTAGCATTGCCTTTAAATTGTTTAACTTGGGTCAAACGTTTTGGGTAGCCTTCCACAAGCTTCCCACAATAAGTTGGATGAATTTTGGCCCATTCCTTCTGACAGAGCTGGTGTAACTGAGTCAGGTCTTTAGGCCTCCTTGCTTGCACACGTTTTTTCAGTTCTGCCCACAAATTGTCAATAGGATTGAGGTCAGGGCTTTGTGATGGCCACTCCAATACCTTGACTTTGTTGTCCTTAAGCCATTTTGCCACAACTTTGGAAGAATGCTTGGGGTCATTGTCCATTTGGACCCATTTGCGAGCAAGCTTTAACTTCCTGACTGATGTCTTGAGATGTTCCTACCTCATGATGCCATCTATTTTGCGAAGTGCACCAGTCCCTCCTGCAGCAAAGCATCCACACAACATGATGCTGCCACCCCCATGCTTCACGGTTAGGATGGTGTTCTTCGGCTTGCAAGCCTCCCCCTTTTTCCTCCATACATAATGATGGTCATAATGGCCAAACAGTTCATTTTTGTTTCATCAGACCAGAGGACATTTCTCCAAAAAGTACGATCTTTGTCCCCATGTGCAGTTTCAACCGTAGTCTGGCTTTTTTATGGCTGTTTTGGAGCAGTTGCTTCTTCCTTGCTGAGCGGCCTTTCAGGTTATGTCGATATAGGACTCGTTTTACTGTGGATATAGATAGTTTTGTACCTGTTTCCTCCAGCATCTTCACAAGGTCCTTTGCTGTTGTTCTGCGATTGATTTGCACTTTTCGCACCAAAGTACGTTCATCTCTAGGAGACAGAACACGTCTCCTTCCTGAGCGGTATGACAGCTGTGTGGTCCCATGGTGTTTATACTTGCGTACTATTGTTTGTACAGATGAACGTGGTATCTTCAGGCGTTCGGAAATTGCTCCCAAGGATGAACCTCACTTGTGGAGGTCTACAATTGTTCTTCTGAGGTCTTGGCTGATTTCTTTTGATTTTACCATGATGTCAAGCAAAGAGGCACTGAGTTTGAAGGTAGGCCTTGAAATACATCCACAGGTACACCTCCAATTGACTTAAATTATGTCAATTAGCCTATCAGAAGCTTCCACAGCCATGACGAAATTTTCTAAAATCTTCCAAGCTGTTTAAAGGCACAGTCAACTTAGTGTATGTAAACTTCTGACCCACTGGAATTGTGATACAGTGAATTATAAGTGAAATAATCTGTCTGTAAACAAGTGTTGGAAAAATTACTTGTGTCATGCACAAAGTATATATCCTAACCGACTTGCCAAAACTATAGTTTGTTAACGAGACATTTGTGGAGTGGTTGAAAAACGTGTTTTAATGACTCCAACCTAAGTGTATGTAAACTTCCGACTTCAACTGTATTTAGGTCATAAAGACTGGGCTGTCATCGGTTTACAAATGACAAAAGAATGTGTGGTGTGTGTGTCCTACTAGAACAGGCCTGGGCAATTCCAGTCCTTGAGGCCTGATTGGTGTCACACTTTTCCCCCATCCCTAGCAAACACACCCGATTTTAACTAATTGCATTCTAAACTGAAGATCAGGATTAGGTGATTATTGGAGTCAGGTGTGTTAGCTGGGGCAAAAGCGTGATGTGTGTATTTGAAATGTGGATCAGAGGGCTGCTTGTTAATTGAGACGGCTGTGGCGTGTGTTTACATCTCGCTCAGTGTCAGCCTGACGACCCTGTAATCCCTCCGTCAGTCTGGGAACTAACAGACAGGCACGGAGGGAGGAACATGTCAAGAACATGTTCTACACTGCAGCACCACTCACTGTCTTTGTCGCAAAGAGAAGATAGGAGAGGAGGAAAGAGAGAAGAGCAGAGAAAATGAGAGAGGCAGTTCTCTCTGTGATCAGTGTCATGGTTCACATTCCACAGAAACATCAGAAAAGTAGTCCATTTATTTCCACAAAAGCTATATGTGGTGGGACTGAAGGACCTATTCATTCAAACTGGATATCCAGAGGTTTTGGAGTAGGAGGAAGCAACATGGAAGCAACGTATACAAATCCAATATATGTTGTATTTCCTGAGGGAACTTTGTGATGTAACACATTGTTATATCTAGCCAGCAATCCAGATGTATTTTTTGTAACCTGCGGCTGTAACTTGCAAATCATGTCACTTTTCCTGTCTCAACAAACTGTAGTTGGACTGTTAATTAAATTAGATGAGAATGGATGTGATGGAAAAACACCCTCATGGCATTTCCTTCACTACACCAGCTATGTGATAGAGCTCTACAGAGAATTATTGTTTTTGCAGATGACAAAATGTATTAGTTATCCACTTGTGGTGATGTGAATAAGCGGGACAATTTTTGTCACATCAAACTCAATGAAGAGAGGGAGCATGTGAACTACGCCAGTTAGTTTGATGTTGTCACATCATTTCACAAGCCCTCTCCTCCGTTCGAAATGACAAAACCCTTTGTGGATTTAATAATCCATTTGGAGAGATTTCACTTGCAATGTGAACTTATCATTCACTCTCTCTGGCCTCTTGTTAAATCTCTCTTTATCTCTACTCTCTCCTTCCTCTCTCTTTCAGTTGTGTTTGTTTCTCTCTGGCCTCGCGGGACACCCTTGAAACAGACAGCTTTGCCAGATTCATTTTCTGATCAAAGCTGTTTGATTTGGTCAAATTTGCCACATTGGAGCTGATCTCTATTACTGAGATAAATAGCCCCGCGCTAACTGTCAACGAAAACTTGTAAGCTAATCAATTATTCCAATTTCTTCCAGCTGGATTTCTCCTGGGAGTCGGCCTCTAGGAAATACACTTTTTGATTAGTACATTTCTGTGTGTGTGTGTCTGGACATTCGGATGTGTCGTATTTGATTAGTGTGCAGGCTGTTGGAGTGAGCAGGGAGGCAGAGGGAGGCAGAGGGCCTGTCAGACAGCAGAGGAGAGGAGGCCTCTAATGCATTATGCATTGACAGAGCCCTGGAACCTGGATGCTGCTGCCACCTTGGCTGGCACGCCTGGGAGAAGAAGGGAGATAGGAGAAGGGCTGGATTGGCCTTCTTACCTGTGGGGGCCTTAACTGGGATCTGGACTGTTCTCAGCTCCTAGCCCAATCTCTCCTGGGAGGGGAGAGTTTGACAGAACCAATAAGACAAGGCAGGCAGTCCCATGCATATAGGCACACGCACACGCACACACACACAAAAACACACGCGATAACACATGCATAAAAGCACACACACGCACACACCTTCCCCTCCCCTAGCTACTGGCCTGGAAATGGGTGGCTGGCCATAGAAAGTGTGTCATCAGCAGAAACAGACAGAGTGAGAGGACGTGACTGATAGACTGGGAGAGAGAATTGATCGGCTCCCACGTCCCCTGGCCAACCCCTGGTCCTCCATCCCTCCATCCATCCCTCCAACTCCTCCCTCCTCTCCCCCTGTTCTCTCCTCAATGGCCAACCAGTTTGTCCTCCTTTCATCGCCCCATCCCCTCCATCTCTTTCTCACACCCTCCCCCTTCCCCTCTCCTACTCTCTCCTTTCTCTCTCTCTCCTCTCCTTCTCCTCCCCCCTCTCCTCTCCTCCCTGGTCTGTCTCTCCGCTCTGCTGGTCCTGGTGACTCAATAAGTCCCAGCATGCTCCATACCTCCCGGCGCTGCTCGGCTGCGTTCGGACCAGCAGCAGATAAATAGCTGTGTGTGTGTGTACGAACGCCAAAACCACACACACCATTCATCAAGCCACCAAAACTGTCCCTAGATGATTACCTCTTCCAAACCAGCCCAGAACCAGGGGAGGCAGGGGGAGGCAGGGGGGAGCCAGAGGGAGATAGAGGGGAGAGGGGAGACGGTAAATGAAACTTTTGAGGGGTCAGTGGTTTTGTACTTTGGCTATTCATCTTCTCTCCCTCACCTCGTTGGGGCTTGCGGGCGGGCGCAGGGAGAGGGTGCTTCTGGGTAATTACCTCTCGGAGCGCGGCGCTGCTTCATTATGTCCCGCTATTCCAATCCACTGAAACATCTTTAATTTAGTCTACTGAAGCAGCTAGCGCGCACACACACACACACACAGGCCAGGAGATGGAGGAAGAGGTGTGTGCATGTGTGCGTGCGTGCGTGCGTGCGTGTGTGCGTGTGTGCGTGTGTGCGTGTGTGCGTGTGTGTGTGTGTGTGTGTGTTTGCATCAGCAGGGGCCTTACCTCTCAGGGTAATGTGTGTATGCATATTAAGGGGTTGGATCACTTCTATTTCAACTCAGCCCATTTAGGAAATGAATCGAAATGCAATTCATCAGCTGCAGAGATTGCCCATTATTTTCAATGAGTATTGTTTTTCAGCTCAGGAATTGGATTTTCATTGTTTGACCCCAAGCCGGGTAGGAAGAGAGCGGGTATGTAAAAGAGCTCGAAATGTAGTCATTATTGAATAGGACTAATTCACGATAGGTCAGGAATATTGAATAGCAGTAATATGATTTGTTTATTATTAATTCATTGTGACATTTAGTTATTTCTTACAAACTTAAGTAGTTGGCATATTGGTGTAGGTCTAGGTGTTTATGTCTATAATGACCTGACCTCTGTTTAATCCTTCTTGATCTCATTCTCATACTTTGACTTATTCTTGACAGTCATTGGTCACACTCTGAGTCAGACAGTCGGACAGACCATTAACTTCTGTATGTATGAAAAGACCACCGGGCCAGAGATGACAACATGTCGCTCTGTTCCGGCCAAGTATGTGCGTGTCTCGGATCTGGAACGAGACAAGAGGACGGGCAAGGACAGAAAGAGTGGCCTTTGTTATGACAGAGCCTTGGGGACCAGGGTTACAATCTCTGGGAAGATGTTGTTCTCTGTTCTCTGTTCCCCATAACAGATCAGTCAGCCGCTGCACACAGTACTGTCACTCACACACACGCTGTAGAAGAGCCTTGTGACAGAGACAACTGTGTTGGGTGTGGGGTGAAAACTAGACTTATTGGGAAGTTGTTTGATTCTCCTTTGTGTACTTTACCTGCCTCTTGTGGGGATTTGTATTTTTAAGAAGTAGGCAACTGTTGTAGTCATGTTGACAAAGGCATGTTTTAGTTAAATCAAACATATTCATTGTAGGCTTGAAAAATATATCTTAACCTGGTTGTAATCTTGTCATCTGACGTCAATCCAAAACAGATTTTAACCAAGAAATGTACCATGCCAAATTTTGCCCGCTGGGGTGTCTCTCCTATGGCTCCTCTAGCTGCGTCATATCCTGCTCCCAGCACCTTCACTTCCTGTCTCTGTCCTGGTGTTCTGAGAGGCTCCTCTAACTAACTAACTAACTAACCAGGCTTCTAATAGACACAACCCTGTTAGAGACTACTGGCTGGCTGGCGGGCCCTGAGTATGAGTGCTAATCAGAAAACACATTTCCACACACACACAATCAGGCGTGTGCATACACACACACACACACACACACACACCTCTTCCTGTATGAGGGACCTGCGACCGAAGTGGAAGTGTAGGGAGAGAGGGAGAGATAGAGCGAAGGAGAGATGGAAGGAGGGAGAGAGGGAGTATAGGGAGAGAGGGAGCGAGGGAGTGTAGGGAGGGCAGGAGCAACCAGCTGGGTTGTAGGAGTAATAAAGAAGGAGAATCAATAGGCCATGCAATGGAGCCAAGGTGCTGCCATTCATCATGCCGCCTCCCTGACTCCCATCATTCATCATGCTCAATGAGGCAGCAAATAGGAAAATGACTATTTGTATCAAACACATCTGCACTCATCCACCGAGGTATTTCATTCCCATTAACTCTCAGAGTAAAATACGCACAGGGTTCGGGCTTTTCTGTGTTGTTGTTGCTTGTGATTGTGTGTGTGTGTGTGTGTGTGTGTTTTCTTTGTGCTGTGGTGTGTGTTTTTGTTTGTACAGGTTGGCGGTGGAAAATGTATCTGGCAAAGAACACATTTATGGTTGTTTTTTTGGTGTCGTTGTGGAGGTACATTTTTACAAGGGCCTGCTCATCCCTCCAAACAACTATCCCTCCCCCAATTCCTTCCTCCTTCCCTCAGTCGCTCACCCCTCCCTTCTACTCACCCACCACCCAGACCCACGCCCCAGTCATCTTTTATGGGCTGTCATTGGTGAGTTTTTGTGTATGTCTTTATCGCCGTCTATCCTTTCAACTCCTCTCTGCTTTGTCTCCATGAACACACACACACACACACACCACGGCTGCTCTGTTTGCGTTTTGGGTTTGAGAGCACTGTAATAAATCTAGGTGCTTGACTGTAAGAATGGCTTGTATTATTCCAGGACAGCGTCTTCATGTCCTCAGCCTTATAAATCCACTAGGCTGCCAGGTAAGACAGAGGTGCTTCTCTTCACAGCAGCCACGGGAGGCAGGGAGGATGGGATGCAAATGTGGAGGGCTATCATCATTATAGAGTAATACCCCATGAAATGGCTGGATCATTACTGTCTATGGCAGCAACATTATCATCTACTAGCTTTATGGGCTGCTGGGGCGTGGTAGAGAGGCTGTATAGAAAAGAGAGATGGAGGTGTGTGTGTGTGTGTGTGTGTGTGTGTGTGTGTGTGTGTGTGTGTGTGTGTGTGTGTGTGTGTGTGTGTGTGTGTGTGTGTGTGTGTGTGTGTGTGTGTGTGTGTGTGTGTGTGTGTGTGTGTGTGTGTGTGTGTGTGTGTGTGTGTGTGTGTGTGCATTACTGTAAACCTTCGCATTAAGCCAGTGGTGTGCATGTTTACACTTTTCCCCTGGTGGTAGTCCCATCACATCAACAACAGCCACTGTTTTAATTGCGTTTCAAAGTCTGATTCATGTGGACCATCTTCAAAGCGAAAACATAAACAACTGGATACTCATTAAAAAGCGAATTATGAGGCTGGGGAACATTTGTAAGACAATGGAACTATCAGCCAATGCTTCGCTTATAGCCGACACATTCAACCAACAACTATATTCTCCTATTTCTGCAATGAGGCAAAAATAACATTCCTCAAACAATTTGACTAAAACAAGACTGTTACAATGCTTACAAAGAAGTGACTGTATTTCTGGCGTGCTTTCTAGATTTATATATGAACGTTTGATCTCAACACTTCTGCTATGTTGTGTGTGCATGGACACACTTCACAATTGAGAATAGGCATGTGTCCAGATATGTAATTAAAGCATAAAGATAGTATATCCATCTTCTTGTAAGATTTGCAAAGCCTTATTACATTTCAAAACATGCAGCCAATTGTTACGTTCGTACATCAGATGTTTGTGTGTTCTCGCTGAGAGATTACGCAATTTAGTAGCCTTTTTGACTTTAAAATAGTCCAAAAATGTCAAGGTATTCTAAACTAAGCTTGCTCTAATTTGCTCGTGGTCAACTAAAAAGGTGGAACAAAATCTACTCCCTACAAAGTTCAATATCACTCAGCTGGAGGTAAGAATGTGTGCGTTGCTTGCAACCCACTACTACTATCAGTCATTCTAGCAGAGCGTGGGAGAGAACAGTCAGGGAAGGTTAATAGCACTGTAATTTAGGATTTAGTTGAACGAAAAATACTGTGATTTTGCAAATGACTGAAATTAGATTATTTATTGCCAATTACCCACACCTCACTTAGCCTGCTATGGCCGCATTCACTACAGTGTCATTCATCGCAGTATGTTAAAAAGTAATTGAGGTTCCTAAGACCATTTAGACCACGGAATTTAAGAGCTGGCCGTATGCGGTTTTGAAACCACTTTAACTGCACTGTAAGTGACCGTGTCTCTGCTCTGCCCCTATAACCATATAACGGCCTATACCTGCCTTCTCGCACATTAACCCTCCTGCAATGTAGCCAAGTCTAGAAGGACCGTATTCAATCAAAATAGATCCGCGGGTTTTTCGGGGTGATAGAAAAATAACATTCCTTTTGTGCTGCGAGAAAGGATGTTTGAATTCTCATGTTTCTAATATTTTCACACAGTAGTCTGATTATATCCAAACGTTCCCGAGAACCCAGAGTTCACATAAAATAGCTCAAATCATGAAACCTAAAATCGTTAGGCCCTACTATTTTGACACTTAAAAGTTCCACCTGGCAAGACATTCTTGGCTTGACGCGAGAAAAGGCCCGCTTCACATAGCTTTACGGTGCGCACGCATTTCCCTCTTGATCGTGAGTTGAGATTGTCATGTTCCACTCCTTGCACTTCTCCTCTTCTCCCTTCCCTCTCTCATTCTCCTCCTCCTCCACACTTGGCGACGTGCCTGCGCCCTACTTTCCAGTTGACTCCTCCGGGATCAGCCAGCCAAAGTCACAGACTGCGGGAACAGACCTTTCAAATTCATAAAATTCATAGGATTTTTCACAAATGAATGAACACAATTTTATACCAATTTCCTCATTATGCAAATATGCAAAATATCACATTTAGGCCAATTACGGCCCCGCACAGTTCCAAATTCACCCGTTTAAGCCGTAATTGCAGAAACTATCAAATAATTACTGTAGCTAATTGGGGATATTTGTGACAGATACAACAAATTCTAACACAAATTAGGCCTACATTTTATTCAAGGAGCCACTGCAATTTTTTTATTGAAGTCTAATTTAACTTAGGCTACATAGCTAACGAAGTGAATTGAGTGCTTGTTATCAAATTTGAACAACTCATAACGCTCTAATGCGGAATGATGAAATAAATGGGTTCAAGATCTATACAATATTTTCCTGATCTCTTTCCTCGGCCTCTCTATTTGCGGAAAATTAGGCTATCCCCTGCTATGATTTTAGTTGTCATAAACCTCCCATCTGAAATCTGACTGTCGTTAAAGCTGATAAAAGATGATGGCCCACATTTATTTTATAACCAAGTTATGGCTTCCCCTCTGAACCGGGCTGCATGGATGTAACTGTGAAACGTAGTTGGCGTTTTTCCACATATTTGGCAATTTGTTTAAAATTATAGCAGAGCTAATAACGAAAGAAGAAACAAGAGGCAACAGAACATACACACTTTACCTGAAAGCGCCGGTGTTGTGCGCCGGGGAAGGTCATTTTTGGACACGGACATCTATCCCACCTAAGCAGACACCAGCATTTATAGCTGTCTGGCTGGTGACCCGTTAGCGGGTTATGGGTCTCCCCCTCGGGCAGTGATTAGTTTAATCCAGGGGAATGGTTCTGGCGCTATGTAAACAAGACCCGAGCAGAATAAAGGTGGCCACCCAAGTGTAGCGCCGAGGTCTATTTGTCAGAGAACCTTCATAGAAAAGTCGGCTGGATTGGAGAGTTGACGTCTCTATTTTTACGCAGAGGGCACGAAGAGGCTCAGAGGGTAGACTGTTAAAGGACAACATTAACTGGGACATATAGGCCTACCATCATTTTTTTCTGTAATAGGCCTAGCAGTATGTTATAGGGAAAAAACAACAACAATCAGTCATAGCCTAATGGGATGTTAACCTCAAGGCTTGACATGTATGTAGGCCTGTATGCCCAAATAATCACGCTTTTGGATTCGACTAAGGCGCGAGGTAATAGGCCAAAGGTTTAACCGCCAATTTAAGAACTCAAAACTTCTCAAACTGTAGGAGTATAAATCATCCTTTCACATATAGACATTTAAAAGCATGCACGTGCATTTAATTCACCGCCACAGTCGCTAAGTAATTTCTAATTGAAAAAATACTGAGTTCTAATGAACTGAAATGTATTCTTAATGACTTAAGTGGTTGCATAGGTTCAGAAATTACTCTCTTCATTAGAAGGTACATGTTTTTATTTGTTAGAAATATTTCAGATGTAGGCCTATTCAAATAAACCTGGCTATTTGTCACCTTTGACTCATATAGCGTTGTTTGGTATAAGTCAATAATTATAAATCCACTTTGATACTAATAGGAATAATTGACTTTTGATTGACTTCGTAAAATGTACATTTTCACCGCATTAAAAAATTCTCGTTTTTACCTTTACTCACCATATAGGCCTATATACCCATGTTCCTCTTCAGCCCATAGTACATTTTGGAAGAGAACAAATGTTTATAAGTTATGTTTCACTGTGGTGGGCCAAAATGTTCCACTTTATTTTGTGTTTCATTTTTATGAAGCTCGAGGTGAACCGGGCCAGTGGTCCCCCTATCCAGTTAGTCCATGACGTCTCAATAAAGCGCAGATAGGCTTACATGTCTTGTCCAATATCTGATATTACTGTTTCTGAGTCTCTCTGTCTTTCTCTGTCTCTCTCTCTCTCTCTCTCTCTCTCTCTCTCTCTCTCTCTCTCTCTCTCTCTCTCTCTCTCTCTCTCTCTCTGTCTCTCTCTCTGTCTCTCTGTCTCTGTTTCTTGGGGTGTCTATGCGTGCAGACTCAAATCCCCTTCCTCTTCCTCTTCCCCCTTCCCCATTCCAGACCGCGCGGCGCTTGGCCCTTATGGAGAATCATTCTGGGAGTGAATAGAGATGAAGGAGGGGATATTAAGTGACTCTATATAACATCCAGGACACAATGACGGAGTGATTGATGGCGGACAAAGTGGGAACAGCAGGACAGGGGGACCCTTGGAGACAACGCGCGCTGTCAACACGCGAAAAAAGGAGGAGAGGAGAGAGGGAGGACAGGGGAAAGAGGAAAAAACGCATCTCAGGAGGGGCAGGCAGGCAGGCGCGTCCTGGCGGAGTTTGCAGTCTATTTGTATGAGTAATCAGCCCCCACCCCCACCCCCCACCCCACCCCTCTCTGTCAGCCGTGTTTACTCACTGATTTTCTCAACAAGACAGGCATTGACACTGGATGGATGGGGCTAATCCGCCACAGAGAGGGACGGCTCTGCCGAGGTTACAGGTCTGAGATAGAGCACCACCGACACACTCCCCTCACCTAATCTTCCGGCAAATATTTATCACTATCAATTTGGCTGACTCCCTGACATTAAAATACCGCGTATAGATAACCTCTTGCTGGGAGAATCGATCGGGTTCCAGTCAGCCCAGCAACCAGCCAGGCAGTTGGCTCTCACTATCAGGCCGCTGTGGAGGGAGGGAGGCCGGGGAGAGGGGAAGAAAGAGAAGGTCACTTAGAGAAGCATGGAAGACAAACGCTCAGATGAAACAGGTCACCCATGCTGCTTTGTCGTTAACAGGGGGAGTATGAAGAGAAAAGCCGTGGCCTGCATTTTAATTCGATGGAGTGGCAATGTTCTAAATATAGGCTATAATGTAGCTTACAGTTGTATTTAAATAGGTAGGCCATCATTATTATGTATTTGTTTTTTAAACAGATGGTGGTTGATAGTCAAATTAACACTTTTTAATTTTCGTGGCTGCCGGTCATGAAACGTATGTTATTCACCTGTCATAACTCCAACTTTACTTACTCTGAAGTGGATAGAGAGGGAATTAGAAGGAGAGAGAGGGAGAGAGAGCAGTAGATGAGGGAAGACAGGGGAGGAGGGACATAGAGAGCGAGAGAGATAAACAACAGCAGGTGCCAGTGTCCTCGCGGCTCCACGGGCAGATGCGTCATGTGCGCGTGCATACAGCTGATTTGCTCGTCCCCTTCCCTTCGCTCTCTTTCTCTCTCTCTCTTCCTCTCTGTCCCTCTCTCTCGCTAATTGGCCTACCACGTTCATACACACAATCTCACTAATTTCACATTTGCTATTCCTGAGGTATTCCGAGGCACCCTCAGTCACCGCGGACTCCATCAACGATTTTTCAGATAAATTAGCTGCTTTGTTTGATAATCAGATCTCCGTGATTCAGTCTAGTAGTTCCCCTTACCGAATATGTGCCCCCACGCTAGCAAACGAGGGCGAAAACACACACACAAACACACACACACACACCGCATCAATATAAACGTATAAAATATATTTCCTTCTGTTACAAACAACAACGTAAGAGCAGGCTTATCTTTAGGCCTACCCAACATCCCATCCCATAGTTATGCAGCAGTGTATTGGTTGCAGTGTAGGAGGCTGCATACCTGCACGTTTGTAAAACCACTGTCCATGGTGCTGAAATGATTGGCACTAACACCGCAAGATTAGGCCTATGTATCTGACAAACATGATGCATCCCAATTTCAAGGGGTTTGTTGAGCTACAGAAAATGTAAGGTTAGGTATTTCTTTTTTATATCACATCATGCCAATGCTGTAGGCTAGACCAATGCGTGTGGGGGTGAATAAGTAGGTCTGTTTTTTTTTTTTTGCCATACTTCACATAAATCTTGATGGCTAAACACACACACACACACCGCACTGCACACACACCGCATTAGAAAACTCCAAAGTCATCCAGTTTGCTCTAATCATTACAATTAGTCCTGAATTATCACCGGACTCTGACAGACGTTCCTTGTAACTCTCTTTTATTTCCACCCCGTGCTAATCAGCCACTCTCATTACAAACGCTGATTAAACTGCAAATTACCCAGCAGTGGCCCCCGTCCGCGCCTACCAGCGCCTCGCTCAATATCAATTAAGTTTAGCAGCCCGTCTGTAGTCTCCCAGCGCTTCCAAATGCTTGATAGTGCCACTTATTAGTTTGGAAAACTCGGAAAATACCAATAATCAACGGTCATGGAGCTAGAGGGAAAACTGATTTTTTTCTCTTCGCCGATTGCAGTTTGAATAGGTTAGGCCTACTGTAAGGCCTGGCTATTCGACCTTTGACCTTTTTTTCTAGAGCTTTCCCTGTTTTTTTGTCGCTCATTGGAACCATGTACCAAGCATGCTGCAGGTCTCAGGTAATAACCACCGTCACCTACACATGCGTGCACGCGCGTGCGTTCCATTTGTCTTTTGTCCATTTTTGAAATCTCCCAAAACGTGTCAAGTGCAAGGGAGGAAAAATGTATTCGACAAGGTAATATCTCTGGCTTTTTGGAGTCACTTTTGAAAATAATGAATCGCATTAAGGCATGACAAATCTAAAATCTTACATCATTAGGTCGTTACAGAGGAAGAGGGAATGGATACAGTTTTTTTCTCTGGCTTTAACCTCTGTAGTCTGCTGGAACAGAAGTTAATCATGGCTGATTTTATTTATTTATTACATTAGATAAAGATTTCCTAATAAGACTATAATTATTTATCCCCCTCTCTCTCTCTCTCTCTCTCTCTCTCTCTCTCTCTCTCTCTCTCTCTCTCTCTCTCTCTCTCTCTCTCTCTCTCTCTCGCCACATGTAAACCTGTCCAACCGGTGGAAGTGGACATGATGGAGGGATTGAGGCACAACCTAATTTTGTTTCCTCTGAATCACGGATTGTTTTTGACCACAATCATTTGTAAAAGTCTAATTATACCAGTGGTTTTGATTGCGATTGTATTAGGCTACAACAATAACAATTGTTACTATAAAGACTTCCGGCTTATTGTCTATAATGGCGTTTTGCGTATGTACTTATTACTATGTAGGCTAACAGTGTTATTATAATATTATTATTTTTAGTAACCTCGTATAATTTAGTTTTTTTTATGCTTTCATGAAAAGATCATAGTCTTATAGCAAATGCAGTCTAGTAGTTGTAGTAATATAAATTGTAAATTATTATTATAATTTATCATGATAATTATCATGAGCCTTCGAATGGATACCATAAAACAATGAAGAGTTTTCAAAACAGATTGCATTGATGATACAGTTCTTGCACCTCCTCAAATTATTTGACTTATATTCTGTGTCAAAAATTATACAATAGGTTAAAACATGCAGGGGATATTTGTAGTGACTTCTCTGCAACTGTTAAACAATAAAACAAACACATCTATCACTCCAGTGTTTAATTGCTAAATTGTAATTACTTCGCCACTGCGGCCTATTTATTGCCTTACCTCCCTAATCTTACCTCATTTGCACACACTGTATATAGATTTTTTTCTACTGTGTTATTGACTGTACGAATGTTTATTCCATGTGTAACTCTTTGTTGTTGTTTGTGTCGCACTGCTTTGCTTTATCTTGGCCAGGTCGCAGTTGTAAATGAGAACTTGTTCTCAACTGGCCTACCTGGTTAAATAAAGGTGAAATACAAAATATTTAAAAAAGACAAGAAAAAGCAGAAAATACATTACGATAACAGATTGCAGTGAAGGGTTTAGAGAATTCGTTCTTTGTAATATACGTTATGCTAGAACTTGTGGCTGCTGTTGGTAAAATAGAGACAATGCAGCTATTCAATTTGATATAAGTTTGAAATGTGTGGCCTGTAGATCTTAAATGGCAAACGCACACATTGCGACTGTATTGGCTATAATACAAGATTTGCTGACATGCTTGCATTTGTGATGCAAGTCAAGGGGACCTTGAAGAATGCTATGAAATTAAATGATTTTTCATAGATAACACAAATCAATACCAGACGAGGACACAGAGATTCAAATGGAATCTAATGGGCTGTTTTGGACGATACACAGCCATTTGTTTATGCCCTAACTAATCAACCAGCCTGGCAGACAAATAAATAGATGTTGTATCTTGACTTATTATTCACAGTAATGTATCCTAGGTAAGGTTCTCAGACTAAGGGCTTTGAAAATCTAGGCTATAGATTCTAGAATCTATATAGTAAGGCTGATTCGTTTTTACAATCATTTACATTACACATATAAACATTACATCACAACATGTACATAGACAAAATGCAAAATGAATTGTCCGAACATTTCTTGTTTTACTATCTTTGTGAGGACTTCTGGTAGTAGGATAGTAAAACCAAAAACTCAGTTTTAAAATATAAAAAAATCTGAGGAAAATTCTGCAACTTGAGAGTAGCCTATAAATGAGCAAGTCTAGGCTACTACTTTACTGAGCACACATGAACCTATTCAGAAATGTTATGAATGCATCCTTCCTTCCTTTCTCCCTTCCCACCCCATCCGTTGTTATAATGATCTGACATGACTGACTGGTGAAATCAGTCAAAACCTTGATTTAGCTTTCACATCTCCAATCATGTAGGATTGAATCCAACATTTCTCGATTTAATTTCCTATTGAATGACATTATTTCACTAGATCTCGTATCATCGACTCGTTAGACAGATCCAATTCTTAGCCTTTCTATTCCAAATTCCTGGTATTAGGCCTACTCCAAGAGGGACTTCTGCCCCAAAATGCCCTCATCCTCTCCCGTGGCACCCAGTGCGCATGCCCAGGATCTCATGAGCGACATTGTTGTGCTGCGTTGGATAGCACCCGTTTCACAGTATTTCAGTAAACTAGTACTTTATTGTGTCTTTTAAGAATATCAGTTAACATGGCAGATCCAAGACTACGACAGATTAAAATCAAGACCGGCGTTGTTAAGCGGTAAGTGCAGCTTTTAATTCATAAAATGTTCAAAGAGAGCAGGCTAACTGACTAGCATGCTACACCCACAAGGCCGCGGACACCTACGGCTCGAGACAGAAGTCCGACTGTGCGTCGAGAACGCTTCGCCGCTATAGATGTAACTACACACCGGTACTTTAGGGAGGTGCATGCATTGTCATTCAAAACAAGGCAGCAGCAAGGACATGAGAACCTGTACTCCATAGCATGTTTAAATATACAGTTTGTGTTGTTGAATGACATTTTCGCCTTTCGCACAATGTTTAAACCATGTATAGTAAGTGCGTGTGTGTGCGCGCGCGCTAACGTGTCGTTCGCAAGTCATCCCTGTTGTGTTGCCTATAACAGTAAGCGGCTAGCATACAAGCTAGCATGCAACCTACGTTGCGTTCTCTTCTCGACAATTATTAAGGATGCAGATCTGATGTTATGACAGCCCCTCGTGTACTGTTGTCCAACTTTTCCTATTTTTTTTTTATGTATCCTATTATTTTCTATGTATATCTTGTTCATGCCTTGTTGGGAATAAAACAACAACAAATCTGCTTTGGCATTCTCTTGGCAATTGTTTTCTCTTGTCATCTCTGCCTAAGGTGCAGGCAATGCACTCATCAGAGCCAATAGACCAGGCTTTGCTAGCTAAGTTTAAGTGAATGTAGGCTAAAGGCCTATTTATGGCCAGTGACAGTGCAATTGTAAACATAAGCCTAAATGTAGGCATTTGATGCACTGCAGCTGATTTTCTGCAAACTCATTCTCATCTGAGCCAGGTTCTTTTTTGTTGACAAGGCAATCAGTTTTAGCTTAGAGTTGCACAATTAGGCCCTTGCTGCAAATGGCTGATGTTTTCCTTGACAGGGCATTCTGTTGCTACAGTCCAACATCTGACCACAATATGTTATTTATTTTATTTTATGGAACACACACAGGTAGTCACGATAAGATCTAATTCACTAATCATACTGATAATTCCAGCATCCCATTTTTTTCTGATGCAGCCTCATTTTTTTATCAGAAGGACAGAACAAGAATGTCATATTTTAATACATGTTCTCCTGAAAGCTATTCAATAGCTTCTATTCATCGAGAGATTCCATCACAACACTGGACATCATCTATATATAACAAAGCGAATCCATAAGTAGAATAGTCGGCCTAAGCATGGAGAGGATTCTTTTTCTCTCTCCCTCTCTCATCACCTCCAGGTTCGCTCCCCTCCGTGGCCCTTTGTGTAAATGTGCTATCGATTGTGTTTTGATTAGGGTCACATTACTAACGGGCTCCCTGATGAGTGTGGGTAATGGCGCTGGCGGCTGAGACTTCTCCCTCAGAGGGTGACGTCACAGAGAGGGTGTCTGATGCCGTGGGGAAACTGCAGGCCTGCCGGTGTAATGAGAGATGGTGCTTTATCAAGTTGGTTCAAACACATCTCCATTCTAGAATGGCTTCGTTTACATTCTGAAACGTCTCTATTCTCATTCCTTCCTATGCGGCCCCATTCGGGAATAGGTTGACTCCATCATCGCCTGTCCTAGGAATGGAATATTTCACTGAGGCAAATTAAGTAAGGAGAGATCCATTACCCATTCAGCACCTGTGGCCTGTAGCATGACCTTGGTATTGGAACCTGCAGCCTCTGTTCAAGGTCAGATGGAACAGACTGCCTTTGCTCTCTTTTTGTCTGTTTCTCGTGTAATTCTGTACCCTACTATGTCCTTCTGTCTGTCTCTGTCTTTCCCTCATGTCCCCCTCCCTCTCTTTCATTCTCACTCTCTCTCTACCCCTCTCTCATTCCTCATGTGTTATTAAAAGCCTAGCAGCTCCCTGTCTGCTCTCTCCCAGTAAGGCCTGTTCCATTGGCTTTGTGGCTTTGTACATTCCAGTCAGTGCCTCCTCTCTGCCCTAGCGAGGCGGATGCCCTTAATAAAATGACAACAGTAATTTGGCTTTGTCATTCGGGCCTTGGCATAGGGCTAGGCCGGTGCTCAAAAATGCAGTGCTGCCGGAGGAGGAGGCGGCCGAATGTGTGTCGGATCTCTAATTCCCTTTTTTTCCCTTATTTTCCAGAGAGATGCCTTTTCCATTAAGTCCAGGGTGGCAGGTCTATTTAAAACCAGCCACGACGACCCCACCCCTCATTCACACACACACACACACACACACACACACACACACACAGCCAGCGTTTCCACGAGAAATAAGAAATTAATATCGGGACTGGATGAGAGGAAGAGGAGGATTGACGGGGTGGGGGTGGACATTTAGTTATTAGACTGTCCTTCAGTTTTATTCAAATGATGTCAATCCCCCTTTCCTTTCCTTCCTCTCTTCCCCTCTCTCTTGTTGCTGCCTTCTTTCCCTCTAAATAACCTCAGAGGTGACATCCTTACTGAGTAAAGCCTGAGAGAGAGGAGAGGAGGAGCGCTCCTCTGCTGTTCGTTGTTGCATATGCTGCCCGTTTAAACAGCGTCTTGATGGAAACGTATTAAAATGAGCGGTAATTGACATAAAATATGACAGAGTGCCGTTGGCTTCCTCGGCTAAGCAAGGCGCCACGGCAACACTGAGGGAGAGGGTGTTTCTGGGTAATATGCCTGATTAATGAAGGATCACTCACACACACACACACACACGAACCAACGCACACAGCTGATTTGATGAAAAATGAATTCCGCGTCGTCATCCCGACAAGCAAAGCTGCAGCCGGAAAAAGACTATTAGTCCGGAATCATTATCAATAGTGATATTTTCAAACTCCATTATGCCAATCAGGGTCTGAATTTATTTAATAGATTTAGTTCCATTTGGCCCGTAATTGATAAATAATCAAAATGTATCAATGTACTCAAACCCATTTTCACTAACAATCAAGGAAAAGTGGTCCATTTACCACATGACTTGGTCCAAATTAGGGACTAAATTGATGATCAATTAATCGTAGAAAGGGCCAGTAGAGTGTGTGTCCTGCCAGAAGTGGCAGTTAAATGGAGAGCGTGGTGATCAGGCAGAGGAGGAAGGCAAGGCGCTGTACTGTAGTAGATCCACAGATAACCAACACACAGACAGCACTATTACGTTATACTCACACTGTACACATCTGGAAACAATGGGACAAATTGGTTAGGACAATTTTTGTTGTTTGTTTTACCATTACTTTACCTGGTGGTAAGTTTAATGAGAACTCATCCTCATTCCTTCCTTCATCCTCATTCCTCTGGGGCCTGAGTTTGTACAGCTTTGGGTTTTAGGTGATTGGGTTTTTTCTGTGTTGTTTTTAACATCATCGCGCGCATTTGGATTTTTGTCCACCCACACCAGACCCGATGAGGACACGCAGGTTGAAATATCAAAATGAACTCGGAACCAACTATATTAATTTGGGGACAGGTCGAAAAGCATTAAACATTTATGGGAATTTGTCCAGCTAGCTTGCTGTTGCTAGCTAATTTGTCGTGGGATATAAACATTGGGTTGTTATTTTACCTGAAATGCACAAGGTCCTCTACTCCGACAATTCATCCACAGATAAAACGGTAAACCGAGTTTGTTTCTAGTAATCTCTCATCCTTCAGTCTTCTTCTTCTTTGGACTTTATATGGCGGTTGGCAACCAACTTTAAGATGCATTACCACCACCCACGCGGGTATATGCTCCTAAAAACCAATGAGGAGATGGGAGAAGCGGGACTTGTAGCGCGTCAAGCATCACAAATTTAACCAAGTTCTATTTTAGTGCCTGGCTACGCAGACGCTCGTTGACGAGCAGAATGTTATTGAGCATTTCTCCGTTGCCAAGATAATCCATCCACCTGACAGGTGTGGCATATCAAGAAGCTGATTAAACAGCATGATCATTACAAAGGTGCACCTTGTGATGGGGTCAATAAAAGGCCACTATAAAATGTGCTAGTTTTGTCACACAACACAATGCCACAGATGTCTCAAGTTTTGAGGGAATGTGCAATTGGCATCCTGACTGCAAGAATGTCCACCAGAGCTGTTGCCAGAGAATTGAATGTTAATTTCTCTACCATAAGCCGCCTCCAACGTTGTTTTAGAGAATTTGGCAGTACATCCAACCGGCTTCACAAACGCAGACCATGTGTTACCACGCCAGCCCAGGACCTCCACATCCAGCTTCTTCACCTGTGGGATTGTCTGAGACCAGCCACCCAGACAGCTGAAGAAATACTCGTCAGTTTCAGTCTGTAATAAAGCCCTTTTGTGGGGTGGGGGGCGTGGGGGTACTCATTCTGATTGGCTTGGCCTGGCTCCCCAGTGTGTTGATTTGTATGTTTGAAACTACGCTGTGCTGTCTTGTCTGTTGTCTCTCCAGGCTGGTGAAGGAGAAGGTCATGTACGTCAAGGAGACCAGGCAGCAGGAGGAGAAGATTGAACGGCTGAAAGCAGAGGCTCCTGCGACGAAGAGGCCGACTCGGAGGCCAAGTATGTCATCAAGAAACAGGTCGGTGACAAATCACCAGAATAAATAGCCTACGTGAAGTTGTTAAAACATGCTTTAAATAGGCCTACGTATATGAACACTTTACATTTAAGTTGTAAAAAACATGCTTTACATAGGCCTACATATACAAACACTATACATTAAGTTGTAAAAACATGCTTTACATAGGCCTACATATACAAACACTATACATTAAGTTGTAAAAACATGCTTTACATAGGCCTACATATACAAACACTTTATATTAAGTTGTAAAAACATGCTTTACATAGGCCTACATATACAAACACTTTACATTAAGTTGTAAAAACATGCTTTACATAGGCCTACATATACAAACACTTTACATTAAGTTGTAAAAACATGCTTTACATAGGCCTACATATACAAACACTTTACATTAAGTTGTAAAAACATGCTTTACATAGGCCTACATATACAAACACTTTACATTAAGTTGTAAAAACATGCTTTACATAGGCCTACATATACAAACACTTTACATTAAGTTGTAAAAAACATGCTTTACATAGGCCTACATATACAAACACTTTACATTAAGTTGCTTTTAAATCTGTGTTATACTATATATATGTTATACTATAGTAACAAAGTTGTATTAAGTTTATTATGATTTAGCAATTGCTTTGTGATTGCATATTCGTGGATTCAGAGCTATTTTTGTTATTACACAAGATAATAGAATGCTGCTACCCACTTGGTTACTACACAGGAAAGAGTTGGCCTGATGAAGCAGTGCATACAGATAATCTTGTCCTCCGATGAGGTGTGTGCGTTCACTAACGTTTTATTGGAATTCTAAATGACCTGTTGTGTTTTTCTTTGTCAACATTTCCTTTGTCACCTCCGTGTGGCTAAATGTATAGGAGCGCTCTAATGCGCTTTCACACGCCTATTGTAAAAGAGAAGTATAGTACAGTAGAGAACAGATGATGCCAGTAGCCCTACATTCACTGTAATGAGGTCAGCGTGGTATCATTATGAAGAATTAGGCTTGTGGGGGAGGGGGTCCGTTAGTGATTTAGTCATTTTCAGATTTAATGACGTTATGTAACTTTGGAGGAGTTTGATAATTACTGCCACATGCTGGTAATTTCCAGCCGCTAGGAGATCGCTGGCCCATATCCTCGTCTGCTCCCTCCCTCTTCCTCGCTCCCTCCTTTATTTTCCCTGCTTAGTGCAGAATGAGTGAGGGATGGGAGGCTGCTGGAAGACCCAGGGTGACTGCTGTCCCCTGTGTGGCCTGCCTCATAACCTTTGTTTCCATCTCAGCTATTCTAGGGATTTTACATCTTGTGGAGAGGATCATCTGCAATGATTTCATGCCCAATAGACAACGAGTTCTACTCTTGCAGTATGCACGTTAGATAGCTAGTGTCTGGCTGAAAGCAAAGTAGAATAAACTCCGCTTTTTCAGCCATCTGTGTTTTTCCCCGCAGAATTACAAGTTCTCTGGTTCGACCCATTGTTAAGGTTTGTTCATTTGGCGAGGATCGTTTTAGAACGTTGAGGGAGCTTTAGGTCTAGGGATGCATCCCGAATGGCATCCTATTCCTTATATAGTGCACTACTTTTTACCAGAGCCCTGTGGGAATAGGGTCTCATATACATACATACATACATACATACACACACACACCAGGTGTAGGTTAGTGGTGGGCCTGGGAGAGCAGATGGATTATAGTAGGAGATGGTCAGGTTGGAGGGCAGGATGGATGGATGGATTAGAGGTTTTCATTGTAATAGAATCAATAGGCCTCTAAGTGTAGTCTTTATCCTGCTGCTGCTGATGGGATCATTCCACTGCACTGGTACTGGGCGGGCACATTGACCACTCTACCACCACCTCACCGTGTGTGTGTGTGTTTGTCACTGCCTGTGTGTCTCTCCACCTCACCACTGGAGTTTCTTAGAAGTGTGTCTGACTCCTCTGTGCTTTTTAGGATGCCAGTCAGGGGAATTCCCCATTTGCTTTGCCTGTAGAGAGACTCAGTTCTGCCTGAAACCTCAGGCTCTAACTCTGCTTCCCCACAGGCGAAGTAATACCTCTCCATGCCTGATCACTGTAGTGCTACCTGCCCAGGGCGTAGTAATACCTCTCCATGCCTGATCACCAAGCTGCTACCTCTCTGCTTTAGTCTTCTCCACTCACCCAGGTGTGCGGGAGGCAGAGCGAGGCGAGGACCCCTGCTGCTGCCCAACTCCCTGCCCGATCAATAACTCAATAACAAATGTCACACAGGCAGAAAGCTTGTTGTGGGACGTTAACCTTAACACAGCGTATGTGGGATACTAAACCAAGACATCGCCTATTGTCAGGAACGACACAGTGGTGCTGCTGAAGCTGTAACACGTTGTTTTTCAACCTTTTTAATACATTACGTTCTAAAGCAGTGTTTCTAAACATTTTTGTGCTATGGTTCTTCTGCTCGGAGGACCCCTTGAAGAAAAACTAACACACACAACTGATATGCTTATAAATTGGTGTAGATGATGGTGCTGATGAGTAATATGTGTTGTGCTCTCTCTGGGTTCCAGTTGGAGGTGCTACAGGAGTCCAAGATGATGATTCCAGACTGTCACAGGCGTCTGACCATAGCACACGCAGACCTGTCCCAGATGCTAGTAAGAACAGCTGTTTTCTTCCAAATAAAAATGATACAAAATCACATGGAAGCAGTCCTAGGGCAACAGTGACCAAGATGGACTCTGTTAGGAAGGAAGAAACATTAAGAGGAACCAGACTCTAGAGGTGGAGCCCATCCTCCTTTGTCTTGGTTGCTGCAGGGTCATCAGACGTTAGTATTTCGGGCTTCCATGTCGGAGTGTGTGATTTTCAGTGACACTCTCGTCGTGCAGGCGTGTGGGACTGTCTATGGTGTCTATCCTGACAGATCTAAGAAGCCAGAGAACGGAACACACACCCTTCTTCCACACACATGCATGTCTCAGGCTCCTCACAATTAGCAGAGAGCAGGAGTCAGGCAGCCGTGGCCTCAGTGAGACACACGTGCAGAAAGAGGCGGAAGGGAGAGGGGGAGAGAGGAAATCACAGATGACTCCTCTGAGGGAGGGTGGGAGACGTGACAGCGACTTGTCCCTCTCCACCTCACACCAAAACCCCCTCTCACCCACCTCAACCCCTTCCCACACACACGCACACACACTCATTACAGTTCATTAGCAGTTCTGTCACTGCGGTGGCCACCATAGGAACCCAGCAGCACTCGATTAGCACAGATGTGACCCACACACACACACTCTCTCACACATCCACACACACACTCTTCTGCGCTGACTATAAATGTTACACTGTGGAATCAATGTATGCAGATTGTCAATGTACATTTTATTTAAATGACTAGGTAAGGGACGTGTTAGAAAAACAGGTTTTGTATGATCATTTGGTAAATAGCCACGTGAATGGACCGTGGACTTTTCATGGCTAGGTTAACTACGTGTTGATTGTAGACTGTAAGTTAGATTTGGTGTTATGCTATTTGATGGGGTTAGTAATTTTAAAGTTGTGCGTATGTGTGATGGGGTTAGTATTGATATCCTGTATGTGCTGTGTGTTTTTCAGGAAACGGAAGAGGACTTGGCTGAAGCAGAGGAGTACATAGAGGCCAGGACCGTATTGGATTCAGTGAAGCTTGAAGGATGACGTTCTCACTCTCTAATGCACCACTTAAATGTCCATTCCGTTCGTCTGGGCTTGTTTGGAATCATAGACAAACAGAATCGTTCAGCACTCTCTTTCTCGCTCTTTTTTCAAATGTATTTCTACATTTGAGAACAACGTGTCGTCTGATCTTGACATCCTTCTGATCTTGATATCCTTCTCCAGAGTGCACAATCTCACACAAGCATCGAGTAAACACTTCTTTTTGTTCTTACCATTGGGGGGGTTTGCTTAGCTTCTACTATACAGCTGCAAATGAAGCCTAATTGTATTGTTTATCTCATATTAAAGCTATTGTACTTTAGCGTCTTGCATCGAGTGATTTAGAAGTGTTCCTCAATTTGTTGATTTGAGCATAGATTGTTCTTTATGATAACTGATACAATATTTAGTATGTATGCATTCTCTCATAAGAATCAAGATGACAACAGTGAACATAATTGAAGAACCAAAGAACCTAACAAGAGGAGAGCTAGCTAAACCATTGTAATAGAACATCCATCCTATTTTCTGTGTCATGGGGTTGGATAGAGAGAGAATTTTAGCAGTGTTTTGACATGGTTAGTGCTATCTTGGAGCCTTGGGATGTCCCTACCCTAAACCCCTTACTTTAAACCTTATGTTATTTTAACCCGAAACCATTTTCTATGTCATCTTCAATGGTGTAAGAATGTCCCAAGGATCCGAGACAGCACTGACCGTTTTGGCATGATGCCTGTTCATAGAGGTTAGAATCAGGACACCAACCTCCGGGTCAATAGCATACATGCAGCCTAGTGACATCATCAGCACTGCCGTCACCAACTGGACATAGCCTGTCACATCCACTGTATAAGCATGGGGTACACTATTTTCAGCCACTACGATACAGCTACGACTAGAGGTGATTTTCGTAGCAGGTTTGGAGAGCATTTTTGCTAACCCTTTTCCTAACCTTAATCTATTTATCTTAACCTGATACGTTAATTATATTGAATTATTATTAAATAGATTATTTGGGTTAACATGTATAGTTTTTATGTTCCACTATGGAATTGTCCAAATGTTTTATTTTTACTGGACCATAAAATGTAGGCCTATCCATAGACCAACCAAATAGAGGAAACACCTATGGATTATATAAATACTATTATCCTAAAGGTAAACTAAACTATGCTTGAAGTTGTTGTTCAATGTAGGCCAGTATAGGCTATATATGTTTTTATAGCCGACAAACATGTATTAGGTTGTGCTCAAGTTAAGCCTGTTAATATCATTGGATATGAATAATATGATTGATTAAATGTTCAAACAAATCTCACGGCCTATTATTTCTTTCCAAATAAGTTCAGACTCTTTCGAGGTTAAGGCATCCAAGACACATGAATGCCAGTCTAATAATACAATACAAAAAAACTGACTGGGCAGACATTAAGGGTTGGCTTGATCCTTATTTTACAGATTTCGATAATTATCGGGATCGCCCCGAAGTCTCATTAACGCCCTAATGAGACGCGCGCCTCTCCGTGACATCCAGCCTATCCATCTCGTTAAGGAAATCGCTCTTCAATGCTGATTATTTTATTTGGAACCATAATTATATTTCTTTCGGATGACTCACGGTCTAATCGAGTCCTCGCATAGGGCAGCGGCGCTAATTGAACCATGAGATGCGGTGGCGGGCCGCAGGCGCTACCTGGATATGTGGGCGAAGGACGCATGTTAGCGTTTTTTGTCATGAGTCTTGTTCTGGAGGCAGCTTACAGAGTGGCCATTACCTGGCACAGCCACAAAGTCATAAAAAAGCCTAACCCTAACCTTTACCCTAACCTGCTAACCGTATATGCCTAAACCTATACTCTACGAAAAAATGTTCTGGAAGGAACATGCTTTGTTCATATATGGCACCCTTTAAGGTTCTATATAGAACCGAAATTGGTTCCATATAGAACCCTATATGGAACCCAAGGTTTCTATATGGAACCAATTTTAGTTCAGTGAAGAAGAACCACCTACAGAAGGGTTCTATATAGAACCTTTAGGGCCGCCATAAATGAAGCAAGCAATATATAACCCTTTTTGGTTCTATCCAGAACCGTTTTTTCTAAAAGTGTAACCTTAAATCAAGACCAAAAAGCTAATTTTTGTTTTCTTGAATCTAAGGGAAATCGCTCTGTTCTGCCTCCAGGACAAGACTCATAACAATAAACGTCAACCTGCTGAAGGATGCGGCAAGGCGACGCACCTGATGGATGGAGCCCTTGCGCGCACCTCGCCTCTCTATTTCCTCGCTCCTCTCTCCTCCCCAGAGCTCAAACACAACAACTTATTACTTCTAATCCCCCGACTGTCACCAAATCACCTGCACGAAACAAGAATATAATTTGTTAAACTGGCATTTCTGCAGATGGAAGATCGATTTTCTCTTTAGAATTCTCTAATTGAGTGAATACAGACGCCTGATGACTTAGATTCGCCCGCAGACCTGGAAGAAGAGGAGGAGGAGGAGGAGAAGAAGAAAAAGAGTCAACAAAAATCATCCTCCGTGTTATCTCTCTGCACCGTGGCCCGAGACGACAATGCACGCAGGAGAATGAAGGGCAGGCGGTGATGACGGGCAAAAGGCAGCACGCGGTGTCTCTAGCATGAAACTCCCGACGCGGGAGCGAATGCCCAAGGCCCCTGTTGAAAAGAGAGGTGCACTGAAAATCTACAGCTCCAATACTGCGTATAGAATTACATTTGTTTTTCTTGTGGTTTTATTAAAAGTCACTCCTCATCTCCAGAGCGCGTGAAAATGTCTACTTTCCACTCAGATGCGCCGCATTAACTTGCAGGTGGCGAATTTGTTTGTTTGTCTATTTTTATTTCTGTGCTGGATAAGATTGATGTTGTTATGGGGATCTCAGCCAGGAGAGAAGCCACTCTGCTTTGCTCCTTGTTGTTTACCCTAATTACAGCCTTTTCAATTCAGTGAAACGAGGACCTTCATCTGACACTCATACAAACACACACATACACACAAACTTTGTGTAAATTATAGGTTACAATTTCGTTGGAGAAATAGGCCTAAAAGTGTTCATTACATCGATGTTGCTAATACGAAAAAATAAACAAAGTGATAATAATAATAATAACAATTATTATTATTTGTATTGTATTTACAGCGTTTTATTCTTGTGTACTATAATATGCTTTCGATTTTATTATTTTAATGTTTTCAAACAAATATGTTTCTGTATGGTTAACTCGAGATTCCTTTCTATAAAATTGACTAACATGCTAACAATAAACAATAGCATTGAATAGGCCTATTGGAGATATACTTTACATTTTGGACGTTTTGTTCCGTTGTTATTATTATTATTAGGCTATTGTTATTGTTATTGTGATTATTATTATTATTATTATCATATGGCTATTATTATATTCAGAAAGGGTTAGGCCTATGGTGATACAGTGTAGGCTACTTGCAACATTCCACGGGTGTAAACCTACAGAAAAGACTTTTGTTGCACCAGGAAACGGTTACATTTCTTCCCACAAATGAATTTGATAAAATGCTTTGTTTTACTCCACGTTTCGCAAATAAAGCTTGAAATCCCTGTGCTTAGTTCTGGGGGCAGGTATTGGCTTACAGAGATTCAATCTATAGGTATTGTACGAGGTAAACTAGCTGAATAAATTGTATTAGAGGGAGCCAATGTGTTTTCAGCCTAGCTATTGTCTTTCTTTGTCTCTGGTCAACAATCTGAAACCTATTTATTAGGGGAAAATAACTTCATCCGCCATGAAAAGTCCAACGTTGGCCATTTGCAGCACTGTAGAAAGGAATTTAATATAGGGTCACTTTCTACACAAAGACACCTTTTCATATAGCCTAAATGTGTATTTTGTAGCCTACGTGATATCAATAAAAGTGCAGTTTAACGCATTCTTGGAGCACCATGCCACTGCGTCTGCCTCTTGGCGTTTTCCCGGGTTAAATATGAGATGGCGCGCGGAAATGAGTCATTCACTTTTGTGTACAGCCATAAAAGCCGTGAGCTATTGAAAAGTCGTAAAAATAAGCGCGCAATCAATCACACGCAATGGTGCAGTTCTGACGGAGTGGCGAACACCAAACAAAGTAATGATTTTAAATTATCGTTATGGTTTCAGTGCACAATCCAAGACTGCCTAAACTGACACAGATAAACTCGTAACATATTATATAATATTATTACGATAATTGATGCTGAATAGGCATACGGCAAATAAAATCAGAATGCTCTTCGAATAAAAATAGGGAAAGAACAACACAAACCCGGACATCTTGAATTACGCACACATTCTCTGCTCTGGCGCTTTAATCCACATTCTGCGATATAACGGATATGAAAAAGAAGAGGAACAGACAATTGTTTCCAAATTTAATCCACACTCCTTTTTCAAATTTTCACGACGAGCGGTAAATAGTTACCCTGCGGCTGCGTGGTGCATATGGGATTGCTGTGACCCCGGTGTGTCCGAGATTGTCTGGTGCTCCCCGGTCGGTCGTGACACCAGATTGCCACTAGATAAAAGATGAGCCGAGCTAATTCAACCCGGGATGGGCTGGGAGAGGACCCCAAAGTGCCCCAAGTTTACGCTCGGACGCTTCCTTTGTGTTACTTCCAAAAAGGCACCATTCACTATAGAACAAATGAACTAGCTTTCACAAAACGTTCCAACATCTGTGTGGAGCCTGTTTGAGTCATTTGTGTCCCTTATATATTTTGAAAACGTGGTGTGTGACAAGAAGCTAGTGCTAATTGGTATAATGGCGGTTTATTTACAGACTGCATTACAGACCTTTTTATACCTGCTTTGTCTGACTGAAATGAATACGCTTAATTTGGGCAGATTAAAAATCAATACCGTGAAAAGTAATTGGCCAACTGCAAAGTGTTTAGAACATGATTTTCTGTTCGTGTGTGTCTGTTCTAGTGCGACAGTTTGCGACCCACGCCTTCAGTGGAGATCTGCCCTCTCCTCTATCAAAAGGAAACATTCCCACATCATGTTCAGCCACAACTCAGTTTCCACTTTCCGCCGAATTATGCACTTAATTTGCTCACATATCATTTACAATAAGTCCCTCCCTGCGTGACAGTCGAGCCTCAACAGTACTAAATCACCTCTAATTTATACTGATTTTACTCTAATAATCGTAATAAAAAGCTTATAGATTTGGCACTAATTACATAAAAGCCTAATGATGTGGAAAATTACTCTGGTTAGAAATATATCGCTATTCTAAACTTTGTTGGCTGACTGAGGAATCAGAGGCATTAGCAGAGGTTCACTTCGTGTCCAATAGGCAGGACTGACTAGGACACATTGGATATAAGAAGTCGAAAATGTCTGGTGAAACTAAAAATATCCACGGCCGTTTACAATAAAATAAAAACGGAGAAAGGGCCGTGCTATTAAAACAAAAACCATTGACTCACTTCAACAGACACACATGACATAAACCTGACCTTAACTTGGTTCTAAGACGTAGTGTAAAATGCGCACACAATGTTTCATACTCGGGCTATGTATGCTTAATCTAATTTGAGGCATTTGTTTGTGTAGGAAATATTTTGTGACATTCACACGCCAGAAACGATGTTTATGTAGCCACAGAGGCTGTTAACGTGGCTAAAACCTGGCCCATACACTATAGAGGAAGGCAGAAACAGCACGCACAATTAAACAAATAGTGCACTGATCCAACTTCTCAATATTAAATCATGTGATTTTATTGGATATAATTTGGAGTTGAAATCAAAGCCAATTACAGAAATTAGGAGAAATGAACTTGTGAATGTTGCTGGATTTGGGAATTGGCGTGGCTGGCTGCTCAGGGTTCTCGAGGTGGCTGACATATCTCGAGCTTCAAATCTGATTGGCTTTCCTTTGAAGAAGCTCATGGGTTCATTCGGTTGTTAGGCGCCTCCCCGTTTCTCTAAAGGACATTATAATGCAAGGAACCTTCTTTTTTAACCACAAACCGAATTTGCTTTCATTTAGGCTATATATATTTTTTAAATAGGTTAAAGTCATAGAGATTTTTTTGGAATAGCATTTCGCCCTGGAGCGGTGCGCAATGCTATCGCACGCCGACCTCCTGGATGCTCGCCTCGGTGAGTTATCATCGCCAAACTCCGGTCTTCAACTCTACTGTAAGCTGGAGGCACTTCTAATCTAAATCAAGCAGAGAGAATTGACAATTTGTTTCTTATTTTATCTTAATGTCATTTAAGTGAGCTAATTCAATGGAAAAGTCATTATTATTATTATTATATTACTGCGTAATTTGATTTAACCGTTTTCTAAATTATTGACTTGATCGAATGGAATTAAGGAGTAGATTATTCGGTGTATGCTAGTTGTGTGCTTGTTTGAATGACATTTAGTCCCTGGTTTTATCCATACTACAATGTCCACTTCGATGTTTTCACCATGTTTTTAGAAAATATCATTTTGTAAAATAACAAAATGTTCAACCAACTCTTTGCATGCATTGGCAAACTATATCCTATATTCCTCTCTTGCCAGAATTTGACAGATTAGTCAAAGTGTCACTTTCAATAGCCTAACTAAACAATGTATTTTCAATAAATATCTTATAAATTATATATTTTTTCCTTTTACACATGGTAAGCTATTGCATTATGCAAAATAATTGTCACATTGCCTTTAAATTCTGACCGGATGTTGTGTCTATCCAGGGATGAAGGATGCCGCGGCGGAGCTACTGGGTCACAGGGAGGCTCTAAAGTGCAGACTAGGCGGTGGAGTGGGATCTGACCCCGGCCACTCCGGAGAGCTAGCCCCGGGCCCAGACACCGTGGAGGGGGCTACCATGCTCCCTGGAGACGATATCAACAACGGAGGATCCAACCCTTCCGGCATGCAGGTCAACAGTAAAGAGCAACAGGACAAGCAGCAGCAGAATAACTCCAGCCAATCCGGAGGAAGTCAGAGTCAGAAACAGAAGCGCCACCGGACCCGGTTCACCCCGGCCCAACTTAACGAACTGGAGCGCAGCTTCGCCAAAACGCACTACCCAGACATCTTCATGAGAGAGGAACTGGCCCTACGAATCGGCCTAACGGAATCTCGCGTGCAGGTAACGGAATCTCGCGTGCAGGTTTGTTTGTGATACGGGTTGGGAAATGTGTGTCTCATAGAAAATGATTTAGAAGCAAGAATAATACAACTGTAAGAGTAGTGTACTAATACTGCATACAAATATGTGATGAAATATGTAGGCATATGTATTAGCCCTTTTAACCAAACAAGATAATGTAGGCCTACATATTAATAGTCAATGGCTATTATTATTTCACTTCATGTAGGGCCTACACAATAACAATGTTTGATCTTTGTAGCTAGGCACAACGGCTAATTGCAAAGTAAACCTACATTATAGTCTAAATTAACATGAAGAAAATATCCAACTCACAGCTGTTCTCACAGAAGTGCTAATATAACATAAGTAGCCTGCATCTAAAGAATATAAAGTGTAGCCTATAGAAGGAAGTACAATAATATATACCTTGATACTGTGTGAGAAATAGCTCAATAGAAATGTATAATAATCAAAAAAAATTGCCCTTTTATTCCCATCGAACCAAAACGATAGCGGAATAATAATTAGCCACGCCTTGTGTTTTTTCATCTTACTCGAGGCAACCATTTTTTATTTCCTTGTATAAAAAATAATAATATCATACATCGGATTCACAATTGTATTTTGTGAGGGTTTTGTTTCTGTTCAAAGTATTAGAAAATGCAAAATAGGTTAGAATGTAAAATCCCTGACAAAACTGCTTTGGGCACGCGAGCCGTCCATGGTGCTTAAACGAACGCGCCAGGTCGATTCGCGTGAAACCAGATGCAGTTTGATTCATACAATACATTTGTCCCAAAAACATGTTATTCAAGACAGAAATGAGAAAACTACGATTTTAAGATAAACAAACGGAGGGAAAATAAAAATAGAAATGAAAACAGCTTTTAACTAGCCTATTATCAAAGTTGCATTAATACATTCATCTGGATATAATTTAAATTTCATGAGCGTACGTAGGCCTATTCATAATATCTGGCAATCACAGATTGTGGGCTACATATGGAAAAATTAAGGACATCCAATGTAGGCCTAGGTATACGCCTATAATTCATGGAAATATATGAAAAATGATTCACGAAAATAAGAATTGTATGTAGGCTATATTTTTGTATAAATATGAGTGTTTTTTTTCATGTATGCCTACTCACTGTAGATATTACATTTTACATGGCAAAATGTGACTTAATTTAAGATATTACGCATGGTAATTTTTTTTATGTAAGCCTTCTACCTATGGAATAAGCCACTTAAAACTCGGCATTGGCCAGATAAAAACAAGAGGCACTTTATTTGGGAACGAAATTGGTTCTTAAATTCTAATAACGTGTCGTGTCATTTTCCTATTGGAATTGGCATATCCATGCGTTCTCATGCGAGATGAAAATGAAATGATCTTGCTTTATTATACCCTCACATTTAAACTCAATTAAAATGTAATTACTTTACTTTATTTCCCGTTACATTCCATAGCTCACCAAAATAGCACACAAGATGAATTCAAGAACAGCGCGACATTGCAGTTGGCTTTGGTCATTGTCTGATGCATTGTCGTTCATTACCAAGTAGCCATTCTCAGGGTGCAATAAAACCAAATCCAATATTATCAACCAATTTCAGAATTATTTATTGCAATGGGGGCTTATTAACCAGCAATGAAATATGCAGACGAGTCGTTCACATGTGAAACAATAACGGTGGTAATCATCATTATTGAACGGATCAATTCGGTTTTTAATATTTGATTTGCATAAAGTAAGAATTAGCGAAATGATGATCCCTTTATAAAGCCCATCACCAATGATAATAATACTTCTAAACCAGCGGGTAAAAATAGATCTGGGATGTTTCGAATGAGGAGGCGCACGCGGCTCGCGCTGTTCTCTTGTGGAATGGGCCTGTCAGAGTTCCACGTCTTAATGGCGGACTCGCTGAAAGTGTACTCTGTCTTTAAAACGGAATGAAAAATAGAATCTTTTTATTTATTTGAAGTGTAATGCATTTGAGGCTGGATTTCACGGCTGGCTGCTCTGGGGGAGAGATTGGCCTCTTAATACAACCGCCCAGTTTCTCAACCAAATCTTCACATTAATCATCGCTGCTAGCCGGGTTACTATAGTCATATATGAGATCTATATAGGCCTAGAAAGTCTCTCCCAAGGACCCGCGGAATAAACACTGGTGATCCATTTATAACGCCTTTATAACGCATTTACTTCCGAAATACTTATATTATTGTTGTTTTGTGTAGGTCAGTGTTTATATCCATGTTATGCAGCAAATTGGTTAAAGCAGAATATGTGTTGATATATCAAATAAATATAGCTACTAATTATTGAAATAATAAACTGGTTTCGGATATTTTAAATTCATAACAAAATAATGGTCTATAATAATAGTTGCAATAACATATTTTCAGCTGAGATTACCACCTCCCCCATAGGCGTATTGGTTCAGGCTTCATGGAAATTAATTTGTGTTTTCTGAGGTAGCCATTTTTATTTTATGATACCTAGAGGTGTTTTGGTTATGCACTAATGTAGGCATGCCACAGACGATTTACTGAAATGGATTTGGCGTAATGACATAGAAGCTATCAAAACCTACGTTTATGGCATATCATTTAATCAGTTATATCTTGTATAGTGTTATTCAGAGATTTCCGCTGATAGAAAGAATATTTGTAATGGCAATATCTGAGTTATGTGCTACCTGCTTAAAAACCTAAAACGCTTTCCCGTGAGTATAAGTGAGCATATACAGAAATGTACAGTAGACCTACTCATTGTGTCTCAAACTGATTACACTGTAGCCAGATTCTAACCCATCTCTCTCTCCCTCCCTCTCTCTCTCTCCACTCCAGGTTTGGTTCCAGAACCGACGTGCCAAGTGGAAGAAGCGTAAGAAGACCACCAACGTTTTTCGCAACCCGGGGACGCTGCTGCCCACTCACCACGGCCTGCACAGCCAGTTCAACTCTGCCGCTGCCGCCGCCGCGGCGATGGGCGACAGCCTATGCTCCTTCCACGCCAACGACACACGGTGGGCTACGGCAGGGATGCCAGGCGTCTCTCAGCTGCAGCTCCCTCCAGCCCTGGGTCGCCAGCACCAGCATGCCATGGCGCAGTCCCTGTCCCAGTGTAGCCTGTCCGGTCCGCCGCCCAACTCCATGGGGCTATCCAACATGTCGTCGAACGGATCCGGGCTCCAGTCTCACCTCTACCAGAACCCGTTCCCTGGGATGGTCCCGGCCTCCTTGTCCGGTCCCACCAACGTGACGGGCTCGCCCCAGCTGTGTAGCTCCCCAGAAAATGACGTCTGGAGAGGGACGAGCATCGCCTCCCTGCGGCGCAAAGCGCTGGAGCACACAGTATCCATGAGTTTCACTTAGTAGTAACCACCACTAATCCAAGGGCCACGTTTTACGCGTTTTTGTTTTTACTTCGTCTTCTTCTATAATTTTTTGTTTTGTTGTTGAACCCATCCAGCCAAATGCAGCTGGACAAGGATGTGAACGTCTCCAAGCAAAAAAAGCAACAGGAAAACAACAGCCCAATTCCCCAGTTTTGCTGCCAAACTAATACTGAAACAAACTATTTGAAGGTGGATAAATGGGTAAATGTTTAGCTTATTAATTTATGATGTGCATGTATTGATGACAACTTTATTTATTTGACATTTATAAAGGCTATATTTATTTATTTACTTATCAATGTATTTATTTATTTATACTTTTTTTTATATATAACACCTCGTTTTCGTTTCCTTCGTTTATAACAAAATAGTAGACCACTGATATTTGCCACTGGAGTTTCTAACAGTTTCCACAGGCCGATGGTCGAGGGTATAAAAACTGTAAAAAAAATAAGAAAGCTCATTTTTATTGTCATCTGCTGCACAGCATGCGGCCGACCATGATGGGCCACGGGCATGCGCCGTTCACGTGCAGACATCACACTTGGACGTTTTTTTGTGTGTGTAAAGCATAAAAAGATTAATAAAACGGAAAAGAGGAAGAAACGTGATAATCTCAAAGGAATCACACAACATGGAAACGAACTTGACTGCATGTGCTGGCCAAGGCAAATTTACGGAAATACCATAAATAAGACAAGAAAATCGACTTGAATATAATCTGTTACATAGGATGTTTTGTGTAGAGGAAGCATTCCTGACTTGTTCGTTCCCATTTGGTCAGTTTGTGATATGTTCTAATCTAAATTATTGTATGTGCTTATTATCAAATCTGAATTTCTTAAATGTTTGATCTTATACTGAACAAACCATTTCGTTTCATGGACATGTTTATATCAATTGACTGTAAATGAACAAATAAAAATCATTTTCAATATGTCACATCACGAATCAACCTCCTTTTCTTGAACGTGACGCATGCGTCCAGCCTATCGAAATCGATCAAATAGTGACCTAATGTTTATTTGAACATCCCTGAAATGAATCACGGGGACGCAGGCGCAGTCCCCGGTCTCCTGTGATATACGGTGTAATAAATAGGAAAACCGATTATCAAAACGTCAAACTCTATCTAACAACGAGCTGTAATTAAAGTATATTCGTCCAGTATGTATTGCTACTGATACTTCACCAATGTAGGCTACTGATGGAATTCCACCCCCAGACTCAAGCAAATCGAGTGGACAAAGATGTGGGTGTGTTATGGATATAAAAGCTCAAGGCAATGGAGAATTGACATATTTTTATTTGTAGATGCAAAATCAATTTCTATAACATAAATACGTGTTTAGTAGCGCACCTCTTTCAAAACAACAAGATCCTATCCAACCAAATATGTCACGTAAATGCGACCCAGCCACGAGCCCTTCCGTCTCTTCCCGTCTCGCCCCGTTGACGGGTTTGACCTTAGATTTGATGGATAGCCTACTACAGCGCTGTTAACGTTGATTGTACAGGCCTATATTTTGTTTTGTCATGTCAATGTATATCACGGATTCATTCATCAAGCCCAGACTTGGAGCAATCTCGCCTGCATCAACGCACGTCCATACGGATAATCTCCCCAACAAACGGCGACAAGCACTAACACGTTGTGTACAGCTGCATCATCTACACCGCCTCTAGCAGGACATCAAACAGGGGAGCGAGATACTCAACTCTACACCTATTTTATCCCCTGTGTTTGTGTGTGTGTGTCTTTTGGAGCCATTGATCTATGTGACCTTCTGTGCGTTTGACTGTATACTGTGTCTATGGTTGGATCTTGGGAGCGGATATACAGTACAATACCACTGGGCACAGACGTCTGTGTCATTGGATTTAGGTTAAAAGTTGGGTGAAAAAAATACGAAAATACCTTACATTCATGACTTTTTTCAAATCCAATCAGGTTTCCACTTTGATTCAACGTCATCACGTTGCTTTTTCTTTTGACGTGGAAACGTTGATTCAACCAGTTTTTGCGCAGTGGGATGTCTCAGTATGAGAGGCGTTGGGGCTGGATTCAATCCATATCGCAGAAGTTTCGCAGAAGATCAGCATTACTTCCACGATATGGTTTGAATCCAGCCCTTGGTAAATCCACCATTGTATTTCCATCCACCACTGCCAAGTGAGTTCATCTTAAATCATCACCATCATCATCATCATCATCATCATATTAGAACGGTAATGTTGTCTGGGGTTGGGCAACAGAAGCTAGTATGGTTAATAAAACCTAGTTGCTTTCTTTGACTAGGCTACATTCAAGATCTACCCATTGTTGCCTCTACTTGCCTGTTCTTTACTCAGATCTGAACATCCAGCGCACAATGTTGAGCATCACTGTTGATCTCTGGATTTCTTTCCTCCGTACAAACTAGCATAAATAAATAATACAGTAGCAAAAAGTGCAACTGGCACTCAACAGCCGAGCGAATACCAGTGTGTGTGCGTGTGCGTTGACATCTGGACGTGTTAATATTCACCGAGCATCACAAGACAATCAGGGGAGTTGGGGAGATTTGCACATGGATAAAGATTTTTGCCAGTCCTGGCAACAGACATGAAATAATATTACATAAATGTAATAATTTGTTTCACTATCACCCAGGTTAATTACTTTGTGGAAATGGGTAACCCATTTCTTATTGGGTAATTTGTCACACACAGAAGCTAGAGCCAATCAGTGACCCCGCTGTTGGTGGGATCATTTCTCCCAGAATTCTGTGCAATGAGTGTGTCATTGAAAATGTGGGAGCAAGCCAATGTTTACCTCCTATTTATTTCACACAAATAAATGAAATCAGTCAATAAACCATCCAAGGGTGAATATGGCTCTCTCTGTCCAGGAATATACGTTTTCTCTCAGGCTCTATGTGTGTGTGTGTGCAGGGGTGTTTGTGAGTGTCATAAAAAGTGTAAGAGAATGTGTTTGAATGCTTCCTGAAAGTGTGTGTGTTTGTGTAATGGTATACATTACGTGTATATGCATATATTGCCAGACTGAATTGTTCCACCCTCATTTACCTACCTATTAATTGGACAATTTCACTGCAGATGTCTACAGATATCATGACAACTGCCATAGCCAATATTTCCACAAGCACACCAGTATGTCCAACGTTTTTAATGCAACATTGACAACCACTTCCATTCCGCAAAAATAGACCAGCATAACTGATAATACAAAAGCAAATGCAACTCTGGTCACCAAAAAGACATATATTACTAGTTTTTTATTTATTTCACCTTTATTTAACCAGGTAGGCAAGTGGAGAACAAGTTCAAGTATAGTGTTGTTATACTATGCACAGCGTGTACAAATACTACAAATATTATCACAACCAATTGGCAACTTTGGTTGGAACACTGTTTCAAACAGACAGGGAAGAGCGTTCAAGTCTACTTGAAGACCCTACAGCCCCAGGGGTCTGATCTTTGCCTTGTACTCTATTCTACGCATGGTGTGACTATACAACTCCACTGCATATGTCTGAAAATGGGAAAGCATGGTTATAATGGAGGAGAGCTATAATACGGTTTGACAGACAGACAGACTCAGCAGGAGAGTATCTTGGTTGGTGATTGTTGTTCCAGATGGTGCATGACGAAGAATTTCATCTGAAGGTTTTATTAATTTCAGTCTAAGTGGTGAAGAGGCCGGCTCTGACCGCGTTTGGTCCAGTCTGACGAGACTGACTGACACCTCGTAGCTCTTGCCATCCGTCATCGTTTGAGAATGTCTTAATTATATTACATGAAAATGAAGAGATTCGATTTTGTGCCCATTATCTATCCATAAGAGCAAACGAATGGAGCACCACCGGGGTCATAGAGAGAGAGAGAGAGAGAGAGAGCTATAGAGAGAGATAGAGACAGAAAGACAGAGTGACAGAGAGACAGAATCTTAGAGAGAGATATTTTAATAATAAGATGGTTGTAATATTTGGCAATTTGTATCACCGAAATTCTAGAGAACAGACCACTCAAAGTATGTGTGTGTGTGTCTGTGTGTATGATAGGTCAGGGTTGGATAATTAACCTATGATGGATACACAGCAATTACAGTGATGCTCATGTGACAAATCGGAGTGACAGAGGCCTGAATGTGGTCATGCATTCTCCTTAGTCTGCTCGTACAGTAACGTCTGAGACCAAACATCCCAATCACTATTCCTTATAATGCAGTGTGAATGTGTTGAAACAGTATCATTACAGTATATTCTATATATGCATTTATTACCGGTACAACAATACTTCTGTATACAACACATTCTTCTCATCAATCCTGAGTTGCAAGCTTTTAAAACCACTTTTACACCTCTTGTACTGTACTGTGAGTGTAGTCTCCCCCTCTCTCTGGAAAGTAGTGTGTATCAATAGTACTAATAAAGTAGTGTTTATCAGTGTGACTGTAGTATGCATGTACACATGTAGGATCATAATTTGAGCCAGTTTTCGACAACAGGAAAAGAATCCTGCAGCAACAGGAAACGTGAATTATTATATTAATTATAATTAATGGACATTTTTGTAGGGGTTAATACATTTTTCGTTTAGGAAAATCAAGTCTGAAATTTCAAAGTGGAAATGACAAACTTCAGAAGCCTTTTTAAACCTCAAATAAACTACACGTTTCACGTTTCCTGTTTTAAAGTTTTCCTGCTACAGGGTGATCAAATTAAGATCCTAAATCTACATACTGTGTATCAATAGTGGAAATGTAGTAGTGTTTATTAGTGTGACTGTATGCATCAGTATAGTGTGAATGTAGTGTGTATTAATATACAGATTTATGATCTTAATTTGATCACCCTATTGCAGGAAGAACTTCTTGCAATGCAGGCCATTTTTGACTTGCAGTGTATTTGAGGTTTAAAAAGTCTTCTGATGTTGGTAATTTCCATGTACCAAAAATGTATCAACCCCTACAAAAATGACCATTAATTCTAATCCACATAATTTTTCAAGACCGAGACCGGGAAGGGAACAAGGGTTCCGAGACTGAGACCAGAAAAATGCGAGTCCAATTCAAGACCATGATTATAATTTAGTCAAATAACCACCATAGATAGAGCTCAGAATATAAGAGGTCACTGAGCAATAGCAAGCAGTAGTTTTCCCAATGTCTAGCTAGCTAGCTGTAGTTATTGGCTAGTTTGCAGCAGCTGCATTGACACTTTACAGTCCTTTTGATCAGTTATACACATCAACAACAACAAGATCAACAACTAATACTAGCCATAGCAAGATGAGGTAAAATCTAACGAAATAACATTAGCTAAACACCCTCAAACCTTTTCAGCTAGTTGGCCGTCAAAATAGCACTGATAAATGATTGTAGCCTCCTCCTCCTTCTGCAGCTTGAATGCCAATACATGCTTGTTCCAACCGAGCACTAAAACTAAGTGGCTAAAGACACAAATGAGAGAACACCTCACTCTGACCATTTTACTCGACCTAGCAGAGCTGATTAGGCTGTCTTCATGTTAGTTAGAGCGTTCTTTTGCCTACACATTACTAACCCCGGTCATATTCAGCAGGTGTTGCACGTTCGTAAATTCATCAGTTGTTCTGCACTCTGGCACACTCAGATGAGTGCTCTGAAATCAGAGTAGATAGCCAGAGTGAATATGCAAGAGATATGCTAACTGGATAACAGTCGTCCAAGTTCTTGCTAGCTAACCAAATGACACCTGCATCTCTAGCTGTGTTTATCCACCGAAAAAACGATATGAGGGGAAAAAGTCAGTCACTCACACACTCAAATGACATGACTTAGGCTCCGTGTTTTTATCTTGCTACATAAATAGATACAATAGCCCATTAGCCACGTTATTATGACTGACTTGTGATCATTGCCTTTGTTAGTTTGATTGAATTGACATTCCCAGCCTTAGTTACATTCGTCAGTTTTTATTCAGCAATTGAAACTGAAACAGTGCAGCAAACAATGCACGAGGCCAGCTGTGATTTACAACCTGAGAGCCATATTTTTTGGACTATCAAGAAATGTATAGGTGAATTATATGAATCATGCATTGAACTGCATCCATCTATTCTTCCAAAAGCCTTAGTGGACGTCATGGAACGTTGAGTCAAATATAACCTATTTTTAAAACCTCTTATAAAGTTGGTTTTGTAGCAGAAACGGGGAATTTGATCTTTTTGACTGATATTATGATCGTCTGTTTCATATCTGCAAAGTAGTTACATCGCTGTCAGCTCCACTTTAAACTTTAGGTCCCCGGTTACTTTGTGGGCTAAACATGAATTGTTTTTTGCAAAGGGAAGTAGCAGTTGTACATTTCAATTGGGAAATACTTAATGGTTGTCTTTTTGTATTCTTATGATTGGGACCTACTGGATTATTATGTCAGAGTTTATGGACTGCTTATCCTAAAACATCATGCTGTGTGTGACTGCTGTCTTTCCATTGACACTATGTAGTGGTGTAGTGGTGCCTGGAGAAGTGGGTATACTCTAATTTTGCCAAAAAGTTCCCAAACGGCCCGCCAGTTTAGGAAAGGCACCCCTGTGTGAAAAATCCTATGTTTCCTATAGATTATTCAGATTTTCACTCTCAAAATCACACTTTTTGTTATAGATTTATGTTTGTTTGTTGATGTTCTAAGTCCACAACAATGGTTAAACCACATCAATCTGATTGGGTGAGCCTGTCATGGCCTGGCTCCCCAGTGTGTGGGCCTGTGACCACCCAGGCCCATCCATGTCTACCAGTGGCGGTCAGTGTCGTTTATGATGAGGGAGGACAATTCTTATTTCTATTACAGCATATTGGATGACTTTCCTTCATATTCCATTCACCCAGTTCAATGTAACATCGATAGGTTTAGGCTACTACATGATACTTGAATTTTCCCTCTACCCATCATGAGGTTGCTACAACCTAGCCTATAAATGAAAGATTACAACGTACTGTAGGTAACACACTGGGGCCAATCACTGGGGCCACATCACTGGGGCCAAGCTTCCTGACATCCAGGACCTACAGTACCAGTCAAAATTTTGCTCACACCTGCTCATTCAAAGGTTTTTCTTTATTTTTTACTATTTTCTACATTGTAGAATAATAGTGAAGACATCAACACTATGAAATAACACATATGGAATCACGTAGTAACCAAAAAAGGGTTATATTTATATTTGAGATTCTTCAAAGTAGCCACCCTTTGCCTTGATGACAGCTTTGCACACTCTTGGCATTCTCTCAGTCAGCTTCATTAGGTAGTCACCTGGAATGCATTTTAATTAACAGGTGTGCCTTGTTGAAAGTTCATTTCCTCTTTTCCTTGAGACAATCAGTTGTGTTGTGACAAGGCAAGGGTGGTATACAGAAGATAGCCCTATTCAGTAAAAGACCAAGTCCATATTATGGCAAGAACAGCTCAAATAAGCAAAGAGAAACAACAGTCCATCATTACTTTAAGACATGAAGGTCAGTCAATGCAGAACATTTCAAGAACTTTGAAAGTTTCTTCAAGTACAGTTGCAAAAACCATCAAGCGCTATGATGAAACTGGCTCTCATGAGGACCGCCACAGGAAAGGAAGACCCAGAGTTACCTCTGCTGCAGAGGATAAGTTCATTCGAGTTACCAGCCTCAGAAATTGCAGCCCATATAAATGCTTCACAGAGTTCAAGTAACAGACACATCTCAACATCAACTGTTCAGAGGAGACTGCGTGAATCAGGCCTTCATGGTCGAATTGCTTCAAAGAAACCACTACAAAAGGACACCAATAATAATAAGAGACTTGCTTGGGCCAAGAAACACGAGCAATGGACATTAGACCGGTGAAAATCTGTCCTATGGTCTGATGAGTCCAAATTTGAGATTTGTGGTTCCAACCCCCTTGTCTTTGTGAGACGCAGAGTAGGAGAATGGATGATCTCCACGTGTGTGGTTCCCACCGTGAAGCATGGAGGAGGAGGTGTGATGGTGTGGGGGTGCTTTGCTGGTGACACTGCCAGTGATTTATTTAGAATTCAAGGCACACTTAACCAGCATGGCTACAACAACATTCCAGGGATACGTCATCCCATCTGGTTCGCGCTTAGTGGGACTATTATTTGTTTTCAACAGGACCATGACCCAACACCTCCAGGCTGTGTAAGGGCTATTTGACCAAGACGCAGAGTGATGGAGTGCTGCATCAGATGACCTGGCCTCCACAAACCCCCGACCTAAACCCAATTGAGATGGTTTGGGATGAGTTGGACTGCTGAGTGAAGGAAAAGCAGTGAACAAGTTCTCAGCATATGTGGAGACTCCTTCAAGACTGTTGGAAAAGCATTCCAGGTAAAGCTGGTTGAGAGAATGCCAAGTGTGTACAAAGCTGTCATCAAGGCAAAGGGTGGCTGCTTTGAAGAATCTAAAATCTAAAATAAATTTTGATTTGTTTCACTATTTTTTTGTTACTACATGATTCCATGTGTTATTTTATAGTTTTGATGTCTTCACTACTATTTTACAATGTAGAAAATAGTAAAAATAAAGAAAAACACTTGAATGAGTACGTGTTTCAAAACTTTTGACTGGTACTTTATATACTAGACTGTTAGAGGAAGGCCCAAAAATTGTCAAAGACTCCGGTCACCCAAGTCATAGATTGTTCTCTCTGCTACCACATGTCAAACGGTACCAAAGCGCCAAGTCTAGGACCAAAAGGCTGCTTAACAGCTTCTACCCCAAGCCATAAGACTGCTGAACAATTAATCAAATGCCCCCGCTTTGTTTTTCCACTGCTGCTACTCCTTGTTTACTATCTATACATAGTCAATTTACAAATGACCTCAACTAACCTGTACCCTTGCACATTGACTCGGTACTGTACATAGCCTCCTTATTGTTATGTCATTTTGTTTGTGTTACTTTTAGAATATATATATATATATTTACTTTTAGTTTATTTAGTAAATATTTTCTTATCTCTATTTCTTGAAACTGCATTGTTGGTTAAGAGCTTGTAAGTATGCATTCCACGGTAAGGTCTACACCTGTTGTGTTCGACGCATGTGACAAATACAATTTTATTTGATATCATAAATTGAAACGTCTTTCCAAGGCTATGTGTGTGGCGCTCATGTGAATATATTTCAGGTGCTTTGCGGTTGTGTAAACTACTTTGTGCATGGTTTCTCAGTTGCACTACACAATTGATAAATCGTATACCTCCACTGCACTACTTTGATACGCATCATTAGGGATTAAGAAGTGAGTATAAGCAATTCCCACTGAAAAATAACGGGGTATACGGCTTATACCTGCGTATACCCTCCACTACACAACTGGCCCTTTGTGTTTTCCTAAAGTGTACTCTGCTACATGAGTGGGCTGGTATTACAGATGCTGTCCCTTCAGAATCACCAACCTGTCACACACTGAAGGCCTCTAGGTTAGCCACTGCGCAAACAGGTCTATTATACCAGATAGGTATAAAGGCTGTTACGATATTCATGTTTCAAGAAAGGAGTGTGTATATGTGGCCTGGAGAAGCGGTTTTATGGACTGACTGAATAGAAGCTGATAATTAGGAGTTTTTTACTCCGCTGGTCTCGGGGAGAAATTACGAGTCCTCACTGTCCAAGACCGAGTCAAGACCTAGTACAAATGTATCCGACACCGAGACATGACTGAGACACTCAATATGTGATCAAGAGACCGGACACGAGACCGAAATCGGTCTCAAGTACTACAACACTGTGCTGTAGCAAACTAGCTTAAATTAAGATCCTACACCTGTAGTGTGAGTGTAGTGTGCATCAGAATAGTGTGTATGGTGTTGGTGGTGTGGATGTAGTGTGTATGGGCATGGAGGAGGCAGGGGTATGAGTGAAGCAGGACACAGTGAGGAGGTAATGAGGAGGGACAGTGAGGAATGTTGGTCAGGAATGAGCCTCTCTCCACTATGAGGCTTCTACAGTCACAGCGCAGATAGCACAGGGTAAGTGTGGGAGTGCTCTTATCGAATGCTGTAGCCAGCTCTGTTAAATCACACCTGAATTCCTTTTCCATCATCATAACCATTTGTTTTCCTTTCAAGGAGGACGAGATGGGATAGGATGGGAAGCAGGAGGGAAGGGGGAGGAGGTACACTTTGATCTAATTCTCTCTCTCTCTCTCTCTCTCTCTCTCTCTCTCTCTCTCTCTCTCTCTCTCTCTCTCTCTCTCTCTCTCTCTCTCTCTCTCTCTCTCTCTCTCATTAGTGGTAGTGTTAGGTGGTCCTCAGATTTGTATAATCAGTTCCTCCTGCTGCTGATTCCTTCTATTGATCATGTTGACGTATTGTGTGTGGACACTGGGTCCTTCTCCCTTGATTCTACTCCTCTTCCTTTATTTTCTTCTCAGCTCTCCTGACCTCCTCTCTCCTCCTGTGTGATCCATCTTCCTCCTCTCTCCTCTTTCATCTCCTCTCCTTCCTTGCTCTCCTCCTCTCTCACCCCTCTTCAAACCTCTGTGTGTCTGATCCACTCAGCTCAGATATTCGACAGATAGTTACACATTCAAGCCTCACTCACCCCTCTTCCACCCCTTCAACCCTCTCCCTCCACCATTACCACCAAGCCTTCTATCTCTGTCTCCCTCCTCCCTTCTCCAGCTGCCCTCGAGCTTTTCTATTACCGCATGGAAAGCACCTCGCAGCCCCTGACAAGCGCGGCGGATCGACACTAAATCAGAAATCAGTGCCAGCCGCCGATCTGAGCCACCATGAAGGTCACAGACCCTCTGCCGCTGCATCTCAATCTGGAGAACAGAGCAGGAACACTGCCACTGTTAGAGCCCACAGCCACCAGCCAGAGAGGTAGAGGGGGAGATAGACAGGGAAGAGCGGGAACAAGGACACTGCTAGAGCATAGCCGAGCTAGTAGCCACAGAGGTAGAGAGATGAGGAAGTAGGGAGAGAGGGGAGGTAGAGAGCGCATAAAGAGTGAGATAGAGGGTAGAGGGGCAGGTCAATGAGAACCTGGGGGAGATTTGGGTCAATGGTTTTCATGTTATGTTAATCTACAAATACTACCGAGGCGCATAAACACAATCACTCTCATTTAGAGAGAAAGAAAATAATAAGAATCTAATAGCGCATTCTTTGACAATGTTGTTTTCAAATGTAATGTCCAGATGAATAAGCACATGCTGTGTTTTCTATTTCAATCCAAATATATCTGTCTAAACACTTCATGGATAAATAGCAAAGCAAACATTTTGGTTCACTGTAATTCTCCAAACATTGGATTTCACTATGGATTTCCAAAGAGGGCTGGAGTTGTTGTACACTGCCATCTAGTTGTCACTGATGATTGTGTAATTACAAGGTAACAAACAAGTGTAGCCAGATGGTGCATATTCATGTAATAACATTTTATTAAATTATTTTCAAATCTCTCCTCTGTTATTGTATATTGATTTTTTTTTTTAGATAAAGAACAACCAAAACAGTCATATCAATTTGTCAAGAGGTCTAGGGATGTTCTGTTTCCTGTTTTTCCCGTTTGCATGAATTTGTCTTGCCCAAAGGCAGGCAGATGGCAATATTGAGTCGTTTCCATTTTACCAGCCAAATGCAGCCGGCCATACACTCAAGCCTTCTCACTATTAAATCGAGTTATGGAAGAAATCGATGCCTTTGCAGCCTGATTTGAGAATGTTTTAGGTACAAACTGGTCCACGGGGGGATACAAGTGAATTGCTGGCCGAATATAATGCGTTTGGATGGTAGGATGAAACCATCGCTACCAGATCATTGTCGCCATCTGCCGGCCTTCAAGCTATAATTTGTGCATCCTGCGAATCCGTAGTTGGTTGCTGTCACATGAGTGTTATGTTATGTTGTGAAAGCTCAGCTTTACAGTTTTATGTCAACTTTCACAGATCTTAGCTTGCAAGCTGGATATCAAGTGGCAGATGTTCCTGCTAAATAACAGCGAGATATCCCCGACAGCTATTTTAAAAGCTTCAAGACGACCGTTATCTGGGGGAAGTCTCATGCAAAATGATTGGTAAGTGAATCAAGATGGAATCACGTTCACTGCTTGTTAACCTGAGTTAGATAGCTATAGCTTGTCACAGTTGTTTACATGCATGGGTCAGCTGTTTGTCATCAACAACAGCAATGGCATGTCCTTGCATATTGTGTCACGGCAAAGACAGTAAGGTGGTCATGGTGCAACATCCAGGGATGCAAACTAGTCACCTTGAGAATGACACAAATATTAATTTCCACAAAGTTTGCTGCTTCAGTGTCTTTAGATATTTTTGTCAGATGTGGAATTGAATACTATGGAATACTGAAGTATAATTACAAGGATTTCACAAGTGTCAAAGTCTTTTATTAACAATTACATGAAGTTGATGCGAACAGTCAATATTTGCAGTGTTGACCCTTCTTTTTCAAGACCTCTGCAATTCGCTCAGGCATGCTGTCAATTAACTTCTGGGCCACATCCTGACTGATGGCAGCCCATTCTTGCATAATCAATGCTTGGAGTTTGTCAGAATTTGTGGGGCATTGTTTGTCCACCCGCCTCTTGAGGATTGACCACAAGTTCTCAATGGGATTAAGGTCTGGGGAGTTTCCTGGCCATGGACCCAAAATATCTATGTTTTGTTCCCCGAGCCACATAGTTATTACTTTTGCCTTATGGCAAGGTGCTCCATCATGCTGGAAAAGGCATTGTTCGTCAACAAACTGTTCCTGGATGGTTAGGAGAAGTTGCTCTTGGAGGATGTGTTGGTACCATTCTTTATTCATGGCTGTGTTCTTAGGCAAAATTGTGAGTGAGCCCACTCCCTTGGCTGAGAAGCAACCCCACACATGAATGGTCTCAGGATGCTTTACTGTTGGCATGACACAGGACTGATGGTAGCGCTCACCTTGTCTTCTCCGGACAAGCTTTTTTCCGGATTCCCCAAACAATCGGAAAGGGGATTCATCATAGAAAATGACTTTACCCCAGTCCTCAGCAGTCCAATCCCTGTACATTTCGAAGAATATCAGTCTGTCCCTGATGTTTTTCCTGGAGAGAAGTGGCTTCTCTGCTGCCCTTCTTGACACCAGGCCATCCTCCAAAAGTCTTGGCCTCACTGTGCGTGCAGATGCATTCACACCTGCCTGCTGCCATTCCTGAGCATGCTCTGTACTGGTGGTGCCCCGATCCCACAGCTGAATCAACTTTAGGAGACGGTCCTGGCGCATGCTGGACTTTCTTGGGCATCCTGAAGCCTTCTTCACAACAATTGAAACGCTCTCCTTGAAGTTCTTGATTATCCAATAAATGGTTGATTTAGGTGCAATCTTACTGGCAGCAATATCCTTGCCTGTGAAGCCCTTTTTGTGCAAAGCAATGATGACGGCACGTGTTTCCTTGCAGGTAACCATGGTTGACAAAGGAAGAACAATAATTCCAAGCACCACCCTCCTTTTGAAGCTTCCAGTCTGTTATTCGAACTCAATCAGCATGACAGAGTGATCTCCAGCCTTGTCCTCGTCAACACTCACACCTGTGTTAACGAGAGAATCACTGACATGATGTCAGCTGGTCCTTTTGTGGCAGGGCTGAAATGCAGTGGAAATGTTTTTTGGGGATTCAGTTATTTTGCATGGCAAAGAGGGACTTTGCAATTAATTGCAATTCATCTGATCACTCTTCATGACATTCTGGAGTATATGCAAATTGTCATCATACAATCTGAGGCAGCAGACTTTGTGCAAATTAATATTTGTGTCATTCTCAAAACTTTTGGCCACGACTGTACATGATTCCATATGTGTTATTGCATAGTTTTGATGTCTTCACTATTATTCTACAATGTAGAAAATAGTAAAAAATAAAGAAAAACCCATGAATGAGTAAGGGTTCTAAAACTTTTGACTGGTAGTGTATACAAATAACTATCAATAGAAAACAGGTAAAACTAAACGAAGTGAAGCAAGTTTGCTGTCTTTCCAGCTTCAGTTTGAAGTGATTGTGTTAGCTGTGTTGTAGACAGCAGTGTCCTGATGAGTGAGCACATTTTCTATGCCAGAAGAAATCGCGCATCATTAGCTCATTTTTATGGATGTATCCAAGTAAATGTCTCTAGAAATGTACTTGGTGCATTGAGTTGGTTGGAACCTCTTCAGCACGCTAATAATAAAGGATGATTCATTTAGGATTGACTTTGAGTGTCCCTGTGTAGAATTTCCATGACGGGGGCCTCCCGAGTGGTGTAGTGGTCTAAGGCACTGCATCATAGTGATAGCTGTGCCACTAAAGATCCTGGTTCAAGTCCAGGCTCTGTCGCAGCCGGCCGCGACCGGTAGACCCATGGGGTGGCGCACAATTGGCCCAGCGTAGTCTGGGTTAGGGGACGATTTGGCCGGCAGGGATGTCCTTGTCCCATCGCGCTCTAGCGACTCCTTTGGCGGGCCGGGGGCATGCACGCTGACGCGGTCGCCAGGTATATGGTGTTTCCTCCGACACATTGGTGTGGCTGGCATCTGGGTTAAGCGGGCATTGTGTCAAGAAGCAGTGCGGCTTGTTTCGGGGGACGCACGGCTCTCGACCTTCGCCTCTCCCGAGTCCGTACGGGAGTTGCAGCAATGAGACAAGACTGTAACTACCAATTGGATTCCACAAAATTGGGAAGAAAAACTGGTAATTATTTTTTTTTAAGTAAAAAAAAAAAAATGAATTTCCCCGACACATTTTTCAGTGATTACAGTCTTTTTGCGTATGACGCTGCAAGCTTGGCACACCTGTATTTGTAGAGTTTCTCCCATTCTTCTCTGCAGATCCTCTCAAGCTCTGTCAGGTTGGATGGTGAGCGTCGCTGCACAGCTATTTTCAGGTCTCTCCAGAGATGTTTGATTGGGTTGAAGTCCGGGCTCTGGCTGGGCCACTCAAGGACATTCAGAGACTTGTCCTGAAGCCACTGCTGCGTTGTCTTGGCTGTGTGCTTAAGGTCATTGTCCTGTTGGCAGGTGAACCTTCGCCCCAGTCTGAGGTCCTGAGCGCTTTGGAGCAGGTTTTCATCAAGGATCTCTCTGTACTGATGCTGCCTCCACCATGCTTCACCGTAGGGATGGTGTTAGGTTTCCTCCAGATGTGGCGCGTGGCATTCAGGCCAAAGAGTTCAATCTTGGTTTCATCAGACCAGAGAATCTTGGTTTTCAACCGGTCTTTCTCTCCTCTTCTCCTTTATGTGTGCAGAAAAAAACTGGTTCACTGAACTGCAGGTGGTGAAAGGACATTTTGACATTGTTTGATTTCTGTTGCAGATTGATAACTTCAGGTAAGCATTCCTCCTCTCTGTCTCTCTCTGCTCTCTCTGATCTCTACCCTTTGCTGGACTCCATCTCTCAGCATGATTGACAGCAGATCCTCTCCAAAAGCAAACTTACAGAGTGTGACAAGAGCTTAATCATCACCACTGCTGGACTGTGTGTCTGAATGTGTCGTTTTATACTGTATGTGTGTGGTTACACTATAGCCTACCCCTTTTATTAACCCCCGCCTCCCCTCACACATACAGATGCTACCCCACCTGCTCTTCCACCCACCACTGACCCCTGAATACATAGTTAACAACCGTCACAGGTAATGCATTGCTTGGTGAAAGCATGCTGCGTCCCACTATGGTACAGTGGGTCTGCATAAGTGGTCACATAAGTGCTTTCTAGCTGATCTGAGCGATGTGTGTGTATGCGCTGCATGGGTGCTGCTATTGTGTGTGACGCTGAAACTCACTTTTTCACTTAAAAATGTATGCCAAGCAAAAACTATCGATTGCAAAGTTTAACAAACCATAAACCTATATGCAGAAGTTTACATTTAACAATTGCCACTGAAAATGTGACTAAAACAAATTTACTTGAGAAACAGTGCAGATGCAAAGTTTGGAAACAAAATTACGGTAAAATCTCCCTCAGTTTTATCTACTCCTAATGAAGATTCAATGGCGTCTGCAGAAAGAATGGGGTGTCAGCTATGACATGGCACATTGAGTTTGAAAAAAATCTATTTTAGTTATTGAATTACAGTAAGTGAAGTGCATCAACACCCGGTAACAGAATGACGGTAACAGAATAATATCATGGGTCCTTGATCTGTACTGTACAGAAATGCATTATGAATGTCATTCTCTTCATCAGCCCCCAAACGAGATTACATTTTGTTAGTCCAAACTCAACAAAATCTGTACCAATCATAGACGTCTATTTTTCACAAGTTTGGACATCACAATATAGCACAGTACAGTACAGCATAAAAGTATAGTACAGTATGGTAGAGAACAGAAGAGTACAGTACATTACAGTAAAGAAAAGTAGAGTTTAGTTAGAGTCCTGTAGAGTATAATACATTAAACTGTACTCTACTCATGTGTGCTCTACTGTACAGTACTGTACTGAACTCTACTGTACTGGACTATACTCTACTTTTCTTTACTGTATTCTACTGTACTCTATTGTGCTGTATGTGCTCTACCGTACGCTACTGTGCTGTACTGTGCTGTACTGTACTAACAAATGTGGTTTGTGACTACTGTAATTGATTTCTCATTGTGGCCAATTCAGTTGCAGTCATTATGTTACAGATTTTTCAGTCACTCTGTTACCGATTTGGTAACAGAGCGACATGTTTTAATCACTTAATAATTGATAAACAAAATTGTTATCAGTAAAAATAGTACAATTAATTGGTAGGTCTACCTTTACCTTTACTTATAATTCTCCCTCCTTATGAGGGAGAGACATTTGAGAATATCTTAAAGACGTGGGTTTTTGGTAACAGAATGACAAGACTAGGCAATACTTACAGAACGCAAATAATTTCAGCAAAACTAAATATAAGTGTTGATATTAGTTGGCAGGGGCCTTTACTTAAACGTTATTGTGTTTGTTTTGATATCTAGATGTTTTTTAAGACCCCCTTTCCTTCAGTGTGACCAGAAACCTAAGCCTTTTTAAGATGGAAAATGGTTGAAAAACATATCTATGCTTTCATTTGCTAAAAATATAGACTCAGATTTCATTTGACACTAAATTTGATATGCTGCTATACACTTCACATGTTGGTGCTCATGGGCCCTTTTACATGGAAATTACATTAGGAACACCTGATCTTTCCATGACATAGACTGTCCAGGTGAATCCAGATGAAAGCTATGATCCCTTATTAATTTCACTTGTTAAATCCACTTCAATCAGTGTAGAGGAAGGGGAGGAGACAGGTCAAAGAAGGATTTTAAAGCCTTGTGACAATTGAGACATGGATTGTGTATGTATGTGCCATTCAGAGGGTGACTGAGCAAGACAAACTATTGAATTGCCTTTGAACAGGGTATGGTAGTAAGTGCCAGGCACACCGGTTTGAGTGTGTCAAGAACTGGAATGCCAGCCCCCAAAGGACATCTAGCCAACTTGACACAACTGTGGGAAGCATTGCAGTCAACACGGGAACACTTTCGACACATTGTGTTAAATTGTATTTATTTTTTATTAACCTTTATTGAAGTAGGTAAGTCAGTTAAGAACAAATTCTTATTTACAATGAATGCCTACCATTATAGGGTCCCTGCCCCCACGGATTGAGGCTATTCTGAGGGTGAAAGGGGCACCCTTTTAGGAAGGTGTTCCTAATGTTTTGCACACTCAGTGTGTGTGGCTACAGTTGAAGTCGTAAGTTTACATATATCTTAGCCAAATACATTTAAACTCAGTTTTTCACAATTCCTGACATTTAATCCTAGTAAAAATTCCCTGTCTTAGGTTAGTTAGGATCGCCACTTTATTTTAAGAAAGTGAAATGTCAGAATAATAGTAGAGAGAATTATTTATTTCAGCTTTTATTTCTTTCATCACAATCCCAGTGGGGTCAGAAGTTTACATACACTCAATTCGTATTTGGTAGAATTGCCTTTAAATTGTTTAACTTGGGTCAAACGTTTTGGGTAGCCTTCCACAAGCTTCCCACTATAAGTTAGGTGAATTTTGGCCCATTCCTCCTGACAGAGCTGGTGTAACTGAGTCAGGTTTGTAGGCCTCCTTGCTCGCACACACTTTTTCAGTTCTGCCCACAAATTTTCTATAGGATTGATGTCAGGGCTTTGTGATGGCCACTCCAATACCTTGACTTTGTTGTCCTTAAGCCATTTTGCCACAACTTTGGAAGTATGCTTGGGGTCATTGTCCATTTGGAAGACCCATTTGCGACAAAGCTTTAACTTCCTGACTGATGTGTTGAGATGTTGCTTAAATATATCCACATAATTTTCCTATCTCATGATGCCATCTATTTTGTGACGTGCACCAGTCCCTCCTGCAGCAAAGCACCCCCACAACATGATGCTGCCATCCCGTGCTACACGGTTGGGATGGTGTTCCTCGGCTTGCAAGCCTCCCCCTTTTTCCTCCAAACATAACGATGGTCATTATGGCCAAACAGTTCTATTTTTGTTTCATCAGACCAAAGGACATTTCTCCAAAAAGTACAACCTTTGTCCCCATGTGCAGTTGGAAACTGTAGTCTGTCTTTTTTATTGCGGTTTTAGAGCAGTGGCTTCTTCCTTGCTGAGCGGCCTTTCAGGTGAAGTCGAAATAGGACTCATTTTACTGTGGATATAGATACTTTTGTACCGGTTTCCTCCAGCATCTTCATAAGGTCCTTTGATGTTGTTCTGGGATTGATTCGCACTTTTTGCACCAAAGTATGTTCATCTCTAGGAGACAGAACGCATCTCCTTCTTGAGCGGTATGATGGCTGTGTGGTCCCATGGTGTTTATACTTGCATACTATTGTTTGTACAGATGAACGTGGTACCTTCAGGCGTTTGGAAATAGCTCCCAAGGATGAACCAGACTTGTGGAGGTCTACAATTTTTTTTCTGAGGTCTTGTCTGATTTATTTTGATTTTCCCATGATGTCAAGCAAAGAGGCACTGAGTTTGAAGGTAGGCCTTGAAATACATCCACAGGTACACCTCCAATTGACTCAAATTATGTCAATTAGCCTATCAGAAGCTTCTAAAGCCATGACATCATTTTCTGGAATTTTCCAAGCTGTTTAAAGGCACAGTCAACTTAGTGTATGTAAACTTCTGACCCATTGGAATTGTGATACAGTGAATTATAAATGAAATAATCTGTCTGTAAACAATAGTTGGAAAAATTACTTGTGTCATGCACAAAGTAGATGTCCTAACTGACTTCCCAAAACTATAGTTTGTTAACAAGAGATTTGTGGAGTGGTTGAAAAACGAGTTTTAATGACTCCAACCTAAGTGTATGTAAACTTCCGACTTCAACTGTATATACAAAATTGTTCAATAGTTTGGGGTCACGTAGAAATGTCCATACTTTTGATAGAAAAGCACATATTTTGTCCATTTAAAATAACATCAAATTGATCAGAAATAGCGTAGACATTGTTAATGTTGTAAATGACAATTGTAGCTGGAATATCTACATAGGCATACAGAGGCCCATCATCAGCAACCATCACTCCTGTGTTACAATGGCACGTTGTGTTAGCTAATCCAAGTTTATCATTTTAAAAGGCTAATTGATCATTAGAAAACCCTTTTGCAATTATGTTAGCCAAGCTGAAAACTGTTGTTCTGATTAAAGAAGCAATAAAACTGGCCTTCTTTAGACTAGTTGAGTATCTGGAGCATCGGCATTTGTGGGTTCGATTACATGCTCAAAATGGCCAGAAACAAAGTACTTTCTTCTGAAACTCGGCAGTCTATTCTTGTTCTGAGAAATGAAGGCTATTCCATGCGAGAAATTACCAAGAAACTGAAGATCTCATACAACGCTGTGTACTACTCCCTTCACAGAACAAGCGCAAACTGTCTCTAACCAGAATAGAAAGAGGAGTGGGAGGCCCCGGTGCACAACTGAGCAAGAGGACAAGTACATTAGAGTGTCTAGTTTGAGAAAAAGACGCCTCACAAGTCCTCAACTGGCAGCTTCATTAAATAGTACCCGCAAAACACCAGTCTCAATGTCAACAGTGAATAGGCGACTCCGGGATGCTTTTAAAAATAAAAGATTAAGATGGGCAAAAGAACACAGACACTGGACAGAGGATCTCTGCCTAGAAGGCCAGCATCCCGGAGTCGCCTCTTCACTGTTGACGTTTGCGTGTCATCTGATGCAGCACTCCATTACTCTCCTTCTTGGTCAAATAGCCCTTACACAGCCTGGAGGTGTGTTGGGTCATTGTCCTGTTGAAAAACAAATGATAGTCCCACTAAGCGCAAGCCAGATGGGATGGCGTATCGCTGCAGAATGCTGTGTTAGCCATGCTGGTTAAATGTTCCTTGAATTCAAAATAAAGCACCGACAGTGTCACCATCGAAGCACCCCCACATCATGAAACCTCCTCCTCTATGCTTCACGGTGGGAACTACACATGCAGAGATCATCCGTTCACCTACTCTGCTGTTTTAACCAAAAATCTCAAATTTGGACACATCAAACCAAAGGACACATTTCCCCTGGTGTAATATTCATTGCTCGTGTTTCTTGGCCCAAGCTAGTCTCTTCTTCTTATTGGTGTCTTTAGGAGTGGTTTCTTTGCAGCATTTCGACAATGAAGGCCTGATTCACGCAGTCTCCTCTGAACAGTTGATGTTGAGATGTGTCTGTTACTTGAACTCTGTGAAGTATTTATTAGGGCTGCAATTTCTGAGGCTGGTAACTCGAATGAACTTATCCTCTGCAGCAGAGGTAACTCTGGGTCTTCCTTTCCTGTGGCGGTCCTCATGAGAGCCACTTTCATCATAGCGCTTGATGGTTTTTGCCACTGCACTTGAAGAAACGTTCAAAGTTCTTGACATTTTCCGCATTGACTGACCTTCATGTCTTAAAGTAATGATGGACTGTTGTTTCTCTTTGCTTATTTGAGCTGTTCTTGCCATAATATGGACTTGGTCTTTTACCAAACAGGGCTATCTTCTGTATAACACCCTTACCTTGTCACAACACAACTGATTGGCTAAAACGCATTAAATTCCACAAATGAACTTTTAACAAGGCACACCTGTTAATTGAAATGCTTACCAGGTGACTACCTCATGAGGCTGGTTGAGAGAATACCAAGAGTGTGCAAAGCTGTCATCAAGGCAAAGGGTGGCTACTTTGAAGAATCTCAATAATAACATATATTTGGATTTGTTTAACACTTTTTTGGTTACTACGTGATTCCATATGTGTTATTTCATAGTTTTGATGTCTTCACTATTATTCTACAATGTAGAAAAATGTAAAAATAAAGAAAAACCCTTGAATGAGTAGGTGTGTCAACTTTTGACTGGTACTGTGTGTATATATATATATGTATATATATATATATGTGTGTGTGGTGTGGGGGTGCTTCGATGGTGACACTGTTGGTGTGTCTGTGTGCTGCTACTGTGTGTGTGGAGCTTGATGGGTCCGGCAGGACTTCACGCCTCGTCTCTCCCAGTAATGACCCCCTACTCTAGGCATCGTCCTCTCCAGACAGGCCAGCACCCGAGGGCAGGGGCCGGAACATTCTTGCCAGATTGCTTTTCAAGTCCCAAAATGTATCCTTTTCCAGCTCTTGTTCGCTAGACAGATAGTTCCTTTTCTCTTCTTTCTTCTTTCTCATCCCTCTTTCTGATCCTCTCATCTTGTGGATTGGTTGTAGATGGGTAGGGGGTCAGAGGTCAGGGAAAGGAGCTAAGCCTGAGTACAGGTATTTTTAAGGTCCTAGGGGAGGTAGTGGACATTGTGGAGAGGAAATCTCTCTCACAGAAACACGTCCTACTGGTTCACAACCAATTTGGAGTTGATCATTTACATTGTTGTTAGGACATTATAATCGGATTACCAGTTTATTGTAATTTTTAGGTATATAGTGGTAAATACTGTAGCATTTGAAAATAAAGGAGAGCCGCACACTCTAGGAGCTCAGATGCAAAAATGTAATGTCCAACGTTTCGACAGGCAAGCTGTCTTCATCAGGGTATAACAACTTGCCTGTCAAAACGTTGGACATTACATTTTTGCATCTGAGCTCCTAGAGTGTGCGGCTCTCCTTTATTTTCAGGTTTTCCACTCCGCCAGCCAGCACCTCGCTTAAATAGGTGTGCGTTTCTTTTTCTTCTAAAATACTGTAGCACACCATAAGATAAAGAGTTTTTGTCATGTAATAAGTAGACACGTCTTCCTCTCTCTGTTGTTTTCCAGGTTTGCCTCTGCAGGAGATGATGGCCTGTCGTTGGTGTGGAACGTTGAGGTGAGACTTCCTCTGAGAGGATAGATAGTGTGGTGATAGGAACATACACACATTCAACAGCTTTCAGCAGTAGTTTTATATCTGTAATTATAAACTGCTGATTGGCTGACAGCCGTGGTATACCACGGGTATGACAAAACATTTATTTTTACTGCTCTAGTTACGTTGGTAACCAGTATATAGTAATAAGGCACCTCTGGGGTTTGTGATATATTGCTAATATACCACGGCTAAGGGCTGTGTCCAGGCACTCCGCGTTGCGTCGTACATAAAACAGCCCTTAGCAGTGGTATATTGGCCATATGACACACTTCCTCGGGCCTTATTGCTTAAATATAATATTCAAAAAAATTAAGCGAAGAAAGTTGCCTGAAATAGGGTTGTGAAGATGTTCAAGCAACACCAATAGGTGGCAGTGTTGTGAAAATGTTTAATGCCCATTGCCCTGTTGTGTGTGTGCATGTGTATGTGTGCTCTCAAGACAGGAGAGAGGCTGTTGGAGTTGAAGGGTCACTCACAGTAGATAACGGCCATTACAGCCTACACACACACCTCCCTCATCACTTCAAACATTTCAACTTGGTAATGGGTTCTTATTAACCAATCATAAAGAAACAAAAAGGTAGGTTAATGCATAAGTAATACACTATATATACAAAAGTATGTGGACATCCTTTCAAGTTAGTGGATTCGGCTATTTCAGTCGTTGCTGACAGGTGTATAAAATCGAGCACACAGTCATGCAATCTCCATAGACAAACATTGTCAGTAGAATGGCCTTACTGAAGAGCTCAGTGACTTTCAACGTGGCGCCGTGACAGGATGCCACCTTTCCAACAAGTCAGTTTGTCAAATTTCTTCCCAGGTAGAGCTGCCCCGGTCAACTGTAAGTGTTGTTACTGTGAAGTGGAAATGTCTAAGAGCAATAACGGCTCAGTCGCAAAGTGGTAGGCCACACAAGCTCACAGAACGGGACCACAGAGTGCTGAAGCGCGTACTGCGTAAAAATAGTATTTCCTCGGTTGCAACACTCACTACTGAGTTCCACACTGCTTCTGGAAGCAACATCAGCACAATAACTGTTCGTCAAGAGCTTTTAGAGATGGGTTTCCATGGCCGAGCAGCCACACACAAGCCTAAGAACACCATGCGCAATGCCAAGGATCAGCTGGAGTGGTGTAAAGCTCGCCGCCATTGGAGTCTGGAGCAGTGGTTAGCGTTCTCTGGAGTGATGAATCACGCTTCATCATCTGGCAGTCTGACGGATGAATCTGGGTTTGGTGGATGCCAGGAGAACGCTACCTGCCTGATTGCACAGTGCCAACTGTAAAGTTTGGTGGAGGAGGAATAATGGTCTGCGGCTGTTTTTCAGACCCCTTAGTTCCAGTGAAGGGAAATCTTAATGCTACAGCATACAATGACATTCTAGACGATTCTAGGTCCATACATAAATTGTGTGTCAAGATCAGTGAGGAAGAACTTGGATGGCCTGCACAAAGCCCTGACCTCAACCCCATCGAACACCTTTGGGATGAGTTGGAACACCGACTGCGTGCTAGGCCTAATCGCCCAACATCAATGCCTGACTTCACTAATGCTCTTGTGGCTGAATGGAAACAAGTCCCCGCAGTAATGTTCCAACATCTAGTGGAAAGCCTTCCCAGAAGTGGAGGCTGTTATAGCAGCAAAGGGGAGACCAACTCCATATTAATGCCCATGATTTCGGAATTAGATGTTCGATGAGCAAGTGTCACATACTTTTGGTAACGCAGTGTATCTCATGTAATTAACATGTCATGTTTGAAATATATGTTAATTTCAAAAGAAAGTGATGAACGTTTTGTTGTTGCCAGCCTTGATTGTTCATTTGTAAAGAGGGGGTTGCTAGGGGAAACAGTGCTGTGGTAATAACAATAATATGTCCTTGTTTCGCCCATCTGTTTTTGCTACCTGTCATACTGTTTCTATAGATACAGTCAGTTCAGTTTATATTTAGCTGGAGATATAAGTGTGTGTGTTAATACTGCTATCCTTTTATCTCTGTCAGTGTCCGTTGGAGTGGTTGTGTGTGTGTTGGTATCAGGGGCAATGAGCTGTGTGTGTGTAACAGAGACTTCCAGTTGCGGTGTCAGAGTGAGCACCATGACGACACAGGTAATAACACAGAGATAATGTTAAGATGTAGTCATTCATAATTCACTATTCATACATTATCCTAATGTACACAGAGAGACCAGCATCACGGTTTAGTCACAAATGGGGAGCAAACGTTTTGAAATAAAGGGACTATCTGATTAGCTAAAACACTCATTCTCGTTTTAGATTTAAGAGGGATTTAATGTCAATCTTGTGTTGTGTCTCCCAAGGAATAAGTGTCATGTTGGAGTTGCCTAAGAACTGTATAGTAACCATGGTTGCACTCCTGTATAATTTTTTAACACTTGCGTTGTCCATGTATCTGTTTTTAAATAAAGTAAATGTCCACTCCCTCTGTGTGTGTAGTGATCTTCAGGCTGACCATGTCCACAGGGACAAGTGTATTGGAGTATATAGTATTTAAAATACTTTTTCTGTGTATTTTAGTAAAAACCAAATAGTTTGCCAAATTGTATTTGACAGGATTTTCAAATACTGTTTTGAAATACCTGGGTTAAATGCATGGGAGTGTATTTGAGACTGTGTATTTGAGTATTTCAAATACTTTGCAAGTGTATTTCCAAATACATTAAAGTATTCAACTACTTGTCTTTTCAAATGAAATATATCTGAATACTAACTTTGAACGTATGTGAAAGTAATTGATACATTTGAAATAGTATTTGACCCCAGGTCTGGCGTGTGTGTGTGTGTTGCAGGGGGGGTGATGTCTTGCTCGGAGGACGGCAGTGTGAGGATGTGGGAGATGCAGGACCTCCTCTTACCTGTGGAGCCTGCCTCAGAAGGTGAGTCAGTGTAGCTCAGGAGTCAGTGTAGCTCAGGAGTCAGTGTAGTACAGGTGAGTCAGTGCAGTACAGGAGTCAGTGCAGTTTGGGTGAGTCAGTGCGTGCAGCTCCCGTAGGACTGCCCGCGCAAAGAAGCACGAGATTGAACTTCACTCAACTTTCTACAGTTTCCCCCTTTAGTTAACACTATCAACGTTTCTCTCTACTGTGGGAATTGTGATCGAATCAACGCAATATTAGCCACTTTCAATGTAATATACCGAAACAAAACAAACTATGCAAGACTTAGTATACAAAACTAACTATGCAATATTTTTTTTGTAGGCAGAGCGCATTGGAGTAGGATTCTATTGCATTGACAAGCACGACTCATGCCTGTACTCTACACAGACCGGTACGCCATAACCAATCAGAGCTGCAGTAGTCCTATATGTCCCTGAATTTCCTTAAACTGAATGATAAAAAAACTGAGATATTATTGATTGGTCCTGCTGCCTCAGCCAAAAGGATTGATCAGTCCTTTGATTTTGATGGAATCCACGTTAAGCCTTCGTCATTGATTCGTAACCTTGGTGTCTTATTCGATTCAACTCTATCTTTTGGCTCTCACATTTCTTCTCTTGTTAAAAACTCTTTTTTCCATCTTCGTAATATTGGTCGTCTCCGATCTTCTCTCACTTTAGCTGATGCTGAAACTCTAATTCATGCATTAATCACTTCACGCTTGGACTATTGCAATGCCTTACTTCTTGGTCTTCCCAAAAAACTTATTGCAAGATTACAGTATGTTCAAAACTCAGCAGCAAGAGTTCTCACCTCCACTAGGCGCTCTGCTCACATCACTCCTCTGCTTCATGACCTTCACTGGCTACCTGTGGCATCACGTATCCACTTTAAGGTATTGCTTCTAACTTTTAAAGCATTAAATGGTCTTGCTCCCCAATATCTCTCTGACTTACTCTATCCTTACCGCCCTGCTCGGTCCCTTAGATCAGCTGAACTTGGTTTGTTGACCGTCCCTCGTTTCCGGTTGTCCACTGTAGGTGGGAGGTCATTTGGTGTTAATGCTCCTAAATTATGGAATTCACTACCTCTTACACTACGCAATACCTCAACCGTGAGTGCATTCAAGATCCAGTTGAAAACATATCTGTTTGACATGCATTTTGGGTAGTGTGTATCCTATGTGACTGCGATGTATGTGTGTGTGTTCTGAATGTATTGTAATGTGCAATGTAAAGCGACCTTGAGCTATGGAAAGGCGCTATATAAATAAAACTTCTTCTTCTTCTTCTTCTATATGCAAATAGAAAGTGCCATTCACTTTGAACTGGACTGTGTTCACAGCATGAGTGGTCGCTAGTGTTCGAGAGCTTCATGTAGCCACCTGTGCACATTTGTTCATATTCTTTGCTAGTTAGTGAGTTATTAGCCCAGTTATAGCACATTAAGGGCTTGTAAGTAAGCATTTCACTGTAAGGTATATTTTATTTGTCACTTGTCAACAATGGGGGGAGTGGTTGCTTCCTACAAGAGCACAAGTGCATTTCTAGCCATCTTTGAAAAGCCATCTATGTCTTAAAGGGGCAGTGTTGTATTTTGAACAGAAACGCAATGGTTCATTGGATCAGTCTAAAACGTTGCACGTACACTGGTGCCATCTAGTGGCCAAAATCTAAATTGCACCTGAGCTGGCATAATAAATTACGGCCTTTCTCTTGCATTTCAAAGATGATGGTACGAAAAAAAATACAAAAAAACGCATGTTTTTTCTTTGTATTATCTTTTACCAGATCTAATGTGTTATATTCTCCTACATTAATTTAACATTTCCACAAACTTCAAAGTGTTTCCTTTCAAATAGTATCAAGAATATGCATTTCCTTGCTTCAGGTCCTGAGCTACAGGCAGTTAGATTTGGGTATGTCATTTTAGGCGAAAATTGAAAAAAAAGGGGCGGATCCTTAAGAGGTTAAAATGTTATGGGATGCATTTTTCTTTATTGTTTTTGATGGTAGGCCACTCTGGTAGGCCTACATTATGATCAAATAGCCACAGTAGCCTACTTGGTCACTGTTAAAAGTGTAACTTAAGCGGGTATAGCTTCAGTGTTCACAGTAATCGTGTGCCGGAAGTTGCACAGAATTTCCACAACGCTTGCGCTCAGCAGACCTGATTTCAGTGTCCCCAAATTTTGAGTGAACATTGTACAGGAGTCAGTGTAGCACAGGAGTCAGTGTAGCACAGGAGTCAATGTAGCACAGGAGTCTGTGTAGTACATGAGTCAGTGTAGTTCAGGTGAGTCAGTGGAGTTCAGGTGAGAGCGGCCATATTATCTCACAAGAGAATTCTCTTCCGTCATTGCCACGGCCGTTTACATCCCCCCTCAAGCCGATACCCTCAAAGAACTTCACTGGACTTTATGCAAACTGAAAACCACATATCCTGAGGCTGAATTTATTGTAGCTGGGGATTTTAACAAAGTAAATCTGAGGACTAGGCTGCCGAAGTTCTATCAACATATCGACTGTATTACTTGCGCTGCTAAGACTCTCGACCATTGCTATTCAAACTTCCGGAATGCTTACAAGGCCCTCCCCCGCCCTCCTTTCGGAAAATCTGACCATGACTCCATCTTGCTCCTCCTGTCCTTTAGGCAGAAACTCAAACAGGAAGTACCCGTGCTTTGAACTATTCAGCGCTGGTCTGACCAATTGGAATCCACGCTTCAGGACAGATGGTAGCTGTGGATAGATAGTAGCATTCTCGCAAAACTGAAAGCGCGATCTGCTGCATTTAACCATGGTAAGGTGACTGGTAATTGTTTTATAATTGTTTTATACTGTTCAATTCAACTTCAACCTAAAATAATTTACTTAATTTTCATCAATTTCTGCATTTCCTGCACTCATTTGAGATCATTTCCACACTGCCACGATATGGGCAAAATAACTAGGCCTTAACTTTTAACCAAATGTTGCAATTGCGATTTCGATCAAAACACTTGGGTGAACTTTTGGAATCATGGAAATAGAATGTTTATTATAATTCTATAGTTAGAATATAAATAATAGTGGGCACTTTGAATACATTGTTTGACATGACAACGAATGAAAATGCCATGGACGAGTTATTGTGACAGGGTAGAAACCAAAGTGATGTTCAGTGTTTCCTAGGGGACCCTATAATCTTGGGCTACATTAAATCTTTATTCATATAGCTATAAGAATATTTTAAAGATAAATACACAACGCAGAGAATGAGAGGACGAGAGTACTAAAAACTAAATAGAGTACTAATGGTCAATAGGGAATTGTCAATGTAAATAGGAGTTGGTTTTCAGTTCAACAGCTGTTTAGAATCTGTGGAATGTCAGTCCTGAACTCAGAGCTACGTGTGCTACGTTCTGTACAATGAGTCTGGAGCAGGATACTTGTTATTTGGCCAAGGACTTCTGATTGGTCAACCCCAAGCTAGGGTGGCGGGGTTATAAATGACATCCTGTTGCTTTGTTCTGTGGAGAAAACTGAGGACAGGGAAGACTAAACATCTACCTCCCAGCATAACATCTATGATTTGTCCTTTTCAAATAAATATATTTTTCTCCCCCTGATTTGCTTTGGGGTTTGTGTTATTGAATAATAACATCAACTGCTAGCATAGCCAACATATTCATGCTTCGCCTATTCCTCTTTGATTTAGAAGATACTGTTGCACAAACAACATGCTGATTTAAGCCTCCACCAGTACTGGTATCAGGCTGCATTAGCTAGCTACGTTTGCTCTGACTCAGCACTTTTATTAGCTAGTTTTATTAGCCAGCTAACTAGCAATTATCATTAGTGGCTAACACGATTTAGCTTAACTTGCTAAGAAAAAACAAACTAGCTGTTTTCAGATGTAAGAAACACAAACTAATATTGTAGTTATGGAACGCTTGTGGATTTATATTAAGATCAAAGTGGAAACAACATCATTGTCATCAACATTGTTGCATGTGCCGCATTGACCATGCAGACTGAACGAAAGTGTCTCGTGGTCAAGCAACAACAAATGCGCTCCTTGAGTGATAGGGGGTGGGACTAGGTCTGTGTGGAAAGTGGCATGGAGAGAGAGAGAGTGGCGAGAGATGACTCAAGTAGCGGAGTAAACTATAAAAATGTACGTTACACACGGCGTATCACATTTAACAAAACAAACATTCAAATACCGTGAAGTAAAAACCCAAACCGGTCTGGGAAAAATGAACGGTAAACAGTCAAATACGGTATACCGCCCAGCCCTACAGACACGTCGCCGAGACTGATGTCTTGCTTCCGGGCAGGCTAAATACATTCTTCGCACGCTTTAAGGATAACACAGTGCCACCGACGCGGCCCTCTACCAAGGACTGTGGGCTCTCCTTCTCCGTGGCCGACATCTGTAAAACATTTACACGTGTTATCCCTGGAAAGGCTGCCGGTGCAGACGGTGTCCCTACTGTAGCCGTGTCCTCAGAGCATGCGCAGACCAGCTGGCTGGTGTGTTCACGGGCATATTCAATCTTTCCCTATCCCAGTCTGCTGTCCCCACATGCTTCAAGGTGGCCACCATTGTTCCTGTACCCAAGAAAGCAAAGGTAACTGAACTTAATGACTATCACCCTGTAGCACTCACCTCTGTCATCATGAAGTGCTTTGAGAGACTAGTCAAGGATCATATCACCTCCACCTTACCTGCCACCCTAGACCAACTTCAATTTGCTTACCGCCCCAATAGATCCACAGATGATGCAATCGCCATCACTCTGCACACTGTCCTATTCCATCTGGACAAGAGGAATACCTATGTAGGAATGCTGTTTATTGACTGCAGCTCAGCATTCAACACCATAGTACCCTCCAAACTCATCATTAAGCTTGAGGCCCTCGGTCTGAACCCTGCCCTGTGCAACTGGGTCCTGGACTTCCTGACGGGCCGCCCCCCAGGTGGTGAAGGTAGGTGCTGATCCTCAACACTGGGGCCCCACAAGGGTGCGTGCTCGCCCCCCTCCTGTACTCCCTGTTCACCCATGACTGCATGGCCAAGCACGCCTCCAACTCAATCATCAAGTTTGCAGAAGACACTACAGTAGTAGGCTTGATTACCAACGATGACGAGGCAGCCTACAGGGAGGAGGTGAGGGCTCTGGGAGTGTGGTGCCTGGAAAACAACCTCTCACTCAATGTCACCAAAACAGTGTGGTGCCTGGAAAACAACCTCTCACTCAACGTCACCAAAGGAGATGATCGTGGACTTCAGCAGAGGGAGCACCCCCCTATCCACATTGACGGGACAGTAGTGGAGAAGGTGGAAAGCTTCAAGTTCCTTGAATCATTGACAAACTGAAAAGGACCACCCACACAGACAGTGTGGTGAAGAAGGTGCAACAGAGCCTCTTCAACCTCAGGAGGCTAAAGAAATTTGGCTTGTCACCTAAAACCCTCACAAACTTTAACCAATGCACAATTGAAAGCATCCTGTCGGGCTGTATCACCGCCTGGTACGGCAACTACACCGCCCGCAACCGCAAGGCTCTCCAGAGGGTGGTGTGGACTGCCCAATACATCACCGGGGGCAAACTACCCGCCCTCCAGGACACCTACAGCACCCGATGTCACAGGAAGGTCAAAAAGATCATCAAGGACATCAACCACCCGAGCCACTGCCTATTCACCCCACTGTCATCCAGAAGGCGAGGTCAGTACAGCTGAGAGACTGAAAAACAGCTTCTATCTCAAGGCCATCAGACTGTTAAACAGCCATCACTAGAACATTAGAGGCTGCTGCCTATAGGCATAGACTAGAAATCACTGGCCACTTTAAGGAATGGAACACTAGTCACTTTAATAATGTTTACATATCTGACATTACTCATCTCATATGTATATACTGTTTTCTATACTATTCTACAGTATCTCATTCACTTAATAATGTTTACATATCTTGCATTACTCATCTCATATGTGTATACTGTATTCTATACTATTCTACTGTATCTTATTCCATTCCGCTCTGACATCGCTTGACCATATGTATATAGTCTTAATTCATTCCTACTTAGATTTGTGTGTAGCACTGTTGGAGCTAGAAGCACAAGCATTTGATTTGATTTGAGTCCGTGTAGTACAGGAGTCAGTGTAGTTCAGGTTTGTCAGTGTAGTTCAGGTGAGTCAGTGGAGTTCAGGTGAGTCAGTGTTGTTCAGGTGAGTCAGTGCAGTACAGGAGTCAGTGTAGTTCAGGTTAGTCAGTGCAGTTCAGGTGAGTCAGAGCAGTACAGGAGTCAGTGTAGTTCAGGTTAGTCAGTGCAGTTCAGGTGAGTCAGTGCAGTACAGGAGTCAGTGTAGTTTAGGTTAGTCAGTGCAGTTCAGGTGAGTCAGAGCAGTACAGGAGTCAGTGTATGTCAGTGGAGTGGTGTGATCAGAGGGGGTCTTGGTGAGACAGATTACAGCAGTGACGTCACTAGGCTTCTACCAATGCTACACAGCTGTTTCCTGGCTTTGAAGTGGATTGAAACGCTCCTCTGAACCTGGGCTGTAGACTCTCTCAATTTCGCTCTCTTTCTCTCGCTCTCTTTATTTCTTTCTGCCTCTTTTTCTTGTTCTTTTCATCCATCACCTCACCACAGCTCAGAGTCCGTCATTGTGACGCCTCCTTCTTGAAGCGCTCTCATCAGTCAACACACACACAGTTTAAACACTCACATTCATGCACTCAACCGAATCACATTTCCTGAGTTGGCTTTTCTTTTTGCATTTCCACTATAATTTAGGGGAGAGTGGGGTAAGTTGAGCCATTGTTTACATTCAGCATCACTCCGTCAAGGGAAATAATTAAATTCTTTCTAACAAAGATATCTACATATATTTCAGGATTTTTGTATCCCTGGAAATAATCAGAATTCATGTAAACATTACAGTTTTGAAAACATAACTTGTCCCCCCAAAAAGTTGTCTCTTGGCACAATTTACCCTGGGTATGGGGTAGTTGAGCCACGGGACAGGCAAGTTAATCTGCCTACAAATGACTGTACTGAATTAAATATTCCCTTTTAAAACCGTGTCTTTATTTCCCAAACAGAATTCAACACAATCACAATAACGTTTTTGTCTTTTAATAATTTTAAGCATCTTTTAAGACAGGCTAGACACCTAACAAAGACGTTTAACATAGGTCAGGCTCCGTTTGTACCTCATATCCCAGCGATAATGTCTTGCATCGCGCCTGGGAAGAAAGCACTTCAATTTGCTTAACTAGCCATTGGCTCAACCATTGGCTCAACTTAGCCCAAGGTAAACATGTAGACTTTATTAGCACAGACAGCTACAAGGATGCACTTTCATGCTAGGTCTAGAACCTTATTGAAGTTTATAGAGACCCCAACTGATGTATAGAACAATCTTAAAATGATCGACTTTGGTTTAGATACAAGAATCATGAAACGTCTAACACAATAAATTAATTTCACTTGGTGAACATCCGTCTCTTGGACCTAACTTGCTTAGCACTTTTTTCAAAAGTTTAGCCCACTCTCCCCCCTATAAGGAAGGGGAAAATATTGTTTCGGTCCTTTTGGATTTTTATTGGCTTTCTCATGATCCGTATTAAGATAAATGCCGTGCAGGTATGATGTCCATAATGTAATAAATCAGGTGTTAAAGAGGGGTGGATTGTATTTATTTTCCATAAGTGTTCTTATGCTGTTGGTTTGTAGTGTAATCATCCTTCCACTGTTTCTGAGGTAAATGGATGTGTAATGCCTGTTTGATCAGTCTAGTGAATGTGTGATGTGACTGATATTTCTTATACATGTTTGTTGGTACAGTGATTTTACAACTTGTGAAATTCTGTGCATTCCAAGTCTTCAATTTTGATCTGATGTTCTTTTTTAATCTGATGTCCTCAAAGCCTGCATTGTCTTTAAGTTGGTCACATTTATTTGCCAAATGTCTTATTTTAACAATTTGTAAATCCTCACTGGCTTGTTTTTTAAAGAATCAAATGAATGTCACAAATTAAAGATACAACTGTATTTTTTAAATACTTTTATTGTTTCTCACATATACATTTTAAAATAAGTATCGACAATGAACAACAAAAGAAGACATCCTCTGACACAGGCCAGAAAAGACTGAAATTATAGCCACCCAACCCCTTCGAGGATCAAAGCAGAATAGCTTCCCATTGGGCACAGATGTCATTTCAACATCTAGTTTGGATTTACACTTGATTGTGATGTCAACTATAGTGAATTCAACTTGAAATCAAAAAAAAAATGTCACCATGTCATTGAATTTAGGTTACATTTTTTGTTAAAAAAAGAAAACAATTCCCTTACATTGATGACTTTTTGCAAATCCAATCGGTTTTCCACGTTGATTCAACATCATCAGATAGATTTAAAAAAGATATGATGTGGAAACAACGTTGATGCGACCAGTTTCTGCCCGGTGGGTTTCTACACAACTAAAGCATCAAACCATCAAGTCCTTCAAAAATACATAAAACATTTCTACAATATTTTACGTTTGCCTTTTCACAGTCAATAACCACAAAATAAAGCTTATATACATTAATGCTTGCAGAATATCTGTTGGTTGTTCTGCTTGGAAACAATAGAAAATAAAGAAAGGGATTGGCACGTTCTCCATACCCACATTCTCTGACCAATGACAGAGCCTGGTTAAAATGACATAACAGTAGATGCCATGCCCTGCTCTCACAGCAGAAACGGTTCATCTTTGAGCGTCCAAAGAAAGGAAAGGATGACAAGCATGTGGGTGACATCAGATCTGACCAAAACTCACTTGACAACAAACAAAAACATAATTCATTGAAAATAGATTAGGCTCAATAGAGAACAGTCCATGGGAGACTAGATAGTGGGTTGTTTAAGTCAGCAGAAGCTAGGTAGTTTACAGTGTCCTATAGCAGTGAAACTAGTATAGCCTTGACTGAGTGAGTTAAGGCATTTGTCTTACCATGTTCTGAAACTAGCACACAGTCATTATCAAACACAAGTTTCTCTCCATAATACTTGTAGTATTCACCAGTATCAAATGACACCCTATTCCCACATAGCACACTTCTTTGTCACTACATAGGGAATATGGTGCCATTTGGAACAATAAAATAAAATACAGGTTAAAATGGTAAGGTTAAGTACTCTATGGCTTAGTCCGGTGTCTTTGTTCAGCTGCTCGCGAACACAAACGAGCCACATGAAGCCAAACAAACCATTTGAACTCTGAACCCTGTTTTAAAGGAGAGGGTCAAAGTAAGGCACCTTAAAGAAGATCACTGTGCCTTTGGTTAAATACGTACACCGGTTTTGATTTTGTCGGTTGAATTTACACACATGCACGCACACGCACGCAAACACATACTTTAAACTCAAAGCGTACCACCCATTCACAACACCTCTGACTAAGCCTGTCTTGTATGGCTGCTGCAGTTGCACAAGGACATTTACTGAAACTGCATTCCCCCTGCCAACCACTGGAGGGAGACAACTACACAGTAATGTGATTTTAGATGACAAGAGAAAGAAAGGGATGTGCAGCATGTTTTATGATAGTGACATTTTAAATCATATTTTAATAGCAGTCTAGCCAGAGTTGAAAACTGAACCAAACCGAACCAAGTAGCAGTACAGTGTGCTGGGAGCTGAAAGTGCTCTTTTCCCAGAGAGGATCCAAAGACGGTCAATCTAAAATGACCCCATATACCCTTTATAGTGCACTACTTTTGATAAGAGTAGTCAAACGTAGTGCACTATATAGGCAATAGAGTGCATTTAAGATGCAACTGTTTAAGCCCCAAGAGCTAAGTGTGAAAGTCTTTCACCACATAAATATCTGGCCCAAAAGTAGGGCACTACATAGGGAATAGGGTGTAATTCGAGCCAGGGCCAGCCGAGTATTTCATGCTGTCTGTCCCATGGTGGTTTCATCAGGCTCTTGTGAGGCGACTCTCTGCTCAGACCACACTACCATGCTACTTCACAACGGACCAGCAACACATTACGGGGAGTCAGGATGGACAAAAAGCAGTTGGAAAATGAAATGTACTCCTACCATTGCACCGCACACCCCAGCACAACTGAAATGTTAGAAATCACAGAGTTGTGCTGTGGAATAGTGCTTTGCTTAGCCAATGCTAATTAGTTTCCTTCATATTTGGAGATTGCAATTATCTACAGTATGTGTCCACTTCAATGTGCCTTCGATGTTTAAATGGATGTACTGTTTCACTGGAACTTTATGACCCATTTAAAGTAATGAATTAGGACTAGCTTCAATGCAAGCTGTCATAAACAGTACACTAGCCTACCGTCGCTCAGATAATTCACTGCTGTGGCTTATAAGTTGTAAAGATCAACTGTACTTAATATATACTGCTGTTTTTACCCCCACTTGTTGCTAATAGAGTTAGAATACTGTTCTAATGCTGTTCCCACTAAGCCCCAGTGTTCTCTTATAAGAGCTGTGTCTGGAGCTGAGTTCCAGAGGGGGCAGAGTGAGGGTTGGTTCTAGCCCCAGGGGGGAGCATGGTGGTGGGAGAGCTGCCCGTGAGGCCTGGCTCTCTGAGAAAAGCTCTGGTTCTCCCCGGTAGAGAGAGATATTACAGCAGTCAGTTCAGCTTGGCTCTGCTCTGTAAACCTCCAAGGTATGGAGCGAACACAGGCTGCTGACTGCTCTGGGTCTGCTTCCAGACACACAGACACACACACACACACACACACACACACACACACACACACACACACACACACACACACACACACACACACACACACACACACACACACACACACACACACACACACACACACACACACACACACACACACACACACACACACACACACACACACACACACACACACACCTCTGTTTTACTCTGCCTAACTGGGCTTATCAGAGCTCAATATTACCTAATACTTCCATCTGGAGAGAGAACAAGGAGAGCTAAGTTACAGTTTTATAAGTTGGCTGTGTGTGTGTGTGTGTGTGTGTGAGATTCAGTGAACAGGTTTCTCTCAACATACTTTAGTTCTGTGCTCTCTCCCCTTTTATTCCTGGTACAGTATAAGTAGTTCATGTGTCAGCAAACCTTTGGTCCCCACATCACCACACACTACCGCAGGGACTAAGCAGGGACGGACAGAAATCGGAGGTATGACAAACAACAGCAGACACTTGCCTGAGATAAAGGAACGGATATAGAGCACAGACACCGTCACAGGAACAAACAGAAAAAGAGGTGAGAAAGTGACACGTTTTTGAGCTGCTAAAGTGCGGTTGGTTGGGATAGATTGTCATGAGGGCTGTCGAGTCACATTAGGGGCCCAAGAGGAACCACAGAGGGTTCTTAAGAGGCTGGGGAGTCAGTGGGCAATTCTCAAATGTCCCCCTATTTGCTATGTAGTGCACTACTTATGACCAGAGCCCCCCCGTGCTAGATTTGCCATGGGGCATCGTAATGATTCTCTGTTTGAAATCAGTTTGATGTAACATCTGATAACTAGGGATGGGAAAGATGTCTGGACAGAAGGAGAGCACTATATGGGGAATAGGGGTGTCATTTGTCAGCCAGTATGTCAGTCCCCTGGCCTCGTCTCAGGGCCCCAAGCTGCAGACTCTGAGGTCTACAGGCTCTGAGGTCTGCATACTGCAGGACAGTCCATTGTGTGTGGAGCTGGGTAGAATCACAGTGGGAGGGGCTTAATACCAGCGCTGGGCTACATTCGCTATCTCCCCCAGCCCAGTGAGAGGGAGGGATGGAGGGGTCACGGAAGAGGGGCCGGCCGCAGGCTCTTGCACTTCATGTCGTCCAGACCCTTCCAGTATTTGTAGTTCTCTGACAGGTGCTCCATTAGGCCAGGTAGACTGGCGAAGGCTGGGGGGCACAGGAGAGTGTGAGGTTAACGCACACAAACACATGAGCCAGCGGAAATGACAGCTGGGGCAACTGGGTCTCAGGCAGCGTGTGTGTCTGTTGTTTACTTCCTAGTTTCCGACTCATTTGTTACCCTTCTGCATGAGCCTGACCTGGCAACCACCCGGCAATAGCCCAGGCCTGACCCTGATTAATTAAAACCTGCTGTGTGAGTGCATATGTGCGATATGATTGTGTGTGTGTCACAAAACTGAAGCACAATGGCTGCATTTAGACAGGCAGTCCAATTCTGATCTTTTTTTCCACTAATTGGTCTTTTGACCAATCACGTTAGATATTTTTACAACAGATCTTTTTCACAGCTGATCTGATTGGCCAAAAGATCCGAATTTGGCTGCCTGTCTAAATGCAGCCTTTGTGCTTCTTCGTGTGCATCTCTGTGTGTGAATGTGTGTGCTTTTGTATGCACTTTATGTGTACTTGTGTGTGTGTGTGTCTGTGCAAGTAAGTGTGTGTACAGTAGGTCCTGCTTCACTGCGTCTTGACTTAACCTCTCTGCCCCCCGGATACCCCCTCTCCTCCCTGTCCCAGTGGCCTCTAGGAACTTTTCCGTGACATCAGCAGTTTTATTGAATTTAAACACGTGTTCTCTTCTCTGGTGGAGGGGGGTAACCTCCAGCAACACCCCAATGTCAGAGGGAACGGTGAAATGGGGAAAACTGTATACTATCCTCTTTTGACTCATCCCCTTCTCCCTCCCTCTCTCCTTCCTCTGGGATACTGTGCTCCACTGTGACGTGAGAAGGAAGACTACCTCTTTTACAGGGATGGAGGGAATAGAAGAGAGGAGGAGAAGAGAGGAGGGAAGGCATGGGAAAGTTCTATTCCATATTTCCTCCCCCCTCCCTGTGGGTCCTCTGTTTGTGTGTGTGTGTGTGCGTGTGTGCGTGTGTGTGTGTGTGCGTGTGTGTGTGTGTGTGCGTGTGTGTGTGTGTGTGTGTTTGTGTGTGTGTGTGTTCTTACCATCCCAAGCGTCAAACATGTCTGTGATGAAGTAGTCTATGAAGGAGATCTGAGATTTGGGGATACTACAGGTGTTCCTGTCAAAGACAGGCATAACCACCGGTAGACCCTGTCTCTTCTCCTCATCAGTCTGAAATATATGGACACACAGGTTAACACACACACACATACTGTAGTATATAAGAGATGTATGTACACAGTCACACCCCATACCGATTTATTTTTTCAAAATACATGTAGATACATTTGCAGGTTTGCTAAAATGGATGTAATGCCTGACAATGTTCCAGAAATGCATGGCATGACATCTTGTCTACAGGGTGGCCAATGTGTTTCCTAATTTGGCTTCTTAAATTAATTAACTTTACATATTGATTAATGGAGATCGTGTTTTGGGCCACCAAGCCAAAACTGTGATATAATTTAAATTGTGATGGTGAGTAAAACATTTAAACTAAGGATTTCACAAAAATGGTACATTCTGTCATAAAGAATAAAAGTTTTCCATCTCAAAAAAGTAAGTGCCTCTCTTCAGCTTCATTAAATAATGAAAAAAATCGAGTGGCCAAAGTCGGGCACTGAGCTGTTTTTATTATATTATTATTATTTAAACAAAAACTATACATCCTACAACGCTCCCCAATATGTCAAAGTGTAGGTCTAGGTCTTGTGTTTCCAATGGTATACCATGTGTCCCTAGAGTGGATGGTTAGCGGTGTTATGTTGCGTAAATAACCAAGTGAGAATTGGGAATTTACCACATCTGGGAAAAATTCACTTGATCGGCCCTCCAACTGGTAATTACTAGTTAAATCAGCCATGAATTCCCTTGTGACAGGGAATGGAAGCTTGATGTGTGCAACAGTGACGGGCAATTGAATGTAAGATTCACACACATTTTTCAGTTGGTAAAGCATTCCTAGCCTGTCTATCTATGGAAAACAGGGTTGGCGTGTTATGTTCGACCCGCTCAGTTTTTCAACACAAAAAATCTGAAAATGGCCAAAAAGAGTAGAACCAGCTCACCTGCTTTTACACTATAATCTGACTATTAGATGCTCAATGTTTCTTTAGAAATAAATAGAGCGAAGTTCACGTAACATAGTTGACCTTAAAATGAGGGACAGACATAAATGAATCACTAATCACATTAAATAAATAATCATCTTCATTAATAACTTTGTCAAAGCAACAAAATAACTAGGGCTTTACAATGAAGGTGAAAACTTGGGAGTCTTTAAAAAAGAAATCTTCCTAGAAGTCAGTCAAGTCTTTTTTCAGAGTTAATGAATTCTCCATGTGGTCTATATTAAAGGGCACTTCATTTCATATAACAGGCTTTTCAAATCCTATATTGGTGCTCAATTTCTACTTAACACTAATTTCGTCGAACGACCCAATACATGTTAAGTTCTGCTCATTGGATGTTTGTTGGAATGCTCTCCTAAAGTTTGCTTATTTGTCATATGCACATGAAAGATATGGAGTCACTACATGGCTGATCATGTTTGTTGTCATTTCTGTAGTCATTGAAATTCATGTTAGTGCTTTTAGTATGCTTTTGGTATGTGTTAAGTACAATAAAAATGCATTTTGAAAAAATATATTGTAGCAGCCGCAGCCTATACAACAGGGTTTGTTAAACTATAGTTTGGGACCCAAAGTGGGCCCTGAGCATGTGAACAGTGGATCGCGAGTTATGAGTAAACATTTATAATGACACACTATTTCTTCTTAATTTGGGTCATTTGAGGACAGTACATTTCTCATTTGGGTCTTGATCTATTTGCCATACATTTTTATAAAAATATATATTTCTTACAAATACATTTAAATGCATGTTGGAATATATTTAACAAAACATTTCCAATTACATTTAAAAATATATTTACAAAACAAATATATATATATATATATGTATTTTTTTAAATACACTCAATACATTTTCCCGAAGTATTTAACATATATTGTGATATACATTTTACATACAATTATATATACATTTTAAATAAAATCTGTAATACATGTTGAATGTATTTAAAAAATATACAGTGGGGGAAAAAAGTATTTAGTCAGCCACCAATTGTGCAAGTTCTCTCACTTAAAAAGATGAGAGAGGCCTGTAATTCTCATCATAGGTACACTTCAACTATGACAGACAAAATGAGGAAAAAAAATCCAGAAAATCACATTGTAGGATTTTTTATGAATTTATTTGCAAATTATGGTGGAAAATAAGTATTTGGTCACATACAAACAAGCTAGATTTCTGGCTCTCACAGACCTGTAACTTCTTCTTTAAGAGGCTCCTCTGTCCTCCACTCATTACCTGTATTAATGGCACCTGTTTGAACTTGTTATCAGTATAAAAGACACCTGTCCACAACCTCAAACAGTCACACTCCAAACTCCACTATGGCCAAGACCAAAGAGCTGTCAAAGGACACCAGAAACAAAATTGTAGACCTGCACCAGGTTGGGAAGACTGAATCTGCAATAGGTAAGCATCTTGGTTTGAAGAAATCAACTGTGGGAGCAATTATTAGGAAATGGAAGACATACAACACCACTGATAATCTTCCTCGATCTGGGGCTCCACGCAGATCTCACCCCGTGGGGTCAAAATGATCACAAGAACGGTGAGCAAAAATCCCAGAACCACACGGGGACCTAGTGAATGACCTGCAGAGAGCTGGGACCAAAGTAACAAAGCCTACCATCAGTAACACACTACGCCGCCAGGGACTCAAATCCTGCAGTGCCAGACATGTCCCCTGCTTAAGCCAGTACATGTTCAGGCCCGTCTAAAGTTTGCTAGAGAGCATTTGGATGATCCAGATGAGGATTGGGAGAATGTCAGATGAAACCAAAATAGAACTTTTTGGTAAAAACTCAACTAAATGCGTGTTTGGAGGACAAAGAATGCTGAGTTGCATCCAAAGAACACCATACCTACTGTGAAGCATGGGGGTGGAAACATCATGCTTTGGGGCTGTTTTCTGCAAAGGGACCAGGACGACTGATCCGTGTAAAGGAAAGAATGAATGGGGCCATGTATCGTGAGATTTTGAGTGAAAACCTCCTTCCATCAGCAAGGGCATTGAAGATGAAACGTGGCTGGGTCTTTCAGCATGACAATGATCCCAAACACACCGCCCGGCAACGAAGGAGTGGCTTCGTAAGAAGCATTTCAAGGTCCTGGAGTGGCCTAGCCAGTCTTCAGATCTCAACCCCATAGAAAATCTTTGGAGGGAGTTGAAAGTCCGTGTTGCCCAGCGACAGCCCCAAAACATCACTGCTCTAGAGGAGATCTGCATGGAGGAATGGGCCAAAATACCAGCAACAGTGTGTGAAAACCTTGTGAAGACTTACAGAAAACATTTGACTTCTGTCATTGCCAACAAAGGGTATATAACAAAGTATTGAGATAAACTTTTGTTATTGACCAAATACTTATTTTCCACCATAATTTGCAAATAAATTCATAAAAAATCCTACAATGTGATTTTCTGGATTTGTTTTCCTCATTTTGTCTGTCATAGTTGAAGTGTACCTATGATGAAAATTACAGGCCTCTCTCATCTTTTTAAGTGAGAGAACTTGCACAATTGGTGGCTGACTAAATACTTTTTTTCCCCACTGTATATGTATATCCTAAGTTTTTTTATCTAAAATATATAAAGAATAATCTGTATGGGACAGCACAAATGCATTTCCCACACTGTATACCACCAGACAGACAGACAGACAAGGTCAGACAGAGTGATAGAGGCAGAAAGAGAGAAGGAGAAAAGGTAGGGAACAGATCTATAGATGCACACAGATAGCTAAGTAGACAATTGTTAAGGTCAGGATTGCCAACTGCAGACACTGTCCTATAGCAGGGGAAAAGTCAAAGCTGCTATGACATACTATGACATACTCTCCCGCCTTTCTTAGAGTGTTGCGCTGGATTAAAACCACTCTGAACACAGCTGATTTAGCGGAGGTTTTGGTTAGGAGTACTACGACCTGCCTACAAAACCATTTTTAATAGAAATCTATTTATACACACTGCCCCCTCACCTGTGCAAAGTACTCCTCTGAGATGCGTCCAGCCCATTCTATGCAGAGCTCCAGTGGTCTGCAGGGGTTGGCCACGTCAGCACACTTTATCATCATCCTCTTGATCAGCAGCCGGTTCTCTGGGCTGTTCCTGATACTGGCTGGGCCCTCGCTGTCACTGCCTTCACTCTGTTACAGAGAAACGCACACAGACAAGGTCAGAAACACACACAGACAAGGTCAGAAACACACACAGACAAGGTCAGAAACACACACAGACAAGGTCAGAGACACAAACACACACGCAGACACACATAGACGCTTAACTTTCATTTGACACTACATTTGATATGCTCCTATAAACTTCACATGGTGGTACTCATGGGTCCATTTACACGGAAATGACCGTGTGTGTGAATATACACTGAGGTACAAAACATTAGGAACACCTGCTCTTTCCATAACATAGACTGACCAGGTGAATCCAGGTGAAAGCTATGATCCCGTATTGTTGTCACCTGTTAAATCCACTTAAATTAGTGTAGATGAAAGGGCGGAGTCAGGTTCAAAAAATATTTTAAAGCCTTGAGACAATTGAGACATGGATTGTTTATGTGTGCCATTCAGAGGGTGAATGGGCAAGACTAAATATTGAAGTGCCTTTGAACGGGGTATGGTGGTAGGTGCCAGGCACACTCGTTTGAGTGTGTCAAGAACTGCAAAGCTGCTGGGTTTTTCACACTCAACAGTTTTCCGTGTGCGTCAAGAATGGTCCACAACCCAAAGGACATCGAGCCAACTTGACACAACTGTGGGACGCATTAGAGTCAACATGGGCCAGCATCCCCATGGATCGCTTGAAGTCGGAATTTACATCCACCTTGTAAAGTGAGAATGATTTATTTCAGCTTTTATTTCTTTCATCACATTCCCAGTGGGTCAGAAGTTTACATACACTCAATTAGTATTTGATAGCATTGCCTTTAAATTGTTTAACTAGGGTCAAACGTTTTGGGTAGCCTTCCACAAGCTTCCCACAATAAGTTGGGTGAATTTTGGCCCATTCCTCCTGACCGAGCTGGTGTAACTGAGTCAGGTTTGTAGGCCTCCTTGCTCGCACATGCTTTTTCAGTCCTGCCCACAAATTTTCTATGGGATTGAGGTAAGGGCTTTGTGATGGCCACTCCAATAACTTGACTTTGTTGTCCTTAAGCCATTCTGCCACAACTTTGGAAGTATGCTTGGGGTCATTGTCCATTTGGAAGACCCATTTGCAACCAAGCTTTAACTTCCTGACTGATGTCTTAAGATGTTGCTTCAATATATCCACATAATTTTCCCTTCCTCATGATGCCATCTATTTTGTGAAGTGCACCAGTCCCTTCTGCAGCAAAGCACCCCCATAACATGATGCTGCCACCCCCGTGCTTCACGGTTGGGATGGTTTTCTTCGGCTTGCAAGCCTCCCCCTTTTTCCTCCAAACATAACATGGTCATTATGGCCAAACAGTTCTATTTTTGTTTCATCAGACCAGAGGACATTTCTCCAAAAAGTACGATCTTTGTCCCCATGTGGAGTTGCAAACCGTAGTCTGTTTTTTTTAATGGCGGTTTGGGAGCAGTGGCTTCTTCCTTGCTGAGCGGCCTTTCAGGTGATGTCGATATAGGACTCATTTTACTGTGGATATAGATACTTTTGTACCTGATTCCTCCAGCATCTTCACAAGGTCCTTTTCTGTTGATCTGGGATTGATTTGCACTTTCCGCACCAAAGTACGTTCATCTCTAGGAGACAGAAGACATCTCCTTCCTGAGCAGTATGGCGGCTGCGTGGTCCCATGGTGTTTATACTTGCATACTATTGTTTGTACAGATGTACGTGGTACCTTCAGGCGTTTGGAAATTGCTCCCAAGGATGAATCAGACTTGTGGAGGACTAAAAATGTCTGAGGTCTTGACTGATTTCTTTTGATTTTCCCATGATGTCAAGCAAAGAGGCACTGAGTTTGAAGGTAGGCCTTGAAATACATCCACAGGTACACCTCCAATTGACTCAAATGATGTCAATTAGCCTATCAGAAGCTTCTAAAGCCATGACAGCATTTTCTGTAATTTTCCAAGCTGTTTAAAGGCACAGTCAACTTAGTGTATGTAAACTTCTGACCCACTGGAATTGTGATTGAAATAATCTGTCTGTAAACAATAGTTGGAAAGATTACTTGTGTCATGCACAAAGTAGATGTCCTAACCGACTTGCCCAAACTATAGTTCGTTAACAAGACATTTGTGGAGTGGTTGAAAAACTAGTTTTAATGACTCCAACCTAAGTTTATGTAAAAATCAGACTTCAAATGTGTGTATTAGTATTTTCCGTTCCCACACCGCAATGAGCAGATGTTAATTACTTTATTATGTAATAATAAACTGCACACGGACGCCAGCACACACACACAAACACACACATACACAGACAACGGGGTGTGTCTTACGTTTGAGCTGGACTCCTCGATGGCAGCCATTGGTTTGTTGATGCTGTTGGCAAACTTGTTGACATGTTCAAAATGGCGGGTCATCTCTGTAGCCAGCACCATGTCTATGATGGCCTGCCTCAATGTCCGGAACTGAGTCCTAATATAAACACACACACAGCGCTTACAGGACCAAGATAATCAATTGTCCTCAATGGTTTCCAAGAAGTTCTAGGTTCATACAAATCTAGAAGTGAATCACATCACATGATATGCTCCAGGGTAATAACCCAACATGCTCCACATCTGTCGCCAGTGGTTACGTGATCCCTCTGATGGCGTAGAGGAAGAGGCATGTCAATTCATTCTTTTAACAAGGACATGGCCTCTCGTTTGGAATTCCACTGTAGCAACACTTGAAGCTTCAGATGGAAACCACCTTTTACTTTCCTAAACTCTATGCGACTCTAGCCTGGTCCCAGATCTGTTCGTGCTGTCGTGCTGTCTTGCCGGTGACATTGACCATAGGAGTTGGCAAGACAGCACAAACAGATATGGGACTAGGCTAGGCTATCGATGTTCTTGAAGATGTTGCTCTAAGCTCTGTGTGACTGTACCTGTCAATGTTCTTGAAGATGTTGCTCTTGCTGTCCCTGACGGTAAGTTGGAAGGCGAGGGCGGCGTGGTGACTCTCTAACACAGCCGTGTCATTGTACAGGATGGCCAGCTCACTTCCTGCATTGCATAGGAAGCTGTTGGTCCTCCCCGGGTGGTCCACGTCATGGACCGTCGCCGCGATCAATGCAGCCACTTCGTCCAGTTGGTCTAGACTGCCCTGAGAAAATGATGCAACCAGAAAGTAATGTTACTCAACTACAAGGAATAGACATTTGACATTTTTAGACATTTTTTGATAGATATATTTTGGAGTACTCGAGTACTTGGAAAAAAAGAAGCAACTTTACAGCCTCAAGTCTTCTTGTATATGACTACAAGCTTGGCACACCTGTATTTGGGGAGTTTCTCCCATTCTTCTCAGCAGATCCCCTCAAGCTCTGTCAGATTGGATGGGGAGCGTCGCTGCACAGCTATTTTCAGGTCTCTCCAGAGATGTTTGATCGGGTTCAAATCCGGGCTCTGGCTGGGCCACTCAAGGACATTCAGAGACCACTCCTGTGTTGTCTTGGCTATGTGCTTAGGGTCGCTGTCCTGTTGGAAGGTGAACCTTCGCCCCCAGTATGAGGTCCTGAGCGCTCTGGAGCAGGTTTTCATCAAGGATCTCTCTGTACTTTGCTCTGTTCATCTTTCCCCACAGCATGATGCTGCTACCACCATGCTTCACCGTAGGGATGGTGCCAGCTTTCCTCCAGACATGACGCTTGACATTCATGCCAAAGAGTTTGATCTTGGTTTCATCAGACCAGAGAATCTTGTTTCTCATGGTCTGAGAGTCTTCAGGTGCCTTTTGGCAAACTCCAAGCGGGCTGTCATTTGCCTTTTACTCAGGAGTGGCTTCCATCTAGCCACTCTACCATAAAGGCCTGATTGGTGGAGTACTGCACAGATGGTTGTCCTTCTGGAAGATTCTCCCATCTCCACAGAGGAACTCTGGAGCTCTGTCAGAGTGACCATCGGGTTCTCGGTCACTTCCCTGACCAAGGCCCTTCTCCCCCGATTGCTCAGTTGGGTCGGGCGGCTAACTCTTTTCCATTTAAGAATGATGGAAACCACTGTGTTCTTGGGGACCTTCAATGCTGCAGAAATGTTTTGGTGTCCTTACCCAGATCTGTGCCTCGACACAATCCTGTCTCGGAGCTCTATGGACAATTCCTTCGACCTGAATGGACATGCACTGTCAACTGTGGGACCTTATATAGACAGGTGTGTGCCTTTCCAAATCATGTCCAATCAATTGAATTTACCACATCTCAAGGACCATCTCAAGGATGATCAATGGAAACAGGATGGACCTGAGCTCAATTTCGAGTCTCATAGCAAAGGGTCTGAATAATTACGTAAATAAGGTATTTCTATTTGCAAACATTTCTAAAAACCTGTTTTCAATTTGTCATTATGGAGTATTGTGTGTAGACTGATGAGGAAAATGTATTATTTAATCAATTTTAGAATAAGACTAATGTAACATGGAAAAGGTCAAGGGGTCTGAGTACTTTCTGAGGTCACTGTATATGCCAACAGTGCGCAACAATGCATAATTTATCATAACCATTACAGATAACAAATACTAGTATATATTTCAGTCAATAAAAAACAAGTGCCATTTAAGATTCATTTATTGAAACCAGCAGGTTAGTGCGTTGGGCCAGTAACCGAAAGGTTGCTAGATCGAATCCCTGAGCTGACAAGGTAAAAATCTGTCGTTCTGCCCCTGAACAAGGTGGTTAACCCACTGTTCCTAGGCTGTCATTGTAAATCTGAATTTGTTCTTAACTGACTTGCCTGGTTAAATTTAAAAAACGTAACACCAACTGATTATATTGTGGAACACAATCTTCAAAAAGGCAGTGACGCTTGCTTGTAAAAGCCTATGGCGTTTCCTGAGCCCTTATCACAGTTAAGACAACTATTTTATGCCGTTGCAAAGTGATGCGCATCTCGTGTCTGGAACAGTTATTCTCAAAGAGTGATCATTTGAAACTGGGATGAATTTGGTGAGTTGGAAGACAACATTTTCAGGTTACAAACCAAAATGTCTTCTTTTATACACAGACGTTCAATTTAGTTTATTCTGCCTGTTCTTTGGAATTTCCCAAAATGGATTATACAATTCCACATTGAACACTGCATGGTGATGAATTACAGCCATGGCATCAGTTTGGTGAGTAGGCCCATGCTTAATGATTCTGATGAAAATACGCTCTTTGTCTTGATCAAACCAATGCTTTTTTGTGGGGGATATAGTCAGAGATGGGCAAAAATGACAAAATACAATTACAAAATACCATAAAGATCAAGGTATTTAATTAAAATACAGAACAACATTCTCAATAATGGTTACAAAAAAAGTTCTTCTCGCTATAGCTATGATATGTTGTTGTTTATCTACCTTAGTTGGGCAAGTCACTCTGGAAAAAATGTAAATGTGAAAATGAACATATCAAAATGAACTGCAAAGCCCACTGGGTATTATTGGCCTTGTTTTGGGGTGGAGCTCTCTTCTCTTTATACATCGATGATGTCGCTATTGCTACTGGTGATTCTCTGATCCACCTCTACGCAGACGACACCATTCTGTATACTTCTGGCCCTTCTTTGGACACTGTGTTAACTAACCTCCAGACGAGCTTCAATGCCATACAACTCTCCTTCCGTGGCCTCCAACTGCTCTTAAATGCAAGTAAAACTAAATGCATGCTCTTCAACCGATCGCTGCCCGCACCTACCCGCCCGCCCAGCATCACTACCCTGGACGGATCTGACTTAGAATATGTGGACAACTACAAACACCTAGGTGTCTGGTTAGACTGTAAACTCTCCTTCCAGACCCACATTAAGCATCTCCAATTCAAAATTAAATCTAGAATCAGCTTCCTATTTCGCAACAAAGCATCCTTCACTCATGCTGCCAAACATACCCTCGAAAAAAGGACTATCCTACTGATCCTCGACTTCGGCGATGTCATTTACAAAATAGCCTCCAATACTCTACTCAACAAATTGGATGCAGTCTATCACAGTGCCATCCGTTTTGTCACCAAAGCCCCATATACTACCCACCAATGCGACCTGTATGCTCTCGTTGGCTGGCCCTCGCTTCATACTCGCCAAACCCACTGGCTCCAGGTCATCTACAAGTCTCTGCTAGGTAAAGCCCTGCCTTATCTCAGCTCACTGGTCACCATAGCAGCACCCACCCGCAGCACGTGCTCCAGCAGGTATATTTTACTGGTCACCCCCAAAGCCAATTCCTCCTTTGGCCGCCTTTCCTTCCAGTTCTCTGCTGCCAATGACTGGAACGAACTGCAAAAATCACTGAAGCTGGAGACTCATATCTCCCTCACTAACTTCAAGCACCAACTGTCAGAGTAGCTCACAGATCATTGCACCTGTACATTGCCCATCTGTAAATATCCCATCCAAATACCGCAGCAGGTAGCCTAGTGGTTAGAGCAGTAGAGCTGTAAGGTTGCAAGTTCAAATCCCCGAGCTGACAAGGTAAAAATCTGTCGTTCTACCCCTGAAGACGGCACCCACTGTTCCCTGGGTGCCGTAGACGTGGATGTCGATTAAGGCAGCCCCCTACACCTCTCTGATTCAGAGGGTTAAATGCAGAAGACACATTTCAGTTGAAGGCATTCAGTTGTACAACTGACTAGGTTCCCTATATTTATTTATTTATTTTGCTCCTTTGCACCCCAGTATCTCTACTTGCACATTCATCTTCTGCACATCTATCACTGCAGTGTATAATTGCTATATCGTAATTACCTCGCCACTATGGCCTATTTATTGCCTTACCTCCCTTATCTTACCTCATTTGCACACACTGTATATATACTTTTTCTACTGCATTATTGACTGTATGTTTGTTTATTCCATGTGTAACTCTGTGTTGTTGTATGTGTCGAACTGCTTTGCTTTATCTTGGCCAGGTCGCAGTTGTAAATGAGAACTTGTTCTCAACTTGCCTACCTGGTTAAATAAAGGTGAAATATTTTTTTTTAAATGTGAATATACTCAGCATGCTTTGCAATTGTTCATTGTTCATACAAAATAGAAAATACATTGAAGTGTAGTTCAGCCCAGTGAAATTCAAAATACTCAGAATAAATTAAAATACGTATTTCAAATACAGAAATACAGAAATACTGCAATCTCTGGTTATAGCCTAAACTAACCAATTCTAAATGGCGCTAGCAGTTCGCAATTGAGTGAGTGAGAGGGGAAAGGGAATTTAGTGGGAAGAACTGTGACGCTTGGCTTGGTTTCTTTTTTTGTTGTACCCCGGCAAATGCACATGTACAAATGGAACACTAGAGTCAAAGCAAATGAACGTTGTCTTCAAGAAAACATTCCGATCTCTGGTTAAAGATCAAGTTTTGACGTCCGTTTGAGTACTCGATTACTCATGCCCAATTGTCTGAGATTGTGCATAAGCTATAAATACTGCTTAAGTCTCTCTCAGCATAACCTCATACTCAACAAAGGAATAATACCTAAATATGCACGCAATGTGAGCACAACTAATAATAATAATCACTAGCAAATGTTCACTTTATGACAAGAAGAGGAGATATTTATTGGAGGGGATAAGCGGGGAGAAAAGAAAGGCAATGTATTAGGTTCTCAATGCCCTCAAGGCAAAACACGTATTGACTGAGTCCAATATGAGTACAATAAAAATATCCCCACTCCAACTCTCACTGGTCACTGACATACATTCATCTCCTGCCAAGCAAAGCAAACTGATACTCTGCACGCTGTTGAAAACACATGGCAGTGAATTACATAGATCAACTTTATCAGTCAACACATTGAGATGTCAGGCATGATAATGTTGTGGTGATACATTCAAGCTAGCTGGTGTTACGAGTCATTTCACTTGTGAAAGTAGTTTACGTGTGCACATCCAACCAATCTCTAGGTACAGTGCACTGTTGTATGCCTCCATAGCATATTGCAGGTGTGGTCTTCATCAAGCCTGTGAGGAGAGTCTGTATCTGTGCGTGTGTTTGGCCTACCTTGACCTTCTCCTTGCGTAGGAAGTAGGCTGTAGCGTGGAGGACGTCAGCGGCGTGGGTGGAGTTGTGGTAGGAGTTGGAGGCGTGGTAATTAGCCTCTATGACCTGGAGCCAGCAGCGTAGCGTAGCTTCACTGCAGCTCAGGAACTCACACACCCCGAACTGAGCAAAGACCTTCAAGCCCAGGTAGGTCAGAGGTCTGCGGCGATGACCGAGAGAGGACAGGGGAGATAGATGAGTGGTAGAGAGAGGGTGTTCGTTCAAGTCCCTTCTCTGTATTGGTGTATAATAACCTCTATCTTCACTTCTCCCTTAACCCTTTTATTCTTTCTTTCTCGTTGCCACTTCCCTCAACTGTCCAGGTCTCCTTCCTCCCCCTCTCTCTCTCTCTCTCTCTCTCTCTCTCTCTCTCTCTCTCTCTCATCGTTCCCCCCTCCCTCTCCCTCCGTACCTCTTACAGGTGGCAGCTTCCAGCTCCAGGATGTTAAACTCCCATTGGTCTTCGTCATCCAGCAACTCAGCGATGGCCGGAGGGATGTCATTCAGCGTCACGGGGAGGGTCAGCTGACTCTGGCTCAAATCTGGAGACACACACGCATGCACCCATTCACGTGCATGCGCACACACAAACATTGATTTATTGATTGATCAATTGATTGATTGCATTTGGGAAATTTGAGAGCAATCGCAACAACAACGATTTCCAAAGTAGTCCTCAGCTGTGTCCCTAAGTTACTTAGCAACACTGCCTTATGGTAAAGGGTCAAATACAGGTCTACTAAGAGGTCTACTAAGGTCTATTAAGAAGTCTACTAAGGTCTATTAAGAAGTCTACTAAGGTCTACTAAGACGTCTACTAAGGTCTACTAAGGTCTACTAAGATCTACTAAGAAGTCTACTAAGGTCTATTAAGAAGTCTACTAAGGTCTACTAAGAAGTCTACTAAGGTCTACTAAGAAGTCTACTAAGGTCTATTAATAAGTCTACTAAGGTCTACTAAGAAGTCTACTAAGGTCTATTAATAAGTCTACTAAGGTCTACGAAGAAGTCAACTAAAGTCTATTAATAAAACTACTAAGAGGTCTACTAAGAGGTCTAGTAAGAAGTCTACTAAGGTCTACTAAGAAGTCTACTAAGAAGTCTATTAGGAAGTCTACAAAGAGGTCTACTAAGAAGTCTACTAAGGTCTCTTAAGAAGTCTACTAAGAGGTCTACTAAGAAGTCTACTAAGACGTCTACTAAGGTCTATTAAGAAGTCTACTAAGAGGTCTACTAAGAAGTCTACTAAGGTCTACTAAGAAGTCTACTAAGGTCTACTAAGAAGTCTACTAAGGTCTATTAAGAAGTCTACTAAGGTCTACTAAGAAGTCTACTAAGAAGTCTACTAAGAAGTCTACTAAGGTCTACTAAGAAGTCTACTAAGGTCTACTAAGAAGTCTACTAAGAGGTCTACTAAGAAGTCTACTAAGGTCTCCTAAGAAGTCTACTAAGGTCTACTAAGAAGTCTACTAAGGTCTACTAAGAAGTCTACTAAGAAGTCTACTAAGGTCTATTAAGAAGTCTACTAAGAGGTCTACTAAGAAGTCTACTAAGAATTCTACTAAGGTCTACTAAGAGGTATACTAAGAAGTCTACTAAGGTCTACTAAGACGTCTACTAAGGTCTACTAAGGTCTACTAAGATCTACTAAGAAGTCTACTAAGGTCTATTAAGAAGTCTACTAAGGTCTACTAAGAAGTCTACTAAGGTCTACTAAGAAGTCTACTAAGGTCTATTAATAAGTCTACTAAGGTCTACTAAGAAGTCTACTAAGGTCTATTAATAAGTCTACTAAGGTCTACTTAAGAAGTCAACTAAAGTCTATTAATAAAACTACTAAGAGGTCTACTAAGAGGTCTAGTAAGAAGTCTACTAAGGTCTACTAAGAAGTCTACTAAGAAGTCTATTAGGAAGTCTACAAAGAGGTCTACTAAGAAGTCTACTAAGGTCTCTTAAGAAGTCTACTAAGAGGTCTACTAAGAAGTCTACTAAGACGTCTACTAAGGTCTATTAAGAAGTCTACTAAGAGGTCTACTAAGAAGTCTACTAAGGTCTACTAAGAAGTCTACTAAGGTCTACTAAGAAGTCTACTAAGGTCTATTAAGAAGTCTACTAAGGTCTACTAAGAAGTCTACTAAGAAGTCTACTAAGAAGTCTACTAAGAAGTCTACTAAGAAGTCTACTAAGGTCTACTAAGAAGTCTACTAAGAGGTCTACTAAGAAGTCTACTAAGGTCTCCTAAGAAGTCTACTAAGGTCTACTAAGAAGTCTACTAAGGTCTACTAAGAAGTCTACTAAGAAGTCTACTAAGGTCTATTAAGAAGTCTACGAAGAGGTCTACTAAGAAGTCTACTAAGAATTCTACTAAGGTTTACTAAGAGGTATACTAAGAAGTCTACTAAGGTCTACTAAGACGTCTACTAAGGTCTACTAAGGTCTACTAAGATCTACTAAGAAGTCTACTAAGGTCTATTAAGAAGTCTACTAAGGTCTACTAAGAAGTCTACTAAGGTCTACTAAGAAGTCTACTAAGGTCTATTAATAAGTCTACTAAGGTCTACTAAGAAGTCTACTAAGGTCTATTAATAAGTCTACTAAGGTCTACGAAGAAGTCAACTAAAGTCTATTAATAAAACTACTAAGAGGTCTACTAAGAGGTCTAGTAAGAAGTCTACTAAGGTCTACTAAGAAGTCTACTAAGAAGTCTATTAGGAAGTCTACAAAGAGGTCTACTAAGAAGTCTACTAAGGTCTCTTAAGAAGTCTACTAAGAGGTCTACTAAGAAGTCTACTAAGACGTCTACTAAGGTCTATTAAGAAGTCTACTAAGAGGTCTACTAAGAAGTCTACTAAGGTCTACTAAGAAGTCTACTAAGGTCTACTAAGAAGTCTACTAAGGTCTATTAAGAAGTCTACTAAGGTCTACTAAGAAGTCTACTAAGAAGTCTACTAAGGTCTACTAAGAAGTCTACTAAGGTCTACTAAGAAGTCTACTAAGAGGTCTACTAAGAAGTCTACTAAGGTCTCCTAAGAAGTCTACTAAGGTCTAAAAAGAAGTCTACTAAGGTCTACTAAGAAGTCTACTAAGAAGTCTACTAAGGTCTATTAAGAAGTCTACGAAGAGGTCTACTAAGAAGTCTACTAAGAATTCTACTAAGGTCTACTAAGAGGTATACTAAGAAGTCTACAAAGGTCTACTAAGAGGTCTACTAAGGTCTATTAAGAAGTCTACGAAGAGGTCTACTAAGAAGTCTACTAAGAATTCTACTAAGGTCTACTAAGAAGTCTACTAAGAAGTCTACTAAGAAGTCTACTAAGAGGTCTACTAAGGTCTACTAAGAGGTCTACTAAGGTATATTAAGAAGTCTACTAAGGTCTACTAAGAGGTCTACTAAGAAGTCTCCTAAGGTCTACTAAGAAGTCTACTAAGAGGTCTACTAAGAAGTCTACTAAGGTCTATTAAGAAGTCTACTAAGGTATATTAAGAAGTCTACTAAGGTCTACTAAGAAGTCTACTAAGGTCTACTAAGAAGTCTACTAAGGTCTATTAAGAAGTCTACTAAGAGGTCTACTAAGGTCTACTAAGAAGTCTACTAAGGTCTATTAAGAAGTCTACTAAGAAGTCTTCTAAGGTCTACTAAGAAGTCTACTAAGGTCTATTAAGAAGTCTACTAAGGTCTACTAAGAAGTCTACTAAGGTTTACTAAGAAGTCTACTAAGGTCTATTAAGAAGTCTACTAAGGTCTACTAAGAAGTCTACTAAGAAGTCTACTAAGGTCTACTAAGAAGTCTACTAAGGTCTATTAAGAAGTCTACTAAGGTCTACTAAGAAGTCTACTAAGAAGTCTACTAAGGTCTACTAAGGTCTACTAAGGTCTATTAAGAAGTCTACTAAGAAGTCTACTAAGAAGTCTACTAAGGTCTATTCAGAAGTCTACTAAGAGGTCTACTAAGAAGTCTACTAAGGTCTACTAAGAAGTCTACTAAGGTCTACTAAGAAGTCTACTAAGAAGTATACTAAGGTCTACTAAGAAGTCTACTAAGGTCTATTAAGGTCTACTAAGGAAGTCTACTAAGAGGTCTACTAAGAAGTCTACTAAGGTCTACTAAGAAGTCTACTAAGAATTCTACTAAGGTCTACTAAGAAGTCTACTAAGAAGTCTACTAAGGTCTATTAAGAAGTCTACTAAGGTCTACTAAGGTCTATTAAGAAGTCTGCTAAGGTCTACTAAGAAGTCTACTAAGAAGTCTACTAAGAGGTCTACTAAGGTATATTAAGAAGTCTACTAAGTAGTCTACTAAGAGGTCTACTAAGAAGTCTCCTAAGGTCTACTAAGAAGTCTACTAAGAGGTCTACTAAGAAGTCTACTAAGGTCTATTAAGAAGTCTACTAAGGTATATTAAGAAGTCTACTAAGGTCTACTAAGGTCTATTAAGAAGTCTACTAAGGTCTACTAAGAAGTCTACTAAGAAGTCTACTAAGGTCTATTAAGAAGTCTACTAAGAGGTCTTCTAAGGTCTACTAAGAAGTCTACTAAGGTCTATTAAGAAGTCTACTAAGAGGTCTACTAAGAAGTCTACTAAGGTCTCCTAAGAAGTCTACTAAGGTCTACTAAGAAGTCTACTAAGGTCTACTAAGAAGTATACTAAGGTCTATTAAGAAGTCTACTGAGAAGTCTACTAAGAAGTCTACTAAGGTCTACTAAGGTCTACTAAGGTCTATTAAGAAGTCTACTAAGGTCTACTAAGAAGTCTACTAAGAAGTCTACTAAGAAGTCTACTAAGAGGTCTACTAAGAAGTCTACAAAGGTCTACTAAGAAGTCTACTAAGGTCTACTAAGAAGTCTACTAAGAAGTATACTAAGGTCTACTAAGGTCTATTAAGGTCTATTAAGGTCTACTAAGAGGTCTACTAAGGTCTATTAAGAAGTCTACTAAGGTCTATTAAGAAGTCTACTAAGGTCTACTAAGGTCTACTAAGAAGTCTACTAAGAAGTCTACTAAGAAGTCTACTAAGGTCTATTAAGAAGTCTACTAAGAGGTCTACTAAGAAGTCTACTAAGGTCTACTAAGAAGTCTACTAAGGTCTATTAAGAAGTCTACTAAGAGGTCTACTAAGGTCTATTAAGAAGTCTACTAAGAGGTCTACTAAGAAGTCTACTAAGAAGTCTACTAAGGTCTACTAAGGTCTCCTAAGAAGTCTACTAAGGTCTACTAAGAAGTCTACTAAGGTCTACTAAGAAGTCTACTAAGGTCTACTAAGGTCTACTAAGAGGTCTACTAAGGTCTATTAAGAAGTCTACTAAGAGGTCTACTAAGGTCTATTAAGAAGTCTACTAAGAGGTCTACTAAGAAGTCTACTAAGAAGTCTACTAAGGTCTACTAAGAAGTCTACTAAGGTCTCCTAAGAAGTCTACTAAGAAGTCTACTAAGGTCTACTAAGAAGTCTACTAAGGTCTACTAAGGTCTACTAAGAGGTCTACTAAGGTCTATTAAGAAGTCTACGAAGAGGTCTACTAAGAAGTCTACTAAGAATTCTACTAAGGTCTACTAAGAAGTCTACTAAGGTATATTAAGAAGTCTACTAAGGTCTACTAAGGTCTATTAAGAAGTCTGCTAAGGTCTACTAAGAAGTCTACTAAGAAGTCTACTAAGAGGTCTACTAAGGTCTACTAAGAGGTCTACTAAGGTATATTAAGAAGTCTACTAAGGTCTACTAAGAGGTCTACTAAGAAGTCTCCTAAGGTCTACTAAGAAATCTACTAAGAGGTCTACTAAGAAGTCTACTAAGGTCTACTAAGAAGTCTAATAAGAGGTCTACTAAGAAGTCTACTAAGGTCTATTAAGAAGTCTACTAAGGTCTACTAAGAAGTCTACTAAGAAGTCTACTAAGAAGTCTACTAAGGTCTACTAAGAAGTCTACTAAGGTCTACTAAGAAGTCTACTAAGAGGTCTACTAAGAAGTCTACTAAGGTCTCCTAAGAAGTCTACTAAGGTCTACTAAGAAGTCTACTAAGGTCTACTAAGAAGTCTACTAAGAAGTCTACTAAGGTCTATTAAGAAGTCTACGAAGAGGTCTACTAAGAAGTCTACTAAGAATTCTACTAAGGTCTACTAAGAGGTATACTAAGAAGTCTACTAAGGTCTACTAAGACGTCTACTAAGGTCTACTAAGGTCTACTAAGATCTACTAAGAAGTCTACTAAGGTCTATTAAGAAGTCTACTAAGGTCTACTAAGAAGTCTACTAAGGTCTACTAAGAAGTCTACTAAGGTCTATTAATAAGTCTACTAAGGTCTACTAAGAAGTCTACTAAGGTCTATTAATAAGTCTACTAAGGTCTACGAAGAAGTCAACTAAAGTCTATTAATAAAACTACTAAGAGGTCTACTAAGAGGTCTAGTAAGAAGTCTACTAAGGTCTACTAAGAAGTCTACTAAGAAGTCTATTAGGAAGTCTACAAAGAGGTCTACTAAGAAGTCTACTAAGGTCTCTTAAGAAGTCTACTAAGAGGTCTACTAAGAAGTCTACTAAGACGTCTACTAAGGTCTATTAAGAAGTCTACTAAGAGGTCTACTAAGAAGTCTACTAAGGTCTACTAAGAAGTCTACTAAGGTCTACTAAGAAGTCTACTAAGGTCTATTAAGAAGTCTACTAAGGTCTACTAAGAAGTCTACTAAGAAGTCTACTAAGAAGTCTACTAAGAAGTCTACTAAGGTCTACTAAGAAGTCTACTAAGAGGTCTACTAAGAAGTCTACTAAGGTCTCCTAAGAAGTCTACTAAGGTCTACTAAGAAGTCTACTAAGGTCTACTAAGAAGTCTACTAAGAAGTCTACTAAGGTCTATTAAGAAGTCTACGAAGAGGTCTACTAAGAAGTCTACTAAGAATTCTACTAAGGTCTACTAAGAGGTATACTAAGAAGTCTACTAAGGTCTACTAAGACGTCTACTAAGGTCTACTAAGGTCTACTAAGATCTACTAAGAAGTCTACTAAGGTCTATTAAGAAGTCTACTAAGGTCTACTAAGAAGTCTACTAAGGTCTACTAAGAAGTCTACTAAGGTCTATTAATAAGTCTACTAAGGTCTACTAAGAAGTCTACTAAGGTCTATTAATAAGTCTACTAAGGTCTGCTGAAGAAGTCAACTAAAGTCTATTAATAAAACTACTAAGAGGTCTACTAAGAGGTCTAGTAAGAAGTCTACTAAGGTCTACTAAGAAGTCTACTAAGAAGTCTATTAGGAAGTCTACAAAGAGGTCTACTAAGAAGTCTACTAAGGTCTCTTAAGAAGTCTACTAAGAGGTCTACTAAGAAGTCTACTAAGACGTCTACTAAGGTCTATTAAGAAGTCTACTAAGAGGTCTACTAAGAAGTCTACTAAGGTCTACTAAGAAGTCTACTAAGGTCTACTAAGAAGTCTACTAAGGTCTATTAAGAAGTCTACTAAGGTCTACTAAGAAGTCTACTAAGAAGTCTACTAAGGTCTACTAAGAAGTCTACTAAGGTCTACTAAGAAGTCTACTAAGAGGTCTACTAAGAAGTCTACTAAGGTCTCCTAAGAAGTCTACTAAGGTCTACTAAGAAGTCTACTAAGGTCTACTAAGAAGTCTACTAAGAAGTCTACTAAGGTCTATTAAGAAGTCTACGAAGAGGTCTACTAAGAAGTCTACTAAGAATTCTACTAAGGTCTACTAAGAGGTATACTAAGAAGTCTACTAAGGTCTACTAAGAGGTCTACTAAGGTCTATTAAGAAGTCTACGAAGAGGTCTACTAAGAAGTCTACTAAGAATTCTACTAAGGTCTACTAAGAAGTCTACTAAGAAGTCTACTAAGAAGTCTACTAAGAGGTCTACTAAGGTCTACTAAGAGGTCTACTAAGGTATATTAAGAAGTCTACTAAGGTCTACTAAGAGGTCTACTAAGAAGTCTCCTAAGGTCTACTAAGAAGTCTACTAAGAGGTCTACTAAGAAGTCTACTAAGGTCTATTAAGAAGTCTACTAAGGTATATTAAGAAGTCTACTAAGGTCTACTAAGAAGTCTACTAAGGTCTACTAAGAAGTCTACTAAGGTCTATTAAGAAGTCTACTAAGAGGTCTACTAAGGTCTACTAAGAAGTCTACTAAGGTCTATTAAGAAGTCTACTAAGAAGTCTTCTAAGGTCTACTAAGAAGTCTACTAAGGTCTATTAAGAAGTCTACTAAGGTCTACTAAGAAGTCTACTAAGGTTTACTAAGAAGTCTACTAAGGTCTATTAAGAAGTCTACTAAGGTCTACTAAGAAGTCTACTAAGAAGTCTACTAAGGTCTACTAAGAAGTCTACTAAGGTCTATTAAGAAGTCTACTAAGGTCTACTAAGAAGTCTACTAAGAAGTCTACTAAGGTCTACTAAGGTCTACTAAGGTCTATTAAGAAGTCTACTAAGAAGTCTACTAAGAAGTCTACTAAGGTCTATTCAGAAGTCTACTAAGAGGTCTACTAAGAAGTCTACTAAGGTCTACTAAGAAGTCTACTAAGGTCTACTAAGAAGTCTACTAAGAAGTATACTAAGGTCTACTAAGAAGTCTACTAAGGTCTATTAAGGTCTACTAAGGAAGTCTACTAAGAGGTCTACTAAGAAGTCTACTAAGGTCTACTAAGAAGTCTACTAAGAATCTCTACTAAGGTCTACTAAGAAGTCTACTAAGAAGTCTACTAAGGTCTATTAAGAAGTCTACTAAGGTCTACTAAGGTCTATTAAGAAGTCTGCTAAGGTCTACTAAGAAGTCTACTAAGAAGTCTACTAAGAGGTCTACTAAGGTATATTAAGAAGTCTACTAAGTAGTCTACTAAGAGGTCTACTAAGAAGTCTCCTAAGGTCTACTAAGAAGTCTACTAAGAGGTCTACTAAGAAGTCTACTAAGGTCTATTAAGAAGTCTACTAAGGTATATTAAGAAGTCTACTAAGGTCTACTAAGGTCTATTAAGAAGTCTACTAAGGTCTACTAAGAAGTCTACTAAGAAGTCTACTAAGGTCTATTAAGAAGTCTACTAAGAGGTCTTCTAAGGTCTACTAAGAAGTCTACTAAGGTCTATTAAGAAGTCTACTAAGAGGTCTACTAAGAAGTCTACTAAGGTCTCCTAAGAAGTCTACTAAGGTCTACTAAGAAGTCTACTAAGGTCTACTAAGAAGTATACTAAGGTCTATTAAGAAGTCTACTGAGAAGTCTACTAAGAAGTCTACTAAGGTCTACTAAGGTCTACTAAGGTCTATTAAGAAGTCTACTAAGGTCTACTAAGAAGTCTACTAAGAAGTCTACTAAGAAGTCTACTAAGAGGTCTACTAAGAAGTCTACAAAGGTCTACTAAGAAGTCTACTAAGGTCTACTAAGAAGTCTACTAAGAAGTATACTAAGGTCTACTAAGGTCTATTAAGGTCTATTAAGGTCTATTAAGGTCTACTAAGAGGTCTACTAAGGTCTATTAAGAAGTCTACTAAGGTCTATTAAGAAGTCTACTAAGGTCTACTAAGGTCTACTAAGAAGTCTACTAAGAAGTCTACTAAGAAGTCTACTAAGGTCTATTAAGAAGTCTACTAAGAGGTCTACTAAGAAGTCTACTAAGGTCTACTAAGAAGTCTACTAAGGTCTATTAAGAAGTCTACTAAGAGGTCTACTAAGGTCTATTAAGAAGTCTACTAAGAGGTCTACTAAGAAGTCTACTAAGAAGTCTACTAAGGTCTACTAAGAAGTCTACTAAGGTCTCCTAAGAAGTCTACTAAGGTCTACTAAGAAGTCTACTAAGGTCTACTAAGAAGTCTACTAAGGTCTACTAAGGTCTACTAAGAGGTCTACTAAGGTCTATTAAGAAGTCTACTAAGAGGTCTACTAAGGTCTATTAAGAAGTCTACTAAGAGGTCTACTAAGAAGTCTACTAAGAAGTCTACTAAGGTCTACTAAGAAGTCTACTAAGGTCTCCTAAGAAGTCTACTAAGGTCTACTAAGAAGTCTACTAAGGTCTACTAAGAAGTCTACTAAGGTCTACTAAGGTCTACTAAGAGGTCTACTAAGGTCTATTAAGAAGTCTACGAAGAGGTCTACTAAGAAGTCTACTAAGAATTCTACTAAGGTCTACTAAGAAGTCTACTAAGGTATATTAAGAAGTCTACTAAGGTCTACTAAGGTCTATTAAGAAGTCTGCTAAGGTCTACTAAGAAGTCTACTAAGAAGTCTACTAAGAGGTCTACTAAGGTCTACTAAGAGGTCTACTAAGGTATATTAAGAAGTCTACTAAGGTCTACTAAGAGGTCTACTAAGAAGTCTCCTAAGGTCTACTAAGAAATCTACTAAGAGGTCTACTAAGAAGTCTACTAAGGTCTACTAAGAAGTCTAATAAGAGGTCTACTAAGAAGTCTACTAAGGTCTATTAAGAAGTCTACTAAGGTATATTAAGAAGTCTACTAAGGTCTACTAAGAAGTCTACTAAGAAGTCTACTAAGGTCTACTAAGAAGTCTACTAAGGTATATTAAGAAGTCTACTAAGGTCTACTAAGGTCTATTAAGAAGTCTGCTAAGGTCTACTAAGAAGTCTACTAAGAAGTCTACTAAGAGGTCTACTAAGGTCTACTAAGAGGTCTACTAAGGTATATTAAGAAGTCTACTAAGGTCTACTAAGAAATCTACTAAGAGGTCTACTAAGAAGTCTACTAAGGTCTACTAAGAAGTCTAATAAGAGGTCTACTAAGAAGTCTACTAAGGTCTATTAAGAAGTCTACTAAGGTATATTAAGAAGTCTACTAAGGTCTACTAAGAAGTCTACTAAGGTCTACTAAGAAGTCTACTAAGGTCTACTAAGGTCTATTAAGAAGTCTACTAAGAGGTCTACTAAGAGGTCTACTAAGGTCTACTAAGAAGTCTACTAAGGTCTATTAAGAAGTCTACTAAGGTCTATTAAGAAGTCTACTAAGAAGTCTTTTAAGGTCTACTAAGAAGTCTACTAAGGTCTATTAAGAAGTCTACTAAGGTTTACTAAGAAGTCTACTAAGGTCTATTAAGAAGTCTACTAAGGTCTACTAAGAAGTCTACTAAGAAGTCTACTAAGGTCTACTAAGAAGTCTACTAAGGTCTATTAAGAAGTCTACTAAGGTCTACTAAGAAGTCTACTAAGAAGTCTACTAAGGTCTATTCAGAAGTCTACTAAGAGGTCTACTAAGAAGTCTACTAAGGTCTACTAAGAAGTCTACTAAGAGGTCTACTAAGAAGTCTACTAAGAAGTCTACTAAGAAGTATACTAAGGTCTACTAAGAAGTCTACTAAGGTCTATTAAGGTCTACTAAGGAAGTCTACTAAGAGGTCTACTAAGAAGTCTACTAAGGTCTACTAAGAAGTCTACTAAGAATTCTACTAAGGTCTACTAAGAAGTCTACTAAGAAGTCTACTAAGGTCTATTAAGAAGTCTACTAAGGTCTACTAAGGTCTACTAAGGAAGTCTACTAAGAGGTCTACTAAGAAGTCTACTAAGAAGTCTACTAAGGTCTAATAAGAAGTCTACCAAGGTCTATTAAGAAGTCTACTAAGAAGTCTACTAAGGTCTACTAAGAAGTCTACTAAGGTCTATTAAGAAGTCTACTAAGAAGTCTTCTAAGGTCTACTAAGAAGTCTACTAAGGTATATTAAGAAGTCTACTAAGAGGTCTACTAAGAAGTCTACTAAGAAGTCTACTAAGGTCTACTAAGAAGTCTACTAAGGTCTCCTAAGAAGTCTACTAAGGTCTACTAAGAAGTCTACTAAGGTCTATTAAGAAGTATACTAAGGTCGACTAAGAAGTCTACTAAGAAGTCTACTAAGGTCTACTAAGAAGTCTACTAAGGTCTATTAAGAAGTCTACTAAGGTCTACTAAGAAGTCTACTAAGAAGTCTACTAAGGTCTACTAAGAAGTCTACTAAGGTCTATTAAGAAGTCTACTAAGAGGTCTACTAAGAAGTCTACTAAGGTCTACTAAGAAGTCTACTAAGGTCTACTAAGAAGTCTACTAAGGTCTACTAAGAAGTCTACTAAGAAGTCTACTAAGAAGTATACTAAGGTCTACTAAGAAGTCTACTAAAGTCTATTAAGGTCTACTAAGGAAGTCTACTAAGAGGTCTACTAAGAAGTCTACTAAGTAGACTTCTTAATAGAACTTAGTAGACTTCTTAGTAGACCTTAGTAGACTTCTTAGTAGACTTCTTAGTAGACCTCTTCGTAGACTTCTTAATAGACCTTAGTAGACTTCTTAGTAGACCTTAGTAGACTTCTAGTTGACCTTAGTAGACTTCTTAGTAGACCTTAGTAGACTTCTTAGTAGACTTCTGAGGTCTATTAAGAGGTGCAAGGGGGAAAAAGCACATGCTGCTTCCTAAAGATTAGCAGGAGAGGACTTTTCTGGACTTCTCAGCAGTGCCCTTCCATTTCTCAGAATGAAGTAATTAATTATCTCTCTCATCATGACTTAAACAAATATAAGTGGATTACGCAATGACTGCCAGTGACTACCTATGCACTAGACTCCAACTGATTAAATACATTATCTGAGACATTTTCTATTTTCGATCACTCTGTGGACAGACAGAGGTCCATACACCAAATGTCCCCCATCATGTGTAGTACTGTGAATGCTTCCAGTGTCATTACATTTCATGAAATATATAAAAAAGACATTATGCAACACAAATATACCACTAAAACCTGACATTATTAGACTCAGTTTGTGTGGTTAGAGTAAACTCTAGGGTCCTAGTTGTAAGTAACTGTAGCATTCTGGTCGGATAATGAATAAATATCATATTTATGTGATGTTTTATGATGAAACAGACCGGTGCTTACTTGGAAAAGTACTTTTGGAGAAGACATACTCGTTGCCAGACAGTCTCCGTAAGCCGTCCTGCAGAAGGAAAAAGACGACAAATCACTCTCTTTTGGTATATCTCATATCTGGCTAATAACAACATATTTTACATTATACAATGACTTCAGCGTTCTAATTCACCCAACGAGACATATCCCACATAACTCAGGAACTCTTGTGTTTGAGTATTATGTTTGTGAGAATAGGAGGTCAGTTGAGGAGAGGAGAGGTGAGGGGAGGGGAGATGAAGAGAGGAGAGGTGAGGAGAGGTGAAGACAGGAGAGGTGAGGAGAAGAGAGGTGAGGATAGGTAAAGAGAGGAGAGTGGGGAAAGGAGAGGTGAGGAGAGATTGAGAGGAGAGGTGAGGAGAGATTATGAAAGAGGTGAGGAGAGATTATGAGGAGAGGTGAGGAGAGTTAAATTCCCTGTACGACAAACAGTCTACAACGTTTCAGGACGTTGATCACTGTGAATGATCCCTTAACTTGGTTTAATGGATCTCAGTGTGTGTGTGTGTGTGTGTGTGTGTGTGTGTGTGTGTGTGTGTGTGTGTGTGTGTGTGTGTGTGTGTGTGTGTGTCTCATAGTGGGTCTCTGTCTGTCTGCCTTTATGAGACTGAACGAATGGCACCCAACCACTTCAAATGTTGTGACCAACTTAGAATAATTTACATGTTCTTATAACCCTAAATGATATTGAATTGTGTGAATCCTGTTGTAAATAAAGCTATGTTTGTAGCCATTGTCCAGTCTGAAGCCTTGACCCAGGAGGAATCACATTCCTAACTCCAATTTAACCCGAGCCCTATTCAATCAAAACCTGCTTCCAGGAGTTTCCGGGACAAAACTCCCCCCCCTCGACCCTCCCAAGAATGCACATTTTGATTAATGTGCTCAATAAAAATGAATGTTTACAAAACAATGTTCACAAAATTAAACATGGTGTGGGAATTTTTTATTTTAAGTATCCTAAAAACTGGTTCCAGACTTTGACTAAATTGGATTGTGTGTGTGTGTGAGTATGTGTGTGTGTGTGTGTGTGTGTGCATGCGTGTGTTTGTGAGCGTGTGTAGCCCCTAACTCACGCTCATGAGCCCGCCTACAAGGTCGTTGGTGTGTGGGTCGTCCTCCTTGGAGGCCAGCTGAGGAGAGTAGAGCTCTGTGGTCCTCAGGATTTCCAGGACTCGGTCCAGCGCCTCCGCTACGGACACCGGACTGGACTCCTGGGCCGCGTTGATGATGTTGATCACCTGGAGGAGGGAGATGTAGCACACAGTAACATATTTAACACACACACACACAGCCCTAAGGGAAACTTCACTCTTCAGACAGAACGTGTCTTTCTTTGAGCCTGTTTCAAGGAGCTCTGCATGTGATGCCATATAAATCGTGTCGGGAGCCAAACAGACAAATAAAGCAGCTAGTCAGAGAAGATAGGAACATCATAAAGAGTTCAGAGAACACCGTTTAGAGAATTTTTCTTTGGATTCTCAGAGCACTACCCCGGGAACATTCCTGTGACATTCTGAGAACCATCAATTGTCAGTTGGGTCGGCTAGAAGTTATGTCCCAACAATATGGGAACTTCAAACCACACTTGTTGTGTCCCAGATATTCGCCATGTGATGTGTTCTTTCTGTGGTTGAGAGGGCTCTGAGAAGATCTGTTGAGCTTTCTACTGCCTCTGTTAGGTCTTCATCCTAACGCTAGCTCCAGGGAGTGTCAGGTATGGTTCTAGGAACATCAACTATTGGTTTGAAAAGAGCATAGAGTGGGAAAGGAGAGGGGAATGTGTGTGTGTGTGGGTTGGTTGGTTCTTCTATCCTTGTGGCGACCTAAAATCCCCCAAATTCCCCACAAGGATAGTAAAACAAGGAAAATTCTCCCTCGTGGGTACATTGGAAATGTCCCCATGAGGACAAAGGCCATTTTAAGCTTAGGGGTTAGGTTTAGGGTTAGGGTTACAATTAGGGTTAAAATTAGGGTTAAGGTAATGGTTAGGTTTAGAGTTAGGAGTTAAGTTTAGGGTTTGGATTAGGGTTACGTGTTACGTTTAGGATTAGGGTTAAGGTTAGGGTTATGTTAAGGGTAAGTAAGGGTAAGGGTTAGGTTTAGGGTTAGGGAAAATAGGATTTTGAATGGAAATTAATTTAATGTCGCCACGAGGATAACGTGTGTGTGTGAGTATGTGGTGTCTGTGTGCACTGTACCTTGGTGATGGGGGCCTCTATGGTCATAGAGTGGATTCTGGCTACAGATGAGTACCTTCGGTTTTGCAGACTGGGTGCTGGAGACAACAAGACAAGTTATCAGGACTACAGTACCATAACATGCTCTTCTTACAGTCAAACATTTCATTCTAGTTGATATTATATGAGCTTGTGAACTGAATAATGTATGACGGATGTAGCACATCAGACCACTAGGCCTGAGCAAAAAAGACTGTATAAAATAAATTATACAAATACTGAGCTATATTGTACACTCAAAAAATTGTGTGTGTGTGTGTGGGGGGACCAGTACTCTGGATAAGAGCCTCTGCTAAATGACAAAAAAATGTAAATTCTTGTCTCTATATTTATCTTACCCTATCTCCATTGGGATCCCTCACTCAGTGTTCTCTTACCATTTCTCACAGACACACGCACGCACGCACAGTACCCTGGTGTTCATACACACTCACCATCACTGCCACGTGAGCTGATTGACCTGGTATCAACCGACTCTTTCCTCCTGTCTCTGTGACGCAGGGAATGGCTCTCTGGGAAAATAAAGAAATCAGGATGACGGACGATATGACCCAGATAGGACTAAGACAATTTCTTAAAGATAGACAACTGCCTCACTTCTCGTCGCCTATGACGGTTCAGTGTTCAACTTTGCAGTTTAAATAAATTGTCTGAAATCCTTACGTGACAAGGGGGGTTCAGGTATTTTGTCTCACGAAACAAGTCCCTGAGAGTCACATCAGTGGCCTTATGATGAATTCAAAGAATAAGGAGAGAGGGACTGTAGCTTACCTGACTGGGAATGTTCTCCATCTTTGTTGATCTTATGGACCTGAGACAGACAATAACAGGAGAAATGCAGTTTGATATGGACCATATCACAGACAGAGAGAGAGGGAGAGAGATAGAGAGAGAGGGAGAGAGATAGAGAGAGAGGGAGAGAGAGAAAGAGAAAGAGAGAGAGAGAGCGTATTAGTAGATCTGGCTGGCGTTTTGTAAGAAAGAGTTCCTCCTGCAGTTTTATTGTGCAAACCTTCGACCCGACGGTCTGTCAGGCTGCTGTGAGTTTGCCTCTCTTGCAGTGAGCGCATATTACACACTAATAAGACAGACTCAACATTTGACTCAACATTACCCAACTACTGTGCCCATAGATCTACATATTGCCGCACACAAGAGGGTCAATCTATAGGCCTGACGCATGTAGGGTTCAGCTGGGTTCATGTTTGGGAAGGTGTCAGTGAGTATAGGTTCTTACTGTTTCCACAGTCATTGATTTCTATTGGCCAGCTGGCACAGGATGAGAAGTGAGGTGAGGTGAAGACGGGTGGGGGAGCTGATGGGCTGTAAGGAGGATGAGGGGAGAGGTGTAAGGGGAGATGAGGTGAGGAGGAGGAGGAAGGGTGAGGTTAGGTGTGGAGGGGTGAGTAGGGATTGTGTGTGTGTGTGTGTGTGTATGTCTGTGTGGGAGGGGGGGCGACTTTTGGGATGTGATACTGTGAGTCCTCTTAGTTTACCTCTACTGCTTCCTTTCAGAGAGAGAGAGATGAGAGACGGAGTACAGTACAGAGAAAGTGAGAAGGAGCGAAATGGAGGGAGTGAGAGAGAGAAATAAAAAAAGAGAGAGAGAGAGAGAGACTGAAAGAAAGATGGAGAGAAGGAGAAAGAGAGAGATGAAGGTGATGTTTGATGTAGAGCTCTGCTACCCGACCCGAGTCCGACGGGCCCCGACATTATACATCGGGTTAGGGCCCGGATAGAGCCTCTTTATTCATCAATAACAAGGGTATGGGCATGGCTCGGGTATCACTAAATTGATAACTAACATTTTGAAGCGGAGCCATTTGCTGGTTCTCTGCTGCACAGTACAGTCATATCTGACTAAGATCATAACATTGTGTCAGAAGTGCTTCAACCACGTCAAATATACGACGGGGAGAGATTATTTCACAGGAAATAGTAATGTTCCTTGAGTTTTGTCGGAGTTTAGAGTGACGAAAAGTAGCTCAAACTCACTGCTCTCTCATGTCTCGTCATTGAGCAGAGCAGCCCAAGCGGAGCCATTGCTGTGGATACTCAGTCTCAGAGCGCCATGAGCAGGGTGCATGCAGAGCGAGCTGCCTGCGGGCAGGGATCAAGTGACAGACAGAGAAGAGAAGCTAATAGATTTACTAACTGAGGAAGTTATTTCTGATTTCGGGTTCCAAGCAGGGACGGGCTTTAAATTTGGCAGAAGCATTCGGGCCTGGGTAGGGCCTGAACGTTGGGGGCATGGGTAAGGTCGCACACATCGCACCGAATGTGGATCTCCTGTTTGTCTATGGTTCGTTCAGCACATTGTTGACGTCTGACTGCCGACATTTTCCCGGGATTCTAAATGTAAAATCAGTTTGCAAGTACACTCTTAGAAAAAAGGGTTCTTTGGCTGTCCTCATATGAACCATTTTGTTTCCACGAAGAACCCTCTGTGGAAAAGTTCTACATTGAACCCAAAAGTGTTCCACCTGGAACCAAAATTGGTTCTTCATGGGGACAGCCGAAGAACCCTTTAAGGTTCTACATAGCACCTTTCTTTTCCTAAGAGGGTACTCTAAGGCAGGCAGACGCTATTGGTGTGTTCGAGCCCTTAGGATTGAGATGACTAGTGATCTCTGATCCATTTAGTGAATCCTCACACGGACTCAGGATTAACTCTGGCCATGACACATAACGCTACTCAGGACTCAAACGGGACCTTACATAGGTAAAGTCAGTACTGCCACTGCCTATGTTACACATCGGCTCTATAGGGGGCTAATAACAGCAGGTAGCCGGCAGGGTTGGGGTTAATTCTAATTAAATTCCCTCTCCCTGTAAATTCCATTTAATTCAATAAAAATTCCAGGTCAGTTTTTGAATTTAGAGATAATTAAATCCCTCCCATGTCCATGTTCGGTCAATTCCAATAATTAAATTCCCAATTCAGTATCATCCCCAACAATTCCACAAATTCCAATTAGAATTAAATTCAATTCAGGCTTTTAGCCTGATCATGTAACTGTTCAGACAGCCTAGCTTTATTGGAAAAATACAAGTATAAATTATTTAGGACTGCAGTCAATGTTTGATATTAAGTGCATTAATTCCATTAACTGGGAAATATAGAAATATTGAACTCCAATTCAATTCCAAAGATGACGTTTTTACAATTTCAAATCAATCCCAATTCAAACAGTCCAAAGAGCCTAATTCCAATTAAAATCCAATTCCATAACTTGAAGATTGTTGAAATTCGAATTGAATTGAACGTACATTCTTTACTTCATGAGTTAATTCAAGAATTGAATTGGAATTTCAAATTAAATTGGAATTGACCCCAACCCTGGTAGCCAGCACTACTAACAGCAGCATGCAGACTGTCTGTTGGTTTCAGTCAGTTCTGTTGGGCTGCTAGCGGCATTAGCTGCCAACACAGGTCTGATAGTTTGATATGGGTTTGTCTACAGTGGTGTGCTGGATCAGAGCCAGCAGTGGTCTGATAACTGCTTGCCAGCTGGGCGGTGAGACACACTCTAATGTTCCTGCACTGGTCTTTAAAAAGACAGCAGCAGACTTTTTCTCTCTCTATCTACAACTGAGCTTGCTCTAGGTCTAATGCAATCTGCTCCTGTCATCAGGCACAACAGGATGTATCAGGACACAAGTCAACTGCTTTCAGTTCACTCTCAACAATCTCTCTCTTCTCTCTCCCTCTTTCTCTATCTCTCTGTCTCTCGTTTTCTCCAGCACGCACCAAATAGGGGAAATCGGATTAAACACTGCTGATGACACAGGAGGTTGCCAGACTTAGCTGGCTTGCATCTTAATGGCCTCCTTGGGTTGGAATGCACAAACATATATGAAGTAAAACACAGCACATTACACTGGCTGGGGCTGCATGGGAAACATTCAGGAATATGGATGATGACTGTCAGTGGCGAGAGAGGAAGAGGGGGGAAAGAGAAAGAGAGTGAGAGAGAGATGGGAGAGGTAGAGAGAGAGAAAGACAAAGAACGAGAGAGAGAGAAAGAGAGAGAGAGAGAGAGAGAGAGAGAGAGAGAGAGAGAGAGAGAGAGAGAGAGAGAGAGAGAGAGAGAGAGAGAGAGAGAGAGAGAGAGAGAGAGAGAGAGAGAGAGAGAGAGAGAGAGAGAGAGAGAGAGAGAGAGAATAACTATTATGGGATATGAGTCAACAGCAACCTTGGGAAAATCCTCTGCATTATCATTAACAGCAGACTCATACATTTCCTCAGTGAAAACAATGTACAGAGCAAATGTTAAATTGGATTTTTACCAAATTATCGTACAACAGACCACGTATTCACCCTGCACACCCTAATTGACAAACAAACAAACCAAAACAATGGCAAAGTCTTCTCATGCTTTGTTGATTTCAAAAAAGCCTTCGACTCAATTTGGTATGAAGAAGGTCTGCTATACAAATCGATGGAAAGTGGTGTTGGGGGAAAAATATACAACATTATAAAATCCATGTACACAAACAACAAGTGTGAGGTTAAAATAGGCAAAAAAACACACACATTTCTTCCCACAGGACCATGGGGTGAGACAGGGATGCAGCTTAAGCCCCACCCCCTTCAACATATATATCAACGAATTGGCGAGGGCACTGAAAAGTCTGCAGCACCCAGCCTCACCCTACTAGAATCTGAAGTCAAATGTCTACTGTTTGCTGATGATCTGGTGATTCTGTCCCCAACCAAGGAGTGCGTACAGCAGCACCTAGATCTTCTGCACAGATTCTGCCAGATCTGGGCCCTGCCAGTAAATCTCAGTAAGACAAAAATAATGGTGTTCCAAAAAAATGTCAGAAGCCAGGACCACAAATACAAATTCCAGACACCGTTCTTGACACTGTTGCCCTAGAGCACACAAAAAACTATACATACCTTGGCCTAAACATCAGCGCCACAGGCAATTTCCACAAAGCTGTGAATGATCTGAGAGACAAGGCAAGAAGGGCATTCTATGCCATCAAAAGGAACATAAAATTGAACTGGCAAAAAATACTTGAATCAGTTATAGAACCCATTGCCCTTTATGGTTGTGAGGTCTGGGGTCCGCTCACCAACCAAGAATTCACAAAATGGGACAAACACCAAATTGAGACTGCATGCAGAATTCTGCAAAAATATCCTCAGTGTACAATGTAAAACACCAAATAATGCATGCAGAGCAGAATTAGTCCGATACCCACTAATTATCAAAATCCAGAAAAGAGCCGTTAAATTCTACAACCACCTAAAAGGAAGAGATTCCCAAACCTTCCATAACAAAGCCATCACCTACAGAAAGATTAACCTGGAGAAGAGTCCCCTAAGCAAGCTGGTCCTGTGGCTCTGTTCACAAACACAAACAGACCCCACAGAGCCCCAGGACAGCAACACAATTAGACCCAACCAAATCATGAGAAAACAAAAAGATAATTACTTGACACATTGGAAAGAATTAACAAAAAACAGAGTAAACTAGAATGCTATTTGGCCCTAAACAGAGTACACAGTGGAAGAATACCTGACCACTGTGACTGACCCAAACTTACAGAAAGCTTTGACTATGTACAGACATTACGCCTTTAATCTATTTTTATCGCCCCCTGAAACCTGTTATTTTTACTCTCGGTTCAGGACGTCCTAGACGACCAGTCATTATAGCCTTTAGCCGTACCCTTATCCTACTCCTCCTCTGTTCCTCTGGTGATATAGAGGTTAATCCAGGCCCTGCAGTGCCTTGCTTCACTCCTATTCCCCAGGCGCTATCATTTGTTGACTTCTGCAACTGTAAAAGCCTTGGTTTCATGCATGTTAACATTAGAAGCCTCCTCCCTAAGATTGTTTTATTCACTGCTTTAACACACTCTCCCAACCCGGATGTCCTAGCCGTGTCTGAATCCTGGCTTAGGAAGACCACCAATAACGCTGAAATTTCCATCCCTAACTATAACATCTTCAGACAAGATAGAACGGCCAAAGGGGGGCGGTGTTGCAATGTAATGCAGAGATAGCCTGCAGAGTTCTGTCTTACTATCCAGGTCTGTACTTTTCCTTTTAAAAATCCACCTTTCTAGAAACAAGTCTCTCACTGTTGCCGCTTGCTATAGACCACCCTCTGCCCCCAGCTGTGCTCTGGACACCATATGTGGGGCGGCAGGGTAGCCTAGTGGTTAGAGCATTGGACTAGGAACCGAAAGGTTGCAAGTTCAAAACCCCGAGCTGACAAAGGTACAAATCTGTCGTTCTGCCCCTGAACAGGCAGTTAACCCACTGTTCCTAAGCCGTCATTGAAAATAAGAATTTGTTCTTAACTGACTTGCCTAGTAAAATAAAGGTAAAAAAATATGTGAATTGATTGCCCCCCATCTATCTTCAGAGTTTGTGCTGCTTTGTACATGCTTAACACCCCCGGCCATCCTACAATCTAAGCTTGATGCCCTAAGCCTCACACAAATCATCAATGAACCTAATAGGTACAACCCCAAAGCTGTAAACATGGGCACCCTCATAGATGTCATCCTAACTAACTTGCCCTCCAAATACACCCCTGCTGTTTTCAACCAAGATCTCAGCGTTCATTGCCTGCATCCGTAATGGGTTTGCGGTCAAACGACCTCCCCTCATTACTGTCAAACGTTCCCTAAAACACTTCAGCGAGCAGGCCTTTCTAATCGACCTGGCCTGGGTATCCTGGAAGGATATTGACCTCATCCCGTCAGTAGAGGATGCCTGGTTATTCTTTAAAAGTGCCTTCCTCACCATCTTAAATAAGCATGCCCCATTCAAGAAATTTAGAACCAGGAACAGATTGGTTCTCTCCAGACCTGACTGCCCTTGACCAGCACAATTTGAATCCCACCGTACCTTCTCCGCTATGCAATCTGGTTTCAGAGCTGGTCATGGGTGCACCTCAGCCACTCTCAAGGTCCTAAACGACATCATAACCGCCATTGATAAGAGACATTACTGTGCAGCCGTATTCATCGATCTGGCCAATCACCACATCCTTATTGGCAGACTCAACAGCCTTGGCTTCTCAAATGATTGCCTCGCATGGTTCACCAACTACTTCTCTGATAGAGTTCAGTGTGTCAAATCAGAGGGCCTGTTTTCCGGGCCTCCGGCAGTCTCTATTGGGGTGCCACAGGGTTCAATTCTTGGGCCGACTCTCTTCTCTGTATACATCAATGATGTCGTTCTTGCTGCTGGTGATTCTCTGATCCACCTCTACGCAGACGACACCATTCTGTATACTTCTGGCCCTTCTTTGGACACTGTGTTAACTACTTAGGGAGCAGTGGGGCGCTCCCTAAGTAGGTATCCTTTTGGGTATATTAGGTATCCTTTTGGGTATATTTTCTGTAATACTTCAACCGGACGATAACGTGAACGATAGGAAAGAAAAATAAAGTGGTGCGCGTTCACAATCTTGCGCGCGTCAAACCTTGTTTACAAAAGTGGTCGCCTGACAATTTCCTCTCCCTATCCGTTCTGGTCACTGCTAGAATTCCCAGTCTTTGACTGTTGACATCTAGTGGAAGCCATAGGTACTGCAGTCTCAGTCCTACATAAAGTTGTATGCAATAGGCACTATGGAGAAGATGCTCATTTACAAAAAAAACTGCAAATCCGGATGGATTTTCCTCGGGTTTTCGCCCGCTATATCACTTCTGTTATACTCACATACATTATTTTAACACTCTTAGAAACTTCAGTGTTTCCTATCCAATAGTACTAATTATGTGCATATCCTATTTTCTGGGCCTGAGTGGCATGCATTTTACTTTGGGCACGCCAGACTCTCCAAAACCGTCACCTCGGGAGCCACTCCCTAAGAAGTTAACTTCTTAGGGAGCGGCAGGTGAGGTGACGGTTGTGAAATGTGTTTTGTGAAATGTGTTTTGTGTGAACCGCGATGGTTTATGAATTTATGCTAATAGAAAATCTTTGGAGGTGCTACCTTCAAACAATCAAATGTTGAAATCTGACAACGCTGTGATATTGCCAAGAAGCAGAGCTTTTGATGACTATGCAACACTTGTATATTGATGAATGTTTAATAATTCAACTTTTGGATTTTGAATTTGGCGCCTTACATTTCACCGGGTAGTGTCGGGAGCAGCCCGCTAGCGCCCCACCACTCCGTAAGTAGTTAACTACCCTCCAGACGAGCTTCAATGCCATACAACACTCCTTCCGTGGCCTTCAACTGCTCTTAAACGCAAATAAATCTAAATGCATGCTCTTCAACTGATCGCTGCCTGCACCTGCCCGCCCGTCCAGCATCACTACTCTGGACGGTTCTGTCTTAGATTATGTGGACAACTACAAATATCAAGGTGTCTGGTTAGACTGTAAACTCTCCTTCCAGACTCACATCAAACATCTCCAATCCAAAATTAAATCTAGAATTGGCTTCCTATTTCGCAACAAAGCATCCATTACTCATACTGCCAAACATACCCTCGTGAAACTGACCATCCTACCGATCCTTGACTTAGGTGATGTCATACAAAATAGCCTCCAATACTCTACTCAACAAATTGGATGCAGTCTATCACAGTGCCATCCGTTTTGTCACCAAAGCCCCATATACCACCCACCACTGCGACCTGTACGCTCTCGTTGGCTGGCCCTCGCTTTACACTTGTCGCCATACCCACTGGCTCCAGGTCATCTACAAGTCCCTGCTAGGTAAAGCCCTGCCTTATCTCAGCTCACTGGTCACCATAGAAGCACCAACCCGTAGCACGCTCTCCAGCAGGTATAGCTCACTGGTCACCCCCAAAGCCAATTCCTCCTTTGGCCGACTTTCCTTCCAGTTCTCTGCTGCCAATGACTGGAACGAACTACAAACATTTCTGAAACTGGAGACACTTATCTCCCTCACCAGCTTTAAGCACCAGCTGTCAGAGCAGCTCACAGACCCCTGCACCTGTATATAGCCCATCTGTAAATAGCCCAACACACTGCCTCATCCCCTACCGTATTTATTTATTTATCTTGTTCCTTTGCACCCCAGTTTTTCTACATTGCACATTCATCTACTGCACATCTACCATTCCAGTGTTTAAATGCTATATTGTAATTACTTTGCCACCATTGCCTATTTATTGCCTTACCTTCCTTATCTTACCTCATTTGCACTCTTTGTATATAGATTAGTTTTTTTCTACTGTATTATTGACTGTATGTTTGTTTTACTCCATGTGTAACTCTGTGTTGTTGTATGTGTCGAACTGCTTTGCTTTATCTTGGCCAGGTCGCAGTTGTAAATGAGAACTTGTTCTCAACTTGCCTACCTGGTTAAATAAAGGTGAAATAATTGTTTTTATAAAAAGACTCAGTGGGCATAGCCTTGCTATTGAGAAAGGCCGCCGTAGGCAGACCTGGCTCTCAAGAGAAGACAGGCTATGTGCACACTGCCCACAAAATGAGGTGGAAACTGAGCTGCACTTCCTAACCTCCTGCCAAATGTATGACCATATTAGAGACACATATTTCCCTCAGATTACACAGATCCACAAAGAATTAAAAAACAAACCTGATTTTGATAAACCTCCATATCTACTGGGTGAAATACCACAGTGTGCCATCACAGCAGCAGCATTGTAAATGCAACCCATATTTATGTTTATTTATTTTCCCTTTTGTACTTTAACCATTTGCACATCTTTACAACACGGTATATATACATAATATGACATTTGTAATGTCTTTAATCTTTTGGAACTTCTGTGAGTGTAATGTTACCTGTTCATTTTTATTGTTTATTTCACTTTTGTATATTATCTACTTCACGTGCTTTGGCAATGTTAACATATGTTTCCCATGCCAATAAAGCCCTTGAATTGAATTGAGAGGGGGCAGTGCATGTGATAAGAATGAAAGACAGAGAGAGCGGGGGAGAGGGGGCAGTGCATGTGATAAGAATGAGAGGCAGAGAGAGAGCGGAGGGTGGACAGTTAAATAGAAATAGGTCAGAGTCCTATTGTGCTGCCTACTCAACAACTAGACTTTAATATGCAAACTAGGGACACCGGCCAAGTGTCCCGCTGGGAAAGACCAGGAAGAGGAATTATTCTGTTCAGTGCTCAAAGCAACTTGCCTGGCTACCCATCCACATCACTCTGGCCAATCGCCACGCCCACTAACAATTCTTCTCCATTCAGGATGAGTCGTCAAGAAATCTATCAGGTGTACGCAGAAACAGAACGCTCCTTTTTCTTTATTTTCCTGGATAGTCTCCCATTGAAGTGTCCTGAGGTAAGGAATGCTTTTGGAAGTACTACACTGCTGTCTTGACAACAGTTGGCCGCAAGGATTCCAAATCAGAAAAGTACTGTAAGGGCTGATAGGGCAATGTCATAAATCCCACTGCAATGAAGAGGAGATGGGTGTGCTACTTTCAGCTCTTTCCCAGAGTTGACTTTTCCCTTAGTCAGCAGTGCTCAGCCATCACTTGATTTCTACTTCTATGTATCCTTTACTTATAGGGGAGAGTGGGGTAAGTTGAGCCAAAGGGGTGAATTGAGCCACACGTGTTTCTAGGAAACCATACACAAAATTCATAATTTGACCAAATATTTATAATTTCATGGAGTCTGTGAAGGAAGAAACCACATGGAGAAAGTTAGGTCCAATAAACGGATTTTCACAAAGTCAAATTAAATTATCGTGTTATAGATTTCATGATGGTATCAAATATGTAGGTACAGTGGCATGCGAAAGTATTCACCCCCTTGGCATTTTTTGTATTTTGTTGCCTTACAACCTGGAATTAAAATAGATTTTTGGGGGGTTTGTATCATTTGATTGACACAACATGCCTACCACTTTGAAGATGCAAAATATTTTTTTATTGTGAAACAAACAAGAAATAAGACAAAAAAACAGAAAACTTGAGCGTGCATAACTATTCACCCCCCCCCAAAGTCAATACTTTGTAGAGCCACCTTTTGCAGCAATTACAGCTGCAAGTCTCTTGGGGTATGTCTCTATAAGCTTGGCACATCTAGCCACTGGGATTTCTGCCCATTCTTCAGGGCAAAACTGCTCCAGCTCCTTCAAGTTGGATGGGTTCCGCTGGTGTACAGCAATCTTTAAGTCAAACCACAGATTCTCAATTGGATTGAGGTCTGGGCTTTGACTAGGCCATTCCAAGACATTTAAATGTTTCCCCTTAAACCACTTGAGTGTTGCTTTAGCAGTATGCATAGGGTTATTGGCCTGCTGGAAGGTGAACCTCTGTCCCAGTCTCAAATCTCTGGAAGACTGAAAAAGGTTTCCCTTAAGAATTTCCCTGTATTTAGTGCCATCCATCAATCCTTCAATTCGGACAAATTTCCCAGTCCCTGCCGATGAAAAACATCCCCACAGCATGATGCTGCCACTACCATGCTTCACTGTGGGAATGGTGTTCTTGATGTGATGAGAGATGTTGAATTTGCGCCAGACATAGCGTTTTCCTTGATGGCCAAAAGGTGCAATTTCAGTCTCATCTGACCAGAGTACCTTCTTCAATATGTTTGGGGAGTCTCCCACATGCCTTTTGGCGAACACCAAACGTGTTTGCTTATTTTTTTCTTTAAGCAATGGCTTTTTTCTGGCCACTCTTCCGTAAAGCCCAGCTCTGTGGAGTGTAAGGCTTAACGTGGTCCTATGCACAGATACCCCAATCTCCGATGTGGAACTTTGCAGCTCCTTCAGGGTTATCTTTGGCCTCTTTGTTGCCTCTGATTAATGCCCTCCTTGCTTGGTCTGTGAGTTTTGGTGGGCAGCCCTCTCTTGGCAGGTTTGTTATGGTGCCATATTCTTTCAAATTTTTAATAATGGATTTAACGGTGCTCCGTGGAATGTTCAAAGTTTCAGATATTTTTTTATAACCCAACCCTGATCTGTACTTCTCCACAACTTTGTCCCTGACCTGTTTGGAGAGCTCCTTGGTCTTCATGGTGCCGCTTGCTTAATGGTGTTGCAGACTCTGGGGCATTTCAGAACAGGTGTATATATACTGAGATCATGTGACAGATCATGTGACACTTAGATTGCACACAGGTGGACTTTATTTAACTAATTATGTGACTTCTGAAGGTCATTGGTTGCACCAGATGTTATTTGGGTGCTCCATGGTAAAGGGGGTGAATACACATGCACGCACCACTTTTCCGTTTTTTTTTGTTGTCGAATTTTTTGACACTTCACCAATTTGGACTATTTTGTGTATGTCCATTACATGAAATCCAAATAAAAATATATTTAAATTACAGGTTGTAATGCAACAAAATAGGAAAAACGCCAAGGGGGATGAATACTTTTGCAAGGCACTGTATCAAAACCAAAGTAGATAGACTAATTAAGTCAAAATGTTTGCCTTGGGGTAAGTTGAGCCAATTGTTGAGCAAATGGAAAGTTGGGCAAATTTAAGTGTTTTCTTCCCAGGCGTAATGCAAGCCATTATCGCTGGGATATGAGGAAACAACAGGACCTGGCCTAAGTTAAAAGTGTTTAAAAAAGTACAAAGTGTTCATAAGTTGTTAAGCCTGTGTTAAAAGATTATTAAAATTATAAAAAAACCAAAAGTGACTGTGATGAATTGTGTTTGGGAATAAGGATAGACATGGTTTTAAAAAGGTAATGGTAATATTTAATTCAGTACAGAAATGTGTATGCATTTAAACTTACCCTTTAGCCCATACCCAGGGTAAATTGTGCCAAGAGACCACTTTTTTTGGACAAGCTATGTTTTCAAAACGGTAATGTGTACATGAATTCTGATTATTTCCAGCAATATACAACATCCTGAAATATATGTATACTGAACCAAAATATAAACGCAACATGTAAAGTGTTGGTCCCATGTTTGATGAGATGAAATAAAAGATCCCAGAAATGTTCCATACGCACAAAAAGCTTATTCCTCTAAAATGTTGTGCACAAATTTGTTTACATCCCTGTTAGTGAGGATTTCTCATTTCCCCCGATAATCCATCCACCTGACAGGTGTGGCATATCAAAAAGCTGATTAAACAGCATGATCATTACACAGATGCAAGTTGTGCTGGGGACAATAAAAGGCCACTCTGAAATTTGATGTTTTGACACACAACACAATGCCACAAACAGTACATTCGGAGTATACTTTTTCCACATTGGATTAAATAAAAAAAATCCTCATCAATCTACACACAATACCCCATAATGACAAAGCAAAAACAGTTTTTTTGAAATGTTAGCAAATTTATTAGAAACAAAAAACAGAAATTATTACCTTATTTACAAAAGTATTCAGACCCTTTGCTATGAGACTCAAAATTGAGCTCAGTCGCATTCTGTTTCCATTGATCATTGGACATGATTTGAAAAGGCACACACGTCGGGGGAGAAGAGCCTTGGTCAGGGAGGTGATGGTGGTCACTCTGACAAAGCTCCAGAGTTCCTCTGTGGAGATGCGAGAACCTTCCAGAAGGACAACAATCTCTGCAGCACTCCACTAACTAGTAGAGTGGCCAGATGGAAGCCACTCCTCAGTAAAAGGCACATGACAGTCCGCTTGGAGTTTGCCAAATGGCACCTAAAGGACTCAGACCATGAGAAACAAGATTCTCTGGTCTGATGAAACCAAGATTGAACTCATTGGCCTGAATGCCAAGCTTCACGTGTAGAATAAACCTGTCAGCATCCCTACGGTGAATCATGGTGGTGGCAGCATCATGCTGTGGGAATGTTTTTCAGCGGCAGGGACTGGGAGACTAGTCAGGATCAAGGGAAAGATGAACGAAGTGGTCCTTGATGAAAACCTGCTCCAGAGCGCTCAGGACCTCAGACTGGGGCGAACGTTCACCTACCAACAGGACAACGACCATAAGCACATAGTCAAGACAACGCAGGAGTGGTCTCTGAATGTCCTTGAGTGGCCCAGCCAGAGCTCGGACTGGAACCCGATCGAACATCTCTGGAGAGACCTGAAAATAGCTGTGCAGCAACGCTCCGCATCCAACCTGACAGAGCTTGAGAGGATCTGCAGAGAAGAATGGGAGAGACTCCCCAAATAAAGGTGTGCCATGCTTGTAGCGTCATACCCAAGAAGCCTCGTGGCTGTAATCGCTACCAAAGGTGCTTCAACAAAGTACTGAGAAAAGGGTCTGGATACATGTAAATGTGATATCATTTTTTTTATATACATTTGCTTTGTCATTATGAGGTATTGTGTGCAGATTGATGATGTAATAAAAAAAAACATTTTTAGAATAAGGCTGTAACGTAACAAAATGTGGAAAAAGTCAAGGGGTCTGAATACTTTCCGAATGCACTGTATGTCTCAAGTTTTGAGGGAGCGTGCAATTAGCATGCTGACTGCAGGAATGTCCACCAGAGCTGTTGCCAGAGCATTGAATGTTAATTTCTCTACTTACATCCAACCTGCCTCACAACCACAGACCACGTGTAACCACGCCAGCCCAGGACATCCACATCTGACTTATTCACCTGCAGGATCATCTAAGACCAGCTCCCCGGACAGATGATGAAACTGTGGGTTTGCACAACCAAATAATTCCTGCACAAACTGTCAGAAACCATCTCAGGTAAGCTCATCTGCATGCTCGTCATCCTCACCAAGGTCTTAACCTGACTGCAATTTGGCGTCGTAACTGACTTCAGTGGGCAAATGCTCACCTTCGATGGCCACTGGCTCACTGGAGAAGTGTGCTCTTCACGGATTAATCCCTGTTTCAACTGTACCGGGCAGTGTGACGTTTTCTGATGTCAACGTTGTGAACAGAGTGTCCCATGGTGGTGGGTTTATGGTAAGGGCAGGAATAAGCTACGGACAATGAACACAATTGCATTTTATCGATGGCAGTTTGAATGCACAGAGATACCGTGACGAGATCCTGAGGTCCATTCATCCGCCGCTATCACCTCATGTTTCAGCATGGTAATGTACAGCCCCATGTCGCAAGGATCTGTACACAATTCTTGGAAGCTGAAAATGTCCCAGTTCTTCCATGCCTGCATACTCTCCAGACATGTCACTAATTGAGCAAGTTTGGGATGCTCTGGATCGACGTGTGCGACAGCGTGTTCTAGTTCCCGCCAAAATCCAGCAACTTCGCAAAGCCATTGAAGAGGAGTGAGACAACATTCCACAGGCCACAATCAACAGCCTGATCAACTCTACGTGAAGGAGATGCATGAGGCAAATCATGGTCATACCAGACACTGACTGGTTTTCTGATCCACGCCCCTATCTTTAAGGTATCTGTGACCAGCATATCTGTATTCCCAGTGATGTGAAATCCATAGATTAGTGCCTAATACATTTATTTCAATTGACTGATTTCCTTATATGAACTGTAACTCAGTAAAATCTTTCAAATCGTTGCATGTTGCCTTAATATTTATTGTTAGTGTAGATATCTTTGTTAGAAAGACTACTATATTTCCCTCGGCGGAATGATGATGAATGTAAAAATGCTAAACTTAACCCACTGTTCCCCTACAGGTGATAACCCCATTGAGATGAAAAACAAATCTCTTTAAATGTTATATTGCTAAACAGATAGGATGAGGAGATCTGTCAAATGTAGGACCAGAGACAACCTAGTGATTCCCAAGGATAAGAGTCAGGAAAGAGAACAGAACAGCGCTGGGCTTTGGCACGCATATGCAAACATCGGACTCACCGCCAGTCAGAGACAGCAGATGAAAGGCAGCGGCTAGCTAGCCTAGTGTAGTGCAGGTCAGAGAGCAGCTAACTTGGCCTGAAGGTATTAATAGCTCTGGCGGTGTCTGGCTGCTAGTCCTCTCAGGCCTTAGCAGGGGATGCTTATTGTAGCTTAGCGCTAGCTTAGCTTAGCATGAACACTAGCTCTTAGCCTACAACCCTACTGAGCACCACGTGCTCATGAGCAAGCCAAAACAATACAGGCCACTATAGACTCCAGATGCCATAAATGCCATAACAATGATAGCATGCCAAAGCAACTTACAGTAGGTCCACAGACATTAGACAACTTCTCTTACTCACATGGTACTGTACATACACAGTAGAGTGGACAAACAATGACTACCACATAGCATAGTGCTGTCTGTCAAACTGGTGCAGAACACGTGAGGCCAACATATTGAAATTAAATTAAATTTGTAACATGCGTCGAATACAAGTGTAGACTTTACCGTGAAATGCTTACTTAGATCAAAAGAAACTATTAACAATAAAATAACAATAACAAGGCTATATACGGGTTATATACAAGGAGCACTGGTACTGAGTCAGTGTACGAGGTACGAGGTAGTTGGGTTGATTGATTGAGGTAATATGTACATGTAGTTTTGGTGATTGATTGAAGTACTATGCACATTTAGGTAGGGGGTGAAAAGCAGAAAATCCGGGTAGCCATTTAATGAACTGCAGTCTTATGGATTTGGGATAGAAGCTGTTCAGGAGCCTTTTGGTCGCAGACTTGTTGCTACGGTACTGCTTGCCGTGTGGTAGCAGAGAGAACAGACAGTGACTTGGGTGGCTGGAGTCTGACAATTTTTAGGTCTTTCCTCTGACACCGCCTGGTATAGAGGTCCTGGATGGCAGGGAGCCTTGCGGTCAGATGCAGAGCAGTTGCCATACACATTGTACTGCAATGAAAGGCATCCTACAGTAGTAGAAAAATGGTCTTCACATGGCTACCATAGGGCGTTCCCTGAACCACTTGAGGTTGCATGTGTACCATATAGCTACAATGCTAGCATATAAGGGAAAAGCACAGGAGACACCACCTAACTTCAATATAGCATAGAGCTGCCATTGATCCACAAGATCTTGAGGCCATATGAGTTACATCACACTGAAGTTATGTGATACTTGACAGAAAAAAAGGGGAGATCAATAATTGTTTTTTTCTTTTCTTGACAGGGTATATATTTCTCTTATGTACACACAGTTGAAGAATAGATCATGTAGCTAACTATCAATGATTAAGACCACCTTGACTGCTCTGGTTACATGGAACATAAAAATAACTTCCGTGCCTGTTTATCTAACTAGTGGCTGGATGGCTCACCTGTTTGTTGTTGTCACTGTGGGGCCTCTTGATGGACACAAAATGGCGGATCTTTCTGTAAAGACATTGAAAGAAAAGCATATTAGATTGGGAACAATATGTAACCAGTTACCAGTTAACAACCTGTCACCCACCAGTTAACCATTTAAACAACCAGTTAACAACCAGTTAAAGAACAGTTAACAACCAATTAAAAACCAGTTAACAACCAATTAACTGTAAGCGGTCCTCCAAGAAGGAAGACCAGTGGCGTGTATTCATGGATGCCAAGGGAAGCCAGGCTTCCACAAATATTTGACCCCCCTCGCAAAAACAATATTTTGTCTCTCTGTGTTTTCATAATTATCTGTCAATTCGCAAGTGGCTGAATCTCACCAGAGAAATCATCCGAGCGAGGGAAACAGCACCCTTCTGTCTCAGTATGTGTAGCCCATGTATCTGATGCTGTCTGGAACAAAAGAGTATGACATGTTGCCGCCGTAGCATTTGATTGATGCCAGCAAGCATTTGGCCTCCCTCGAAAAAACAATGATAAAATAATTAGCCAATCAGTGTTGAGCTCAACTGTGGGTTGTCCTGACGCAGAACCCCCAAGGGAGACCAGTTTGGATTTGGCTTCGCACCAATCAAATCACATCCTAAGCAAAATGTCATCATTCTTGTCTACTTGTGTTGATGTCCTGCAGTAGCTAGCTTGCAAAACCGGCCCTTCCGAAGCCATGGATGTGGATTTGGACTTAAGTCTCTTTATACGCCAATGATTAAGACAGCGGTTCTGATCTTATCATAAATTAATATGTTGTGCCACTGGCCTGAGACGATTGAAGTTCAATATGCAGCCTAGACGTAACAAGTACCATCACGTTAACTAGCTAGCTAACTTAGCTGGTTCATTGTTGCCCATGAGAGGAAGTTAGGCTCGCAAGCATTTCAGCTAAGTAGCCAACGAAAACAAAACGAAAAGCATACTGTATGACAGAGCCATAGACCATTTGACAACATGAAAGAGAAGAGGATGGCATTGGCATTCTAGTCTACAAAAGCCTTTAATTTTTTCAAGCACGCGTAAACACACACACAGACAGAAATCAGTACCATGGACAGACACATGATATTTAACAACATTGATCGGACTAAATTGTTTTTGGTATCTTTAACTTGCAAAAATGTTTGTTTCCAGTGTATTAAACTAAGCATATAGAGTGCATTCGGAAGGTATTCAGACCCCTTGACTTTTTCCACATTATGTTACATTCCAACCTTATTCTAAAAGGGATTAAATTAAAAATAAAATCCTCATGAATCTACACACAATACCCCATAATTTCGAAAACAGTGTTTTAGAATTTTTTGCAAGTGTATTAAAATAAAAAAACATAAATACCATCTTTACATAAGAGGCGACTCCGGGATGCTGGCCTTCTAGGCAGAGTTCCTCTGTCCAGTGTCTGTGTTATTTTGCCCATCTTAATATTTTCTTTTTATTGGGCAGTCTGAGATATGGCTTTTCCTTTGCAACTCTGCCTAGAAGGCCATAATCCCGGAGTCGCCTTTTCACTGTTGACGTTGAGACTGGTGTTTTGTGGGTACTATTTAATGAAGCTGCCAGTTGAGGACTTGTGAGGCGTCTGTTTCTCAAACTAGACACTCTAATGTACTTGTCCTCTTGCTCAGTTGTGCACCGGGGCCTCCCACTCCTCTTTCTATTCTGGTTAGAGCCAGTTTACGCTGTTCTGTGAAGGGAGTAGTACACAGCGTTGTACGAGATCTTCAGTTTCTTGGCAATTTCTTGCATGGAATAGACTTCATTTCTCAGATGAAGAATAGACTGATGAGTTTCAGGCCATTTTGAGCCTGTAATCGAAACCCACAAATGCTGATGCTCCAGATACTCAACTAGTCTAAAGAAGGCCAGTTTTATTGCTTCTTTAATCAGAACAACAGTTTTCAGCTGTGCTAACATAATTGCAAAAGGGTTTTGTAATGATCAATTAGCCTTTTAAAATTATAAACTTGGATTAGCTAACACAATGTGCCATTGGAACACAGGAGTGATGGTTGCTGATAATGGGCCTCTGTACGCCGTTTGGGCCTCTCTGCCGTTTCCAGCAACAAAAGTCATTTACAACATGAACAATGTCTACACTGTATTTCTGATCAATTTGATGCTATTTTAATGGACAAAAGAAATTGCTTTTCTTTTAAAAACAAGGATATTTCTAAGTGACCCCACACTTTTGAACAGTAGTGTATATATATATTTTTTTGCTTGTCATTATGGGGTATTGTGTGTAGATTGATGAGGGAAAAAAACAATTTAATCCATTTTATAATAAGTCTGTAACGTAACAAAATGTGGAAAAAGTCAAGGGGTCTGAATACTTTCCGAATGCACTGTACAGCCTTGTTGATTTGATGATGTTTAAGTTGAAATGGTGCTGGAATAGCGGGGCTCCTGCTGTTTTGGTGCTGACTTGTGGTAACTCTATGGTTCTAAATCAGTAGTTTCTTAGTAAACTAATGTCGGAAACATTAACTTGCTTGACCATGCTGCAGGTCATATGTTTGTTATGTGCAATATTTGCTTTGTGGACCGGACAGATGATGCTCTCCGGTTTTGTGATGAAACAAACGTATGTGTAGTTGAATTTATTCCGCCACTGTGTGACTGTTTGTTGTCATGGCCTTATTGTATATCACGGGTGTTTGGCGCCGACAGAGATGGACGCCTCGCTTCGCGTTCTTAGAAAACATTGTTACCCCAGGAAATCTTAAGTCTTATTACATACAGCCGGGAATAACTTTTGGATATAAGAGCAACGTCAACTTACCAACATTACGACCAGGAATACAACTTTCCCGAAGCGGATCCTCTGTTTGGACCACCACCCAGGACAATGGATCGGATACAAGTAGGCGACCCAAAACAACAGCGCCGCAGAAAGGGCAGACGGAGCGGTATCCTGGTCAGGCTCCATAGACGGGCACATCGCCCACCGCTCCCGAGTATACTACTCGCCAATGTCCAGTCTCTTGACAACAAGGTAGATGAAATTCAAGCAAGGGTTGCCTTCGAGAGAGACATCAGAGATTGTAACGTTCTTTGTTTCACGGAAACATGGCTCACTTGGGATACGTTATCAGAGTCGGTACAGCCACCCAGTTTCTTCACGCATCACGCCAACAGAAACAAACATCTCTCTGGTAAGAAGAAGGGCGGTGGTGTATGCCTTATGATTAACGAGTCGTGGTGTGATCATAACAACATACAGGAACTCAAGTCCTTTTGTTCACCTGATCTAGAATTCCTTACAATCAAATGCAGACCGCATAGTCTACCAAGAGAATTCTCTTCGATTATAATCACAGCCGTATATATCCCCCCTCAATCAGACACCTCGATGGCCCTGAAAGAACTTCATTGGACTCTATGTAAACTGGAAACCACATATCCCGAGGCTGCATTTATTGTAGCTGGGGATTTTAACAAGGCTAATCTGAAAACAAGGCTCCCTAAATTTTATCAGCATATCGAATGCGCGAACCGGGCTGGTAAAGCCCTGGATCACTGCTACTCTAATTTCCGCGACGCATCCAAAGCCCTCCCTCGCCCTCCTTTCGGCAAATCTGACCACAACTCCTTTTGTTTCTCTCAGCCTATAGACAGAAACTAAAACAGGAAACACCCGTGCTCAGGTCTGTTCAACGCTGGTCCGACCAATCTGATTCCACGCTTCAAGATTGCTTCGATCACGTGGACTGGGATATGTTCCGGATAGCATCGGACAATAACATTGATGTATACGCTGATTCGGTGAGCGAGTTTATTAGGAAGTGCATCGGTGATGTGGTACCCACGGTGACTATTAAAACCTAACCCAACCAGAAACCGGGGATTGATGGCAGCATTCGCGCAAAACTGAAAGCACAAACCACTGCTTTTAATCATGGCAAGGCGACCAGAAACAAGGCCCGAATACAAACAGTGTGGCTATTCCCTCCGCAAGGCAATCAAACAAGTTAAGCGTCAGTATAGAGACAAAGTAGAGTCGCAATTCAACGGCTCAGATACGAGACGTATGTGGCAGGGTCTACAGTCAATCACGGACTACAAAAAGAAAACCAGCCCAGTTGCGGACACCGATGTCTTGCTCCCAGACAAACTAAACAACTTCTTTGCTTGCTTTGAGGACAATACAGTGCCACTGACACGGCCCGCTACCAAAAGCTGCAGGCTCTCCTTCACCGCAGCCAATGTGTTAACCCTCGCAAGGCTGCCGGCCCAGACGGCATCCCTAGCCTCGTCCTCAGAGCACGCGCAGACCAGCTGGCTGGTGTGTTTACGGACATATGCAATCAATCCCTATCCCAGTGTGCTGTTCCCACATGCTTCAAGAGGGCCCCCAATGTTCCTGTATCCAAGAAGGCAAAGATAACTGAACTAAATGACTATCGCCCCGTAGCACTCACTTCTGTCATCATGAAGTGCTTTGAGAGACTAGTCAAGGATCATATCACCTCCACCCTACCTGACACCCTAGACCCACTCCAATTTGCTTACCACCCCAAAAGGTCCACAGACAACGCAATCGCAACCACACTGCACACTGCCCTAACCCATCTGGACAATCTGGACCCCGCCCTGTGCAACTGGGTCCTGGACTTCCTGACGGGCCGCCCCCAGGTGGTGAGGGTAGGAAACAACATCTCCACCCCGCTGATCCTCAACACTGGGGCCCCACAAGGGTGCGTTCTCAGCCCTCTCCTGTACTCCCTGTTCACCCATGACTGCGTGGCCATGCATGCCTCCAACTCAATCATCAAGTTTGCAGACAACACTACAGTGGTAGGCTTGATTACCAAAAACGACGAGACGGCCTACAGGGAGGAGGTGAGGGCCCTCGGTGTGGTGTCAGGAAAATAACCTCACACTCAACGTCAACAAAACAAAGGAGATCATGGACTTCAGGAAACAGCAGAGGGAGCACCCCCCTATCCACATCGAGGGGAGAGTAATGGAGAAGGTGGAAAGTTTTAAGTTCCTCGGCATACACATCACGGACAAACTGAAATGGTCCACTCACACAGACAGCGTGGTGAAGAAGGCGCAACAGGAGGCTGAAGAAATTAGGCTTGACACCAAAAACACTCACAAAATTTTACAGATGCACAATCAAGAGTATCCTGTCGGGCTGTATTACCGCCTGGTACGGCAACTGCTCCGCCCACAACCGTAAGGCTCTCCAGAGGGTAGTGAGGACTGCACAACGCATCACCGGGGGCAAACTACCTGCCCTCCAAGACACCTACACCACCCGATGTCACAGGAAGGCCAAAAAAGATCATCAAGGACAACAACCACCCGAGCCACTGCCTGTTCACCCCGCAATCATCCAGAAGGCGAGGTCAGTACAGGTGCATCAAAGCTGGGATCAGGAGACCGAAAAACTGCTTCTACCTCAAGGCCATCAGACTGTTAAACACTGTTAAACATTGAGTGGCTGCTGCCAACATACAGACTCAATCTCTAGCCACTTTAATAATTTATAATTGGATGTAATAAATGTATCACTACCCACTTAACAATGCCACTTTATATAATGTTTACATTACTCATTTCATATGTATATACTGTACTCTATACCATCTACTGCATCTTGCCTATGCCGTCCGGTCATCGCTCATCCATATATTTATATGTATATATTCTTAATCATTCCTTTACACTTGTGTGTATAAGGTAGTTGTTGTGAAATTGTTAGTTTACTTGTTAGATTACTGCACGGTCGGAACTAGAAGCACAAGCATTTCGCTACACTCGCACTAACATCTGCTAACCATGTGTATGTGACCAATAAAATTTGATTTGATTTGGAGTCTGAACGAATGGATTATATTGGCTTTTTTATTGGCTTGGTTTCCCCAGTGATTTTACCCATGCACATCTACTGAGGAAGACCGCGGCTTACCAGAGTAGATAAACATGTTATTTAAGTGGAAGGGATGAAGGCAGTGACTTACCCTCCCTGGCCAATCACAGGCGTGATCTTGACGTGCTGCTGTATGCTGTCACCTGACTTCCTCCTGGCGTAGTAAATCCCCCTGCCACTCCTAGACATAGAGACAATTATAGTCAGACGACACCATAACACTGCTAGAGAATTACAATCGGACAACTGAATAGAAAACACTGGGGGAAAAAATCTAGATGAATTGATGGATGTTCTTCAATGAGGTCCCGAGGTTCTTCAGTGTCTAATGCTCTCTCACCTTTCCTTTCTTGATGCAAGTGTTGATGGTGTCTAGAAGATCTGCTCGGTTCTTGTCACTCTTGGGGGAGTTCCGTCAGCTCTTTCCCTATCAACTCTCCCTTGTGGTAACCCATCATACACTCAAATGCTGGGTTCACATACTGGGAGAGAAGGGAGAGAGATGGATTTGTTTTCCCATTTTTCTTTATTTTACCATAATTTCACTGAATACCTAAACGACCCAGCAAGGTCAAGACCGACTGCGTTTTGTGTGTGTGTGCGCGAGTGTGTCACTGGCGTAGCGTAGTTTCTCGACCCCCGCAAATTCGGAGTTTGGGCCCTCCCCTCCCTACTTTTTTTTTTTAATGCTTCAGCCACTCACAAAGTATATACTATCAATCGCTGTCCATGGTTCTGAAACTGCGGTGTCTACGCGGCTGCCTATCGATATGCTATCAGATGATGTGGTTGTCATTTTCTCATGTTAAGCCTAACGTTTATGTTTCATGAAGCTATAGGCCTACAGGGTCACAATGCTGCTATTTAGAATGCTGGCTGGTGGCAATAATGTATTTACTTGTTCAGTCATTCAAGTAGGAAATTCAAACATTGCAGATTGTAAAAGTAATGTTTGACGCAACAGGATACTAATCAGTAACCAATTTATGTATTTTTTATGTACAACTGTCCTGTAGGCCTATAGCAAGTGTTGATGGTGCAGACAATGCAGCCTATCTATAGCTAGTATTTAGCAGGTAGCCTATTTATATTACACGACTCCACGCTGTCGGGGCTATCTATCACTCGTAGGCTTACCAGTGTTCACAGAAGGGGGGTTGCTCTCATGAGCTGCCGCTGGGTCTCCGGCAGTCATCAGCTTGGTTTTCTGGGAGAGGAGGAGGAGGAGGAGGAGGAGGAGGAGGAGGAGGAGAAGGAGGGCCGGCACTCTCACTAGAGGAACTGTCACTGTTCTCGAGGGGAGGAGGAATAGGAGGAGAAGGAGGGCCGGCACTCTCACTAGAGGAACTGCCACTGTTCTCGAGGGGAGGAAGAAGAGGAGGAGCAAGGCCACTGTCATGGCCTGGTAGGCTGCTAGGGCCAGCTGCTACATAACTAGGCCTACTAGCTTCCGCCTGTGATGATGTTTCGTCGGTTGAGGATGAGGTGGTAGCTTTGCTGATGTGTTTATCTTCGGGTATTTGGCACGACCTTGATCAGATAAAGCTTTTTTGCATTGTTTTTGTGCACCACTTGGTCTGGCCTTTTCTTTATCCATATTGAAGAACATACTCACTCTCCATCCATATCAAGAGTCTGACCTGATTCACCTAACTTTTTTTAACTAGATGCACGATGCATGAAAACTATTATCTGCCTGACTCACCTACCACCCATGTAGATTGGTCAACACAAACACTTGGCTTGCTACTTGTGCAAATTAAAAAGGAGGGTTACTGTAAAAATTATTTATATATATATTTTTTATAAATGTGAGAGGACCAGTGCATGGGCCCCCAGAGCTTGTGGGCCCCCCGCCGTGCGGGGGCTGCAGGGTTTATGCTACGCCAATGGTGTGTGTGTTTACCTGTATCACATGGTCTTCACTGGTGATCTCCACAGCCTCCTGACAGTGGTCCAGAGCAGTGAACACTGAGTTACACGCCCTGAGGGAGAGAAGAGAGAGCGATCTGTTTAGTCATACATAGTGTGTGTGAGTGAGTGAGTGAGTGTGTGTGTGTGAGGCCCAATGTACCTGAGTTTGAATTGGCAGCGCACCTCTCCATGTTCAATCTGGAGCAACTCATTATAGCAGGCAGAAACACTACTGTTCTCCACATACCTCTGACAGAGAGATAGAGAGAAAGAGAGCGCGAGAGAGAGAGCGAGAGAGCAAAAGAGAGACGTGTAGTGAAACATGACAAACAAAGACAGCTATGAGCTGCGGACCTTTCAGCCTGGAGGTAGGACATGTGATGAGAGCTGTGACCTGCTGACATGTTAAATCGACTCCTCACATACAATAAAGTACAGAACAGTACAGTACAGTTGGTAAACACTGTCATGTGTTTATAAGATGAGCTAGCTGACTGGCTGACTGACTGACTCAGCAGATGGATGATGGGATAGCATGAGTGTTTTGAGATGTCTGGCTCAGTACACTTTACAGAATCCCAGTGGAGTTGGTGGGGGCAGATGTCATGCCATATACAGTTGAAGTTGGAAGTTTACATACACCTTAGCCAAATACATTTAAACTCAGTTTTTCACAATTCCTGACATTTAATCCTAGTAAAAATTTCCTGTCTTAGGTCAGTTAGGATCACCACTTTATTTTAAGAATGTGAAATGTCAGAATAATAGTAGAGAGAATGATTTATTTCAGCTTTTATTACTTTCATCACATTCCCAGTGGGTCAGAAGTTTACATACACTCAATTATTATTTGGTAGCATTTCCTTTAAATTGTTTAACTTGGGTCAAACGTTTTGGGTAGCCTTCCACAAGCTTCCCACAATAAGTTGGGTGAATTTTGGCCCATTCCTCCTGACAGAGCCAATACCTTGATTTTGTTGTCCTAAAGCCATTTTGTCACAACTTTGGAAGTATGCTTGGGGTCATTGTCCATTTGGAAGACCCATTTGCGACCAAGCTTTAACTTCCTGACTGATGTCTTGAGATGTTGCTTCAATATATCCACATAATTTTCCTTCTTCATGATACCATCTATTTTGTGAAGTGCACCAGTCCCTCCTGCAGCAAACACCCCCACAACATGATGCTGCCATCCCGTGCTTCACGGTTGGGATGGTGTTCTTCGGCTTGCAAGCCTCCCCAATTTTCCTCCAAACATAACGATGGGCATTATGGCCAAACAGTTCTATTTTTGTTTCATCAGACCAGAGGACATTTCTCCAAAAAGTACGATCTTTGTCCCCATGTGCAGTTGCAAACCGTAGTCTGGCTTTTTTATGGCGGTTTTGGAGCAGTGGCTTCTTCCTTGCTGAGCGGCCTTTCAGGTTATGTCGATATAGGACTCGTTTTACTGTGGATATAGATACTTTTGTACCTGTTTCCTCCAGCATCTTCACATGGTCCTTTGCTGTTGTTCTGGGATTGATTTTCACTTTTCGCACCAAAGTACGTTCCTCTCTAGGAGACAGAACGCGTCTCCTTCCTGAGCGGTATGACGGCTGCATGGACCCATGGTGTTTATACTTGCGTACTATTGTTTGTACAGATGAACGTGGTACCTTCAGGCATTTGGAAATTGCTCCCAAGGAAGAACCAGAATTCTTTGTCTGAGGTCTTGGCTGATTTATTTTGATTTTCCCATGATGTCAAGCAAAGAGGCCCTGAGTTTGAAGGTAGGCCTTGAAATACATCCACAGGTACACCTACAATTGACTCAAATTATGTCAATTAGCCTATCAGAAGCTTCTAAAGCCATGACATCCTTTTCTGGAATTTTCCAAGCTGTTTAAAGGCACAGTCAACTTAGTGTATGCAAACTTCTGACCCACCGGAATTGTGATACAGTGAATTACAAGTGAAATAATCTGTCTGTAAACAATTGTTGGAAAAATTACTTGTGTCATGCACAAAGTAGATGTCCTAACCGACTTACCAAAACTATAGTTTGTTAACAAGAAATGTGTGTAGTGGTTGAAAAACGAGTTAATGACTCCAACCTAAGTGTATGTAAACTTCCGACTTCAACTGTAAGGTCATATCCCCTCTCCCCCCTATAGTACATAGAGAACATAGAAGGACAAGAGTACATACTCTGCTGAATCCAGCGCAGAGGAGAGGAAGAACAGACAGCTCCTCCTGACCTGAAGGCCTATAGAGTAGAGAGAACAGCATTATCATCATCAGCTCACATAAGATATACATACAACGCTTTCAGAAAGTATTCATACCCCTTGACTTATTCCACATTTTGTTGTTACAGTCTGAATTCAGAATTGATTAAATATATTTTGTTTCTCACCCATCTACACACAATACCCCATATTTACAAAGCGAAAACATGTTTTTAGAAATTGTTGCAAATGTATTGAAAATGATATACATGCATATCTAATTTACATAAGTATTCACACCCCTGAATCAATACTTTGTAGAAGCCCCTTTGGAAGTGATTACAGCTGTGAGTGTTTTGGGGTAAGTCTCTAAGAGCTTTGCACACCAGGATTGTACAATATTTGCCCATTATTCTTTAAAAAAATCTGTGCTAGACAGCCATTTTCAAGTCTTGCCATAGATTTTCAAGCCATTTTAAGTCAAAACTGTAACTAGGCCACTAAGAGACATTCAATGTTGTCTTGGTAAGCAACTTCAGTGTAGATTTGGACTTGTGTTTTAGGCTATTGTCCAGCTGAAAGGTGAATTCCTCTCCCAGTATTTGTTGGAAAGCAAACTGAACCAGGTTTTCTTCTAGCATTTTGCCTGTGCTTATAGCTGTATTCTGTTTATTTTTATCCTAAAAAACTCCCTAGTCCTTGCCAATGACAAGCATACCCATAACATGATGCAGCCACCAACATGCTTGAAAATACTCAGTGATGTGTTGTGTTGTGTTGGATTTGCCCCAAACATAACGTATTTGTATTCCACTCTAGTCAGTCAGGTTAGTATTGTGGAGTAACTACAATGTTGTTGATCCATCCTCAGATTTCTCATATCACTACCATTAAACTCTGTAACTGTTTTAAAGTCACCATTAGCCTCATGGCAAAATCTAAATGTAATCAATTTGAAATACAGGCTGTAACACAACAAAATGTGGAAAAAGTCAAGGGGTATGAATACTTTCTGAAGGCACTGTATCATTATAGAATACACACACATGTACTGCATGTCATTATCATCATCAACGTGAAAACATTCATCATTATGTTATGTTTGTTTACTGTTGTTCGTTGTGTGTGTGTGTGTGTATGTGTGTGTGTATGTATGTATGTAACTTGAGTTGTGAGAAAAATAATCCTCTTGAATGGCAATAAACTCCACCAATCAATTACGATTTGATGGACATGTATACTTACGTCTGTGGCACGACGGCCAGAATGACTGTGTGTTCTGAGCGCTTTGTGGCACGAATCAACCTGGATCAACAACACAAGAGATTGATAATCTAAGAGATTGATAAAACAGAAGCACTCAAAATCCCGCAGATGGTATATATTTTCACAACCACACCATTATCAAATATATGTTTTGGACCACACATGAACTTGAAGTGCTTTTGTGCTTCACCTTAAAAAAACTCACGAGGCAGGTTTGAGAGTAATAAGTGTGATTGAGTTGATCGTTTCATTTGACAGACACACAACATGAGAGGAGGCTTTAGAATTAGTGCCAGTATAAACACGTGGGCAGTGGAGGAGTGATGTCATTGGCTTATGCGAGAACATTTCTCTACTTTACACAGGCTCACCATGGACACAATGTACTGGAGAGATGGGAGGGAGGAAGGGAGGGAGGGAGAGAGGGAGAGAGAAGGAGTTTGAGAGAAGGAGAGAGAGGAAAGGAGAGAGAGAGATGAGAGAGAGGAGAAAGAGGGAAGGAGAGAGATAAGGAGAGAGAGGGAAGGAGAGAGAGAGAAGGAGAGAGAGTGGGAGGAAAGGATAAATGTGAGTGATGGCAAAAGCCTCTTGGCTGGCAGGGGACATGCAGGGAAGTAAGAGAGAGAGAGAGAGAGAGAGAGAGAGAGAGAGAGAGAGAGAGAGAGAGAGAGAGAGAGAGAGAGAGAGAGAGAGAGAAAGAGACTTGTGACAGATCCGTCTTTATTGAGAAGAGAGAAAGCCACTCTCTCTGTTTCTGGGAAAATATTACCATGCGTGACTAATAACTCTAATCACTAGATACTGTATAAAGAAGCATATGATGGTCTGACCACATGATAAATACTGTGTGGGATTATTAGGACAGTTTGAGTTTTTAGTGTATCTACGCTGAACAAAAATATAAACACAACATGTTTTATGAGCTGAAATAAAAGATCCCAGAAATGTTCCATAAGCACAAAAATCTTATTTCTCTCATATTTTGTGCACAAATTTGTTTACATCCCTGTTAGTGAGCATTTCTCATTTTCCAAGATAATCCATCTACCTGACAGGTGTGGCATATCAATAAGCTGATAAAACAGCATAATCATTACACAGGTGCACCTTGTGCTGGGGACAATAAAAGGCCACTCTAAAATGTGCAGTTTTGTCACACAACACAATGTGTGCAATTGGCATGCTGACTGCAGGAATGTCCACCAGAACTGTTGACAGGAACTTGAATGTTAGATAATTATTGAACTATTCCAACCGGCCTCACAACCACAGACTACGTACGTATATGGCGTTGTGTGTGCGAGCGGTTTGCTGATGTCAATGTTGTGAACAGAGTGCCCCATGGTGCGGTGGTAATTGTATGGGCAGGCATAAGCTACGGACAATGAACACAATTGCATTTTATCGATGGAAATTTGAATGTACAGAGACATCGTGACAAGATCCTGAGGCCCATTGTCCTGCCATTAATCCGCCGTCATCACCTCATGTTTCAGCATGATAATGAACGGCCCCATGTCGCAGGGATCTGTACACAAGCTGAAAATGTCCCAGTTCTTCCATGGCCTGCATACTCACCAGACATGTCACCCATTAAGCATGTTTGGGATGCTCTGGATCAACGTGTACGACACTGTGTTCCAGTTCCCGCCAATATCTAGCAACTTCGCACAGCCATTGAAGAGCAGTGGAACAACATTCCAAAGGCCACAATTAACAGCCTGATCAACTTTATGCAAAAGGAGATCCATGAGGCAAATGGTGGTCACACCAGATACTGACTGGTTTTATGTTGCACACCCTTAAATGTTTTTTTAAGGTATCTGTGATGCATTTCTGTATTCCAAGTCATGTGAAATCCATAAATCAGCTGAACATTTTTAGATTGCTAAATTAGTTTAGAGGCCAGCTATCTAAACTTGTTATCAAGGTGGAATTACCGAGATATCTCTGCAAACAATTCTCTCCACCATATGGCATTATGTGTAGAATTGCAGGAAATTAGTTTTAAAACTGAAAAATCTTCTCTCTGCCCCATGGCAAAATGTGTACAATTGCAGCAAACGTGCTTTAAAACTGCATAATTTTCTCTACACCCCATGGCAAAATGTGTAAAATTGCACAAAAGTCACTTTTAAAAATATTTGTTTATCTCCACTGTCAAGATGGGGGCCACTAAAATGTTTTGCTCGCAATGCAATGTGTGTGTGGGAGGGTATGGATGCGGGTACACAGACCTGTGAGCAAGATTTTTTGTGGCCCCCAGCCCCATGAAAGTTGCCCATCACTGACCGACAGACAGACAGACAGTTTGAGTTTACCGACAGACAGCTTCTGCCTCAAAGTATCGTGAGTGGCGTCCATCGATGACTACAATCTCGTGGCTCTTGTCCAGGAAACACTCGATGGTGGACTCAGGCGTTCGGGTAATGTTACACCTGAAACCCGCCCGGTCACACGCCCACCAGAAGGCATCGCTTTGACCATCCTCCTTCGCAAACACCAGCAGGACCTGGGACAGAGAGAGAGAGCGCAGATGGTCTGAAATACCTCTTACCTGACAGAGGCAGCTTGCTGCCCGAAACATTGGTTACTTTAATAAATCATTTGTTAATAAATCATTTGTTTGCTTGTCGGAGCAAGAGTGGTGTGGTTATAATCTTTCTGAAGTTGTTTTATACAAACATGAAGCTAGGACCGGTAGACTAATAAGCTTATCAGTGCTTTTAAGTGCTGATATACAGTACAGTATCACAAAAAATCCATAAACTAAATAGTAAAACCTACATCACTTAAAGGTGCAATTTGAATAAATCGCTCCGCCATTTCCTAGTAAAATTCGAATAGTTTGCCTAATTTCAGTTTATGTGACAAAACAAGCAATGTATAGTGTAGATAATCATTGCACCATAAAAACTGCTGTGAAATATCTTTATATCTACCGCTTCTTATACTTGATTTCAATGCGAATTACCATTTCTATGTGAATTTGGTCGGGTCGCCCAAAAACGTTACATATTGCAGCATTAACCGTTCAAACACAAAACTTCACACCACTTTCCCAGGCATCTCCTATTCCAATGAAAGCCTGCTATTGTTCCTTAATCTATACAGAACAAAAATATAATTGCAACATGTAAAATGTTGGTCCCATGTTTCATGAGCTGAAATAAAAGATCCCAGAAATGTTTCATACACAAAAAAAGCTTATTTCTCTCATATTTTGTGCACAAATTTGTTTACATGCCTGTTAGTGAGCATTTCTCCTTTGCCAAGGTAATCCAGCCACCTGACAGGTGTGGCATATCAATAAGCTGATTAAACAGCAAGATCATTACAGAGGTGAACTTTGTGCTGGGGGCAATAAAAGGCCACTCTAAAATGTGCAGTTTTGTCACACAACACAATGCCACTGATGTCTCAAGTTTTGAGGGAGCGTGCAATTGGCATGCTGACTGCAGGAATGTCTACCAGAGCTGTTACCAGAGAATTGAATGTTAATTTCTCTACCATAAGCCGCATCCAACGTCATTTTAGAGCAGTATGTTCAACCGGCCTCACAACCGCAGACCACGTGTAACCACGCCAGCCCAGCACCTCCACATCTGGGCTTCTTCACCTGCCGGATAGTCTGAGACTGGTCATCTGGACAGCTGATGAAACTGAGGAGTATTTCGGTCTGTAATAAAGCCCTTTTGTGGGTAAAACTCATTCTGATTGGCTGGTACTGGCTCCCCAGTGGGAGCTTCTGGGTCCCAAGTGGGTGGGCCCACAGTGCATTCGGGAAAAGTATTCAGACCCCTTGACATCTCACACATTTTGTTACGTAACAAAATGTGGAAAAAAGTCAAGGGGTCTGAATAATTTCCGAATGCACTGTATGCCCTCCCAGGCCCACCCATGTCTGTGCCCCTGCCCAGTCATGTGAAATCCATAGATTAGGGCCTAATGAACTGATTTAAATTGCCTGATTTCCTCATGAACTGTAATAGAAAAAATAGAAACATCTTTCATTTATTTTGTTGTTGTTTTTGTCGCACTGCTTTGCTTTATCTTGGCCAGGTCGCAGTTGTAAATGAGAACTTGTTCTCAACTGGCCTACCTGGTTAAATAAAGGTGAAATAAATCAAATAAAAACAATTCTGTAAAAGCATTGAAATTGTTGCGTGTTGCGTTCATATTCTTTGTTCAGTATAAGAGTAACCAGGAGCCAGGTGGATGATAGTTAATGATGGCTGATGAGAGCTGTATTTCACACCAACAGTTGTCTGGCCTGTACTGTACACCGACCGGCTGTTCTTCATACTGTATGATAACTTTACCAATACTTGACTCCTATAGTAGAGCGGTAAGAGACAAGAGGCAAGAATGGAGGGACTTGTGTACACACACACACACCAATGGACAACTAACACAGGGAGAAAGGGAGTAGGGATATAGATTTATAAAGATTTCTTAATCACGTTTTACTTTTTAGATTTGTGTGTATTGTTAGATATTACTGCACTGTTGGTGCTAGGAACACAAGCATTTCGCTACGCCCGCAAAAACCATCAGCTAAATAGCCGTAGGCGACCAATACAATTTGATGTTGATTTGATTGAAAGAGAAACAGAGCGAGGGAGAGGAGAAGGGAGATGACAGAGAGCGAGCCGTCTCGCCAGTCATGCAGAACAGACTGGCAGGAGCATGAGGGAAAGAAGGGAGCAGAGGATGGATGAGAAGAAGAGGAGAAAAGAGAAGGGAGAAAAGGAGCTGGCATTGGTAAGAGGCTGTGAAAGGTCTACACCCTTTGATCCTGAGCTGGGCTGTGTAACCATGGAGCCGCCGTGTGAAATTCCACACACACACACCTCAGGCGACGCCGTCTCAAAATCCTACTATCTGCCGACCTGCCCTGCACCCGCATACGGCCAGACAGGGGGCGCCACACGTACACAGTTCTGTGTGTGTTGCCGCTTGAGTGAGTGTACATACACATAATCAAATCAAATCACATATTATTTGTCACATTACTTACAAGCCCTTAACCAACAACAGCTTCATGGTACGACTCCAACACCATCTTTAGGTTTGCCGATGACACAACAATGATAGGCCTGATCATGTGACAGCCATAGGGAAGAGGTCAGAGACCTGGCAGTGTGGTGCCAGGATAAAAACCTCTCCCTCAACGTGGAAAAAGGAGCACGCCCCCATTCTCATCGACGGGGCTATAGTGGAGCAGGTTGAGAGCTTCAAGTTCCTTGGACAAACTAACATGGTCCAAACTAACATGGTCCAAGCACACCAAGACACCATCGAGAGCATCCTGACGGGTTGCATCACTGCCTGGCAAGGCAACTGCTCGGCCTCTGACCGCAAGGCACTACAGAGGGTAGTGCGTACGACGGCCCAGTACATCACTGGGGCCAAGCTTCCTGCCATCCAGGAACTCTATACCAGGCGGTGTCAGAGGAAGGCCCTAAAAATGGTCAAAGACTCCAGCCACCCTAGTCATAGACTGTTCTCTCTGCTACCGCACGGCAAGTGGTACCAGAGTGCCAAGTCTAGATCCAAGAGGCTTCTAAACAGCTTCTAAGCCATAAGACTCCTGAACACCTAATCAAATGGCTACCCAGACCCTTTGCATTGCCCCCCTTTACGATACTGCTACTCTCTGTTATTATCTATGCATAGTCTCTTTAATAACTCTACTTACATGTACCTATTACCTACCCGGTGCCCCAGCACATTGACTCTGTACCGGTTTCCCCCTGTATATAGCCTCGCTATTGTTATTTTAATGCTGCTCTTTAATTATTTCTAACTTTTATTTCTTATGTTTTAGGTATTTTTCTTAAAACTGCATTGTTGGTTAAGGGCTTGTAAGAAAGCATTTCACTGTAAGGTCTACACACGCTAGCTCGCGCCCCACCTACGACAACATCCGGTAAAATGCAGAGCGCCAAATTCAAATTACAAATATAGTAATATTAATCATTCATGAAAATACAAGTGTTGCACACCATTCAAAAGCTTAGAATCTTGGTAATCTCACAGCGTTGTCAGCGTTGTCCATAGCATTTGATTGTCTGAGGACAGCGCCCCGCATACTTCCCGCATTAGCATAATTTCATAACCAGCAGTGGTGTCACAAAACTCAAAAATAGAAATAAAATAAATCGCTTACCTTTGAAGATCTTCCTCTGATGGCAATCCAAAAGGTCCCAGCTACACAATAAATGGTCCTTTTGTTCAATAAAGTCCCTCTTTATATCCCAAAAGCTCCGTTTGGTTGGTGTGTTTTGTTCAGTAATCCACCGTTCCACTCCAGTCAACATACATACAAACGAAACCGAAAAAAGATACTTATAAACTTTGTCCAAACAACTCAAACAACGTTTCTAATCAATCCTCAGGTACCCTAATATGTAAATAAACAATCATATTTAAGACGGAAAATAACCTGCTCAATAGAAAAGGAAAAAACTGAAGCGCGCCAAACAGTACAGTCCATTCCATAGTCCACAGGGAAAAACAGACCTGAAACCTTGTCTAAAGACTGTTGACATCTAGTGGAAGCCATAGAAACTGCAATCTGGGAGCTAAATTCCTCAGTACTGAATTGCAAGTCAAAGGAAAAATTGTGACATCACTCAGCACGTGACAAATAAAATTTGATTTGATTTAAGAAGATTTAAGATAAAAAAGTTAAGTAAAAAAAAGATATAGTGAAACATAGAAAATAAAAGTAACAAATAATTAAACAGCAGCAGTAAAATAACAATAGCGAGGCTATATACAGGGGGTACCGGTACAGAATCAATGTGCGGGGGCACCGGTTAGTCGAGGTAATTGAGGTAATATGTACATGTAGGTAGAGTTAAAGTGACTGATCATACTGATCATACTGCCTCCAAGTGGATGTGTTTCATGATCATCTTTATCATCCAAGTGCTAAATAGTTGGAGTGTGTTTGAACACACAATCACTTAATAGTGATTAATCCCAGTGGTTTCCCTAAGTGGTTTACACACTGTGTTGCCCTCAAGGCAGGACTGACATAGAGAAGGCCCTCTACCCCTGACTGCTGTGCCACGCTGACTCAGCCAATCACAGTTCAGAGGTTAAAGCTAGAATCCTTTTAGCCTCCATCTCTGCACACCCTTGGCCAGACAGACAGATAGAGGGACGAAGGTATGGAACAGACAGACAGAGACAGACAGACAGATAGTTAGACAGATAGTGGCTCCCAGAGCGATAGTGAGAGACGTCCAGCTGACTGGCTTTACACCAAGTCTTGTCAGTGGGACTACTCTTGGCGTAAGGAGTACGGTGTGGAGGAGACATACTAAGAGTCATCAATCTGATGGATCATTCCTAATAAGCATGGTTTACACCTCACACTCCCAAAACAAAGAACGTTTCGGAAACGTTGGTAAATACCCATTAAACTGTTGGGAGAGTATATATGTAGTGTGCGACTTTCTTTGTTTTGGTGGTGTATAGTTTATTGTTTCTTTAGTTAAGTGACCATCCTATGTTCCCTGTCCAAAGTATGAGCTATACTGTCCTTTGCAGCCTACAATCAACAACAGTACACCCTCTGATTGAGGAGGAGTCCTGTGACAGGGTGCAGAAACGAAGGAGCAGAGAGAAGTAGATTTGGAGTTACCGAGTCTTTCCAGGGCTCAGAGGGAATGATAAATGTCAGGAGGAAACTTTCAGCACGCATTTGATCTTTTCTTCTCTCTTTTCTCTCTCTTTCTCTCTGTTCAAGTGGGAGGGAGGTCAAGAGGGAAGGGGGAGTTAGGTCACGGTACAGTAGAGTTTGTGTGTGCATGGCTCTGTGTGCGTACGAGACTGTGTGTGTGTGCGCGGATGTGTGTGAGCTTCCGCTGGCTGTTTGTGCTTATGCATGACTCTGTGTGTGTGCGCAACTGTATGTGTGAGTGTGCGTCTGTTTCTGTGTGTGTGCTCCCTTGTGTGTCTGTTTGTGTGTATGACTTAGAGGAGAGTAGAGGAGAGGAGAGTAGTTATTTTAATGGAGCGTGTGTTGAGGGCTGTATGGGGAGGAGGGGCTGTAATAAAGTCTGTAGTCCTTCCACCTGGTTCAGCCAGCCGCTGCCAGACACTACCTCCTGCAGAGGCTCTTACACAGCCTGATGAAGAAGAATGGATGAGGGCTGGATATGAGGTTTGGATTAGGTTTTTTTCAGCACCATAAAGACGGATGGATAAAGGGTAGAGCCTTTTAGAATGTATTTTCTTTCAAACACTTTGAGCATTTGATTAAGCATTCCAGATGGTGGGGGGGGGTTTGCACTTTTGGGACTATTCCATTACTCCGTCAAGCGCAATGACAGAGAAGTAAAAAGACAGAGACCTAGATGTCTAGATGCACAAGAAACATAAAACACCCATGATCTTGTGTAACTGACTCTCCCTTTCCTAAATTATACAACAGCGTTAAGGCCTGGGAGATAATCTGGCCTTCTCAAAGGCTCACATTGCCTTAATCCCAATCCACAGGACACAACCTCAACCTCAAACTAGCAGCTGTTCACAGCTGGTCACCGGAAACTTAACTACCACCAACCCACACGCTATTGGGTGTAAAGCAGGGATGGAACCAGTTCAGGGAACACAACCAAAAACCAGGAAAAAAAATAATAATTCAGAGGAAACGGAAACAGAACCGCGAACAAAAGTGATCTCCGTTATTTTAAAAACTTGAGAACCGGTTAATAATGTTATTTTTTGTTCCTGCACATATCTGACCAATCAAACATGTTAACATCTAGCTTACCCGTTCCATACCAAAATGATCAATCTGCACTAACTGGTGGAGTAAATTCACGAGCTAAATGTAAATACTATGTTCGTTTCACAGGTTAAAATATAAACGAAATGGAACTTTTATGAACTGTACATTTTTGGGGGGTTTGAACAGGTTCAGAACTTTATTATGCTGTTCGTGAACAAAAAAAAATAGCGGTTCTGTTCGGAACGAAATAATTGGAAAATAATTTTGGTTCCAACCCCTAGTGAAAATAGTAATATTTTTTTTATTTATTTAACTAGACATGTCAGTTAAGAACAAATTCTTATTTTCAATGACGGCCTAGGAACAGTGTGTTAACTGCCTTGTTCAGGGGCAGAATGACAGATTTGTACCTTCTCAGCTCGGGGATTTGAACTTGCAACCGGTTACTAGTCCAACGCTCTAACCACTAGGCTACCCTGCCGCCCCAAATATATAGTGTATATAGTGTACATGTATGCCGTATGCCATGTTGTGTCATGCGGTGTCTCATTGTTAAGCCATGTTGAAACCATGCTATCATGCAATGATAATTCCAGTGTTCCCCCTATATTCATTTAAACCAAAGAATTGGATGCAATTAAAAATATATACAGTACCAGTCAAAAGTTTGGACACACCTACTCATTCCAGGGTTTTTCTTTATTTTAAGTATTTTCTACATTGTAGAATAATAGTGAAGACATGAAAACTATGAAATAACACATATGGAATCATGTAGTAACCAAAAAAGTGTTAAACAAATCCAAATAGATGTTATATTTGAGATTCTTCAAAGTAGCCACCCTTTGTCTTGATGACAGCTTTGCACACTCTTGTTGACATATCAACATCAACTGTTCAGAGGAGACTGCGTGAATCAGGCCTTCATGGTCGAATTGCTGCAAAGAAACGACTACTAAAGGACACCAATAATAATAAGAGATTTGCTTAGGCCAAGAAACACGAGCAATGTACATTAGACCGGTGGAAATCTGTACTTTGGTCTGATGAGTACAACTTTGAGATATTTGGTTCCAACCGACGAGTCTTTGTGAGACGCAGAGAAGGTGAACAGATGATCTCTGTATGTGTGGTTCCCATCGTGAAGCATGGATGAGTAGGTGTGATTCAAGCCACACTTAACCAGCATGGCTACCACAGCATTCTGCAGCGATACGCCATCCCATCAGGTTTGCGCTAGATGACCTGGCCTCCACAATCACCCGACCTCAACCCAATTGAGATGGTTTGGAGTTGAACCGCAGAGTGAAGGAAAAGCAGCCAACAAGTACTCAGCATATGTGGGAACTACTCCAAGACTGTTGGAAAAGCATTCCAGGTGAAGCTGGTTGAGAGAATGCCAAGAGTTCATAGTTTTGTTGTCTTCACTATTATTCTACAATGTAGAAAATATCACATCCCATAGTGAATACAGACACAGTCACAATCTACATATTGTAGATAGACATACAGAGCATTCGGAAAGTATTCAGACCCCTTGACTTTTTCCACATTTTGTTATGTTACAGCCTTATACTAAAATGTATACAATTGTTTTACCTGAATAGGTTCTTGGGTTAGTCTCATAGGTCCTATGCATTCTTCTGTGGCTGTTACCTGGAACACAACCAGAGAGAGAGAGAGATGGAATGAGTTCAAGCTCAAATAAAAACAACAAAACAATGAATACCTAGAGTAAAAACAGACGAGAGAGCAGGAGTAAAACATGAAACATAGAAAAAGAGGAAACAGAGTACTGCTTACCATTTTACCCTCTTCTTTGAGTACCATACATGCCCTGAACCTCTCTCTCGCTATCGCTTTCCCCCTCTCTCTCTCTTTCTTTCTCTCTCTGTCTCACCAGCTAGTACTCCATGAGCAGGTATTCCTGAGTAAAAAAACAGAAGCTCTACACTCCTGAGCAAACCTTGGTTAGCTTACTGAACAATGTTACTGTTCCAACTATAGCAGGAAGGATTTCTGGCTACTGGACTATCGACTAATGGCTTAGGATGTTCCACGCACACACTATTAGTGACGCAGCAAGACCAGGTACGTTACAAGCCTCTTTAAAGAGTATTAAGGGATACAGACAGACAGGTGTATGTGAGTAATGCCTTGTGGAGGAGCAGTACTGACTGTAGTTAACCCAGCTTAAAAAATGACATGCACATGGGTCGTTCCTCCAATTCGGTGCCTTTTGAGAAGTGTGACTTGGTGAGAAAAAAAACATTTGATGTCATATAATTTTAACATTCTGTCATAAAGAACACATGTTCCACTTCTACCTCTCAAGAGATTAAAATAAAAAATGCCTATAAAAAGTGCCTATTAAGTGCCAAATAAAGTAACAGGGTTGACTGTAACAGGGTTGACCATTTCACCTTAAATCAGCCATAAATCCTCTTGTTACAGGGGGAATGGAAGCTAGTTGTGTGCAACAGAGAGGGGCAATTGAATGCAAGATTATTGTTTATTTATATATATATATATATATATATATATATATATATATATATATATATATATATATATATATTTAAACATTCCTAGCCTGTCTGGGTTGACGTGTTATGCTTGAAAACAGCCGAAAAGAACCAGCTCATCTGCTTTTACACTAGGATTTGACTATTTGATGTTCAATGTTTTTTTGTTTTTTTTTATAAATATTTTAAAAGGAATAGTTTCATCATATTAAAATGAAAGTTCAGTTCACGTAACAGGGTTGACATTAAACTGTAAACGTAAATGAATCACCATGAAATAAATAATCATCTTCAGAAATAACTTTGTCAAAGCAACAAAATAACTAGGGCTTTACAATGAAGGTGAACACTTGTAGAAATGTTGGGGTTAAGTGGGTTTAAATCTTCCTAGAAGTCACAGATGGTGCACAGAGGGACATGTCAAAATGCAGAATTTTGGCACTTTAGCAAGTCTTTATTCAAATAAAAAAATCAGATTTATTGAATTCTCCATGTGGTCTATATTAAAGGGCACTTCATTTAATATAACAGGCTTTTTTAAATTCAATATTGGTGTACAATTTCTCCTTAAAATACCAAAGGGAAGCAAAAGGCACTGATTTCGTTGAACGACCCACATCGGTGGCAATGACATCTCAGACCAATACCCAAGTCTCCACATATGCAGTATTTCACGTTGACCCATATCTGTCTCTGTGCCTCTCTGGACACCTGTCATTATCTGTTTATCACAGCTCATCACGGCTCATTGACTGAGTACTGTGTTAATTGTCCCTCTTGGCCTCCCTTACAGAGTTGAATGAGGCCAGCTCTGCAGTCACATTCAATGGATAAGGGACTGTTTGTGTTAGTTTGTGGGGACATCAGTTAGGATCTGATGTATGGCCAACAATGTATGGCGATTAGTGCCAACAATGAGCTCATCAGGTCTCTTGTGCCCTGTCTCTGTGTCTCCTATGGTTCCTGAACTATGTCGGTGTAGGAGGACAGAGAGGGGCATAGAGGAATGTATAGAGAGTGTATAGAGAATGTATAGGGAGTGTATAGAAAGTGTATAGAGTGTGTATAGAGAGTGTATAGAGAGTTTAGAAGGGTGTATAGAGAGTGTATAGAGAGTATTGAAGGGTGTATAGAAAGTGTATAGAGAGTGTATAGAGAGTCTAGAATGGTGTATAGAAAGTGTATAGAGTGTGTATAGAGAGTGTATAGAGAGTTTAGAAGGGTGTATAGAGAGTGTATAGAGAGTATTGAAGGGTGTATAGAAAGTGTATAGAGAGTGTATAGAGTGTATAGAGAGTGTATAGAGAGTATAGAAGGGTGTATAGAAAGTGTATAGAGGGTGTATAGAGTGTATAGAAGGGTGTATAGAGTGTATAGAAGGGTGTAGGCTAGAGGGTGTGTGGACAAAACCACAGGCAGCAGTCTCTCATCTAACCACTGTCATAGAGTGACTGGACTCTAGAACCTGAGGTAGTGCTGAGCGAAAAAAAACTCAAAAAAGTAAATGTTTTTATTAAACAACTAATTGACCGATGTCGGTTCAATGATTTGAATTCCATTTCGATTTTTTTGTTTGTGAGAAATGAACTAATTCACAAGAGAAATCATGTCAAGAAATATGTGGGATGCTGGACTGAAGGGAGTTTAATCAAATATTCAACCTAGTTCAGTGCAGAAACGTGCCTGTTTTTTTCTGGCTCGGGCAGAGACGGATGAGAGAGGAAGAGGTGAACCAAGAGATTTCACTCTCGCAAAAATCTGTACAAAATAAGCCCAATGAGTATCTATGGGCTTATTTTGGACGTAAGCTTGTCGCCTGCCTTCCCGCCTTTGGGAAAACGACTCCCATTGTAAGAGCGGAGACATGAGCATCTTGTCATTATATACAGATCTCTGGACGGATACAGTTTTACACCTGCTACATTAGGTTAGATACACACAGACCGCATAGACCGCATGAGAGAGGAATGTACAAAACACAATGACAGAGACAGAAAGTATGTGAAAGTATGCCTTATCTACTTTATTTATTTTTATTTAACTAGGCAAGTCAGTTAAAAACTTCTTCAGGATTGGTGGGTCCCCCGTGGGACGGTTGAGCTAACGAAGGCTAATGTGATTAGCATGAGGTTGTAAGTAACAAGAACATTTCCCAGGACATAGACATATCTGATATTGGCAGAAAGCTTAAATTCTTGTTAATCTAACTGCACTTTCCAATTTACTGTAGCTATTACAGTGAAAGAATACCATGCTATTGTTTGAGGAGAGTGCACAGTTTTGAACATGAAAAGTTATTAATAAACAAATTTGGCACATTTGGGCAGTCTTGATTCAACATTCTGAACAGAAATGCAATGGTTCATTGGATAAGACTGAAACGTTGCATATACGTTTCTGCCATCTAGTGGCCAAAATCTAAACTGCACATGGGCTGGAACAATACATTATGGTCTTTCTCTTGCATTTCAAAGATGATGGTACAATTTTTTTTTTTTTTTAAACGGTTGTTTTTTCCATTGTTAATATATTTTACCAGATCTAATGTTTTATATACTCCTACATTCCTTTCACATTTCCACAAATTTCAAAGTGTTTCCTTTAAAATGGTACCAAGAATATGCATAACCTTGCTTCAGGGCCTGAGCTTCAGGCAGTTAGATTTGGGTATGTCATTTTAGGTGAAAATTGAAAAAAAGGGGCCGATCCTTAAGAACAAATTCTTATTTACAATGACAACCTACCCCGGCCAAACCCTAACCCGGACAACGCTAGGCCAATTGTGCACTGCCCTATGGGACTCCCAATCACAGCCGGGTGTAATACAGCCTGGAATCAAACCAGGGTCTGTAGTGACGCCTAGCATTGAGATGCAGTGCCTTAGACCACTGCGCCACTCAGGAGCCCTTTGAAGAACTAGTAAAATGATGTTGTTGACAGCTCTGCAGCATACTTAGCCAGGCTAGCTAAAAAGGATGACTAAAGACAGTACAGTATGGGGAGCACATAGATAACGTTAGATGGTCTGGCTGGCTGACTGCTACTACCTGAGCAGAGATGAGATATAATCAAAATAATAAAGTCATCAAATAAAAACGAAGTAATATACACAACTTAAATATTTTATTATTTCATAGTAATTTCCTATTTTTCAATTGATGTCTACCCAATGTGGACCTGACAGAGACAATGGAATATTTTCAAAGTTTTGGCAATTGAATGTTCACAATTGTTTGTTTTGAAATTTCCATTAAAAAGCTCTAAAATCAATGTAATGTCATTATTTCATGATGCATTTAATGTAAAAAAAGATCAAAACCGAAATCGAAAAACCTTTATTATTTTGTAATAATCTAACTGAAACCGAACCAACCTAAAAAAAACACTAATCGCTCAGTACTATTAAGCAGAGACAGGTTAGAGCATAATTCTCTCTCTCTGTTTCTCTCTCTCTGTTTCTCTCTCTCTTTTCATGTAGTGTCCAATTATTCTGACCTATATGCTTCCACAGTGCTGTGTATGTGTTGTAGCGCTGGCTCAGACAAAAACCAAAAACGATGGTTCCCTGAAAGCTCTCAGATACATTAGCACACTCTCTCACACAAAAACAACAAAACAGATGCAACCTCTCCACTCTAAAATCTCTTCTAGCCTTTTATCAGACCACCTGGTAGCTGACACCTCCCTCCCTGCCTGCCTGCCTGCCTGCCTGCCTGCCTCCCTGCCTGCCTGTCTGTTCTGTGTGTGTGTGTGTGTGTGTGTGTGTGTGTGTGTGTGTGTGTGTGTGTGTGTGTGTGTGTGTGTGTGTGTGTGTGTGTGTGTGTGTGTGTGTGTGTGTGTGTGTGTGTGTGTGTGTGTGTGTGTGTGTGTGTTCATGACAGGAAATATGAAGCCATAAGCAACCATCAAGGTCACATTACTGCATCATAACGACAGGTACACATCTCTCACTGCATTCACAATGACTTTCAATTACAGTTACAGTCAGTAATCTACATACAGTGGGGTCCGAAATTATTGACACCCTTGATAAATGATCAATAATGACAGTATAAAATAAATCATTCAAATACTGATCTATATTGTATGATCAAAAAATTGGGAAATTATAGTATTTTACAATTGCTCAGAGAAAGAGGTTTTGTTTAAAAAGTTGTACTTTTTTTTTTTAAAGACAGGGGTCAACATTATTGACACCCCTAAAGTTTAGTTTTTGGTCCCATATTCCTATCACGCAATGACTACATCAAGCTTGTGACTCTACAAACTTGTTGGATGCATTTGCTGTTTGTTTTGATGTGTTTCAGATTATTTGGGGCCCAATAGAAATGAATGAGAAATAATGTATTATGTCATTTTTTAGACCCTTTTATTGTAAATAAGAATATAATGTTTATAAACACTTCTAAATCCTGAAAGTAACTCTCAGGAGATACCTTGCGTGTGTTGGGCATTCATTCTTATGCCCTATAGAGGGCGAACACTACCTTTGAATGGCTTACCGTCTGTAGCCTAATTTATAATTCTGGGCTATACCAACTCAAGTAATAATGACAGACGCAATATCTCCTTTACAATACTTAAAATGAATGCTTTTGTTTAATTATGTACACATAAGAATAAACATATTGAAGTATAAACATATGTTTACGCAAACAAGAAAAGGCTCATCCAGAGGGAATCTTAAATCTCTTTTACCTCATTTCTACCAGCATGTTAAACGGGCAACCATAGGGAAAAAAACTCTGGACCACCTTTACTCCACACACAGACACGCGTACAAAGCTCTCCCTCGCCCTCCATTTGGCAAATCTGACTATCCTCCTGATTCCTGCTTACAAGCAAAAACTAAAGGAAGAAGTACCAGTTACTTGCTCAATAAGGAAGTGGTCAGATGACGCAGATGCTAAGCTACAGGACTGTTTTGCTAGCACAGACTGGAATATGTTCTGGGATTCTTTCGATGGCATTGAGGAGTACACCACATCATTCACTGGCTTCATCAATAAGTGCATTGATGATATCGTACCCACAGTGACCGTACGTACATACACTAACCAAAAGCGTTAAAATCTAGCACAAAATTTACCCTTGCAATAAATTCATGGATTTAGAGGACATATGCCATTTCAGTGATAAAGAAGGAGAAACTATTAACTATTAAACTATTAGTTGTGGCCAAAAGTTTTGAGAATGGCACAAATATACATTTTCACAAAGTCTGCTGCCTCAGTTTGTATGATGGCAATTTGCATATACACCAGAATGTCATGAAGAGTGATCAGATGAATTGCAATTAATTGCAAAGTCCCTATTTGCCATGCAAATGAACTGAATCCCCAAAAAACATTTCCACTGCATTTCAGCCCTGCCACAAAAGGACCAGCTGACATCATGTCAGTGATTCTCTCGTTAACACAGGTGTGAGTTTTGACGAGGACAAGGCTGGAGATCCCTCTGTCATGCTGATTGAGCTCGAATAACAGACTGGAAGCTTCAAAAGGAGGGTGGTGCTTGGAATCATTGTTCTTCCTCTGTCAACCATGGTTACTTGCAAGGAAACACGTGCCGTCATCATTGCTTTGCACAAAAAGGGCTTCACAGGCAAGGATATTACTGCCAGTAAGATTGCACCTAAATCAACCATTTATCGGATCATCAAGAACTTCAAGGAGAGCAGTTCAATTGTTGTGAAGAAGGCTTCAGGGCGCCCAAGAAAGTCCAGCAAGTGCCAGGACCGTCTCCTAAAGTTGATTCAGCTGCGGGATTGGGGCACCACCAGTACAGAGCTTGCTCGGGAATGGCAGCAGGCAGGTGTGAGTGCATCTGCACGCAAAGTGAGGCCAAGACTTTTGGAGGATGGATCGGTGTCAAGAAGGGCAGCAAAGAAGCCACTTCTCTCCAGTAAAAATATCAGGTCCGGATTGATATTCTGCAAAAGGTACAGGGATTGGACTGCTGAGGACTGGGGTAAAGTCATTTTCTTTCTTGAATCCCCTTTCTGATTGTTTGGGGCATCTGGAAAAAAGCTTGCCCGGAGAAGACAAGGTGAGTGCTTCCATCAGTCCTGTGTCATGCCAACAGTAAAGCATTCTGAGACTATTAATGTGTGGGGTTGCTTCTCAGCCAAGGGAGTGGGCTCACTCACAATTTTGCCTAAGAACACAGCCATGAATAAAGAATGGTACCAACACATCCTCCGAGAGCAACTTCTCCCAACCATCCAGGAACAGTTTGGTGATGAACAATGTCTTTTCCACTATGAAGGAGCATCTTGCCATAAGGCAAAAGTGATAACTAAGTGGCTCGGGGAACAAAACATTGATATTTTGGGTCCATGGCCAGGAAACTCCCCAGACCTTAATCCCATTGAGAACTGGTCAATCCTCAAGAGGCGGGTGGGCAAACAAAAACCCACAAATTCTGACAAACTCCAAGCATTGATTATTGTGGCCCAGAAGTTAATTGGCAGCATGCCAGGGCGGATTGCAGAGGTCTTGAAAAAAAAGGGTTAACACTGCAAATATTGACTCTTTGCATCAACTTCATGCAATTGTCAATAAAAGCCTTTGACACTTATGAAATGCTTATAATTATACTTCAGTATTCCATAGTAACATCTGACAAAAATATCTAAAGACACTGAAGCAGCAAACTTTGTGGAAATTAATATTTGTGTCATTCTCAAAACTTTTGGCCACGACTGTACACATTTTTTATGAGTGTGACTCTGTGAAGTTATTTTGGAGCGAGTTAAGTATTTAAATGTTTTATTTCATCAAAAAGACCCATGTACTTACAATGAAAGATGTAATATGTTATTATTAAAATGAAAACAAAACCACTGAATTAGTCGTGAATTTCTTCATTCTCTCTGGTAAACAAAAACAAATATTTGAAATCTGTCCCTAAATGCAATATATTTTTACTTGAAATCCAACATCTAATAAAATCTCTAGAATTAGTCAATAACAAAAAAAACACTGTATTCTTAGAACTCTATCCTAACTGTTTGCACAACTGTTTACACAACTGTTTACACAACTGTACAACTGGCTTTTTATCTTTTTTTACATTTATTTTCTTTAAGGAACTTTAACTTTTGAAAGTCAATTCTTGTGATTAAAATTGTACTTTTAATGCTATTTTATGTTTATTCAAAAAAAAATATACAGTGAGGGAAAAAAGTATTTGATCCCCTGCTGATTTTGTACGTTTGCCCACTGACAAAGAAATTATCAGTCTATAATTTTAATGGTAGGTTTATTTGAACAGTGAGAGACAGAATAACAACAAAAAAATTCAGAAAAACGCATGTGAAAAATGTTAGAAATTGAATTGCATTTTAATGAGGGAAATAAGTATTTGACCCCCCTCTCAATCAGAAAGATTTCTGGCTCCCAGGTGTCTTTTATACAGGTAACGAGCTGAGATTAGGAGCACACTATTAAAGGGAGTGCTCCTAATCTCAGTTTGTTACCTGTATAAAAGACACCTGTCCACAGAAGTAATCAATCAATCAGATTCCAAACTCTCCACCATGGCCAAGACCAAAGAGCTCTCCAAGGATGTCAGGGACAAGATTGTAGACCTACACAAGGCTGGAATGGGCTACATGACCATCGCCAAGCAGCTTGGTGAGAAGGTGACAACAGTTGGTGCGATTATTCGCAAATGGAAGAAACACAAAAGAACTGTCAATCTCCCTCGGCCTGGGGCTCCATGCAAGATCTCACCTCGTGGAGTTGCAATAATCATGAGAACGATGAGGAATCAGCCCAGAACTACACAGGAGGATCTTGTCAATGATCTCAAGGCAGCTGGGACCATAGTCACCAAGAAAACAATTGGTAACACACTACGCCGTGAAGGACTGAAATCCTGCAGCGCCCGCAAGGTCCCCCTGCTCAAGAAAGCACATATACATGCCCGTCTGAAGTTTGCCAATGAACATCTGAATGATTCCAGAGGACAACTGGGTGAAAGTGTTGTGGTCAGATGAGACCAAAATGGAGCTCTTTGGCATCAACTCAACTCGCCGTGTTTGGAGGAGGAGGAATGCCTGCCACTCAGGCCCAGAAAATAGGATATGCACATAATTAGTACTATTGGATAGGAAACACTCTGAACTTTCTAAAAGTGTTAAAATAATGTATGTGAGTATAACAGAACTGATATAGCAGGCGAAAACCAGAGGAAAATCCATTCGGATTTGCAGTTTTTTTTGTACATGACCTTTTAGTCCAGGCTGCCTATTGATTTCTATGTTATGCAGGACTGAGACTGCAGTACCTATGGCTTCCTCTAGATGTCAACAGTCTTTATACAGAGTCTGGAGGCTCTAGCACTAAGCAGAACAGATAGGAAGAGGAAGTAGTGAAGGGGCAACATTTGTCAACAACGTTTCGCGGGCGCGAGATTGCGCCCCACTTTATTTTCCTTTCCTATCGTTCACGTTATCGTCCGGTTTTTTTGTTAGAAAAAGTAATGTATTATATCCATAAATCTCTGTTTGGTTGGCGCGTTAGAATGAGAAAATACAGCCTCCAATCGTCCATTGAAACGTGAAGAGAACTCGTTCAACTTATACCTATAAACTTGTCCAAGAACAATCAAACATCCTTTTTAATGTATCCTTAGGAACACTTTTCTGTATAAATAGCATAATACTTCAACCGGAATATAAACTGGGCGATAAGAACGGATAAAAACAAAGGACGCGCCTGGCGTGAGCGCGCGTTGTCTTGTAAAGGGCACCTATGGGGCCACTTCCTGATTCCTCTTCTTCTCTGCTCTAATGCATCTAAAAAAAATCTGAACACTTTCTCGAGACTGTTGACATCCAGAGGAAGCGATAGGTACTGCATTCATATGCCCTTATATGGACATTTTCAAAAGGGAGGTGTTCCCAATGAGGCACTCAGTCAAAACCACTTTTTCCAGGACAGAAATTCCTCGGGGTTTCGCCTGCCATATCCGTTCTGTTTTACTCACAGACAAATGGTTAACACTTTTAGAAAATTCAGAGTGTTTCCTATCCAATGGTACTAAATATGTGCATATCCTAATTTCTGGGCCTGAATGGGAGGCAATTTAATTGGTCAGTAGGGATGGTGCTAGGTTTCTTTCAGACGTGACGTTTGGCATTCAGGCCAAATAGTTAAATCTGGGTTTCTCAAGGCCTGAGAGTCTTGAGGTGCCTTTTGGTAAACTCCAAGTGGGCTGTCATGTGCCTTTTACTGAGGAGTGGCTTATTCTCCACAGTCTTGCCACTAAAGAACCTCCAGTCTTACTACTGGAAGAGGGCATTTTAACTCACACACACATGCACATGCATACACGCACACAAACAACTATAAATCAGGTCTATGTCACTCATAGATAATGATAGTTAGTCATGAGTGTGAATGTATCCTTTCAAGCTCCACCTGATACTTCATCACCTATCCATCACAACAACATAGTCTCATTTCAATGTAGGGGAATGGACCTGAACCTGGATGACCTGGCAACAAATCTGCCAGGGTACTCGTGATACAAGTCAGTATTCGACGTCCATCCACGTCTGAGGATGTGGGGAGATTATGTGGAAACTGGCCACTAGGGGCAACAGTGAGCACCATTACCTTCAAGTAGGTTTTGCTAGTGCTTTGTGGACGGGGATGGCGGATGGGCTAAAGGTTGCATGTTCAAATCCAGCGATAGAAAGTCGTTATTAAAATGTTTGTTTGAAGCCTATCCCTAACCTTAACCCCTTAAACCTTAAAAGTTTTCGGAGTTAATGCTTAAACTTAACCTTAAACACTTCAAAATCTGACGTTTGCAACAACTTTGAAATATGTGTGAGTAGTAACTGATGCTAAGCAAGATATGAGCACTGTACTGTTTGCACTGGGATTAGTGACCTGACAGCATCTAAAACCAATGCTACCTTTTTATCTGGTGCTGCACACTGGCCCTTTAACACACACACACGCACACGCACACACACACACACATACACACACTATACAGCTATGCACGGAAGCACACCCTTATTGCCATTGATGAATGTGTGTGTGTGTGTATGTGATTGTGTGTGCCTTTCACCTAAAGCTTAATACCAACAAGCACACTTGACAACTTTCAACCTCTCCTAAGATGGTTATAAGGAACAGAAGCACTGAGTACTAGTGGACAAAATACAACTAACCCTCTGCCGTATGTCACATAAGACCCCAAAAGAAAAACATATGATTTGTTTCTCTCTGTACAGATGTCGGCTCTTGGTTATACTGACTGGAATTACACACCTCTTTCAAACCATGAAGCTGGGAGAGAACACGTGATGGTTCATTGATTTGTGCAGGACAGTGATTTAATAGGCTAATAGGTGTGCTAGGTCTACTGAAATAGATGAATGGGGTTGTCAACCGAGCCAGACATTCACATTCAAATATTTTAGAACTTCCCTCTTTCTGAATTTTTAACAGATATGTATTTCCATTTCTGTCATAAACGCCAGAAATATTGGCATGTGTGGTGACCATTAGACGTTTTTCTCCCACTACTTTCCCACTAACCAAAAGATCACTGGTTCGAATCCTGAGCCGTGAAAAGGTGAAAACAAGTATGACGCTGTGCCTTTGAGCAAGTCACTTAACCCTAATTCCTCCTGGAAGTCGCTCTGGATAAGAGCGTCTGCTAAAACGACTAAAATGTAAGAATTCAGTTTGAGTCGTCAGCAAAGATTTCAGAGCCTCCTGAAGTTATAACAAATAATAATTGATTCAACTTTTATAGCGCTATTCATTACATAAATAATCTCAAAGCGTTTTGAAGCAACAAAAAAAGACAAGTAATTTAGAAAAAGAACAGCAACGACATCATTCATGAGATAGAAAGTCATGAGAGGGTCAGGAAAGTGATGGGCAGCTAGCTGACTTGTATGGAGGGTTTGTGTGAGAGATGAGTTGTAGTTGTGAGCTTGTGACAGAGGTTACATATGAGGTAGAAATTAGGTCAAGACTTAGACTCCTGAAGACCATGGGCCTGCAAGACCCATTACTTATGCAGATATTAAGAAAACAAAACAAACGTGTTACACACAGTGCACACACTGCGGGGTCGGAAACAACCGGAAGCATCCGGATTTCAGGGGAAATGGAAAGAGAGCCTGTGATGCGACCTCCGGTTTTGAAAGTTAACAAAGCGACACTCCAGTTTAACTCCTCCTCCATATTTACTAGATTGGTTCAACAGTGCAGAAGAGGGCTTCAGTCATTTATTTTTTTTGGTCCGCTACAAATTAGAAATAAATCCTGAAATAAGTTCACCCTTAAGCTTAATGTACCAGGAAGGCAGTAATAGTTTACTAGCTTCCGAAACCCACAATGCTTCATGTGCTAGTGGTGGAAGCAGGACTGAGGCGATAAACACGTGCAGTGCCGTTAGCTCCGAAGATATCCTCAAGGCCATCAAAGATTTGAATGCAGAATTCTCTACAAACTTGAAAATGTACTGTCTGCAGTGGACAACGTTAAATAGGAAGTCAAAGAATGTGCTGGGCAAATCTCTCAGGCTGAGGTACGCATCTCTGGAACCGAAGACAACATTATAGCCCTGCAGGCAACGATCACCGCTCTTGAGGAAAAGGTTGACTAGTTGATTTGGAGGGCCGCAGCAGGAGATCTAACTTGAGACTAGTACATCTCCCTGAAGGCGCAGAGGGGAGCGTTCTTAAACTATAAAGATAAGATGCGCGTGGTGAATGCAGCCAGGGCAAAAGGGAGAGTACTCTATAAGAATTGGCAAGTTATGTTTTTCCTAGATCTCTCCATGGAAGTCCACAAGCAGCAGAAATGCTTAGACAGTGTCAAGCAGCAGCTACGGGCTAAGGCTATCCGATATGGAATCATCTTTCCAGCGCCTGAGGGTCTCCCACAGCGATCGTTCCTACATTTTTGAAACACCAGCCGAGGTGGAGCAGTTTCTTGAGAAGCTAGGCAGAGGTGTGGAAGCGGAGAAACGCGGAAGAAGAGGCAATAGCAACGTAAAGTTAAACTTGTCTAAACAGGTATTTAAAGTTTGAGCCAGTTCACCGTGTTATAATTTATCTAGTTACATAGTAGCACTGTCTATTGAACTATAATAACATGGCCAGTTTACAAGTAAGCCTTATTATAATTGTATGTACCATGAAGCTTTGTTTTTATGCATCGGAACATCTTGGTGCGGGTTTGTTTTATTTAGGCCTAAATGAGGCTAGATCGGTGGTCTTATATTCTGTCTCACTCCTGGTATTTTGTTTGGTTCTTTGTTAAATGGTGAACATAATAGTGTAATGACAAGTGGCGGGGCAGAAGAGGGGAAAAACCGAAGAGGCAGAGGCGTCTCCTCACGTGTGTGTGGATCTGTTGAGCACCTTATACCGAGTGTCACTGAGAGGTGGAGGGGGAGGTCTGTTAGAGACTTTGGGGTAAGAGGGTTAATCACATGTTCGTGGTTGATTGTTAGGCATGTGTTTTTGTACAATGACGTGCTTTAAAGCGTCCTTTGTGTTTTTGTTTATGGTGATAACAGAGGTCTATTGGTATATTAGCCTGATCCAATGTGCTCTTATGGGGCAATGTTCTAGTTCAAGTGTCCCTGGTAAACTCGATAAGTCATAATGTTAAGGTTAAATTTACATCCTGGAAGTGTAGGGGATTAAATAAAATTGCCAAAATAAAATATGTAATAAGTAGATGAAAACAACTTCAGATCATAGATCTACAAGATTATATTTTTGAAGAATCACATCTATTATCTGGCGACATTCCTAAGATACGCAAGAGGTGGCCTGGACATGACATTGCAGCCTCATTTAGTTCCCATGCAAGGGGACTTATTATTCTTATCCATAAGTCCATTCCATATCAGATATTGCAAACAATTTGTGATCCCACTGGCAGATATATTATTATACGGGGTACCTAGCAGTCCGAGCAGTTGAATTGAATTAATGTGTGTGGTCCCAATGAAGACGACTCTAAATTCTTTAATGGTTTGTTTTTAAACCTTTCCACACATTCAGGTAAATATATTGTTGCAGGAGACTTTAATTGCACTTTAGATCCTGTTAAAGATCGCACTTCCGGTTTCGAACTACTCCCACACCCAATCTAGGAAAACAATACAGCATTTTATGAAGGATTTAAACTTAATAGAGATTTGGAGAGAAATGAAACCAGATGATGTGGAATACTCCTGTTACTCTAGCACTCACCAGACCTATTCCCGAATCTACAATTTTTTTTATCTCAGCAGCAGTATGCTCTAAAATTGAAGATTTCTTTTATGATAGCATTGTCCTCTCTGACCACGCTCCAGCTCTTATATATTCCGATTCTAATTTAGTAGGTGACCCACCCAAATGGCACTTCCAACCTAAATGGCTGCAAGATACAAGTTTTACAGAATACATTGGACAGCAAATTGACCTATACTTTTCAATTAATACAACACAGACTTCAGCTTGTACTAGATGGGAAGCCTATAAAGCTTTCATAAGGGGTCAAATTATAAATTGAATCAGCACCAAGTCAACAAATACTCGTCAAAAAATGAAATTACTTGAAACCAAAATTAAAACTCTGAAGAGAGACATTTTCCTCACTAATTCCACAGGTTCACACAAGGAGTTGCTCTTACTCAATATAACAGAATTTATGCGAGTAGAGCTGCAACAAGCTTATTGAGACTAAACCAATCATATTATGACCAGGGTGAAAAATCTGGGAAGTTGTTGGCCTAGTGAATCAAACAGCAGCAAGCAGAGAGAGCAATCAATTCAATTCAGGATGCAGAGGGGAGCTGTGACGGTAGACCCTCGGGAGATGAACAATACCTTTAAATCCTATTATGAAAAATGATATGCATCAGAGTATCCTCCTGAAACTGATACCCAGACTAGCTTTTTAGATAGATTGGAGTTTCCCAATATTTCAGATGAATCTAAGGATATTCTTAATGCTGAGCTGACTGTGGAGGAAATTTCCAATGCAATCAATAGCATGAAGGTGGGGAGGGCATCTGGTCCAGATGGGCTGCCCATTGACATCTACAAGAGATTTAAGAACAAACTGTTTACTCCCTTCCTGGAGATGTTTTTGGAATCTTATGAAAATGGTCTTCTGCACCCGTCTTTGAGAGGAGCTCTGATCACTCTGCTCCTAAAACCCGGAAAGCTGCATACCAAATGTGATTCCTATCGTGCTATTTCACTTTTGAATTCTGACACTAAGGTTCTTAGTAAAGCACTTGCGAGGAGGTTGGAGGGTTTTCTCCCGGATGTGTTGAGGACAGATGAGAGATAGAGAGAGGGAGACTCTTTCTCTCGCTTTCTCTCCTGGTAAGAGAAGGTATCATAGATGCTATTGAGTGTTGAAGCGCTGGTGATGAGCTCACTCTCTGGCTGCATTCACCACGCGCATCTTATCTTTATAGTTTAAGAACGCTTCCCTCTGCGCCTTCGGGGAGATGTACTAGTCTCAAGTTAGATCTCCTGCTGCGGCCCTCCAAATCAACTAGTCAACCTTTTCCTCAAGAGCGGTGATCGTTGCCTGCAGGGCTATAATGTTGTCTTCGGTTCCAGAGATGCGTACCTTTATTCAAGGTCATAATGTTAGGAGAGTGATAAATGTTCTACATGCTAGAATTGGGTCGTCAGACACTGCGATCCTGTATCTGGACCAGAGAAGGCCTTCGACAGGGTTGAGTGGCCCTACCTCTTTGAAGTGTTAACTCGTTTCGGTTGTGGTGAGAGCTTTTGTAAATGGATAAAGATACAATATACAAATCCCACTGAAGAGATCCTTACTACTAATTCAGTATCTAAACCTTTTGACATTTGCAGGGGTTCTAGGCAGGGCTGCCCTCTTTCTCCTCTCCTGTTTATCCTAGCCATTGAGCCTCTAGCCATAGCTGTTAGGTCCCACCCCAATATTTCAGGTATCAGAATAGATCAGATGGAACATCGAATTGCCCTTTATGCAGACAATGTAATTTTGTTTCTTACAGACTTGTGCAATTCCATACCCGCACTTCTGGACCTAATCAAAGAGTTTGGGGTGTTCTCGGGGATACAAAATAAATAACACAAAATCCTCAATTATGATGCTAAAGGAGGAGGAAAGATGTAGACCTACACCTCTGACATATTTTTTTAATGCAACGGAATGCTTTACATATCTCGGCATTCATATTGTGCCAGAGATTGACCTCATAGTCTCAACTAACTATGACCCTGTCGTAGATTCAATAACTCAATCGATAGATAGATGGTCATCTTTACCTATGTCTTTAATTGGCCGGATTAACATTCTCCCAGAACTGTTGTATCCCAGAGTTTGTTTGTCCATATTGTACCTACCGTATGACAGAGGGGGAGGGGCTCCATTTGCCTAATATCCAGTGGTACTACTGGGCAGCTCAGCTTCGCACTGCTATGTACCGTTTTACCTCCGAGTCTCTCCCTTCGTGGATGGAGATTGAAATGTCTTCAGTTGTACCCAAATCACCCCTTAACCTTTACATTTACTCAGCTGATAAGACACGATAAAAAAAATCATCCCTTTGTTTTTAATACGATCAGTTTGGTATGAGGTGCGGAAGTTACTTGGTGAAACGCATTCTTTGTCATGTTTTAGTTCTATCTGGGGAAACCACAGTTTCACTCCTGGGAGAGCTGATCCGGATTTTCAACTATGGGCCAGCAAATGTTTAAGGAAATTTCGAGACCTGTATAAAGAAGGTATTTTTATGTAATTTGAAGAACTCATAGCAAAATATGACATTCCTAGAAAACATTTAAAAAAAAAAAATATTTACAGCTAAGGAGCTTCCTCACGGCTGCCCAAAACCTAACAGAACCCCTTCTGTCCACTTTAGAAAATACGATCTCAACCCATTGTAATGATAAGGGTAGAATTTCAGCTCTATACAATATGCAAGTGTCTGGCTCAACCGAATCCTCTGCGCACAAACTGAACTCTTGGAAGGAAGATATTCGGGAGGACATAGTCTTGGACGAATGGAGGAGTATATGTACAAAGGCTCAGATACAGACTGTGAATACTCGGCTAAAACTGTTGCAATACATTTGGTTGATGTGAACATATGTAACCCCTGCTAAGTTAAATACGTTTAATAGTACAATTCCAGATATGTGCTACAAGTGCAATCACTCTAAAGGAACTCTGGTTCATTGTCTTTGGGACTGTGAGAAAATTGAAGATTTTTGGAAGGAGGTATCACATATGATATCCCAAATAGTATCAGTAAAATTGCCTCTCCATCCCAAAGTGTTTATCCTGGGGCTCTACCCAATCAATTCTCATAAAAAGAACCAAGTACAAACACTTGTGCTTGTTGCAAAACGCTTGATAGTTCTTGCCTGGAACAGTGTGAACAGGCCTAGTATTGCCCAATGGCTTAGGGGAATGTCGTCTTGCCTAACAATGGAAAATATAACATATACGGTTAAGTGTAAACAAGACACTTTTGAAAAGGTTTTGGGACCATTTTGGGATTCCGTTGAGCAGAGTGATGTGGGTGAAATATTGGCTAATGAAGGGAACTCTGGGTAGTGTAATATGCTTTGTGTGCATGTGGGGTGGAGGTGAATGATATCCGATTGGCTTGTGGCGCTGTGTTTTATCTGAAATTTGTCCCAAATATGTTCTATCCTATTGGATCAGACCACTGTAAAATGTCATTTTGGTGGTTTTATGCTTCTGTAACACTTTTGTTTTGTCTTAGATGTTTCATCATTTATTTATTTTTTATTGCTGTTAACTTTTGATGTGGTTTCGCTGTTATTTGTTTTTCATGTAATATTTCTGCTTATATAGGGCTTGTTAAAGAAGAAAAATCAATAAACATATTGTTTAAAAAATAAAACAGTGCAGAAGAGAACCTCCCCCAACTGTTCTTTTTTCTAGTTAGGACCAGAAATATATCTATTTATTTTCCACCTGCTACGTTAGGTTACATACAGTTTACTCAAGGAGCTATAGCACTACATCACACCTGTTAGAAAAAAAATAGACTAATCTTCCATTGATTATTTGAATCAAGTTAGGGCTGGGCTGTAACAAAACCCTGCATCCACAGAGTGGAGGTTCCCTACTGGACAGGCTGTGTGAGAAGCCCTGGAGTGTACAGAGTATAGCCCAACATCATCAGCCCTCTCACATGTGACTGTTCACTTCACAACCCTGCACTGTGGCTCTGTCCACAGGGGTAAACAACAACTGCTCTTACACACACACACACACACACACACACACACACACACACACACACACACACACACACACACACACACACACACACACACACACACACACACACACACGCATGCACGAACGAATGCGCACACACGCACACACACACACACACACACACACACACACACACACACACACACACACACACACACACACACACACACACACACACACACCAGTGTTTGGGTGGCTTTTCAACAACATGACTGAGGTCCTGTAGGGAATAGAGTGAGCTCATCACCAGCGCTTCAACACTCAATAGCATCAATGATACCTTCTCTTACCAGGAGAGAAAGCGAGAGAAAGAGTCTCCCTCTCTCTATCTCTCATCTGTCCTCAACTCATGATACAGATCTATAAAGGCCATTCAGTTATTAGGCCATAACAACAATAAGCCATCGTATATCATTACACTTCACAAGGTATGGCTTCACAGGCCTCCCTCCCACTGTGCTAGACAATTACGTAAACGTGGGTCCGAATCGGCCACATTCAGGCCTGATGTCCATTGGAATGGACGATCCGCAATGTGAACGTGAAAGGTTATCTCAGCCTCATTAGAAGTGGTGAAAGGAGTTCAATAATGTGATGATGCTGCGTTGATCTGCCCTCATGCTTTACTCCCAAACACACACAGACATACGGCGTGTGTTGACAAGCTCCTCATGTTTACAACCCGTTTCTCAGATGTCCATATGTCATCCAGCCCAGCCAGCCCTGTCACGTCACATGTTACTTTGTCACTAGACTCTCGGTGACACCCTTTGTGAAGCCCGTTACCCCTCTGTTATACGACCCACATAACACTGTGTCATACTGATGACATTACAGATGAAAGATGTCAGTCAGTCAGTCGGTCAGTTAATTAGTCAGTCAGTCTGTCTATCTATCAATTAGTCAATAATGTTTTATTTGTATAACGCTGTTAGTACACTGATACATTTGTCACATAGTTCCTAACAGCAAGCCCGGCCTATGCCCTCAGAGAGCAGAAAGTGCACCTATCAGACAGTGACAAACCTATGCCTGCTTTATTATGCATGATTGAGCCTCAGAGGGTTCAAGTGTCACTTAACAGTTTTGAGCAATGAGTTCATAGAACGGTCGTTTGACGAAATGAGTCCCTTTTTCGTCCTTTGGGTATTTTAAGTAGAAATTGCACACCAATATTGGATTTTAAAAGCCTGTTATATTAAATGAAGTGCCCTTTAATATAGACCACATGGAGAATTCAATAAATCTGATTTTTTTATTTGAATAAAGACTTGCTAAAGTGCCAAAATTCTGCATTTTGACATGTCCCTCTGTGCACCATCTGTGACTTCTAGGAAGATTTAAACCTACTTAACCCCAACATTTCTACAAGTGTTCACCTTCATTGTAAAGCCCTAGTTATTTTGTTGCTTTGACAAAGTTATTTCTGAAGATGATTATTTATTTCAGGTGATTCGTGATTCATGTTAAAGCTGGAATCCTTAAAGGGATAATTCCGGGATTTTGGCAATGATGCCCTTTATCTATGTCCACAGAGTCAGATGAACTCGTGGATACCATTTTTGTCTCTGCGTGCAGTTTGAAGGAAGTTGCTATCTAACGTTTGTACAATTGCTAACTAGCGTTAGTGCAATCACTGGAGGTCATTGCACTAACGTTAGTTAGCATTGGCTTGCGAAACTACCTCTAACGTCTGTCATACTGGACGCAGATACATTAAAATGGTATCCATGAGTTCATCTGACTCTGGGGAAGTAGATAAAGGGCCTCATTGCCAAAGTCTCGAACTATCCCTTAAATGGTGAAACTGCCACGTCTGTTTGCGATATTACAACAAAGAAGTTATTGCAAACAACGAACACAGTTTTTTACCCTCGGACATCATTGGACACGCGATAAAGAGCACAATATGTACTGCAATTGTTTTCTACCGTGCTGCGCTATGCCCCTCAGTTCGGCCAAAAAGATAACATTGGTGGGGGGCAACAAAAAGGCAACACATTTTCTTTGAAGGCAAACCCTTTTGTGTGAATTCCCATTTTAATATCGTGAATCTTTTTCAAAAGATACTTATTTTCCACCATAATTTGCAAATAAATTCATTAAAAATCCTACAATGTGATTTTCTGGATTTTTTTTCCTCATTTTGTCTGTCATAGTTGAAGTGTACCTATGATGAAAATTACAGGCCTCTCTCATCTTTTTAAGTGAGAGAACTTGCACAATTGGTGGCTGACTAAATACTTTTTTCCCCCACTGTATATATATATATTATTTTTTTTACAGGCAAAAATCTAGTGTTTCTATGTCCATTAAAAATATATATTTCAGTCTTCTGTGATGTATATAAAGTGTAATATTGGGATGCAAACTCAAAACGTAATACATTTCAACTCTATATCTCACATGGTACAGGTGTCTTCTTTTTTAAGCCAATAACCATGTGTGTGAGGTGTATATTTTGGATTCAAAGTAAATTTGTTTAAGACTACAACATAGCGCAACATAACTTCAGCGTGTAAATCAGCTAGAAAGACGTGTTGGCATCGAGTAATTGTCTCTGGCCCCCTCCCAGTTAGGGGGAGTGATGAGCTCTACAGCAGTCTCACAACTCAATCGCTGTTTGAAAACTGTTTTCTGCCCCTCCCAATAGATAGAATTTGTAGATAATTGTCCCTCTTTCTGGGACTCACCCACAAACAGGACCAAGCCTGGCCTGTTGAGGAGTGACGGACTCCATCCTAGCTGGAGATGTGCTCTTATCTTATCTACGAACATAGACAGGGCTCTAACTCCCCTAGCTCCACAATGAGATAGGGTGCAGGCCAGGCATCAGGCTGTTAGTCAGCCTGCCAGCTTAGTGGAGTCTGCCACTAGCAGAGTCAGTGTAGTCAGCTCAGCTATCCCCATTGAGACCGTGTCTGTGCCTCGACCTAGGTTGGGCAAAACTAAACATGGCGGTGTTCACCTTAGCAATCGCACTTGAATAAAGACCTCTTCCATTCCTGCCATTATTGAAAGAGATTGTGATACCTCACATCTCAAAATAGGGCTACTTAATGTTAGATCCCTCACTTCCAAGGCAGTTATAGTCAATGAACTAATCACTGATCATAATCTTGATGTGATTGGCCTGACTGAAACATGGCTTACGCCTGATGAGTTTACTGTGTTAAATGAGGCCTCACCTCCTGGTTACACTAGTGACCATATCCCCCGCGCATCCCGCAAAGGCGGAGGTGTTGCTAACATTTACGATAGCATATTTCAATTTACACCAAAAAAACGACGTTTTCGTCTTTTGAGCTTCTAGTCATGAAATCTATGCAGCCTACTCAATCACTTGTTATAGCTACTTATACAGGCCTACCTGGCCATATACAGCATTCCTCACTGAGTTCCCTGAATTCCTATCGGACCTTGTAGTCATGGCAGATAATATTCCAATTTTTGGTGACTTTAATATTCACATGGAAAAGTCCACAGACCCACTCCAAAAGGCTTTCAGAGCCATCATCAATTCAGTGGGTTTTGTCCAACAAGACTGTGGCAGTGAGTAGGTCTCCGGACCTACTCACTGCCACAGTCATACTCTGGACCTAGTTTTGTCCCGTGGAATAAATGTTGTGGATCTGAATGTGTTTCCTCATAATCCTGGACTATCGGACTATCATTTTATTACGTTTGCAATCGCAACAAATAATCTGCTCAGACCCCAACCAAGGATCATCAAAAGTCGTGCTATACATTCTCGGACAACCCAAAGATTCCTAGATGCCCTTCCAGACTCCCTCCGCCTACCCAAGAACTTCAGAGTACAAAAATCAGTTAACCACCTAACTGAGGAACTCAATGTAACCTTGCACAATACCCTAGATGCAGTCGCACCTCTAAAAACAAAAAAAATTTGCCATAAGAAACTAGCTCCCTGGTATACAGAAAATAGCCGAGCTCTGAAGCAAGCTTCCAGAAAATTGGAACGGAAATGGCGTTGGAAAGACAGTACCGTGCAGTATCGAAGAGCCCTCACTGCTGCTCGATCATCCTAATTTTCCAACTTAATTGAGGAGAATAAGAACAATCCAAAATGTATTTTTGATACTGTCGCAAAGCTAACTAAAAAGCAGCATTCCCCAGGAGAGGATGGCTTTCACTTCAGCAGTGATAAATTCATGAACTTCTTTGAGGATAAGATCATGATCATTAGAAAGCAAATTACGGACTCTTCTTTAAATCTGCGTATTCCCCTAAAGCTCAGTTGTCCTGAGTCTGCACAACTTTGCCAGGACCTAGGATCAAGGGAGACAAGTGGCAGTAATAAAGCCTCTCTTGAAAAAGCCAAACCTTGACCCAGAAAATATCAAAAACTATCAGCCTATATAGAATCTTCCATTCCTCTCAAAAAAAATTTTGAAAGCTCACTGCCTTCCTGAAGACAAACAATGTATTCTAAACGTTTCAGTCTGGTTTTAGACCCCATCATAGCACTGAGACTGCACTTGTGAAGGTGGTAAATGACCTTTTAATGGCGTCAGACTGAGGCTCTGCATCTGTCCTCGTGCTCCTAGACCTTAGTGCTGCTTTTGATACCATCGATCACCACATTCTTTTGGAGAGATTGGAAACCCAAATTGGTCTACACGGACAAGTTATGGCCTGGTTTAGATCTTATCTGTCGGAAAGATATCAGTTTGTCTCTGTGGATGGTTTGTCCTCTTAAAAATCAACTGTAAATTTCGGTGTTCCCCAAGGCTCTGTTTTAGGACCACTATTGTTTTCACTGTATATTTTACCTCTTGGTGATGTCATTCGGAAACATAATGTTAACTTTCACTGCTATGTGGATGACACACAGCTGTACATTTCGATGAAACATGGTGAAGCCCTAAAATTGCCCTCCCTGGAAGCCTGTGTTTCAGACATAAGGAAGTGGATGGCAGCAAATGTTCTACTTTTAAACTCGGACAAAACAGAGATGCTTGTTCTAGGTCCTAAGAAACAAAGAGATCTTCTGTTGAATCTGACAATTAATCTTGATGGTTGTACAGTCGTCTCAAATAAAACTGTGAAGGACCTCGGCGTTACTCTGGACCCTGATCTCTCTTTTGACGAACATGTCAAGACTGTTTCAAGGACAGCTTTTTTCCATCTATGTAACATTGCAAAAATCAGAAACTTGCTGTCCAAAAATGATGCAGAAAAATGTATCCATGCTTTTGTCACTTCTAGATTAGACTACTGCAATGCTCTACTTTCCGGCTACCAGGATAAAGCACTAAATACACTTCAGTTAGTGCTAAACACGGCTGCTAGAATCTTGACTAGAACCCAACATTTGTATCATATTACTCCAGTGCTAGCCTCTCTACACTGGCTTCCTGTTAAGGCAAGGGCTGATTTCAAGGTTTTACTGCTAACCTACAAAGCATTACATGAGCTTGCTCCTACCTATCTTTCCGATTTGGTCCTGCCGTACATACCTACATGTACACTATGGTCACAAGACGCAGGCCTCTTTACTGTCCCTAGAATTTCTAAGCAAACAGCTGGAGGCAGGGCTTTCTCCTATAGAGCTCAATTTTTATGGAATGGTCTGCCTATCCATGGAATGGTCTGCCTATCCGCAGACTCTGTCTCAACCTTTAAGTCTTTAATGAAGACTCATCTCTTCAGTAGGTCCTATGATTGAGTGTAGTCTGGCCCAGGAGTGTGAAGGTGAACAGAAAGGAACTGGAGCAACGAACTGACCTTGCTGTCTCTGCCTGGCCGGTTCCCCTCTCCACTGGGATTCTCTGCCTCTAACCCTACTACAGGGGCTGAGTCACTGGTCTACTGGTGCTCTTCCATGCCGTCCCTGGGGGGGTTGAGTCACTGACGTGATCATCCTGTCCGGGTTGGCGCCCCCTTGGTTTGTGTCGTGGCGGCGATCTTTGTGGGCTATACTTGGCCTTGTCTCAGGATGGTAAGGAGGTGGTTGGAGATATCCCTCTAGTGGTGTGGGGGCTGTGCTTCGGCAGAGTGGGTGGGGTTATATCCTGTCTGTTTGGCCCTGTCCGGGGGTATCGTCGGACGGGGCCACAGTGTCTCCCGACCCCTCCTGTCTCAGCCTCCAGTATTTATGCTGCAGTAGTTTTTGTGTTGGGGTCTAAGGTCAGTCTGTTATATCTGGAGTATTTCTCCTCTCTTATCCGGTGTCCTGTGTGAATTTAAGCATGCTCTCTCTAATTCTCTCTCTCTGAGGACCTGAGCATTAGGACCATTCTTCAGGACTACCTGGCCTGATGACTCCTTGCTGTCCCCAGTTCACTTGGCCGTGGTGCTGCTCCAGTTTCAACTGTTCTGTCTATGGAACCCTGACCTGTTCACCAGACATGCTACCTGTCCCAGAACTGCTGTTTTCAACTCTCTAGAGACAGCAGGAGCGGTAGAGATACTCTGAATGATCGGCAATGAAAAGACAACTGACATTTACTCCTGAGGTGCTGACCTGTTGCTCCATCGACAACCACTGTGAATATTATTATTTGACCCTGCTGGTCATCTATGAACATTTTAAAATCTTGGCCATGTTTTGTTATAATCTGTACCCGGCACAGCCAGAAGAGGACTGGCCACCCCTCACAGCCTGGTTCCTCTCTAGGTTTTTTCCTAGGTTCTGGCCTTTCTAGGGAGTTTTTCCTAACCACCGTGCTTTTACACCTGCATTGCTTGCTGTTTGGGGTTTTAGGCTGGGTTTCTGTACAGCACTCTGACATCAGCTGATGTAAGAAGGGCTTTATAAATAAAGTTGATTGATTTGATTGACTACCAAGAAACACTGTGTGACCCTGATTTAGCCCACTGCAGTAAAAGGTTAAATTGCCCCTCTGTTGCACACAACTAGCTTCCATATACCCTGTCACAAGAGGATTTATGACTAAGATGAAATCATCAACCGTGTTACTTTATTTGGCAGTTAATAGGCACTTACTATAGTAATTTTTCTTATTTAACTTCTTGAGATTGAAAACATGTTTATTAAGTTGAACGTGTGCTCATCATGACAGAATGCAAAAATTATGTTATGTTAAAAAACGTACACTACCCAAAAGGGTTAGGGTTAATTATAATGTTCGTTATCATGCATCGCACTTTCACCATGGTGTCACTCACTCACTCAATCACTCTCTCACTCTCTCACACCCTAACCTTTCAGAAATGAAAAGTTGTTGTCATGATGACACCAGCTGACAAATCTTACCAGACTAGAACTCCCATCTCTGTCTTTTATGTATGATTAATCACTCCAGGAACGCCCGAGCTACCTATAGGGTATGCCCCCAAAACAAAACCAGTTTTCTAATTCCACCTCAACCCACTGACTGTACATAGATAGATAACAAACAATAATAAGATATTCCATGAACACAAAACGTTATTCATGAATGATATCCGTCTAGCTATCCCCCCATGCAAGACGGAATAAGCTTCAAGTATAATTGGTTTTAATTGGGAGCAGCTAATTGATACGATACTACAATGTTTGGCCTTCTGAATAGGTCGGAATTTGGCTGAACAGAATACAGGCCTACGTGAACTGCTTGATTCATTCCCTGTGATTGTGAAAGAGCGAACCCCTGTCTACCTTGACACTGGTGTGACTGGTCTGGGTCTCGGCCTCGATACAGATGTGTCCCCGGCTGTTCTCTCTTCTCTCTCGTTGAGAGTTGGTTCGGGAGTGCCTGCTCTGGTAGGTGATGACCGATGAGATGGTGTCGGCCGCGTCAGTCTTGATGAACAGCCCATGGAGGGTGGCCGCGGTGCCCTGCGAGATGGTGGTGGTCTGGTGCGGAGAGTTGGACTCGTCCGAGTCTCGGCAGTAGATCACACCGCTCTGGGAGACGTGGATGCTGGGAGCGCAGCCCATGCCTCACCGCGGGTCCGGTGCCAGCTCTCAGATGACAGTAAACAGTGCTGAGTTATCACTCTCGCCGATGTCTGGCGCTATCGCCGCTGCTCTCTCTGAGCATCGGCTGCTCCTGGTTGTCTCTCCCCAGTGGCCGGTTGAACACACCAAGGGGAGAACGAAAGGTCCTTTTCATCTCTCTAGTATCGCCGCTGAGCCCTCGGCTCTGTTAATTCATGCATACGCTCGGCTCCTCGATTCGTTATGTGGAGCTCAATGTGATTTCCTGTGTTCTATCCTGCTGCTGCTGCGTTTCTCATTCAGTCGTTCAGAGAGAAAAGAGCTACAGCATGTAGGCGTTATGTAATTCCATCATGGCTCGCAATAATGTCGATTAATGAAATGATTTTCTCTAGCCTATAGGCTATAGCCCAGCCTGCGAACGTAACCATCTGTAACCACAGGCTATCCTTATATTATGTCAACAAAGACGCTCCTCTTCTCATCCTATCCAAATCATATTTGGTTGGAAGAAAAAAAACGCGCATGATATCGCTGGATCACACTCACTCATGTCTTCACTATCTGGCCATCGCATTTCGTTGGCTGAGGTCTTATCTCTTTCTCTCTCTTCTCTCTCACTCTGTTCTCTCTCACTCTTCAATTCAATTCACCTCAAACGGCTTTATTGGCATGGGAAACATATGTTTACATTGGCAAAAGCAAGTGAAATAGATAATAAACAAAAGTGAAACAAACAAAAAAATGCACGGTAAACATTACACTCACAAAAGTTCCAAAGGAATAGAGACACTTCAAATATCATATTAGGGCTACATACAGTGTTGTAACGATGTGCAAATAGGTAAAGTACAAAAGGGAAAATGGTGATTGTATAGGCTGCTGTGCTGTCATCATCTCCAGTGTGCACTATCACAGCCGGTGACCACTGGTCAGCAATTTGAAGACTGGGACAATATCCATAGGTGTCAAGTAGAGATAAAACTTAATGAGTAACACATGCATTTATAATCTGTAAATGTGTCTCTAGGCTATCGATTATTGTCTATTTCACCTGCCACTGCAATCATAAACATACACAAACACAGAAAATAACAATAGAGATAAATAATTGTAATTTAAAAACTGTGTGTGTGTGTGTGTGAGAGAGAGAGAGAGAGAGAGAGAGAGAGAGAGAGAGAGAGAGAGAGAGAGAGAGACAGAGTGCATGTGAGAGAGATTGTGTGTGTGTGTGTGAGAGAGAGAGAGAGAGAGAGAGAGAGAGAGAGAGAGAGAGAGAGAGAGAGACAGAGTGCATGTGAGAGAGATTGTGTGTGTGTGTGTTTCATATGATGAATCCACAATAACTTCTCCAGGCAGCAGCTGACATTTTACACAGATATTGGACCAGCTTACCTAAGTATCCTACCTTGAACCATTTACAGGAAAAATAAAATAAAAAAATAACATTAGATTCGTGTCTAGGTAGGGCTAATACTTATGCAAATAACAAAAAAGCAATAAAACTGTCCTAACTCATTAAAATCTGTGAAATATTCTTGACAGACAGAGAACATGTATTCAACATCAAATGAATAACATGAAAAAAAAAGCCCCAGACTACTTAGAGTGTACATAGCACGCAAACATTCATGCACAGTGTTGGAAAAAGTACCCAACTGTCATTCTTGAGTAAAAGTAAAAATATCTTAATAGAAAATGACTCAAGTAAAAGTGAAAGTCACCCAGTAAATTACATACATGAGTAAAAGTTGAAAAGTATTTGGTTTAAAATATACTTAAGTATCAAAAGTAAATGTAATTGCTAAAATATACTTAAGTATAAAAAGTAAAAGTATAAATCATTTTACATTCCTTAAATTAAGCAACCCAGACGGCACCATTTTCTTGTTTTTAAAATGTATGGAGAACGAGGGGCACACACCAACACTCAGACATCATTTACAAACAAAGCATTTGTGTTTTATGAGTCTACCAGATCAGACGCAGTAGGAATGACCAGGGATGTTCTCTTGATAAGTGCGTGATTTGTAAAAAGTATGTCCTGCTGAGCATTCTAATTGATACCCCCAAAACGACTTAAGTAAAAATACTTTAAATTACTAGTTAAGTACTTTACGCCACTGCATGCACACAAACACGTGTCACACGTCGCGTCGCACACATCTCACATGTAGGTGGATTATAGGAGCAAAACAGAGAAAGGATGATGTGATATGTAAATCAAGGTCCATAATGTAGTTGATCTGATATCTTGATTCTATTGGTGCAAGCCAAGAAGATAAACTGCTTTTACATAACAACCAATAGACATCCAAGGCTAGTATGATTGACATTCTTTCTGTCCTATAGGTTGTGGCTTCCTTCAGTGTGGCTACCACAAACCACCATGCAGAGTAGACACACTCTCTCACCATGGCAACAGGTGTTTACATTACATCTCCCATATAGTATTCCGCATCAGTGACATGTATGCATGAGGAAAGTTGAATGGTCTAGTCAAATAGTGTTGGTCACATACGCCGAATACAACAGGTGTAGACATTACCGTGAAATGCTTACTTACAAGCCCATTCCAAACAATGCAGAGTTAAAAAGTAAGACAAATATTTGCCAAATAAAAAAGGAAAAATAGTAACACAATAAAAGAATAATAACGAGACTATATACACTATATATACAAAAGTATGTGGACACCCCTTCAAATTAACGGATTCAGCTATTTCAGCCACACTCGATGCTGACAGGTGAATAAAATCGAGCACACAGCCATGGAATCTCCATAGAGACAAACATTGGCAGTAGAACGGCGTACCAGTACCTAGTCAATGTGCAGGGGTACAAGGTAGTTGAGGTAATTGAGGTAATAGTATCTACATGTAGGTAGGGTCAAAAGTGACTAGGCAATCAGGATATATAATAAAGAGTAGCAGCAGCGCATGTGAAGAGTGTGAAAGTGTGTCTGTGCGAGTGTGTGTGGCGTTAATATGCATGTGTGTCTGTGTGTGTGTTGGAGTGTCAGTGTAGTATGTGCGAGTAGTCTAGTGAGTGTGCATAGAGCCAGTGCAAGAGAGTCCGTGCAAAACAATGAAGATACAAAAATAAAGAATAAAGGGGGTCAATGTAAATTGTTTGGGTGACCATTTGATTAACTGTTCAGCAGTCTTTTGGCTTGTGGGTAGAAGCTGTTCAGGAGCCTTTTGGTCACAGACTTGGCGCTCCTGTACCGCCTGCCATGCGGGAGCAGAGAGAACAGTCTATGACTTGGGTGGCTGGAGTCTTTGACACCGCCTGGTATAGAGGTCCTGGATGGCAGGGAATTCGACCCCAGCACATGTACTGGGCCGTACACACTACTGCCTGTAGCGCCTTGCGGCCGGATGGCGAGCAGTTGCCGTACCAGGCGGCGACGTAGCCAGTCAAGATGTTCTCAATGGTGCAGCTGTAGAACTTTTTGAGGATCTGAGGGACCCATGCCAAATCTTTACAGCCTCCTTAGTGGGAAGCGGCGTCGTGGTGCCCTCTTCATGACTGTGCTTTTGTGTTTGGACCATGATAGGTCCTTAGTGATGTGGACACTGAAGAACTTAAAGCTCTCGTCCTGCTCCACTACAGCCCCGTCGATGTAAATGGGAGCATGAACAGCAGTGGTACAGGTATACGTCCTACTGTACTGAAACTGTCACTGTACTGATAAACACAACAACTTGCGACTGTCTTGTCAGTGTGTACTAAGTCGGATGCAATGGAATTCACTTCATATGTATGTACTGTATTCTCGTCAAGTCTTACCCTGTGTAACCATTGCTCTACACACCTTTTCTAATCATATACTGCCCATAATGTCTATACACACAATCATATACATATACATTCATATTCCGGACTCTGACATTGCACATTTCGCAACACCCGCAATAACATCTGCAAAATGTGTACGTGACCAATACAATTTGATTTCAATTAGGACTACTGGAAAGCTGTTGGCCACCTAAACAAAGTTTCCACTGTGAGCTCCTGGAAACACGCTCCATAAATCCAATCATTAATTGATTGATGAGGAAGTGTTGGGTAATCTAAGCTATCTATATGTGTGTGTGTAGGCGATACAGTATAGCCTGCACCTTTAAAGTCAAAGGTCACATTTGATATTTATTACTGACTTGACTTGTTTGGCTTTGTACACATGGTTAGTGTTCAGGGACTTGAGAGTCGTTGAAAGAGAGAAAGAGAGGGGGAAAAAAAACATTGGATGTTTTTGAGGCATGAAGTGCCTATTGCCTGGCAACTAGCTTAGACATAGTGTAAATCAAACAGTACCAAGGACAAAACAATCAAATTCTTGGCACAGTGGGGAAACGCTGTACACTGCATGATTCCCTTAATCTGATTTGAACCAAATTGTGTCTTATGATCTGATTATAACCAGGTTATAAAGTGTAACAGTGGGGTTACATCCACACATTAAGACCTTGAAATGTGTCCTTAAATTATAATACAACCATGTATCCTGAGTGCATATGCACAAAACAGGAAGGAACATTCAGTGTCTATTGCTAGACTCATTCACATTTCAGTAGGCTCACCTTCCTCCGAATGCTGCCCCCTGCCGGCAAGGTCGCCTCTCTGCACCAATAATTACAGTTCAGCACCGTCTGTTATAAAATACATCTTTCTCGATTGAGTGAGTAAGCCAAAATGTCTGTCACCAAATCAGTTCAAGGGGAACAATTCTTTCCGATATAAAAGATTACATCTATATGGAGCTTCCAGTAGCCTGTCTATGTAAATTATGCATATGGTGGCAGTTTACAGTTGAGTCATTTAGCAGACGCTCTTATCCAAAGCTACTAACCGGAGCAATCATGTTTAAGTGCCTTGCTCAAGGACACACCAACAGATTGTTCACATTTTCGGCTCGGGGACTGGAACCAGCGCCCTTACGGTTACTGGCCCAACGCTCTAGGCTACATGCTGCTATCTATAGTGAAAATAAATAACCTTACATAATAAAAACAGTACACATTGAAATTCACCAAACGTATTTATAGGTCAATTCCGCAACGTTTCTTATCAATGGCCATGCGTGGTAAACCTTTATAAAATTCCACAGCATACCTGATTGGTTGAATAAAAATAACCTAATCAAGGTCGCCTGCACCTCTATCCATACATTTATTTTCCCTTAACGTTTTCTGGATTTACAACTCAAGCGCAAGAGAGACCTTGTTTTCTCATCAGTATTAACGGTTTACAGTTGCCTTACCTTTTGCGGTCCATTGAACAATTCACTTTCTTCTGTCGAAGTCCGACTCATGTCTTGAACCAGGGTTAGGTCCTTTACGAGTGGTAAACGTTGTGCTGGATAATTCCTGTCTAGAAACGCGCGAAGCTGCATCCGCGGTTGTCGGTCGTGCTGTCCATCGAGTTGACGGATGGATGGCGGAGGACCCGTGAAATTGGCGATCTTAGAAACGGTTATAACTTCTGAAGAACTTTTTCGGCTCTGCTTCAGGCGGGCAACAGGAGTCCATCCGTGCAGTCCTAATGCCAGCGGGTTTCACGTGGGTGCTTGTTATGGCCATGGAAAAGTGCATGTACAGGTAACTAACGTATTTATTCAAATAAAATACAGGCCTACAACAATGACATCTCTTGTACTGCAGACAAAATCAAAGCAACATTTATTAGGCATGATTGTACAGTTGATAGATTCCACAGGCAGCCCACAAACAAACAGTTGCTTTACAAGGAGGTTCTTTAGCATCTTTTTTTTTTTACAATTTAAAATACAGTGCAGAATTTTTATGAACCCAATTCTGCTTCCGCTCCTAGCCCATTTGTAACCCCACACCTTTAGGGTTGACACTGCACAATTCTAAAAGGACTGGAAATATGGAGATATCCCACTTTTGTGCAAGTTGGAATAACATCTAAGTGAGTACCAGCATCATTCTCATTACAAGAAGTGGACTCAGTCAGGAAATATATTGGAACTAGGCCACCCTGTGTGTCTGTGTCCAGTCAACTACTCACTTCTCCATGGTGGATTGGGTGACCGGCCTTTCTGAGATACAGACTAGAACGGTTGAGAAACATTGGGCTAGTATGTCATTCAGTCACTTCTCCTTTAACCCAGGGTTTGGTCACCAGGCCCTGCTCCTTCTTGACTGTGGGTGTGTCTGGCTGGCAGGTGTCATTAAACCTCTCCCTGGCCTTCTCCCAGTTCCTCTGGGTCTTGTTCTTGCTCAGAGACCCAGCCTCGTCCACCGACACAGCAGCTCCCGCCCCAAGACCTGACTGGGACTTCCGGATCTTCAGCTGGATCTATGGGAAAACCGGAATATTGTGGAAGAAACTGATCAGATGTGTGAGCAAAGTGGGAAAGAACTGGGATGAAACCACACAAATTAAGTGGAGGATATTGGTTTGGTTAATTTAAAATATAGCCATTTATGAATTCCTAGTTAAAATAGGAAAAATCCCATCTCTGAAAACAGGAAAATCCTAATAGAAAGGGAAAATGTTAAGATTACCGGGTCTTTCATTCCGGCTCCATCTTTGCCCAGGCCTTCTCCTTTCTTCCAGCCCATCTTCTCCAGCATCTTCCTTCCCTTGTTGACTTCACTGATCTCACTGTACCAGGAGGGAAACGGGGGCTCATAACTAGTAGTTACCACATCCTGGTCTTTCTACTTACACACACATTATGTGCACACACACTTGCCATCAACTGAACCAATCAGATTACCACGTACACGTGAACGGAGGCGGGTGCGTCGTCACGTTGGAAGGCTCCCTCGCTGCCCACGGTCTTACGTCGAGACTCGGCCCTGTCAACATACCGGGGGTTTCTCAGGGCTTTGGTCTCCTCATACTCAGTGCTCTGTTGGGACAGAGGGAGACACTTACTAAACACAGTTATATACACACATAGTAATATCATACTAACTGCTGTTAGTGACAAGGAAAGAAGATTAATAAGCTATGGGACCGCTCAGTCTCTTGCAACGTACATGTCAACATGATGTGAGACGAGCAAAAACAGAACAGTTTAAATTGGATGAAAACCTCTGTCAGATAACATCTTTGTACTGTATACGCAGAGAAGGCAAGGGAGGATCTGATTGGTAATCTTTTGTTGAAAATGTCTTTGCCAATGGGAATTATTAATCACAGATTAACATAACAGAAGAAGGGGACAACAGATGAAGTTGTAGTGGTGGTGGATGAACCAGTCACTTACCTTCAGGCCATATTTGACCTTCATCTGTTTCAGTTCTTTCTGTCTGAGCAGCTCCTTGTCCTCTTTGGTTGGAGCTGGACCTGAGGAACGACACACCAGGAAAGTTATAAACTGGGCTGTAGCATTAGTTACACTAATAACCATGCTGTGTGGGGCATGGGTAGCTAGGTGTGTGAGCATCACATCAGGCCTATACAGACAACATACAGAGATGGATGCAACACATTTATTTACACAAATTCTTCAGCTGTGTTCTGCACCTGTCTGTACCGGCTGGTTTCTCTGGTGTTTGCCGAGGTGAGCCATGACCTGTCCAGGTTCACAGCCGTCACAGGTGTCTGTCCCAGAGTGGATGTGGAAGGACAGAACAGTCTCTCCCATCTTCACTTCATCCCCATGGGTCAGAGGGCAAGGGTCACACTTAGCTTTGGGCTGAGGGCAGTGAAAACAATACTGTTACTACCTCACTTTCCAACCAAGGTGTGTGTGTGTGTGTGTGTGTGTGTGTGTGTGTCTGACCCACCTGTAGGATTCGGTTGCCATTGAGGACAGTTCCGTTCTGGCTTCCCTGGTCCACTAGCATGTAGCACTGTTGGTCCTGGTCAAAGTACACCTCTGCATGAAACTGGGATGGAAATGTTTAAAATAAGTTGACACCTACTCATTCCAGGACTTTTCTTTATTTTTACTATTTTCTACATTGTAGAAAAATAGTGAAGACATCAAAACTTTGAAATAACACATATGGAATCATGTAGTAACCAAAAAAAGTGTTAAAAAGATTATTCAAAAAGTGGCCACCCTTTGCCTTGACAACGTTTCACACTTGGCATTCTCTCAAACTCACCTGGAATGCAATTCAATTAACAGGTGTGCCTGTTAATTTTGTGGAATTTCTTTCCTTCTCAATTCCTTCTCAATGCGTTTGAGCCAATCAGTTGGGTTGTGACAAGGTAAGGGTGGTATACAGAAGATAGCCCTATTTGGTAAAAGACCAAGTCCATATTATGGCAAGAACAGCTCAAATAAGCAAAGAGAACAGTCCATCATTACTTTAAGACATGAAGGTCAGTCAATGCAGCACATTTCAAGAACTTTGAAAGTTTCTTCAAGTGCAGTCGCAAAAACCATCAAGCTCTATGATGAAACTGTCTCTCATCAGGACCGCCACAGGAAAGGAAGACCCAGAGTTACCTCTGCTGCAGAGGATACGTTCATTAGAGTTAACTGCACTTCAGATTGCAGCCCAAATAAATGCTTCAGAGTTCAAGTAACAGCCAGATCTCAACATCAACTGTTCAGAGGAGACTGCGTGAATCAGGCCTTCATGGTCAAATTGCTGCAAAGAAACCACTACTAAAGGATACGACTTGCATGGGCCAAGAAACACGAACAATGGACATTAGACCGGTGGAAATCTGTCCTTTGGTCTGATGAGTCCAAATTTGAGATTTTTGGTAGGTGAACAGATGATAGGTGAACGGATGATCTCAGCATGCGTGGTTCCCACCGTGGAAGAGGAGGTGTGATGGTGCTTTGCTGGTGACACAGTTGGTGACATATCAAGGCACACTTAACCAGCATGGCTACCACAACATTCTGCAGCGATATGGCATCCCATCTGGTTTGTGCTTAGTGGGACTACCATTTGTTTTTCAACAGGACAATGACCCAAAACATACCTCTAGGTTGTATAAGGGCTATTTGACCAAGGAGAGTGATGGAGTGCTGCATCAGATGACCTGGCCTCCACAATCGGGAGGCGCAGCAGTCTAAGGCACTGCATCTCAGTGCTAGAGGCGTCACTACAGACCGTGGTTCGAACCCAGGCTGCATCACAACCGGGAGTCCCCTAGGGCGGCGCACAATTGGCCCAGTGTCGTCCGTGTTAGGGGAGGGTTTGGCCTGAGTAGGCCATCATTGTAAAATAAGAATTTGTTCTTAACTGACTTGCCTAGTTAAATAAGGTTTAATATATATATATATATCTATCTATCTATATAGTGGGGCAAAATAGTATTTAGTCAGCCACCAATTGTGCAAGTTCTCTCACTTAAAAAGATGAGAGAGGCCTGTAATTTTCATCATAGGTACACTTCAACTATGACAGACAAAATGAGGAAAAAAAATCCAGAAAATCACATTGTAGGATATTTTTATGAATTTATTTGCAAATTATGGTGGAAAATAAGTATTTGGTCACATACAAACAAGCAAGCTGTTTGAACTTGTTATCAGTATAAAAGACACCTGTCCACAACCTCAAACAGTCACACTCCAAACTCCACTATGGCCAAGACCAAAGAGCTGTCAAAGGACACCAGAAACAAAATTGTAGACCTGCACCAGGTTGGGAAGACTGAATTTGCAATAGGTAAGCAGCTTGGTTTGAAGAAATCAACTGTGGGAGCAATTATTAGGAAATGGAAGACATACAAGACCACTGATAATCTTCCTCGATCTGGGGCTCCACGCAAGATCTCACCCGTGGGGTCAAAATGATCACAAGAACGGTGAGCAAAAATCCCAGAACCACACGGGGACCTAGTGAATGACCTGCAGAGAGCTGGGACCAAAGTAACAAAGCCTACCATCAGTAACACACTACGCCGCCAGGGACTCAAATCCTGCAGTGCCAGACGTGTCCCCTGCTTAAGCCAGTACATGTTCAGGCCCGTCTGAAGTTTGCTAGAGAGCATTTGGATGATCCAGATGAGGATTGGGAGAATGTCATATGGTCAGATGAAACCAAAATAGAACTTTTGGTAAAAACTCAACTCATCGTGTTTGGAGGACAAAGAATGCTGAGTTGCATCCAAAGAACACCATACCTACTGTGAAGCATGGGGGTGGAAACATCATGCTTTGGGGCTGTTTTTCTGCAAAGGGACCAGGACGACTGATCCGTGTAAAGGAAAGAATGAATGGGGCCATGTATCGTGAGATTTTGAGTGAAAACCTCCTTCCATCAGCAAGGGCATTGAAGATGAAACGTGGCTGGGTCTTTCAGCATGACAATGATCCCAAACACATCGCCTCGGCAACGAAGGAGTGGCTTCGTAAGAAGCATTTCAAGGTCCTGGAGTGGCCTATCCAGTCTCCAGATCTCAACCCCATAGAAAATCTTTGGAGGGAGTTGAAAGTCCATGTTGCCCAGCGACAGCCCCAAAACATCACTGCTCTAGAGGAGATCTGCATGGAGGAATGGGCCAAAATACCAGCAACAGTGTGTGAAAACCTTGTGAAGACTTACAGAAAACGTTTGACCTCTGTCATTGCCAACAAAGGGTATATAACAAAGATTCGAGATAAACTTTTGTTATTGACCAAATACTTATTTTCCACCATAATTTGCAAATAAATAAATAAAAAAAAATCCTACAATGTGATTTTCTGGATTTCTTTTTCTCATTTCGTCTGTCATAGTTGAAGTGTACCTATGATGAAAATTACAGGCCTCTCATCTTTTTAAGTTGGAGAACTTGCACAATTGGTGGCTGACTAAATACTTTTTTGCCCCACTGTATATCATTTTTTTTTATCCCTCGACCTCAACCCAATTGAGATGGTTTGGGTTGAGTTGGACCGCAGAGTGAAGGAAAAGCAGCCAACAAGTGCTCAGCATATGTGGGAACTCCTTCAAGACTGTTTGAAAAGCATTCCTCATGAAGCTGGTTGACAGAATGCCAAGAGTGTGCAAAGGGTGGCTACTTTGAAGAATCTCAAATATATTTAGATTTGTTTAACACGTTTCTGGTTACTACATGATTCCATATGTGTTATTTCATAGTTTTGATGTCTTCACTATTATTCTACAATGTAGAAAAACCCTGGAATAAGTAGGTGTCCAAACCTTTGACTGGTACTGTATATAGAACCCATCAATACCATTCACATCTAATTTGAACCGCTGCAGATTTCCTGTAATGCATGCAGCAGAATCAAACAAATCAATAAAAAATGTTGCCATACCTTACTGACTCCCATTTCAGATAATCTGATGGCATGGTTCATATCCTTTTCCCTGAAAAATATAGAATTATGTTAAAACAGTACTTCAAAATGCCACAGGTAGTTTCAACTTCAATTTCAGAAGTGTTGATCTGAGCTCTCATCTCCCCCTTGTGATGAAATTGATGAACTGACCACTCATGGGCCTATTCAATCAAAATAATTAGTTCTTTGCCCCCTATTCTCCGTCCTCACCTCTTCTTGAAAAGGTCAAAGGTAATCGAGGAGCGGAGGAAAATCTGAAAAAATGAGACTCCTTCTCCACTCGCGGGTCATCAGGCAAATGACGTTTACAGTGGTGGAATCTCAAACTAAATGTGTAAAGTGATAAAAACGCGTAGATTAAAGGAGAAGTGGCGTATCGTTTTTTTAAAATGTGTGCATGTTTTTCTCCCTCGAGAAAACAGCTGATTCAAAGTGGGTGTGACGTATTTTAAACCACTATCCTCTGTCAAAGTAGGTAATCGAGGAGGGGATCAGAGTCCTTCGTTCACCTACTAACGAATTGACACTCATCGACCACTTATCAGTTTCTGTGTCACGGAGGAGAAAGGATGGAGTAGTTGAGGAGAGGACAGACTTTTTCCCAATTGAGAATCTCCCAGACTGTAGTGCTGTACTGACCTGCCAATGGTGGCTGGAGAGTCAGCTGTGATGATGAAGAGTGTTCCTGTCTGTAACACAGGAGATTTGACCACTGTCACCCTCACACAGGGCGGCCACACCTCCTCAGCTACTAGGGACAGAACGCGCACACAATATCACATACCCATGACAATTATACTGAGCAAGATTTTAACTACAGGAAACATTGAGGAAGACCGATGAACAAATATCAGGTGGTGTTAGACTTTTAACACAAAGTGCTTTGTTTCATTCTGCCTTCACCTCTTAAGAAACCCCAGTGAAAAGTGCATAGAAAGCTACAGTGCGAAAAAGTTGACAGACTGAATAACTCCATCCTCTCCTCACCTTCCTGACTCTCCATCTCCGACTCTGAGCCGTCTTTGGTGGAAGGAGGGGGGGAAGAGGAGGAGGAAGAGGTAGACTTCCATTCTCCCTCCGACTCTGTGATCTCCCCCTCCTCAGGCTCGCTGTTCCCACGCAAGCCAACACTCCGCGACGCAGCTGCCTCCTCCTTGCTGCCGCGTCTGTTTGACTTAGCCTTCTTCCTCCTCGCATCATCAGAGCGCGACCAGTTTTTCCTCTTCTTCCTCTTTAGCGAGCGTTCTGCGCTCTTCGCCCGGCGAGTCTTTGAAGAGCTTTTCTTCTGTGGAGGAGCGTCTGGAGTGACAGACCGCCCCCTCTGCCTGCGTGAGGCCACTCCCCTCTTGGGGATTCGCCGCTCGATCCACTCCTCAAACTCGAGCTCTTTTACAAGGCCCTGTGAGCAGACATGCAACCAATCAGAAGGGAGGATTCACCTGAAGCATCTCCAGAGAACTAAATTGGCAGAAATGGGACACTAGGCTTTCTAGGAATTTGGACAGTGGGCTCTGCATCGGAACCTCCCCGCATTGTTTAGGGATCATTTTTGGATATATGGGTCTCCGTTTTCAAAGACAGTAGGCCTATACTGCATTCACAGTCAATTTATTGACTCAAGCTGCAACACAATGAAAGTGATCCTCAAAAACACCCTCTTGACCAGTCCAAGCAGCCACATCCCTGAGCTCTGAAACCTGCCCTTTTGTTGCACTAGAGCGGTGTAGCTATACATCATGTCTGCATTGGGTCTTTCTGCTGTCTGCTGTTAAAGAACAGCTTGATGTGAGGAGTGTAAAAAGTGTATCTCTACGAGAAACTGAGTTCCAGAAATAGGAAATCTTCCATGTTAGTCAGTGAGTTAGTCACGTCTTCTACCTACGACCAGAAGAATAGCATTCAGTCAACTAAAAAGGCAGCGAGCAATAGCTAAAACTCTGTACCTGACAAAAATGTAGTAGACTTTGCAGGATAAATAACCAAGACTATAGCTGCAGAAATTCTAAAAAGTTGAAATTAATCTTAAGAAGTCCATTACAATCACTAAACTTCTGAAGGCGAGATGCCTCAGGAGCCTCATGTCTCAGGTCAGCCAATGAGCACAAATCCCAAACAGTAAGGATAACAGGTCAGTTTTACACAACAATGAGAAATATGTAGCTAGTTAAAACAATTACCCCTTCTCAATCATTATTTAAAAAGAACATAAATCCAGAACTTGCTGTAATTCTCTTGTAGAGTTTCCGCTTTATCTCTAGTATAGTCACCTACCTTATCATCCTGACGAGAGGCTTTCCCTGGAACTTTCTTCCACTTCTTGCCTTTCTTGTCCAGGCTCCTTTTCTCCTGGCTGGTCTCTGAGACAGGCTGTACAGTAGGGACCTCTATCCTGGAGTGGAACTGGTACTTGCCACTCTCTGCATCGTAGTAGTAGTACATCCCTGTGTTGTTATCATAGTACAACTGACTGGCCTAGGGGATTGAGAAAGTGACGCAATTAAAAAGACTGCTACATAATGGCATAGTAATGGTGTGTGCGGTTTAGTACCGAGTCGTAGTAGAAGCCAGTGCTGTGGTCGTAGTACATCCCGGTGGTCTCATCAAACACAAAGCCAGTCTGTGTCATTGCCTGCTCAGCAGTGGCTCTCAGCATGTCAGCTATAGAGCCTGCATCCACCTCTTGCTGCAACAAACACAAGTAAAGAAAGTAAAGTTCCCAAACCATGTTTTTGCACTGTCATCAACCTAAAACATTTATTTATTGTGCCCCACCAAATAGATTGTGGTCCTGTATTAGGGAAATGTGTGCTTTAAATAAAGATTATTTTGGAAGACAAGAGCCCTCACTGTCCTCAGTCAGAACAGAACGAGTGGAGGGAATGGTATTCAAACTCACCTCTGGTTGAGCAGCAGCAATACCACCGTCTACAGACACCTCTGTAACCGTCCCTGTGGCTGTGTCTGTCATTGTGTCTGTAACCATATATGTAGCTGTGTCATTGGTTGATTCTGCAGCTGTCATCTCTGAGGCATCAGTGGCTTCCTGCCCCTCTGCCATCACAATCCCCTGGGTGTCTGTTGCCACACCATCACCGTGGTAGTAGCATCCTCCATAGTAGTAGTTGTAATAATCTGGAAATCACACAGACAAGGGTCAGCCTATCTGTATATGTGAGAGGGGCAACATAAAAACCAACTAAATCAATCACAAACTGCTGGTCCTGGGAAATAATGTGTTCATTTTACAACCATCCAAACACAATGATTGCTCACCAGTTTCTGACCAGGTATATTCTGCTGTCTGTGTCTCAGCTTCAGCTTTCGCTTTCGCCTTCATCTTTCGTTCATGAATCTCTGTACTCAGCCTGTCGACCTATTGTATCAAATCACGGCAAAGAAAAAACAATAAGTGTCACTTGTAAATTTGTTCATTTGTGCATTTCAGAGACTTGTTCAATGATGGCTAGATTGTTCTTGGCAGCTAGCCTACCTGTTTCCTCAAGTCTTCGTTGTAGCCTTCTGTGTTCTTCTGAAGCCTCTCAGACTTGCTCAGTTGTTTCTGTAATTTGGTCAGTTGTTTCTGTAATGTGGTCAGTTCCTTTCTGCAGCTTTTCAGTTGTTTCTGTAGCGACTCTACTTTCTGGCGAAGCTCAGCCACCTCGGACTCCGACCCATCCTCTCCTCCACTCGCCTCCTCTCCATTTGTCGCCATACTCCCAGCTGGAATTGACACACAGGGCCACAACATGTAAAGTGAATGTTGAATTATTATATATATTTTTTTTAAATACTAAAAATCAAATTGACCTGACCATGCTCAAAACCATGTACGCATGAGTCAGGTGTGAGAGCCACACAAAGACCCGGGGTGTAGGGTAAGTTTACCTATAAGCCCAACAAAATCTAAGTTTAGACATTTCTATAATATAGTGCCCTAATTTTTGTAAGAAAAGTGGAGGTAAAATGAAAGATTAATCTCTCGTGAATTTTTATGACTTTACTTACAAAATGTTTCAATAAGATATTTAAATATTTGATAAAATAAGTGAGAAGTCCAGACTGGGCTTAATGGGTACCGAGTGTATCCTTTAAGCCCAGCGGGGGTTCCAAATAAGCCCACCGCTTAAATAATATATTTTAATTATATCAATCACCCCTAAAGTAATTAAGAATAAACGTATCCATACTATTCATCATGAAAGTAGCACTCATAACAGGTGTGTGTCCAATAGTATCCACAGAGATCAAATATGGACTTAGGCTTTTGTTCTTGCCAAAGACTTCAATCAAGACATGATTAGTTGAATCAGGTGTGTTATTGCTTGGATAGAACACGACCCTGCGCCCACACTGGCCCTCTGTCGATAAGAAGCAATGTTTAAAAGACCATAATACACACAACGTTCAATGAATTATCTGAAAGCTTAATTACATTTGAGGTACTGCTAATCTTGTTAATGAGTCCCAACTTGTCTTCCTTAAGCCTATCTGAAGACAGTTTCAAATCTCCCTCTCTACTGTGTATTACAAAAGGTACAGGAGGTGGACCAAAAAATTGAAATCACCTGGATGAATGAAGGACAACAATATGACAATGCCCCCACCCAAAAGGGCATGAGTGGTCGCCCAATAGTCATCTTCTTGTCCCTCATTTGATTGCATTTTTGTCGACCACTTGTAGGTCTTCTATCACTGATATCCCTCAACCCTGGTCTTCTTCTTCTCGATCTATTACCAGTGTGATCATATAGCCTACCTACATTGTTGAAATATAATTTAAAACAACGCAATTGAAGCAAAGCTAATATGTGGTGATAATGTATTGGGCCTATAGTTTACTGTACAAACCTCATTGCTACAGAACTGTTTTTAATTGATTAATGTTGCATAGGCTTTACGTTTTTTAAGTCATGTTAATTAAAAAATGAGCGGAAAATCACAGCTTGCATTTTGACTCAGAAAGTGATCTTTTCTGACCACTGATCTAGAGTTTTCCCTGTTAACACTATCAACGTTTCCCTTTACTGTGGCAATTGTGATCGAATCAACGCAATATTAACCACTTACAATGCAACATACGGAAACAAAACAAACTATGCAAGAGATTTTGATGTAGGCAGAATGCATCGGAGTAGGATTCTATTGAATTGACATGCACGACACAGCCCAGTGCGGCATAAACAATCAGAGCTGAAGTAGGCAGTTCCTACAAGAGCACAAAACGTGTAGATTTCTAGACATCTTTGAAAAGTGAGTCAGGTACAGAATGTAAATTAGAATGTAAATCAGATTAGGCCTCATGTATTTATTTAAATTGACTGATTTCCTTATATGAACTGTACCTCAGTAAAATTGTTGCATGCTGCGTTTATATTTTTGTTCAGTATATTTATGCTCATGTTCATTGAATATTAGGGAAATCAGCACACTATCTCCATGTGTTTCAATGCCAACTGGGCTTAATAGGTGCATACTGGGTTTAATTGGAACAGTGATTTATGGTGAAAAAGAATGACTAGCAAAGCCTACTCATGAAATATTTGGAAACCAATGGTTTGGGGTATAAATATACACTTTAGACTACAATTTTATGCAACGTTGAACAATTTTTATTTATTGTAATTTACATTCTGTATTTACAAAAATGGCATCTATGTATAACAATGTAAGGTTCATTTCACAGTAAAATGAAGCAAAATTCATTAAATTATGTAAACTGTGAATGGCCAAAATCTATTATCTTGTAGTTCACCAAGTTAGGTTGCTACTGTGTGAATGTGACATGCAGGCACGACTGATAGCATACATCAAAAAAAAAATTGGCAAGAAATAGCAATTAATGCACATAAAATATGCTATCATGTGCATATACCAGCACATGAATCTCTTAATTTGACATAAAATATGATTACTTTCCAGATACAAAAAATATCTGGAAAATGTGTTTATCTGATGGTCGCCTCAACAACGTTTTTTTGCAACTTTGAAATTGGCCACTAGTGGGAACTTACACATAACTGGCAATAACTTAATAATAAAACATAAGATTGGCTTACAATAAAAAAAAAAACTTATGGATATATGTATTTTTTATTAACTAGGCAAGTCAGTTTCGCCCTATGGGACTCCCAATCACAGCCGGTTGTTAACTCGCGAGCCCCAACGCAAAAATATAACAAATAGATTAATTGGTTGAAACATGAAACAGCAGAAAACCTTAATTTTTTTAAATAAAAAAAATGTAAGTGGGTTGACTATAATAGGTATGTTTACGCTAACCATTACGCCGATTCTGTTCCAACATGTTTTGAAACTGTTTTCTCCAAACGGAAAAGCAAATAAGTGTTTCTATTCTATTTGACAAACTCGGGTAGGTCCCTCCCCGTTTCGTTTACAACGTTTGGTTCTTAAACGTTGAACGGTTTCCGTAATGGATATACGTCCTGTTGAATTAATTGTTTCATGTATATATTTCGTTTCATGTATATATATATTTCGTCTCAAATGTCCAAGGACGAACCAAGTGGATAACCAGTAGAGTACAGTTTAAATGAGAGTTGGCTCCTTCATTCATATGGTAAACTGCCTAGCTAGCTAGCTGTATGGTCTTACCGATTCGTTTGTATTCCTCGCTTTGACGCTCGCCCTCGTTTCTCTCCGCCGAGAATATCAACCTGAAAGTTGAACATAAACATCTTGTAACCACCCCGCATTGCTGACACATCCGACCACATGTTTTGTTGATAATAAAGAGAGTTACAATTGGGACAGTTGATGTGTTTACAATCCACTTCGACCATGGCCTCTATTTTTTTCCTACGTATTACGTCACTCTTTCTTCTTCTGCCGTACAACATCACACCGTTGGCTGAGGGCACCACCTGTGGTTTGGAATTAGAATAGGCGAAATATTTGATCATCTCGGTTGAATAAAAATACACAGGTATCTCAGTGGTTTGTGCTATAATATATATATTTTTTAACTGACACTATCGATTATCAATCAAAACCTCCTGTTAGACTGTAGAAATGTAAATACTCACTGCACTCACTGTACTTTTAATAAATACTTCCACATACAAACCAGCAGGGGTCATCACAAGTATTGATGTTGAGGTTATGATCAAATTGTGTGCAAAACTCTGCCAAGCTTTGCTTTCCAGCTTTTGACTGTTCCAAATCCAAACATTAAGAAATACAACTGTTAAATGTTGTCTCCGGAGTGAAGTCGAACAACTTCAACAAATCACACAAATGAAAAACAGGTGAGAAACTCCATTAATAGTGACACTCTCTCCTCTCTTTCTCAACACCTGTGTAGAACACTTTCCCTCTTTATTACTAGACCAAGTAGTGGCAGCAGCAGCATCCTGCCTGGGCCCTAATGAAGAGTCACAGAGTTTACACACACACACACACGCAGTGGCGGATTTAGGCATAGGAGACATGGGCAGCCGCCCAGGGCGGCATCTTGCCGGGGGCAGCATGGGGCGCCTGCAGAAATAAATCAATCAATAAATAATAATAATAGTAGTATATTCCTAAGGGTGACATTTGCACGATCAGTTTTCTATCGCTGATTTGCACGTCACGTCAATTATATAACGTCACCGTGTGGGACTGTGGGTCAATTAACCTTGTCGGAGTGGGCGCCCTGATTCTAGTTTGTGAGCTAGGCAGGCTACTGCCTGGGAAGGTCTCCCACTCAGAAGTACGAGATAGGGAGGGGGCGGGGGTAGGTTGACCTCAGGTCTCCCCGCTGGAAGCCCGAGGTAGGGGGAGCGGGGGAATCTATTAAATAGCGCACCTCTAACTTTGTACAGTACTAATGCAATTAGTAATGCAATTAGTTGTGCAATTTAGTATGTGTTTCTTGTTTGAAGTGCAATAGTGTAATAATCAGGTTCTCTTCTTTATAAGTGTGTTATTCTATTTGTGTATTTGTGTGATATAGGATTTGTGCAATTTAGTTTTATTTGTGTTTTTTGTTAGCAATAGGGTTATAGAGTAATAATTCCATTATCTTTTTTATTTGTATTTATATACTACAATTTGTTTCTATTTGACTTTGTTACTTCTTTTTTTATATTTATGAATCTTATTTTTGTATATATATTTATATAGTTTTAAATGTTATTATTATTTATTTGTGTTGTTCCAAATGTCTGAATAAAAATGACAGTTTATGCAGAATGGTGCTTTTTTGTTTGTTGGAGGGGGGGTTCGCCAAGGGAGACATACAAGCTAGAGCCGCCACTGCACACACGCAAATTAATAAAGAGATTGTAATGTAAAAGGGAGTTACAGGGGAGAGCTGAAGAGGGATGTGACTTCCTGTTACTCACTGAGAGGAGGATGTCAGCCGTCTACTAATTGGCTGGAAATACAGGCTTAATTAGTTGACTCATTTTACAGGCAGAGATAATGGAGGAAGCATAGAGGGCCCGGGAGCCCAGTGCAGGTATGTGTGCACATACACACACACACAGGAAGTGGGATGAGTGATTTATGTAATGCACGAGCCGTTAAGATTTAATGCACTCCAACTCCCTTAATTGGGGCTCCCGAGTGGCGCAGCGGTCTAAGGCACTGCATTTCAGCGCAAGAGGCGTCACTACAGTCCCTAGTTCAAATCCAGGCTATATCACATCCGGACGGGATTGGGAGTCCCATAGGGCAGCACACAATTGGCCCAGCGTTGTCCAGGTTTGGCCGGGGTAGGCCGTCATTGTAAAGAAGAATTTGTTCTTAACTGGCTTGCCTAGTTAAATCAAGGTTAAAGGAAATAGGTATTTGCATTCCATGCGTATCCATGACCTCACTGTGCTGCTGCTGAACATTCAAGGGGATTCAAGATACAGACAGGTACAGTACCTACCACATGGGCCTCTCTCTACCTCCCTCCTTAATTCAATTTAAGGGCTTTATTGGCATGGGGAAACAATGATAATGAACAAAAGTGGAATGAACAATACAAAATAACAGTAAACATTACACTCACAAAGGTTCCAAAAGAATAAAGACACTCCAACTGTCATATTATGTCCAAATAGTTAAAGTACAAAAGGGAAAATAAATAAACATAAATGTGGGTTGTATTTACAATGGTGTTTGTTCTTCACTGGTTGCCCTTTTCTTGTGGCAACAGGTTACAAATCGCTCTCTCTCTATTTTAATTTCAATTCAAGGGCTTTATTGGCATGGGGAAACGTATGTTTACAGTGCCAAAGCAAGTGAAATAGATAATAAACAAAAGTGAAATAAACATTAAGAAATTAACAGTAAACATTACACTTACAAAAGTTCCAAAATAATAAAGAAATTTCAAATGTCATGTAATGTATATATACAGTGTTGTAATGATGTGCAAATAGTTGAAGTATGAAAGGGAAAATAAATAAAAATAAATATAGGTTGTATTTACAATATTGTTTGTTCTTCACTGGTTGCCCGTTTCTTGTGGCAACAGCTCACAAATCTTGCTGCTGTGATTGTACACTGTGGTATTTCACCCAATAGATATGGGAGTTTATCAAAATTGGATTTGTTTTCAAATTCTTTGTTGGTCTGTGTAATCTGAGGGAAATATGTGTCTCTAATATGGTCTTACATTTGGCAGGAGGTTAGGAAGTGCAGCTCAGTTTCCACCTAATTTTGCGGGCAGTGTGCACATAGCCTGTCTTCTCTTGAGAGCCAGGTCTGCCTTTGGCGGCCTTTCTCAATAGCAAGGCTATGCTCACTGAGTGTGTACATAGACAAAGATTTCCTTATTTTGGGTCAGTCACAGTGGTCAGGTATTCTGCCACTGTGTACTCTCTGTTTAGGGCCAAATAGCATTCTAGTTTGGTCTGTTTTTTTGGTAAATTCTTTCCAATGTGTCAAGTAATTATCTTTGTATTTTCTCATTATTTTGTTGGGTCTAATTGTGTTGCTGTCCTGGGGCTCTGTGGGGTCTGTTTGTGTTTGTGAACAGAGCCCCAGGACCAGCTTGCTTAGGGGACTGTTCTCCAGGTTTATTTCTCTGTAGGTGATGGCTTTGTTATGGAAGGTTTGGGAATTGCTTTCTTTTAGGTGCTTGTAGTATTTAACGGCTCTTTCTCTCTCACACACACACAGACATGAGCGCATACTCATCCATCCCTGTGTCCCTTGGCATTTTCCCTCCTTCCAGACTCCTGTCCCTCCCTTCCTGTCATCCACACTATGAGATGTCAATCCCTCAGTTTTTTTGCCGTGACAGCTGAAGTGTGTAGACCTGCAAACAGTTTTCAGTTTCCCCAAGGCAGCCTGGTGGTTAAGAGAGTGGGGCCAGTAACCGAAAGGTTGCTGGTTTGAATCCCTGATCTGACAAGGTGGAAAAATCGGTTGTTCTGCCCTTGAGCAAGGCAGTTAACCCTCAATAACAACTGCTCCCTGGGTTCGGATGATGTGGAAGTTGATTAAGGCAGGCCCCCCGGCACCTCTCTGATTCCGAGTGGGTTGGGTTAAATGAGGAAGACCCATTTCGGTGGAATGCATTCAGTTGTGCAACTGACTCGATACCCCATTTCCTGACTCTGCATTCTGGTTCCTAGTCAAATTAATTCACCACACTACTACAGTGGTCTGGATACACTTTGCCCTGGTTGGGGTGTTGCATGCTCCATACATTGGGACGTGTGAGTGTTTGGTCGGGTTTCACGTCAACCTGTTAGTTATTAAGGCCCTGATCCCCTGGCCCATAGAGAGAAGTAGAATAAGGGAGGATAGTGGGAGGGAGTGGAGGAAAGGTAAGGAGGGAGTTGCTGACAGAGAGGATGCAAGGGTGGGTGGAGGGCTGGGGATCCGAGCTGATACTTTTAATAGCTGTGTTTAGGGGTTTAGGGAGGCATCTGCATGTGGATGACATTCTCCATCCGTAGGACAACTCCTCCTAATGAGAAGTGGTAATCCACAAATGTGAAAATGCTGGTTGGTATCATAACATTTGCGTTTCAAAATATCCCCAATGGGATCTGTGTAAAATTGGGAATAGTCTCTTTAAATTTTTTGGTGAGGTAAAAGAGATATACTGTACGTCATTGCACTGTAACAAATTGCTGTACATTTGCAGCAAAATATTTACAGTTAGCTACTCTAATTCTATATTGCAGTACTGTAAAGAGCAATGCATTATGGGGGCTCAATGGCATTCCGTTACACTGATGCAAAATTACAGCAATTTTGCTGTATATTTACAGCAGCATACTGGGAATTATGGTGCATAGTGGGAAAATGTGGGCAGAGAAAGACTCTGGCTCATTAACACATTTTGAGGCGTGCCTTGTAAGAGGCTATATTTGTTGCACCCGTTAGTGAGAATGCAGTACTCAACAGAATACAGTACCATACCGTATTTTTGGAATCTAAAAATGTATCCTGTAAATCTACAGTCATTTACTGGCTACTATACTGCCAGTAATGAACTGTAATTCAATAACACCCCACAGACTACAGTACCATACTGTATCTTTTTGGCTCATTTAAACATTTTGGGGCTTGTCTTGTAAGAGGCTATACATATTTGCTGCACCTGTTAGTGAGAGTGCTGTACCAATTTAACTGAAATGTGGTAGTAGTTCCCTAACAATGTAATGTGTATAGGGGACAGATCAGAGTTGAAGCAATCTCAAACCATGTTTAGCCATGTCCTTTTGATCCTTTTGAAGCCTTTCTTAAGGGCTCTACAAAACCCCCTAATATTCATTGGTATGCTGTAATATATAATTACATATTCACTGTTAGCAAAATTGCTGTAATTTTAGTACAATATATTTTAACAATAAAATACTATGTTGCTGTTTTGCTGTATATTTACTGCTGCATTCTGTAAATGATGGTGAATTGTGGAAAAATGTTGTGGGAGGGAAATAATCGTTGGCTCATTAACGTATTTTGAGGCGTGCCTTGTACGTGGCCATATTTGTTGCACCCGTTAGTGAGAATGCTGTACCAATTTAACTGATATGTGGTTCCAAATGCTATGTCTTAAAATTAACAAAATCTATAAGGGTAGTTTTGAGATATTAATGTTCATATTTCTTATGTTGAATAAATGAATGGGAAAAATTGTACTTCAAAATCAACAGTCACTCTATATTATAGAGCACACTATAAGGAAGATAATGACATCAAGATATTGTCTGTATCATGCATGGTTCACAGATCATAGGGTCTTACAGAAGACATCTATAGGTCTGAAAAGGGCCCAAATTCGCCACTTTAATCTTGATTTCCCCTGCAAAATTTGCGTAAAAAAAGCTATAACATTTCTATGTGAGAATTGCCAGAACAATCTGATATACCAAAAATACATAAGTATGTGGACAACTGCTTGTCGAACGTCTCATACAGAAATCATGGGCATTAATATGAAGTTGGTCCCCCCTTTGCTGCTATAACAGCCTCCACTCTTCTGGGAAGGCTTACACTAGATGTTGAAACATTGCTGAGGGGACATGCTTCCATTCAGCCACAAGAGCATTATAGAGGTCGGGCACTGATGTTGGGTGATTAGGCCTAGCTCACAGTCGGCGTTCCAATTCCTCCCAAAGGTGTTCAGTGGGGTTGAGGTCAGGGCTCTGTGCAGGCCAGTCAAGTTCTTCCACACCGATCTCGATAAACCATTTCTGTATGGACCTCGTTTTGTGCACGGGGGCATTGTCATGCTGAAACAGGAAAGGGCCTTCCCCAAACTGTTGCCACAAAGTTGGAAGCACAGAATCATCTAGAATGTCATTGTATGCTGTAGCGTTAAGATTTAACTGCACTGGAACTAAGGGGACTAGCCCAAACCATGAAAAACAGCCCCAGACCATTATTCCTCCTCCACCAAACTTTACAGTTGGCATTATACATTGGGGCAGGTAGCATTCTCCTGGTATCCGCCAAACCCAGATTCGTCCATCGGACTGCCTGATGGTGAAGCGTGATTCATCACTCCAGAGAACGCGTTTTCACTGCTCCAGAGTCCAATGGCGGCAAGCTTTACACCACTCCAGCCGACGCTTGGCATTGTGTATAGTGATTTTAGGCTTGTATGCGGCTGCTTGGCCTTGGAAATCCATTTCATGAAGCTCCTGATGAACAGTTCTTGTGCTGACGTTGCTTCCAGAGGCAGTTTGGAACTCGGTAGAAAGTGTTGCTACCGAGGACAGACAATTATTTTGTGCTATGCGCTTCAGCACTCGACGGTCCTGTTCTGTGAGCTTGTGTGGCCTACCACTTTGCGGCTGAGCTGTTGTTGAAGTTTCCACTTCACAATAACAGCACTTACAGTTGACCGGGGCAGCTCTAGCAGGGCATAAATTGGACAAACTGACTTGTTGGAAAGGTGGCATCCTATGACGGTGCCCCGTTGAAAGTCACTGAGCTCTTCAGTAAGGCCATTCTACTGCCAATGTTTGTCTATGGAGATTACATGGCTGTGTGCTTGATTTTATACACCTGTCAGCAACGGGTGTAGCTGAAATAGCAGAATCCACTAGCTTGAAGGGTGTCCACATACCTTTAGCATATTTTCCGTTCCTCCTGGTGTGAAGCGATAGGGAAGGTCACTGGGGATCCACATGATGGGGATCATATTGAACATGTTTTCTGCTCTTTGGTTTATGTCTGATAATCCAGGCTTGTGGCGTGTCATTACAGATAAAGTGTATGGGATGCATGCTGGCCTCGGAAGTCATTACATCTGATCCATGAAACCCCTAGGTGGTGGAATTGGACACCACCGATGTAAAAAAGATGATTGTCCCATATTTACACACACACACCGCCAAAACCAATGTTGATTACCACTTGGCTGTCTGGTTTACCCAATCTCTCCAATTCTGTTATACTGATCATTTGAAAGTATTACATTAGTTCTACAATGTTAAAAGGAGCCTAGAAGAATTACTGAAATGAGAACAGACACACTTGGATAAAACTGTCAGACAGAGGTTTTAATACCTTTTAAGTCCTTCACAGTTCACACACACACCACAGCAGCTCCCTGATGGGAATGCCATGTTACCAACCTGCCTGGGAAGGGCATCCAGTGGGCTGGACTGTAGTCTGGTGAAGGGCACTGAGCTGGAGTCAAATCAAGCTGCTCTGTCTGTCAGGAGACGTTGACATGAGGCTGACGTCTGCATTGAAACTGGGCTGTGGGAGGGTGGAGTCTGAGGGGAGGTGTGTGTGCTTGCGTGCGTGCGTCGGTGAGACTTGAGTTCCTGTCTGGCCCTGTGCTCTCCAGACGCCTGAGGCAGTTCATCTTGGTAAGGTGTCATCCTCCCTGAATAAGCTGTCAGTCAGCTATATAATGAATATCAACATAATGGATGGGATTGGCTTTTAATACCAGACACCACGTGGCATGATGACATCACAGCTGGATGAATGATGGCAGCTTCACCAGAGGATCCTCGCTATCCCTATCCTATACAATATCGCCATCCTAGAATCCACCCGAATAACGCTCCCTTTCGCTAGTTTTGTTTCACATATCTGAGGCTGAGAAAACGTGGCATAGATATTTGGCCCATAGAACTGTAAAGTACTGTAGTTCTAATATCATAATATCTGTATGAGTAGAGATACTGTTTACGTAGATGTGTTGGATTTCCACCACTTTTAAACTCAGTTACCCACCTTATTCCGAAAATAAGTGTTTGCATCCAGGAGAAAACCATGTTGAACCCTATGTTGAACCCCATGTTGAACCTTGTGTTATTTTGTTCTCTGTGTCATGCTCTAATTTAAAAAATGACTAGAAACTCCTGCACACAGGAGTTCACAAAGCATCACTTATTTATTATGCTAATGTTCTAACGAAGGTGGAAAGGTCGAAACATCAGCACAATAAATAAGTTATATTTTGCGTGCATAGTGAGTGGGAGGGACTTTCTTGTAGTTTAAACTATTTTCTTTCCGCACATCTGCAGAGCACCTACAGTACCAGATGTGAATTGTACAATGCTGTAATAATGTGACCCTCTCCTACAGTAACCTAGAAGGACTCATCCAGAGCCACAGGGACCTGAGGGTATTTGCACCAGATTGCTTATGTTCAATTACTAGACCTGTCCATCAGAGCTGGGAGCCCTACACACACACAGCCGAGCACACACATACACGCTCAAGCCATGCCCCCTTGTTAGGGACATCTTCCAGGCAACGTCTCCCTGTTTTCACATTCCTTTTAGTATGTTAACACATAGCTAGGACCAATGGCCACTCACTAACACAGCTTACATCTTATATAAGAGTTTGCATTGTGTGTGATGGGCTACATCTAAATCTGTTTTAACACACTGGTGTTGATATTCCCATCTTAATAAAGACAGCTATGATCACAGTTTATCAGTGCGTGATGTGAGTGGACCTTGTGTGAATCTGTGTGCGTGTGGTGTGTGTCCTTTGTCCAATGTGGTGTTTCATATCACTACGATGTCAGAGTATCAGCTGGGTTAGGGAAGATTAGGGGCAAGGTGTGACGTTTGAGTGGCCCACCGTGGGTGCGTGGGTGTGTATGTGTGTGTCAGTAGTGGCAAGGTGTGAGGTTTTACTGTGCGAGGGTAAATGTGATGTGTCAGATTACAGTGAACCAGTAAACAACTATAGGAGTTGATAAAGGGAGAGATGCGGATGGGTAACGAACCTGTCAGTTCTACACCGTCAGCTGGAGGCAGCCTTGTATCTGGCCTGCAGGATAAGGCACAAACATTGGCTGGGCTTTCTAACCCTACGTTCAGGAGTTATCTGTTATAATTAATTTACACTAACCTTAACCCTTATCCTAACTCCTGCACATGATTCAGTGCTGGTACTCCTTGTATATAGCCACATTATTGTTATTTAAAAAAAATGTACTTTTTAACTCCGCGTTGTTGGGAAAGGGCTCGTAAGTAAGCATTTCACGGTAAAGTCTACACCTGTTGTATTCGGCGCATGTAACAAATAAAATGTGATTGATTTTTGATTTCAACCCTTATTCTAAACTTAACCCTAACCTTAGCAACAGTTGCTTATCAACAGATAGTATGACCACCTATCCACTATCCAAATGAAGTGTGACCTTGAATTGAGTTCTGGGGCTGTCATTTCCAGAGCCAATATGAGTGGCAGCTTGGTGATGTTAAACATATGCAGAAATGTAGGTGAGAACGGCAGAACTTGTTCGTGTAGAGAGAGGATTAAATGTTATATAATACTGAATGAACTGCTGTACAGCCATTTGTCCTAATTGCTCCTCAACACACTTTCAGCATGAAATCTGTTGTTTGTCTACCTTGAGAGTGAACAAATCAGATCGAGTCATAAGTTCTAGCTATCCTGACTTGAGCTTTGTTCACTGTCACAACGCTGTTGTACGCTCCATCCAAACTGTCACAATACTTTTCTCTCAGGTCTCTATGCCCTGAGGAGATCTGCTATTTTTATGCAAACACACACTCTCTGTGTGTGTCTCTCTCCATCGAAGAGACTGAGCAGCTCTGCCCCCAGCTCTTGTTGAAACCCTGTTGTTTCAGTGAGGTGGACAACAGAAAGAAACATTGTGCATATGAAATCCCTGAACGGTGCTTTCAACCTCCAGGCTTTCCTCCTATTCCTTCATCATATGAGACAGAACACAGACACAATATCATCAGATAGATAAAGTATATTATAGTAGAGAGAGTAGAGAGTGAAGGAGAAGACAGTCTTCTGAAGGATCGTGGTGTGTGGAATCGTAGTGGATGCTTTTTATTGTTTTGGTAGATTTCGGAAGACTTTATTGTTGCATTTCTTTTCCAATCGCCTCGGTTTGAAGAGAACTGTAGTGTTGTTTTCGAGTCAGAAAGTAGTCTCTGTGAACACCAGGGGTGATTTAGGGTCAAACAGAAATGTCAGGTAAATGAGTAATATTCTGTAGGTGTGGAGAGCAAATCAGATGCTGCCTGCATGACCAAAGTACAGACCACCAAACTCTAATCATAGAGCTGCTATTGTGTTTTCACTTCCTGGTGGTGACAGTATTAAAGTTGCCCATCCAGATTATAGTTTTTGCTCTAACTTCATAAAGTGCCCATACTGGAACCTGGTGTCACATTTGACAGAATTATCAAGAATTAAAGTGAGTTTGTGATATCAGAACTCATCCCATTGCTAACTGTACCTTCTATTTGTGAAGGAAAGATGAATAGGGAGACAAAAGAGACTCGTCCTCTCTGGAGAAAACATCGCCCTGGGCACAGGTCTATTCCACGTTGGTTCAACGTAATTGAATTGAAATTATGTGGAAACAAAGTTGATTCAGCCAGTGTATGCCCAGTGGGATGTGCATCTCTCCCGTAATAAACCAGTGACATCATAATCACTAAGCTAATGACAGCCATTATCAGTGGCGTCATTAGGCCTGTGATTCTGGGGCCTCAGCCAGGATGTTTTTTGGTCCAGCCCCAAACCTTTGGATGGTGATAAAAAAAAAAAAGAAGTGTATATCCCTGTGACAAATACTACAGCAATATAATATACTGCGGTAGGCAGTAGCAGGCACTGCAAGAAGCCCCTGGAGTGACGCGGTGACTGCTGTGTGTGACTGGTCGACATTTTCCATCTCAGTGGACCGCTCAGGACCGGTTAGATGTTAATGTCATCACTCAGCCTGGATATGGATATTCTGAACTTCTTCCGCAAGAGAGGCAAAAAAAGCACGCAGGTTGAGCATCAGCAGGCAGCAGTGAATAAGGTGGAGAGGGCAGAACAGCCAGAAAGTCAAAGTGCAGCAGCAGAAGCAGAGTAAGCCACAGGTTGCGCAGGGTTGGTGCTAGCTAACTAGGTAGTTAGTCTCTCTCAGCATAAGGGTCGGCTAACGCCAATAAGCTAGCGTTAGCGCTCAGCATCCTTAAGCTATTGGGTGTCAGTCAGAGTTATTTAACAGTATATTTAGTGAATGGGCAAGCTAAGGATGTTGATATAAGTCATGCTATTAGAAAATATTTGTATTTCCAGTGAGTGTATTTGATGGGTTTCGTTTCTGTAGCTAGCTTGGCTGGCTAGCTAGCTGAGACCAAAGAGATGAGAGAACATTTTTGTGACTGAAGCACATATCTTCTGACAGTGACACAGTGCCCCCTGTGGACTGAAGCCGAACTTTACTACAACTAGATATTTAACCCTGTTTAAAATGGGCAATGTTGAGGTGGTAGAACTGACTAAATTAAATGAATCATAGAGGTCTTATAACCTATTCCATTCTACAGGAAAACATGCTAGGTTCATGTCTGTTATTTCCATATAGGCTATGTAAAAAAACCTGCCCATCACTAAATTGATAAAATTATTTAATTGAGCTTTTATTTTTATTACTCTTTTTATTCACTTAGCTACTTACTTTTCTATTGTTGTTGCGTTGTTAAGAGGTTAACCTGCAAGTACCAATTTCATTGCCTTGTGTACTCCATGTACAGTGCCGTCAGAATGTATTCACACCCCTTGGCTTTTTCCACATTTGGTTGTTACAAAGTGGGATTAAAATAATTGTAATTTGTTAACGATCTACACAAAATACTCAAAGTGAAAGAAAAATATTAACATTTGTTTTAAATTAATGGAAAATAAAACTTTGTTAAATAGTACCCGCAAAACACCAGTGTCAACATCAATGAAGGCTATTCCATGCGAGAAATTGCCAAGAAACTGAAGATCTCGTACAACGCTGTGTACTACTCCCTTCACAGAACCAGAATAGAAAGAGGAGTGGGGAGGCCCCGGTGCACAACTGAGCAAGAGGACAAATACATTAGAGTGTCTAGTTTGAGAAAAAGACGCCTCACAAGTCCTCAACTGGCAGCTTCATTAAATAGTACCCGCAAAACACCAGTCTCAATGTCAACAGTGAATAGGCGACTCCGGGATGCTGGCCTTCTAGGAAGAGTTGCAAAGACTGGCCAATAAAAAGAAAAGATTAAGATTTAAGAAAATATTAACTTTTTCACTGTTGACTTTGAGACTGGTGTTTTGCGCTTACTATTTAATGAAGCTGCCAGTTGAGGACTTGTGAGGCGTCTATTTCTCAAACTAGACACGTTAATGTACTTGTCCTCTTGCTCAGTTGTGCACTGGGGCCTCCCACTCCTCGTCCTGGTTAGAGACAGTGTACTAGAGAGTAGTACACAGCGTTGTACGAGATCTTCAGTTTCTTGGCAATTTCTCGCATGGAATAGCGTTAATTTCTCAGAACAAGAACAGACTGACGAGTTTCAGAAGAAAGTTCTTTGTTTCCATTTTGAGGCTGCAATCGAACCCACAAATGCTGATGCTCCAGATTCTCAACTAGTCTAAAGAAGGCCAGTTTTATTGCTTCTATAATCAGAACAACAGGTCCAGCTGTGCTAACATAAGTGCAAAATGGTTTTCTAATGATCAATTAGCCTTTTAAAATGATAAACTTGGATTAGCTAACACAACGTGCCATTGGAACACAGGAGTGATGTTGGGTCTCTGTAGATATTCCATTTTTTTTTAAATCAGCTGTTTCCAGCTACAATAGTCATTTACAACATTAAGAATGTCTACACTGTATTTCGGATCAATTTGATGTTATTTTAATGGACCAAAAAATATATTTTCTTTCAAAAACAAGGACCTTTCTAAGTGACCCCAAACTTTTGAAAGGTAGTGTAAGTCCAAACTGTAACTAGGCCACTCAGAAACATTCAATGTCGTCTTGGTAAGTAAACGCCTTGCATTTTAGGTTATTGTTCTGCTGAAAGTGGATTCATCTCCCAGTGTCTGTTGCAAAGCAGACTTAACCAGGTTTGCCTATAGGACTTTGCCTGTGCTTAGCTCTATTCCTTTTCTTTTTATCCTAAAAAACTTCTTAGTCCTTGCCGATGACAAGCATACCCATAACCTGATGCAGCCACCACCATGCTTGAAAATATGAAGAGTGATACTCAGTGCTGTGTTATGTTAGATTTGCCCTAAACATAATACGGACAAAAGTTTATTTCTTTGACAAATTGTTGCATTATTACTATTGCCAACAGGATTCATGTTTTGTAATAGTTTTATTCTTTCATTTAGGTTAGTATTGTGGAGTAACTACAATGTTGTTGATCCATCCTCAGTTTCCACCTATTACAGCCTTAAACTCTGTAACTGTTTTAAAGTCATCACTGGCCTCATGGTGAAATCCCTGAGCGGTTTCCTTCCTCTCCTTCACCTGAGTTAGGAAGGACACCTGTATCTTTGTAGTTACTGGGTGTGTTGATACACCACCCAAAGTGTAATTAATAACTTCCCCATGCTCAAAGGGATATTCAATGTCTGCTTTTATATTTTTACCCATCTACCATTAGTGTAGGTGCCCTTCTTTGCAAGGCTTTGGACAACCTCCTTGGTCTTTGTTGTTAAACCTGTGAGCTGGCGCACACACAGAGAAAATGATTTAGTGTAGAGGTGCTGACTAACAGTGAATAAACGGTGAGCTATAAAAACAAAGTGACTCTTTGTTTTTAATAGCTAAACCTGTGCTTGAAATGCACTGCTCAACTGAGGGGCCTAGCAGATAATTGTATGTGTGGGCTACAGAGATGAGGTAGTCATTCAAAAATCATGTTAAACACTATTATTGTCCATGCAACTTATTATCTGAATTGTTAAGCACATGTTTACTCCTGAAATGATTTAGGCTTGCCATAACAAATACTTATTGACTGAAGACATTTAAAATACAAATCCCAAAACACAATTCTACTTTGACATTATGGGGTATTGTGTGTAGATCAGTGACAAAATCTAAATGTCATCAATTTTAAATGCAGGCTGTAACACAACAAATGGTGACTATTTTCTAATGGCACTGTATATCATGTGTACAGTATATGACAAATAAACTAACTTGAACTTTGAATGGAAGAGGGAGGGCAGCCAGAAAGAGAGGGGAAAAGATGGCCAGCTTTTGTGGTTCGATTATAGGTGAACAAAACACTGAAAATACATAGGCCCTTAAGTTATGTCATTTAAAACTCACAGTTGCATGTAGAACTGATGAAATGAAATTCATTATTGAGGTCTTTTAACTTATTCCATTCTAGAGTTAATTTAGTGTTGGCTCATTTCAGAGTGTCTTCAGATTCATACTATGTACGTTGTGTTGTATCTGTCATGCTTGGAGTTGTGTTTCTTTATTTTGCAGACACTTGCATTTTTTCTTTACTGTTGAGTTTCCCTGTTCCTGTCAGTATACAGTAACTTTAAAACTAACTATTGACATGTTGCACCTCCACCTTGTTACCTTGCAATGAGCCAAGGAGGACGACAGATGAGAACAGCAGGCCAGCGGAGTACTTAGAACTGCAGCAGCCATTGGAATCTGGAAGGGAAGAGAATAATTTAGGTGACCAAGACACAAGCCCCCAAAAAGTTAAGCTACCCCAGGATATCCCCTTGACCGTTTTGGATTGCAAAACTACATTTAAAGACCCGAGACAAGACAGAAGAGTAGATGACGAAGCGAGACCATACAAGACAGATACAACAAAAGAATAGGATATGATGGAGAGAGACACACCAGACAAGACACAGAGACAGCAACAGAAAAATAGGTTATGGAGAGAGACACACCAGACAGGACACAAAGACAGCAACAGAAGAATAGGATATGAAAAAGAACAGAACAGGCCATAACAGAAGAGGATAGACAAACGGGAAAAAGTAGCAAACAAGAACCCGAGGGAGCAACATACAAGACAGAGAAAGTGACAGAAGAGGGCAGATGGAGAGATAACTCAGGTGGGTTGAGCACACAGAAGACTGTACCACTTAAAGCTGCTCTACGGATTCAAATTACTGCACAGTGTGTGCGTGAGTGAGCGAGCGACACAGCGTTTGGGTACTGTGGGAGTTTTTAAATCAGTTTGGCTCACTGGACAAGTCAGAGTCTATGCTTGTAATTATTGAGTGGTATGGAGGTTTTTAGCAATACCCTGTAGATGTATGTGTTCCAGAGTAGAGAGTAGAGAGTGTTCTAGAGTAGAGAGACCCACAGTAGCTACTGTAATTGAGTACTGGCAGTGGACGCTGTGGGCAGGTGTGAAGGTACCTGAAAAATATTTAAATTCTCAATGCTCATCTCAGAGTGCACCAAATTCATGCATTTAGCTGTTGAAATTACTTTTTTGGGGATGTGGGAGGATGCACCCAGAGGCCACTATTGGCTTTGGGTCTTCAAATCCTAGAAATGCCTCTGGCCATTATACCAGAGGCCAATTCAGGACCCCATTGGACATTATGAAGCCTATCACCTAAGTGCCAATGCCACGCCCACCCCCACTGCACCAAATATCCTAGTTTCAGACTTCTAATTATCCTTACACCTCTGAAGACTCTAGCCACTTCCATGCCAGTCGGAAGAACTTAGGTGTTTTATCTCTAAACAGTCAAAAGCTTGTTTCCCCCCCGACTGTTGGATAAGGGAAACCATGGGGTGTTAAATAGTTAAAGACTCCAACCACCCAAGCAATAGACTATGCTCTCTGCTTCCGCACGTCAAGTGGTACCGGTGCATCAAGTCTGGCACCAACAGGCTCTTGAACAGCTTCTATCCCCAAGCAATAAGACTGTTAAATAGCTAACAAAATAGCTACACTCACACATAATATGCTCACACATCTGTGACAGTCAGTGCTGTTTAAGATGAGGGAGGACAATCAAATTGGATGTCTGTCATTCATATTCCATTCACCCAGTTCAATGTAACATCGATAGATTCAGGCTTCTACATGATACTTACATTTTCTCTATATCCATCATGAGGATGCAACAACCTATGAATGAAAGTTTATTTGAGGTGACAGACAGTGACGCATTCAGTACTGCCTTGCACACGCTTACCTGCATCCAGCTGATCTAGAGTGTAAACATTAGTCCAACAGTTGCAAATTCAGCCACGTTTATATTCCTTCTTACGTCGACGCTCTCTCCTCCTCTCACATTTCCCCTTCGCTTGTGGACTTCAATGCACAACACATCAACTGTATGTGACCGGGCGAAAAAAACCTTTCCAAGACAAAACACATCATAACCTCTAGCAGCGACACACAGCCTACATCGTTGTCACCATCTTAGCTGAACTAATGTCCTAGTCAACATAGCTAATAGAACTAACGAGTTAGTAAACCTGCTACAATCATGCAGTACAGTCAGTAAGAAGCTTAGCAGTTACACCGGTGGGCCCCGGTGGCAATAAATTAGTAAAACCAAAATCTTACCTTGACTTGGAAGAGTTCCAGTGTTGGATAGTCATAGCCAGCTGGCTAACATAGCATCCCTCTATTTGTGCCTGGTGTTTGAATAGGCTAAACTAGCTTACTGCATTTGCTGGCTAAGTCAGTGAAAGTAAAATTTTTTTGCTGAAGTAACTCTTGCTTCTCCTTACTTTTTGAATACATTAATTTGTTCAAAACTGTTCAACTATTGTATTTCTCTCTCTTTGAGTCAACTACTCACCACATGCTATGCACTGCAGTGCTAGCTAGCTGTAGCTTATGCTTTCAGTACTAGATTCATTCTCTGATACTTTTTTTTCTAAACCAGTTCGGAGTCCAGGAGGTACAGAGTGGCAGGCAGGCTCGAGATCAAGGCAGGCAGAATGGTCAGGCAGGTGGGTACAGAGTCCAGAAACAGGCAAGGCTCAAAACCAGGAGGACTAGTAAAAAGAGAACAGAAAAAGGCAGGCGCACGGGAAAAACACGATGGTTGACTTGGACATACAAGACAAACTGGCACAGAGAGCCAGGAAACACAGGGATAAATACACTGGGGAAAACAAGAGACACCTGGAGGGGGTGGAGACAATCACAAGGACAGGTGAAACAGATCAGGGTGTGACAAGTTCATGCTACAAGAGCTCTATAAGGTTGGAGGACGTACGCCAGATGTTGTCATAATTACCGTGTAAGTCTATGGAAGGGGGTGAGAACCATGAGCCTCCTAGGTTTTGTATTGAAGTCAATGTACCCAGAGGAGGACGGAAGCCATCTGTCCTTCGGCTACACCATGGTACTACCCTACAGAGTGCTGTTGAGGCTACTGTAGACCTTCAATGCAAAATGGTGTGTTTTAATCAATTATTTGGTGACGGGAATATATTTAGTATAGTTTCATCTAAAAAGGATAACTTTTTAAATGTTAAAATATTTTTGAGGAGGATGGACCTCCCCTTCCTCCTCTGAGGAGCTCCACTGACATACATTTATACTGACTACACACACGCACACCGACTCACATACAAGCTGCTGCTACGCTTTTTCACCTTATATCCTTTTGCCTAGTCACCTTACCCCTATACGTATCTACCTCCATCACTCCTGTATCCCTGCACATTGTTAATATGGTACTGGAACTGATCCTGTATCTAGTATGCTTACTTACTCACTTATTGTGTTCTTCACATTTCTTCTTACTTCTTGTGTTTTTTTCCTGGTATTACGTTGTTATTGATTATTGCATTCTTGGGTTTTGAGTTTGCAAATAAGGCATTTCACCTTATTTGTGCATGTGACGTTAAAACTTGAAACTTAAAAAAACTTGGTGGAGTTGTAAAATCGCCGTAATTTGATTGGTTTTGTTCGTTTGATTTGATTATTTACCTTTCAATCACTACACCCTCCCTTCTATTCCCATGCATTTGATTGGCTGATTAGTTTGTGACAGTGTTTCATGAAACTACCTTTCCTGTCCTATCAAAATAACTCAGTGATATGTGTGTTGCTCCCAATGACTGTGTGTATGGCTGCTCCAGCAGAGATGGAAGAGGAAGCAAGACATCTCACTGGCAATTATTTTATGGTTCGTATAAAAGTAGACCAGACCCAGCTGCTATCGCATTGGTGTCTATGGGACCGGAACTGTGACCATTTTTTGAAAGGTAAATGGCCTGAGTAAAACATCCACCATCATTGGCTTTAAGTGCACAGATCCACAAGACATAAGAGAGTCAAAACCCATATTTATTCAAGTGAGTTTTTTCCCTGCCAAGAAGTTTATTTTCGTTTGAAAGTTTGTTTCTTAAATCCTTTGTTGTTGTTGTATTGAATCCTTTACAGTCATGTTTTTTTTTCATAATATTTTAAATAACTTGTAGAAAATACAAATACAATGTTTGAATAGGCTCAACTAGCTTACTGCATTTGCTGGCTAAGTCAGTGAAAGTAAACATTTTTTTTGCTGAAATAACTCTTGCTTCTCCTTACTTTTTTAATAAATTAATTTGTTCAAAACTGTTCAACTATTGTATTTCTCTCTCTTTGAGTCAACTACTCACCACATGCTATGCACTGCAGTGCTAGCTAGCTGTAGCTTATGCTTTCAGTACTAGATTCATTCTCTGATACTTTTTTTTCAAAACCAGTGCGTTATTTTATGCCTGGTTATGACACCTACATAAGAGAGTCAAAACCCATATTTATTCAAAATAGTTTTTTCCTTGCCAAGAAGTTTATTTTCGTTTTGTTTGTTTGTTTCTTAAATCCTTTGTTGTTGTTGTAATGAATCCTTTACAGTCATGTTTTTTTCATAATATTTTAAATAACTTGTAGAAAATACAAATGTATGACACTATCATGAAGCATTATGACCAGCCCGTGTCACTTTACTTGGACTAAGAAAATACACTTTATGGCACTGTCAAGAAGCATTATGACCAGCCTGTGTCACTTTACTTGGACAAATAAAATACACTTTATGACACTGTCAATACGCATTATGACCATCATAATCAGATAAGCCAGATAGGCCTATCACGTACATGCCCTTATGTCAGTCATCAGACAGAAATAGGATGTCCTGCTCTTGAAATCAGCCCCTACATTCGGCCCAGTCATCAGCAACAGAGCTTTGGTGTAGGTGCATGTCTGACATCAATGTGTGCACAATTACAATGATAATTTAATATGCCAAATAAAAAAAATATATATATAACATAAACATACTGTTGACATGTAGGCTATGGTGTAATGGAATGTTTTGCCTTGTGTGGTAGGTTTTGACACTCTTATGTAGGTGTCATTAATTAAAATCACTACCGTGGTAGGTTTTGATTGTTTTGACTGTTTCCATTGATCATCCCTGAGATATTTCTACAACTTACCTGTGGTAAATTCAATTAATTGGACATGATTTGGAAAGGCACACACCTGACTATATAAGGTCCCACAGTTGACAGTGCATATCCCACATTTGACAGTGCAAAAAACCAAGCCATGAGGTCGAAGGAATTGTCCGACACAAATCCCCCGAGACGGATTGTGTTGAGGCACAGATCTGGGGAAGGGTACCAAAACAATTCTGCAGCATTGAAGGTCCCCAAGAACAAAGTGGACTCCATCAATCTTAAATGGAAGAAGTTTGGAACCACCAAGACTCTTCCTAGAGCTGGCCGCCCGTCCAAACTGAGCAATCGGGGGGAGAAGGGCCTTGGTCAGGGAGGTGACCAAGAACCAAATGGTCACTCTGACAGAGCTCCAGAGTTCCTCTGTGGAGAAGGGAGAACCTTCCAGAAGAGCAACCATCTCTGCAGCACTCCACCAATCAGGCTTTTATGGTGTCCAGATTGAAGCCACCCCTCAGTAAAAGGCACATGACAGCAAGCTTGGAGTTTGCCAAAAGTCACCTAAAGGACTCTCAGACCATGAGAAACAAGATTATCTGGTCTGATGAAACCAAGATTGAACTCTTTGGCCTGAATGCCAAGCGTCATGTCTGGAGGAAACCTTGCCCCATCCCTACGGTGAAGCATGGTGGTGGCAGCATCATGCTGTGGGGATGTTTTTCAGCAGCAGGGACTGGGAGACTAGTCAGGGTCGAGGGAAAGATAAATGGAGCAAAGTACAGCGAGATCATTGATGAAAACCTACTCCAGAGCGCTCAGGACCTCAGACTGGGGCAAAGGTTCACCTTTCCAACTGGACAACGACCCTAAAGACACAGCCAAGACAACGCAGGAGTGTCTTCGGGACAAGTCTCTGAATGTCCTTGAGTTGCCCAGCCAGAGCCCGGACTTCAACCCGATCGAACAGCTCTGGAGAGACCTGAAAACAGCTGTGCAGCAACGCTCCCCATCCAACCTGACAGAGCTTGAGAGGATATGCAGAGAGGAATTGGAGAAACTCCCCAAATACAGGCGTACCAAGCTTGTAGCGTCATACCCAAGAAGACTCAAGGCTGTAATCGCTGTCAAAGGTGCTTCAACAAAGTAGTGAGTAAAGGGCCTGAATACTTATGTAAATGTGTAGTTTTCATTTTTTATTGTTAATAAATTTGCTAACATTTCTAAAAACCTGTGTTTGCTTTGTCATTATGGAGTATTGTGTGTAGATTGATGAGGGAAAAAAGTGATTTAATACATTTTAGAACAAGGCTGTAACGTCACAAAATGTTGAAAAAGTCAAGCGGTGTGAATGCTTTCCGAATGCACTGTACATGTACACACTTGGTAACAGGCCAATTAACAATTAACGCAGTCTTCCTTTCTTTAGCACTTCACTGTGATGGCTGCTGTGAATAAATGGGACAAATTACTGCCAAAGAAGAGTGATTTACTCTTACTCCAAATGCTCCAAAGAGGTTCATTACCTTTTCAGTTGAAAAGGTCAAGTGGGTTCAAATCAGTTCAGTCAGTTCATATGGAGTAGCAGCTCTCAAACACAATAGGCCTAATATTCAATGGAAATGGACCTTGGTCCATTTGATCCGTATTGTTTCATAATCATAAATGTTATATAAAGAATGCAGATTATTCAAAATCCCATATTTATTCTACGGAGCTGTGAATGTATAGAACAAGATGGCCCGCACACTGTTACAGCTCCCAATTCCTAGCTTTATTGACGACGTTTCGATCCAAAAAAGATCTTCAAAGATCAAACACACTGAGTGTTCACATCCCAAAATATACAAGGAGCTGTGTAAGTCCACCATCGAACACATGACCTCATAAACAATTACAGTATTTTACCTCTCTGTGGGCATGCTAGGCAGACAGAGAGGAAACAATTATGGCTAATAGATGCTAACAACATCATTTACCTTGAAATGGCCATTCAGTGACTATGGAGAACAATTGTTTACTCTACCATCAGCTCCCCTGAGGCCCCACTTGACATTTCTCAATGAAAGGCCACCAAGGACCCTGCCTGTTATGTTGTGTAGGCCAGTGCCAGAGCACCATGTTTTTAAAGATAGAGAGAGGCGGTGGATGTAGTGTTTACATGGGACTAGATTTAATCAGCTCGATTGCATTTTGGCAGGGGTGGCAGGTTTAAAGAGCACTCATGTGAGCGCACACACGTGGACACACGCACGCGTGCACTTAAGAAAATAAAAATAATTCAACATTGGGAAACAAACTCCACTTGGGATTAATCCTTTTGTTTCCAAGTGTGTCCACTTACGCTCAGCAAACACCAAATCAAAGCCAACCAAACCAAACCAAACTGAGCCTGTGTTGCCATTAAACGACAAAACACAACAAGACATAGCACTCTTTCCATTTTCAAAGCTCCATATGGAATACATTTACATTTGGACCGAGGCTAATCTTTGTTTACAGAGCATCCCAATCCAATACTCTGCCTGGCAACCCCGCTGTATGGCAGAGAGAGAAGAGACCACAGGGAACGGAGTGATTTATGCTAAGACAACACCCAGGACCTGCCAAGTGCGTCAGTGCTCCAAAACATCTGCTTAAACAACAATAGAGGGAAGAATTAAACCAGCCAGACATCAGCTATAATGATTTACCACGGCAACGGTGTGTTGGAACCCGGTGAGGTTCAAGCTTCTCGAAAATCAGTCACTATGAGTCACAGAGGTCAGCTGATGGTGCAAGGCTAAGCTAGCTGATGTAGGCTAGGTCTCCAGCCATTGTTTAACCCCCTGGCACTGTTTTGATGGAGAGTGACAAAGGACAGGAGGACAGGAGGGACAGGTACAGAAAGGTCTAAATGCCATGCTGGGATGGAGCTGACCTTTCTTAACGCCTGGAGCACCTGGTGGCTTGGGGGTCGAGAAGGAAGGTGGGAGGGAGGGGATGAGAGGGAGAGCTGTGAAGGAGGTGAATGGTACGGCAAAATAGAAATCTGTGGAGGTTTTGACTCAAGTTGACTCAATCGTTCACTTTGTGAAAAGATTTTGATATGGAGACACCCTAGACATGGGCCTTAGGGGCCGTAGCAGCCATCTTACAACATGACTGACAACTGTAACACTATTTTACAGTTTAGAAGGACTATTTTTAGATAAACACTGGTATTGAACTGGTACTGTTCTGTACCTTACACCTTGTGATGACAGCTTAAAACACCAGACAGTTGAGCTAAAGGATGTGCAAAGTGCTCTCTCTCTCTGTCTCTTTCTCGCTTTGTCTCGCTCGCTCGCTCTCTCTCTCTCTCTCTCAATTCAATTGAATTTAAAGGGATTTATTGGCATGGAAACCTATGTTTACATTGCCAAAGCAAGTGAAATAGATAATAAACACAAGTGAAATAAACAATCAGAAATTGTAAGCACTACACACACCATTTTTTTTTTTAAATAATAGAGACATTTCAAATGTTATATTATAGCTATATACAGTGTTGTAACAATGTGCAAATAGTGTCGTTGTAGTACAAAAGGGAAAATAAATAAACAGATAAATATAGGTTGTATTTACAATGGTGTTTGTGCTTCACTGGTTGCCCTTTTCTTGTGGCAACAGGTCACACATCTTGCTGTTGTGATGGCACACTGGTATTTGACCTAATAGATATGAGAGTTTATCAAAATTGGATTTGTTCTCAAATTCTTTGTTGGTCTGTGTAATCTGAGGAATAAAATGTGTCTCTATGGTCGTACATTTGGCCGGAGGTTAGGAAGTGAAGCCCCCTCCCCCCCTTCCCTCTCTCTCTCTGCTCATCTCTCTCACTCTGCTCATCTGACACAGAGTCACAGGCACACGGTGATTGCTCTCGTCACGAACACGCAATCTGGTTGGTAGAGCCTATATGAGGGACAGTGTATCCATTGATCTTTACCGGGTACGTTTTTACTGAGACGCGCGCGGTGTGTCGAACTATAAAAGAGGAGTCCGGCTTGGAGCGCGGGACCAGACTTCCCCCTGTTCTGTTCTTGAGGTGCGATATAGACTCCACACAAAGATACTGAGCAATATGGAGGGGACTTTCCGAGAGCAGCTTTTCTTCCTCGTGTTATGTCTGTCAGTTCTCAAGGGAGACACCAGGTACATCGAGGTAAGCCTCTGAAGGCACTTTGCCCGTTAATTTACCTTTTTCGTTCCCATGTGTACTAGACTTTGTTATACAACCTCAATTAATGCAATAGTGTTTTCTGTATGAGGAAAGTAGTTTCAACTTGTTGTACTCAGTCAAATAATGTTATCATTGTAATAACTGTCATTGTGAACTTGATTTATGCATTATGTAGGCTACTAACCTTTACTCAAATACTTGATTTATCTTGCTTGACGGTATATTGTTGTCACTTGTCCACATTAAATCTTGACTTTCTTTTTCTAAATATGATCTAAATGTCGTTGTTTTTTATGTGCAGGAAAATGACATTACACCAGAGGGATTATTTGCGCTTCTTAATTCAGAGCTCAAAAGAGAAATACCCGAGACATTAATTTACAGGCGACCCCTCCGTAAGTAACTAACTGAAGTAATTTCTTAAAAACCGTAAGTAACTGACTGAAGTACTTTGTTAAAAACCTGTATTATGCACATTTGCCATATACACGGTCGATCTGTGAAGCAATACTTTTTTTGCCGACATTATCAAATCTTGTAAAATGCTTTTTTAGCATGAAAGGTAAATAAAAATGTAACTCTGAATTTTTCAGTCACAATTGTGTATGGATTTTTGTGAATAATATATAATCGAAAATAATAAATGTGTGATTTAGGCCTCTTGTAATTTATATAATTATAATCTGTATATAACTTTATTGACTAAATGTACAAATTGATGTGTACTACTTGAGGAATTTGAAATGTATATTAGAGTGCATTTTTGTCAGAACAAAATATAAACAGCCAATTTAATGTTAACCCTGTCTGTGTCTCCATTTCTCTCTCCCTCTCCATGTCATCTCTCTTTCTGTCTCTATATCCCCCCCCCTCTCTGTTACCCCCACACCCATCTCCCTCCTTATTCCCCTCCTCCCTATCTCTCCCCCTCTATCTCTCCTCCTTCTCTCTATCCTTCTCTACCACCTTCTCTTATTCCTCCCGTCCTCATCCTCTCCCTCTCTCAGGGTGTCTGGACATGGTGGCAGTAGAGGGTCAGTTCACCTTCACAGCAGACCGGCCTCAGCTCAGCTGTGCTGCTTTCTTCATCGCTGAGCCCAACCAGGTCATCAATGTGGAGTATGACAGCGTCGACATCGACTGCAGGGGAGGAGACTTCATCAAGGTAACCACACATGCACATGTGGCATGCACACACACATGCAAAGAACACACGCACAGCAAACACACACACACCACCTCTTTCACACCCACATACATCCCAAATACTCCCCTCCCACCTCCACCTTGACTGACGTCAGCACCACCAGGTCCAGGGATAGATTCACTTCATTTGTATTTGTTCTGTTTTAACCCTATCCCAAACCTTAACCCTTACCGTAGCCCTTTACACTCATACGCGTATGTAGGTTGAAAATGGCATATTTGGGTACAAATAAGCACCTAATCGGAAAGCAGCATTTTGAAAGATGAGACGTTGAGGATTATAATAAATACTGATTTGATGTCATACAAGCAAGCCAAACACCCGTGAGCCCAAATGTGGACTTCACATTTCTATATTATACAACTCATGTCATACACAGTGTCAACGTTTTTTCATCACTGTGTTCGATGTACGGTTACAAGATGACATGGGGTCATACCCTGGGTTGTTCATTGTGAAGAACACCCACCTGAATGCACGCATGACTCCTTTCTATGCGCACCAGAATGACGATTGGTTTCTCTGAATTGCCTTGTGAAAGCCTTACACTGTAAGATCATATTTTAGAACTTAGCTAGTCATGTTGGCAACAGAACACGCTTGCAAGTAACGCAAACCTGACCCAGATTGCGATTTATAATGAGCAGTTTTTTTAACAGTAATTGTTTTTGATGCAGGGTTGTGTTCCAAACAAAACAACTACAAGTGTGCTTGTTCTAGTTCCTTAACGGCACATGGGAGAACTAAAGCACCATATAGTTGAAGACTCTTCTTTGAGTCATAAAAGTGTATTGGAATTACTTTGGAACTGTACACTCTTTGGAGAGGTGTTTGGCCTCTTGGAGTTAGTCCTCTCACTCAAACCTTTGTCATTTGTTGCACCCACCTCACATTTTCCAGGAATATTCTTACTAAATGTATCCAGAATATTTTCAGATTTTGTTATCAACAAATGCGGTGAAAAGTACAGTAAATGCAAAATGCACATAAACTCAACAGTGTAATGTTTGGATTCAGTCTTGTGTCAGGTGAACTGTTGTTTCATCAACTTTGGTCAGATCATTTCTCCATGATCTCAAAACTGTTCCTTTCAGTTGATACCATGCTTATGCATTTGCTTTTCATATTTCTTCTGTAAGAAACATTTCAATTTAGCCATATTCATATCGGCCAATTCCCACCAGTGTAAAGGGTTAACCAGTCGGAATGAATGGCTAAACTTAACTGTAGAAATTTGACATTTAAAAAAATGGCATTGTTTAGAAGGAGTGCAAGGGCAAATTGAGTCACAGAGTAGGCATTTCCTAACGGAAATATGCAAATACATGCTACCACGCGCCAATAGGATCTCGCTAGCTCGTGCTTGGCTCTGCCCCCCGACTTGCTTGTTCTGCCCACTATGCTTAACTTGCTCCCATTGGACACGATACCCTGTGGTCTATCTTGGGTTAGTTCTTTGGTGATACCTTGTTGGGAATTAACCACACACAGACACAACAGAGTCACTTCCTGATTTGGACACTGGCTCAAATGGAAGTCACCATTAAAAGTCAATTACAGTGAACAGGTTGTTCATCTGCATGTTTTGGAACCCTCGTTTTGCTTACAGAGAAAACTTCTGGAAATTGGATTTGCTTGAATACTTTTGATTAAGTCCACATCTCTCACCTCTCCTCTCCCAGGTGTTTGATGGCTGGGTGATGAAGGGAGAGAAGTTCCCTAGTTCCCAGGACCACGCCCTGCCGTTGATGGAACGCTATGTGGACTACTGCGACTCTGGGACGGTCAGGAGAACCGTGCGGTCGTCTCAGAACGTTGCCATGCTGTTCTTCCGCATTCACACTGCCGGGAGCTCCTTCACGCTGACAGTCAGGAAACCCATCAACCCTTTCCGTGAGTAGAGACCTGCACTAGCTTGATGGCTTGTCTTAGTGTTAATGACCTTGAGGGTTTTACTTTGAGTGCATGAACTGAAGCCCCGTTTATACCTGGTTTAAACATGCATCAGTTGTTCTGATCTTCTCCACATTGTGATTGTGCCCACATTTGTCGACAGGTGTAGACAATCAAAAGTCGCATTGTGAACTGATTGTGATTAGATCTTCCTGACCACCTGCAGGGGTAGTCGAAGATGCATCTTGTACGGATATCCTTGAAGTGTAAACAAATTCGGACAACTAAAGCTTAAAGCCAGTTTATGCTTGCTCTGGATCCACCGTACAGAAGGTTTGAAGCAATTGCAGAGTCTCCAGAGGCTTGCGGAAGCCAAATCGAGCTCCGTACTGCATCGCCGCGTGCCTCCCAAATGTTGTAACAATGCTTGGGGCTCTGTATAGCTCCGCATTGACATGATTGGTTGACGGTAGGTGGGAGCAAGAGGTCCTGTATAAAACACAAACAAATTCCCTTGACAACAGCTCTGATCTGCTCCACAAAGTGTAAGTAGTATGCCTATGAATGCTCTGACTTCTGTGGAGGCCTCAGTGACGGTCAGGAGAACCATAAATGCTGTACGGCCACTGCAACCGAAAGGTTGCTAGATCGAATCCCCGAACTGGCAAGGTAAAAATCTGTCGTTCTGTCCCTGAACAAGGCAGTTAACCCACTTTTCCTAGGCCGTCATTGTAAATAAGAATTTGTTCTTAACTGACTTGCCTAGTTAAATAAAGGTTAAATAAAAATAAATAAAAAGAGGTCGGAATCACCATGTAGAGCCTTTTATACGTTTGGCCAAGGTCACGGTTGTCCCGCTCTCTAAAAATAAATCACACTGGCCAGTTATAGTAGTAATTATGGACAATGATACCTCTACCTCTTCCTACAGAATTAACATCACGGTCTTCATTAGAAACCAAGTGCCTATATTGGCACTGTGGTTGGATGCCACAGGCCAATCAAAATTAGGTAACGCATATAGAAGTAAGGATATTTACGAAGAGATATCGTCCCGAATGAGAGAAAAAGGGTTCTCCCGTTCCCATGTCCAATGCCAGCGAAAAATATGAATAAAATACTGGAAAACATTGTACAGAATGCCAAGGACTGTAATAACAGGCGTGCCATTAGGTGCGCCAACATGGGGCAGGATGCCAATGTAATGCTTTAGTACTTTATACCACGTTGTAATGCCAGGGTTGTGTGCTAATGCTTTAGGTGACCCTTTCGGTTGTACAAGCTGCTCACGTCTAAGCCATACTTGTGTGTGTGTGGGTGTTTGCATTTGTACTAAGCAATTTTGCCCACTTAAATGGAGGCATTTTTGCTATAAGGTCAACACGTCTAGAGACACTGATATATCCCCCAACCCGCGCACCAATGACGTTGACGTCGATTAAGGAAGCCCCCCGCACCGCTCTGATCCAGAGGGGTTGGGTTAAATGCGGAAGATACATTTCTGTTGAATGCATTCAGTTGTGCAACTGACTAGTAATCCCCTTTCCTTTCTCATGTCCCACCTCCCCACCTCTCCCCCTACAGCCTGTAATATCATCTCCCAGACACCAGAGGGCAGCTTCACCATGGTGATACCCCAGCAGCACAGGAACTGCAGCTTCTCCATCATCTACCCTGTGGAGATCAAGATTGCTGAGCTCAGCCTGGGACACCTCAACGACTTCCCCATCAAGGTGAGCCCTGAGCAGGGAAACATCTGAGCCCAGAGGTCCGAAGCACTGCTGATTTTCTTTTTTCCCCGGGAAATGTTTCGGTTGATTAATGTCACTCACTAATTAGCCAGCGATTCCACTCACCATGTGTCACAGGTCTGAATCAAAAATCCTGATTAGAGGGGAAGAATAGAAAAAACATCTGGCTTCTGGCCGGAGGTGGTTTAGTGAACTACCCTGCCAAAGACCTAGAGACCTGTGATAGCTCCCAGTGATGATGAGTGGAGTGCTTTGATTCGTCGGAGGTGTGTGTGAGGGGGTAGAAGGAACGAAAGAAAGATGGAAGGAAGAAAGAAAGAAAGAAAGAAAGAAAGAAAGGGAGGGAAGGAAGGAAGTAAAAATACTTGTTATTCCATTGAGCTGGTCTTCCTCTACAGAGGTCCGTCCCAGGCTGTGCGGGAGCAGGGGACTTTGTGGAGCTGCTGGGAGGGAACGGGATGGACCCGTCTAAGATGTTCCCTGTAGCTGACCTTTGTTACAACTTTAACGGTCCCGGTGAGCGGCACCCACACCATCACCATCCTAACTAGAACATATCTTTATTACACCCACCATCACCATCCTAACTAGAACATATCTTTATTACACCCACCATCACCATCCTAACTAGAATATATCTTTATTATCCACAATCACCATCCTAACTAGAACATATCTTTATTATCCACAATCACCATCCTAACTAGAATATATCTTTATTACACCCACCATCACCATCCTAACTAGAATATATCTTTATTATCCAACATCACCATCCTAACTACAGTAGATCTTTATTACCCAACACCACCATCCTAACTACAGTAGATCTTTATTACCCACCATCACCATCCTAACTACAGTAGATCTTTATTACCCCACCATCACCATCCTAACTACAGTAGATCTTTATTATGGATCTGAGGACCCATGCCAAATCTTTTAGTTTCCTGAGGGGGAATAGGCTTTGTTGTGCCCTCTTCACGACTGTCTTGGTGTGTTTGGACCATTCTAGTTTGTTGGTGATGTGGACACCAAGGAACTTGAAGCTCTCAACCTGCTCCAATACAGCCTCATTGATGAGAATAGGGGCGTGCTCAGTCCTCCTTTTCCTGTAGTCCACAATCATCTCCTTTGTCTTGGTTACGTTGAGGGATAGGTTGTTATTCTCACCATCCTATCTACAGTAGATCTTTATTACCCACCATCACCATCTTATCTACAGTAGATCTTTATTACCCACCATCACCATCCTAACTACAGTAGATCTTTATTACCCACCACCACCATCCTAACTACAGTAGATCTTTATTACCCACCATCACCATCCTAACTAGAATATATCTTTATTACCCACCATCACCATCCTAACTACAGTAGATCTTTATTACCCACCACCACCATCCTAACTACAGTAGATCTTTATTACCCACCATCACCATCCTCAATAGAATATATCTTTATCACACACCATCACCATCCTCACTAGAATATATCTTTATTACACACCATCACCAACCTAACTAGAATATATCTTTATTACCCAACATCACCATCCTAACTAGAATATATCTTTATTACCAAACATCCCCATTCTAACTAGAATATATCTTTATTACCCAACATCACCATCCTAACTAGAATATATCTTTATTACCCAACATCCCCATTCTAACTAGAATATATCTTTATTACCCAACGTCACCAACCGAACTAGAATATATCTTTATTACCCAACATCACCATCCTAACTAGAATATATCTTTATTACCCAACGTCACCATCCTAACTAGAATATATCCTTATTACCCAACAACACCATTCTAACTAGAATAAATCTTTATTACCCAACGTCACCATCCTAACTAGAATATATCTTTATTACCCAACATCATCATGCTAACTAGAATATTTCTTTATTACCCAACGTCACCATCCTAACTAGAATATATATTTATTACGCACCATCACCATCCTAACTACAGTAGATCTTTATTACCCCACCATAACCATCCTAACTACAGTAGATCTTTATTACCCAACATCACCATCCTAACTACAGTATATCTTTATTACCCAACGTCACCATCCTAACTACAGTAGATCTTTATTACCCACCATCGCCATCCTAACTACAGTAGATCTTTATTACCCCACCATCACCATCCTAACTACAGTAGATCTTTATTACCCAACATCACCATCCTAACTACAGTATACCTTTATTACCCAACGTCACCATCCTAACTACAGTAGATCTTTATTACCCACCACCACCATCCTAACTACAGTAGATCTTTATTACCCACCATCACCATCCTCACTAGAATATATCTTTATCACACACCATCACCATCCTTACTAGAATATATCTTTATTACACACCATCACCAACCTAACTAGAATATATCTTTTATACCCAACATCCCCATTCTAACTAGAATATATCTTTATTACCCAACGTCACCAACCTAACTAGAATATATCTTTATTACCCAACATCACCACCCTAACTAGAATATATCTTTATTACCCAACATCACCATCTTAACTAGAATATATCTTTATTACACACCATCACCAACCTAACTAGAATATATCTTTTATACCCAACATCCCCATTCTAACTAGAATATATCTTTATTACCCAACGTCACCAACCTAACTAGAATATATCTTTATTACCCAACATCACCACCCTAACTAGAATATATCTTTATTACCCAACATCACCATCTTAACTAGAATATATCTTTATTAACCAACGTCACCATCCTAACTAGAATATATCTTTATTAACCAACATCACCATCCTAACTAGAATATATCTTTATTAACCAACATCACCATCCTAACTAGAATATATCTTTATTACCCAACGTCACCATCCTAACTAGAATATATCTTTATTACCCAACGTCACCATCCCAACTAGAATATATCCTTATTACCCAACAACACCATTCTAACTAGAATAAATCTTTATTACCCAACGTCACTATCCTAACTAGAATAACTAGAATATATCCTTATTACCCAACAACACCATTCTAACTAGAATATATCTTTATTACCCACCATCACCATCCTATCTACAGTAGATCTTTATTACCCACCATCACCATCCTAACTACAGTATTTCTTTATTACCCAACATCACCATCCTAACTACAGTAGATCTTTATTACCCACCATCACATCTAGAATATATCTTTATTACCCAACAACACCATTCTAACTAGAATAAATCTAAATTACCCACCATCACCATTCTAACTAGAATATATCTTTATTACCCAACGTCACCTTCCTAACTAAAATATATCTTTGTTACCCAATATCACCATTCTAGCTAGAATATATCTTTATTACCACACCATCACCCTCCTAACTTGAATATATCTTTATTACCCACCATAACCATCCTATCTACAGTAGATCTTTATTACCCAAGATCACCATTCTAACTAGAATATATCTTTATTACACAACGTCACCATCCTAACTAGAATCTATCTTTATTACCCAACAACACCATTCTAACTAGAATAAATCTTAATTACCCACCATCACCATCCTAACTAGAATATATATCTTTATTACCCAACATCACCATCCTAACTAGAATGTATATTTATTACCCAACTTCACCATTCTAACTAGAATATATCTTTATTACCCCCAACTTCCTATCCTAACTAGAATATATCTTTATTACCCAACGTCACCTTCCTAACTAAAATATATCTTTGTTACCCAACATTACCATTCTAGCTAGAATATATCTTTATTACCACACCATCACCATCCTAACTTGAATATATCTTTATTACCCACCATAACCATCCTATCTACAGTAGATCTTTATTACCCAACAACACCATTCTAACTAGAATAAATCTTAATTACCCACCATCACCATCCTAACTAGAATATATATCTTTATTACCCAACATCACCATCCTAACTAGAATGTATATTTATTACCCAACTTCACCATTCTAACTAGAATATATCTTTATTACCCCCAACTTCCTATCCTAACTAGAATATATCTTTATTAACCACCATCACCAACCTAACTACAGTAGATCTTTATTACCCAAAAACACCATTCTAACTAGAATATATCTTTATTACACAACGTCACCATCCTAACTAGAATCTATCTTTATTACCCAACAACACCATTCTAACTAGAATCAATCTAAATTACCCACCATTACCATCCTAACTAGAATGTATATTTATTACCCAACTTCACCATTCTAACTAGAATATATATTTATTACCCCCAACTTCCTATCCTAACTAGAATATATCTTTATTACCCAACGTCACCTTCCTAACTAAAATATATCTTTGTTAACCAACATTACCATTCTAGCTAGAATATATCTTTATTACCACACCATCACCATCCTAACTTGAATATATCTTTATTACCCACCATAACCATCCTATCTACAGTAGATCTTTATTACCCCACCATCACAATCCTAACTTCAGTAGATCTTTATTACCCAACATCACCATTCTAAGTAGAATATATCTTTATTACCCCCAACTTCCCCATCCTAACTAGAATATATCTTTATTACCCAACGTCACCATCCTTTCTAGAACATATCTTTGTTACCCAACATCACCATCCTAACTAGAATATATCTTTATTACCCAACATCACCATTCTAACTAGAATATATCTTTATTAGCCAACGTCACCATCATAACTAGAATATATCTTTATTACCAAACATCACCATTCTAACTAGAATATATCTTCATTACCCCCACCTTCCCCATCCTAACTAGAATATATCTTTATTACCCAACACCACCATTCTAACTAGAATATATCTTTATTAGCCAACGTCACCATCATAACTTAAATATATCTTTATTACCAAACATCACCATTTTAACTAGAATATATCTTTATTACCCAACGTCACCATCCTAACTAGAATACCTAGAATATATCTTTATTACCCAACATCACCATCCTATCTAGAATGTATATTTATTACCCAACATCACCATTCTAACTAGAATATATCTTTATTACCCAACATCACCATTCTAACTAGAATATATCTTTATTACCCAACGTCACCATCCTAACTAGAATACCTAGAATATATCTTTATTACCCAACATCACCATCCTAACTAGAATATATCATTATTACCCAACATCACCATTCTAACTAGAATAAATCTTTATTACCCAACGTCACCATTCTAACTAGAAAAACTAGAATATGTCTTTATTACCCAACATCACCATCCTAACTAGAATGTATATTTATTACCCAACATAACCATTCTAACTAGAATATATCTTTATTACCCAACATCACCATTCTAACTAGAATATATCTTTATTACCCAACATCACCATTCTAACTAGAATATATCTTTATTACCCAACGACACCATCCTAGCTAGAATATATCTTTATTACCCAACATTTCCATTCTAGCTAGAATATATCTTTATTACCACACCATCACCATCCTAACTAGAATATATCTTCATTACCCCCACCTTCCCCATCCTAACTAGAATATATCTTTATTACCCAACGTCACCATCCGTTCTAGAACATATCTTTGTTACCCACCATCACCATCCTAACTAGAATATATCTTTATTACCCAACATCACCATTCTAACTAGAATATATCTTTATTACCCAACGTCACCATCCTAACTAGAATATATCTTTATTACCCACCATCACCATTCTAACTAGAATATGTCTTTATTACCCAACGTCACCATCCTAACTAGAATATATCATTATTACCCAATATCACCATTCTAACTAGAATAAATCTTTAATACCCAACGTCACCATCCTAACTAGAATATATCATTATTACCCAACATCACCATTCTAACTAGAATAAATCTTTATTACCCAACATCACCATTCTAACTAGAATATATCTTTATTACCCAACGACACCATCCTAGCTAGAATATATCTTTATTACCCAACGTCACCATCCTAACTAGAATATATCTTCATTACACAACGTCACCATCCTAACTAGAATATATCTTTATTACCCACCATCACTATCCTAACTAGAATATATCTTTATTACCCCCACCTTCCCCATCCTAACTAGAATATATCTTTATTACCCAACATCACCATTCTAACTAGAATATATTTTTATTAGCCAACGTCACCATCCTAACTAGAATATATCTTTATTACCCCCCATCACCATTCTAACTAGAATATATCTTTATTACCCACCATCACCATCCTAACTAGAATATATCTTTATTACCCAATGTCACCGTCCTAACTAGAATATATCTTTGTTACCCAACATCACCATTCTAGCTAGAATATATCTTTATTACCACACCATCACCATCCTAACTAGAATATATCTTTATTACCCACCATCACCATTTTAACTAGAATATATCTTTATTACCCAACGTCACCATCCTAACTAGAATACCTAGAATATATCTTTATTACCCAACATCACCATCCAATCTAGAATGTATATTTATTACCCAACATCACCATTCTAACTAGAATATATCTTTATTACCCAACATCACCATTCTAACTAGAATATATCTTTATTACCCAACGACACCATCCTAGCTAGAATATATCTTTATTACCCAACATTTCCATTCTAGCTAGAATATATCTTTATTACCACACCATCACCATCCTAACTAGAATATATCTTTATTACCCAACATCACCAATCTAACTAGAATATATCTTTATTACCCAACGACACCATCCTAGCTAGAATATATCTTTATTACCCAACGTCACCATCCTAACTAGAATATATCTTCATTCCCCAACGTCACCATCCTAACTAGAATATATCTTTATTACCCACAATAACCATCCTAACTAGAATATATCTTTATTACCCAACGTCACCATCCTTTCTAGAATATATCTTTGTTACCCACCATCACCATCCTAACTAGAATATTTCTTTATTAAACCCAACATCACCATCCTAACTAGAATATATCTTTGTAACCAACCATCACCATCCTAACTACAGTAGATCTTTATTACCCCACCATCACCATCCTAACTACAGTAGATCTTTATTACCCACCATCACCATCCTAACTAGAATATGTCTTTATTACCCAACGTCACCATCCTAACTAGAATATATCTTTATTACCCAACGTCACCATCCTAACTAGAATATATCTTTATTACCCAACATCACCATCCTAACTACAGTAGATCTTTATTACCCCACCATCACCATCCTAACTACAGTAGATCTTTATTACCCACCATCACCATCCTAACTACAGTAGATCTTTATTACCCACCATCACCATCCTATCTACAGTAGATCTTTATTACCCACCATCACCATCCTAACTACAGTAGATCTTTATATCCCACCATCACCATCCTAACTACAGTAGATCTTTATTACCCACCATCACCATCCTGACTTGAATATATCTTTATAAACCCCACCATCACCATTCTAACTAGAATATATCTTTATTACCCACCATCACCATCCTAACTAGAATAGATCTTTATTACCCAATATCACCATCCTAACATGAATATATATTTATTACCCACAATCACCATCCTAACTAGAATATATCTTTATTACCCAACGTCACCATCTTAACTGGAATATATCTTTATTACCCAACGTCACCATCCTAACTAGAATATATCTTTATTTCCCACCATCACCATCCTAACTTGAATATATCTTTATAAACCCCACCATCACCATTCTAACTAGAATATATCTTTATTACCCACCATCACAATCCTAACTAGAATAGATCTTTATTACCCACCATCACCATCCTAACTACAGTAGATCTTTATTACCAACCATCACCATTGTAACTACAGTAGATCTTCATTACCCCACCATCCTAACTAGAATATATCTTTATTACCCACCATCACCATCCTAACTAAAGTAGATCTTTATTACCCACCATCACCATCCTATCTACAGTAGATCTTTATTACCCACCATCACCATCCTAACTACAGTAGATCTTTATTACCCCACAATCACCATCCTAACTACAGTAGATCTTTATTACCCACCATCACCATCCTAACTACAGTAGATCTTTATTACCCACCATCACCATCCTAACTTGAATATATCTTTATAAACCCCACCATCACCATTCTAACTAGAATATATCTTTATTACCCACCATCACCATCCTATTTAGAATAGATCTTTATTACCCAATATCACCATCCTAACATGAATGTATATTTATTACCCACAATCACCATCCACCTAGAATATATCTTTATTAACCAATGTCACCAATCTTAACTGGAATATATCTTTATTACCCAACGTCACCATCCTAACTAGAATATATCTTTATTTCCCACCATCACCATCCTAACTTGAATATATCTTTATAAACCCCACCATCAGCTTTCAAACTAGAATATATCTTTATTACCCACCATCACCATCCTAACTAGAATAGATCTTTATTACCCACCATCACCATCCTAACTACAGTAGATCCCTATTACCAACCATCACCATTGTCACTACAGTAGATCTTCATTACCCCACCATCACCATCCTAACTAGAATATATCTTTATTACCCACCATCACCATCCTAACTAGAATATATCTTTATTACCAACCATCACCATTCTAACTAGAATATATCTTTATTACCCAACGACACCATCCTAGCTAGAATATATCTTTATTACCCAACGTCACCATCCTAACTAGAATATATCTTCATTACCCAACGTCACCATCCTAACTAGAATATATCTTTATTACCCACCATCACCATCCTAACTAGAATATATCTTTATTACCCCCACCCTCCCCATCCTAACTAGAATATATCTTTATTACCCAACATCACCTTCCTAACTAGAATATATATTTATTACCCAACTTCACCATCCTAACTAGAATATATCTTTATTAACCACCATCACCATCCTCACTACAGTTGATCTTTATTACCCCACCATCACCATCCTAACTTCAGTATATATTTATTACCCACCATCACCATCCTAACTTGAATATATCTTTATTACCCACCATCACAATTCTAACTAGAATATATCTTTATTACCCAACGTCTCCATCCTAACTAGAATATATATTTATTAGCCAACGTCACCATCCTAACTAGAATATATCTTTATTACCCAACATCACCATTCTAACTAGAATATATCTTTATCAGCCAACGTCACCATCCTAACTAGAATATATCTTTATTACCCAACATCACCATTCTAACTAGAATATATCTTTATTACCCAACGTCACCATCCTAACTAGAATATATCATTATTACCCAACATCACCATTCCAACTAGAATTAATCTTTATTACCCAACGTCACCATCCTAACTAGAATGTATATTAATTTCCCACCATCACCATCCTAACTACAGTAGATCTTTATTACCCCACAATCACCATCCTAACTACAGTAGATCTTTATTACCCACCATCACCATCCTAACTACAGTAGATCTTTATTACCCACCATCACCATCCTAACTTGAATATATCTTTATAAACCCCACCATCACCATTCTAACTAGAATATATCTTTATTACCCACCATCACCATCCTAACTAGAATAGATCTTTATTACCCAATATCACCATCCTAACATGAATGTATATTTATTACCCACAATCACCATCCACCTAGAATATATCTTTATTACCCAATGTCACCAATCTTAACTGGAATATATCTTTATTACCCAACGTCACCATCCTAACTAGAATATATCTTTATTTCCCACCATCACCATCCTAACTTGAATATATCTTTATAAACCCCACCATCAGCATTCAAACTAGAATATATCTTTATTACCCACCATCACCATCCTAACTAGAATAGATCTTTATTACCCACCATCACCATCCTAACTACAGTAGATCCCTATTACCAACCATCACCATTGTAACTACAGTAGATCTTCATTACCCCACCATCACCATCCTAACTAGAATATATCTTTATTACCCACCATCACCATCCTAACTAGAATATATCTTTATTACCAACCATCACCATTCTAACTAGAATATATCTTTATTACCCAACGACACCATCCTAGCTAGAATATATCTTTATTACCCACCATCACTATCCTAACTAGAATATATCTTTATTACCCACCATCACCATCCTAACTAGAATATATCTTTATTACCCCCACCCTCCCCATCCTAACTAGAATATATCTTTATTACCCAACATCACCTTCCTAACTAGAATATATATTTATTACCCAACTTCACCATTCTAACTAGAATATATCTTTATTACCCCCAACTTCCTATCCTAACTAGAATATATCTTTATTAACCACCATCACCAACCTAACTACAGTAGATCTTTATTACCCCACCATCACCATCCTCACTACAGTTGATCTTTATTACCCCACCATCACCATCCTAACTTCAGTATATATTTATTACCCACCATCACCATCCTAACTTGAATATATCTTTATTACCCACCATCACAATTCTAACTAGAATATATCTTTATTACCCAACGTCTCCATCCTAACTAGAATATATATTTATTAGCCAACGTCACCATCCTAACTAGAATATATCTTTATTACCCAACATTACCATTCTAACTAGAATATATCTTTATCAGCCAACGTCACCATCCTAACTAGAATATATCATTATTACCCAACATCACCATTCTAACTAGAATATATCTTTATTACCCAACGTCACCATCCTAACTAGAGTATATCATTATTACCCAACATCACCATTCCAACTAGAATTAATCTTTATTACCCAACGTCACCATCCTAACTAGAATGTATATTAATTTCCCAACATCACCATTCTAACTAGAATATATCTTTATTACCCAACATCAACATTCTAACTAGAATATATCTTTATTACCCAACATCACCAATCTAACTAGAATATATCTTTATTACCCACCATCACCATCCTAACTAGAATATATCATTATTACCCAACGTCACCATCCTAACTAGAATATATCTTCATTCCCCAACGTCACCATCCTAACTAGAATATATCTTTATTACCCCCACCTTCCCCATCCTAACTAGAATATATCTTTATTACCCAACGTCACCATCCTTTCTAGAATATATCTTTGTTACCCACCATAACCATCCTAACTAGAATATTTCTTTATTAAACCCAACATCACCATCCTAACTAGAATATATCTTTATTACCCAACGTCACCATCCTAACTAGAATATATCTTTATTACCCAACATCACCATCCTAACTACAGTAGATCTTTATTTCCCCACCATCACCATCCTAACTACAGTAGATCTTTATTACCCACCATCACCATCCTAACTACAGTAGATCTTTATTATCCACCATCACCATCCTATCTACAGTAGATCTTTATTACCCACCATCACCATCCTAACTACAGTAGATCTTTATTACCCTACCATCACCATCCTAACTACAGTAGATCTTTATTACCCACCATCACCATCCTAACTACAGTAGATCTTTATTACCCACCATCACCATCCTAACTTGAATATATCTTTATAAACCCCACCATCACCATTCTAACTAGAATATATCTTTATTACCCACCATCACCATCCTAACTAGAATAGATCTTTATTACCCACCATCACCATCCTAAGATGAATATATATGTATTACCCACAATCACCGTCCTAACTAGAATATATCTTTATTACCCAACCATCACCATCTTAACTGGAATATATCTTTATTACCTAACGTCACCATCCTAACTAGAATATATCTTTATTACCCACAATCACCATCCTAACTAGAATGTATCTTTATTACCCACCATCACCATCCTAACTACAGGAGATCTTTATTACCAACCATTACCATCCTAACTACAGTAGATCATTATTACCCACCATCACCATCCTAACTACAGTAGATGTTAATTACCCACCATCACCATCCTAACTACAGTAGATCTTTATTACCCACCATCCTAACTACAGTAGATCTTTATTACATCACCATCCTAACTACAGTAGATCTTTATTACACATCATCACCATCCTATCTACGGTATGTCGTTATTACCCAAAATCACCGTCCTAACTACAGTAGATATTTATTACCCACCATCACCATCCTATCTACAGTAGATCTTTATTACCCACAATCACCATCGTAACTAGAAAATATCTTTATTACCCAACGTAACCATCCTAACTAGAATATATCTTCATTACCCAACGTCACCATCCTAACTAGAATATATCTTTATTACCCACCATCACTATCCTAACTAGAATATATCTTTATTATCCACCATCACCATCCTAACTAGAATATATCTTTATTACCCCCACCTTCCCCATCCTAACTAGAATATATCTTTATTACCCAACATCACCATCCTAAGTAGAATGTATATTTATTACCCAACATCACCATCCTAACTAGAATATATCTTTATTACCCAACGTCACCATCCTAACTAGAATATATCTTTATTTCCCAACGTCACCATCCAACTGGAATATATCTTTATTACCCAACGTCACCATCCTAACTAGAATATATCTTTATTACCCACCATCACCATCCTAACTTGAATATATCTTTATAAACCCCACCATCACCATTCTAACTAGAATATATCTTTATTACCCACAATCACCATCCTAACTAGAATGTATCTTTATTACCCACCATCACAATCCTATCTACAGTAGATCTTTATTACCCACCATCACCATCCCTACTACAGTAGATCTTTATTACACACCATCACCATCCTAACTACGGTATATCTTTATTACCCAACATCACCGTCCTAACTACAGTAGATCTTTATTACCCACCATCACCATCCTAACTACAGTAGATCTTTATTACCCACCATCATTTATCTCTTTTCTCTCTCTTTTCCTCGTCCTACAGCCCAGATGAAGATAGGTTGTGACAACACGGTGGTTAGGATGGTGTCCAGCGGGAAGTTTGTCAATCGGGTGGCGTTCCAGTACCGTCTGCTGGACCGGCAGGAGCTGCAGAGGATCAAGGTGAACAGTGTGGAGGATTTCTGCTTCACTGGCTGAGCTCTCTGTCTCTTTATCTATCCCCCCCTTCCCCACATGTTGTCTATCTACCACCTAGCTAATGGGGACCACCCATCACCGGCTGCCAAATCTACCACGAGACTGATTACAGAAGGAAAGCCTGAAGGTTTCCATAACATTCTGTTCTGTACTACATTTTGAATTTAAAGAGATTAATTTTGTACCTCTCTCGTTTTTTTTTTGCTCACTATATGTTTAATGAATTGTGGCTGGCGCTCAAGCTTAATAAAGTGTTCTTTTTTTGTTTGTGGGCATTTCTGCTGTTGGTTTGATTCTGTATTTAGATTGTTTAACTTGTGTGATTATATGCAGTACATGACTGTACAAACGGGCCAGTGAGGGTGTTAGCAGGGCGTTTTTGGTTCACATTCTTTACAAGAAAGGGTGCTGAAAAACGTTATGTTTCTATCTATTTATTTTGTGAGACGATGTGTGTGGTTACGGGACTGTGGATGGAGGCGAGTGTTCAGTAGAGGATGTAAAATACATGTTCATTGCTGTTATCTATATTTATTTGTATCAAACAATTTTTTTGTAATAAAACTGAATCGCATGAGAAAGCACTCATTGGAGCTGATAATTCCTTTCATTTTTTAATCAGTAAAATCATGCAGAACTAACAGGGTTGGCTGTCAGGGAAGGATGCTGGGGGTCTGGTGGGGTCAGGTGGGGTCACTATGAAGAGGAATGGAAGATGTCAACATCAGTCACATGTCTCAACCTAACAAGAAAATCCTCTCCAGTTCCTGATTACACAGAATTTAAGCACTCTTAAAATAGTCATACATTGATATTGATTTTAACTACATTTTAATCAAATTTGATTAGTTGAGTTTACTTCAATAGAACCAGAAAGAACACTGTGGTATTATGGTATCTAAGTCATTGAATCCTGAAGCGCAATCCCTCTAGATCCCTCATGATTACATTTAGATTAGAATGTATTAATACAGTCAATTATTCATATATTGCTTTGCAGTATTATCCCACATGGCACATGAAACAAACCAATAACAAATTCTCTTGATGAGACACTTTTAGAAGTGGGCTACTTTTCATACCAAGGGTTGATGGTTAAAAGCTTTATTGTTCATTTAGGGTCAAACAGTACTTCGTATTTGGTTTCCTGTACACAGAATTAATCACAAACACAATGATATTCAGTGATATTACCCAAATACAAATATCGGAGCCTCAATAAGCCACTGTTTTCTACCTGTTTGTTGAAAAAAAAAAAAAATGAACAGAATCAACCTTTCTGCCACCCTTTATATGACATGACACTGCTTATGAATGACGTCTGATTACCTTTATAAAGGGTTAATGAAGGATTCATTAAGCCGCATTTCAAGTTCTCCTTCATTAAAAGTGCCGTATGTCTGACGTATGTATGAGTAATAATCTTCTCCCCCTCTCTCCACAGGGAGGACAGGGGAACATGGTGTGGGTGTTGCTGACAAGTGCTGGCTTGATTAAAGGTCAGAGTGTGTATTGTCACGGTGAGACAGCTGGTGCACCACCCCACCTAGCAGCACAGCTAATTGATAAGGATCTGAGATCACCCCAGTTGGGTTTGTCCGCGCATGTGTGTGTGTGTGTGTGTGTGTGTGTGTGTGTGTGTGTGTGTGTGTGTGTGTGTGTGTGTGTGTGTGTGTGTGTGTGTGTGTGTGTGTGGCAGTGCAGGGTACGCAGCTGTGTGAAGAGTCCTGCAGTGATTCAATTGGAAATTGGTCTCACACTGCCTAAACTAGTGGAAAATAAGTGTGTGTGTGTGTGTGGGGAGAGGGATCTATGATGGAAGCTCTGAGGCAATTGTGCTAATTTATTGGGAAAACTCAATCTGAACCTATGGCTACATTTACACAGGCAGCCTAATTTTGATATTTTTCCATTGATTGGTCTTTTGTCCACGAATTTGGCAAAAGATCAGAGTTGGGCTGCCTGTGTGAACACAGCCTTTGTGACATGAATGTATGTATGACCTGTATCTGCAGGAGTTGCTGGTTCAAGGCCTGCTCTAGCTGTTACACATAAGCGCTACACTACTGCCAGACTCCAGAACAGAGGACACTACTGCCAGACTCCAGAACAGAGGACACTACTGCCAGACTCCAGAACAGAGGACACAACTGCCAGACTCCAGAACAGAGGACACAACTGCCAGACTCCAGAACAGAGGACACAACTGCCAGACTCCAGAACAGAGGACACAACTGCCAGACTCCAGAACAGAGGACACTACTGCCAGACTCCAGAACAGAGGATACTAGTGCCAGGTGTCACCTACTGTTTTGACATTCATTACATAAATGTCCATCATCATAGCAGGACAAAATGCACACGATTTACAATGTTTTCCAAGCATTTTAAATATAAACACAGACAAAGGCGATATGCACTTTGATAGAAAGAAAATGCCAAAGAGGATGAATCAGGCATGAGGTCCTTTTAAACCGAACCGTGCTAATGGTCCTGTTGAGTAATTATTATTTTACGTAGGTCTTGATGGTGACCTAAGCATTGTTTGTCCCTTCAACCCAGCCATAAAGAGTCAGGGTGATAAAAGTACTTTTTGTCTAATGGATGACAGTCCATTACAGATCCTAAAATAAAGCTATATTGTTTGTGTTTTTTTATGGAGGTATTTCTTGCCCTCATTACCATATTACATGGTAATTTTCTACTTAGGCAGTCGAGTCTCTAATGGGGCTAAATATTGAAGAATAAATTAGACACTTTTCTTTTCCCCATTATGTAACACTAAACACTATAAACTGGTGTTTAGAGAGAGAGAGAGAGAGAGAGAGAGAGAGAGAGAGAGAGAGAGAGAGAGAGAGATAGAAAGAAAGAGAGAGAGAAAGAGAGAGAGAGAGAAAATTAGAAAAGAGAGAGAGAGAAAAGAGACAGAGAAAAGATAGAGGGAGAGAAAAAGAGAGAGCAAGAGATAAATAGAGAGAGAGAGACCGACAAATCAACGAAATGGATATAATGCCCTGAACCTCTGAAGAAATATTAATAATAAAACCAAAATGTTTTTAGGGGGTCAGAAAATCCTCCAGCGCCCAGAGGGTTATACAGCTCTGCAGAACTGAACCGATGTGCCCTCATCAGGAGCCGACCATATCTCCTTTCTCTTCATCCATTTTCTCCCTGCCTGTTTAAGACCGACACTATCGATCTGAGTGTATTTCTCCTGTATGACTGGACTTCAATTTCTCTTCCTCCACTAGGTTGTGCCTCTCCTCCTCCTCCTCCTCCTCTCTTCCTCTCAGGTATCGCCTGGTATCAGCAGGAGCCATTACAGCTTTTCTCATCTCCTCTCTTATCTGATGTATTTTATTTGATCTCCTCCCCTCTCATTTGCCGTATCGCTAACTCTCCTCCCCCTGACAGTGACCCCTTGTCGTACCCCCATACCAGTGTCTCACCACCTGACAGAGTGACTCTGATCGGCAGGGAGAGGGACACGGACGGGGCCTCCTGGAGCCTTGTCTCCAGATAACAGTGTCCTTACCCTGGGCCCTACTTCCATGGTGCTTTCTGCCTCACCGATCCCCTCTTAGGACAGGAATGATTCCTGTTGACATTGTTGAAGGGCGATAACGTTCTTCTGATTCTTTCTATTCTATTATTTTTCTTTTGGATATATACAGTATACTGCCTAATATACAATGTCTCTCTATAGTTCTTCATGTCCCTTGATTCTCCCATGATGACATTGACCTTTTAGTGCAGGTGGAAAAACTGCAGCAATCATGTCAGTCACCACATTCCCTCTCAATGGAAACTGTCCCATTTCTCCTGCAGCAAGCAAGTCATAAGAAGTGAAAGTCATACAGTAAAACAGGAATCACAAGGGACGTCATAACTATGGTTGCATAGGGCCGGTAAATTTCCAGAATCTTTCTGGAAATTTTCCATGGGAAGTTAAGCCCTGGAATTTGGGGAATTTTGCTTAAATTCCTCAAAAAAAGTTAGACAATCATTGGATTTTAGAATGTGCCAATGTTTGTGAACGATTCCCTTAATTCGTTTAGAGCACTTTGAATAGCGGGTAGTTAGAACGCAAGAATGCTTCTTTTTGCGAGAATGACTCGTTTTGTTTTGAATTTTCTCAATGGCAATATTAATCTGATAATTTTTGTACCCCCTCTCCTTGAATTTTCTTTGCGTCTCAGCCATATTTCTGTCGAAATCTGATTGTTTTTTGCAAATTCTTTTGATTCAACAGAATTGGCTGTAGGGCAAACTATTTTTCAAGGGAAGTGGATGACAACTGTCAGCCCTCAACAAACTGTTACGATCAGTAGGTTTCCTGTAAAAATCAGTGTAAGAAAACTGATTTGACATGTATAAGATTGCATGGTAAATCTCAAATATTCATAACAGGAGTTAAGAAAAGCATAAAATGCCTGGAGCTGTTTTGCCCAAATTGAATCTATAATCATATGCTATCCATTTTTGTTTTTGTATGTTGTTCTTTGTATGCCATTTACATTTTTGAGAATTAACCAATGATATTAGGCCACACTTTGCCATGATTACAGACACCTGTGTGTGTGTCCTTTGACACTATGTAAATGAGTCACCTCGCAGTGTTTGTGATTATACCCTGATGAAGACAGCTTGCCTGTTGAAACGTTGGACATGACATTTTTGCATCTGAGCTCCTAGAGTGTGCGGCTCTCCTTTATTTTCAAGTTTTCCACTCTGCCAGCCAGCACCTCGCCTAAATAGGTGTGCGTTTCTTTTTCCTCTAGTTAGTTTTTGCTACCATGTGGGTTTTAGCTTGCTTGAGCCTGCTAACCGAGGAGTGTTAATTCACCTGTTTCCATACATGTTTCATTTTAAAACATTTATCTTACAAAGGAGTTGTTTAATCTAACTGCTTAACTATTTATCTGTACATGGAATTGTATATTTTTTTTTTTTACAATTTACTTTCTAATCTTTACAGGAAAATGCCCCGGGAACTATCTGATGTGTGGAGACATTTCACTGCAGCTAATGTAGAAGGAAATGCTGTGTACATTTGCAAATACTGTGCCAAATCATAGGTGAAGAATGCAACAAAGTTGCAGAATCATCTGGCCAAGTGCACAAAGTTCCCTCAGCGCTCACAACAAGCAACCTCTGACAAAAGTCCCTCTACTTCTATTCGAGGTGAAAATGATGAATCAGACACCTAATCGATTGCAACAGCTCATGGTCCTCCTGGAATCAGAAGTTATTTTGACTCAATGGAGGAACGTAGTCAGAGAAATGCTGATGAATGTCTTGCTCGAGCTGTGTATGCATCTGGTTCACTTCTGATGCTCACAGGCAATGTGTATTGGAAGAGATTTCTGAATGTTCTTCGCCCAGCATACACCCATCCAACCAGACATGATTTATCTACTCATTTGCTGGATGCAGAGCTCAACAGAGTTAAAGTGAAGGTCAAGCAAATCATAGAGAAAGCAGACTGTATTGCAATCATTTCTGATGAATGATCGAATGTTCGTGGGCAAGGAATAATTAACTACATCATCTCCACCCCGACCAGGATTCTACAAGAGCACAGACACAAGGGACAACAGACACACCGGTCTCTACATTGCAGATGAGCTGAAGGCAGTCATCAATGACCTTGGACCACAGAAGGTATTTGCACTGGTGACAGACAATGCTGCGAACATGAAGGCTGCTTGGTCTAAAGTGGAGGAGTCCTACCCTCACATCACACCCATTGGCTGTGCTGCTCATGCATTGAATCTGCCCCTCAAGGACATCATGGCACTGGAAACAATGGATACATTCTACAAGAGAGCCAAGGGAGCCAAGGGCACGGTTAGGTATGTGAAGGGTCATCAAGTTATTGCAACAGTCTACCTCACCAAGCAAAGTGAGAAGAATAAGAGCATCACATTGAATCTGGCCAGCAACACCCGTCGGATGGTGTTGTCATCATATTTGACAGTCTCCTGGAGGGGAAGGAGTCTCTCCAAGAAATGGCCATATCACAGTCTGCCGATATGGACAGCCCCATCAAGAGGATCATCCTGGATGATGGATTTTGGGAAGGGTGGGAAGCAGCCTGAAACTCCTGAAGCCTATAGCAGTAGCCATTGCACGGATTGAGGGAGACAATACCATCCTGTCTGATCTTCAGACTCTGCTTGCAAATGTAAGATAAGAAATCCGTACTGCCCTGCCCACTTTACTGTTGCTCCAAGCAGAGGAAACTGCAGTTCTGAAATACATCAAAAAGCATGAAGACTTCTGCCTGAAGCCCATACATGCCGCAGTGTACATGTTGGACCCCAAGTATGCTGGCAAGAGCATGCTGTCTGGTGCAGAGATCAACAAGGCCTATGGTGTCATCACTACCGTGTCTCGCCACCTTGGCCTGGATGAGGGCAAGGTTCTTGACAGTCTGGCGAAGTAAACTTCCAAGCAAGGGCTTTGGGATGGAGATGCAATATGGCAGTTGTGCTAACATATCTCATCAGCCACCTGGTGGATCTGAGGCTCTTTCCCCTGTTGCCTCCATCATCCTCCAAATCCCATCAACATCAGCCGCCTCAGAGCGCAACTGGTCCTTGTTTGGGAACACACGCACAAAAGCATGCAACACGCTGACCAATACAGGGGTTGAAAAATTGGTGGCCATCCGGGCAAATATGATGCTTTTTGAGCCTGACAACGAGCCATCCTCAACAAGGTTGAAAAGTGACAGTGAAGATGAGGCCTCAGAGTCTGATGTTCAAGAGGTGGACATTGAGGAGGTCCAGGGAGAAGACATGGAAGCCTGAGAGGAAGACAACCAAAGCTTTAGTTTCTAGACTATCATTTTACAGATGTATGTTGAAACGTTTTTGGGAGATGTGATGGATTGTTGGGGATCATTCAATATTCCCTTTCTTTTGTTCTTCAGTGAAATCATCCAATGTGAAGAGTCAACTCATTTAATTAAAGTTCAATTTGTTGTTTTTATTTCTATTGGAAGGATTTAATAATTACATTTTTTAATTATGTCTCCATATGATATGGTAAATAAATCCAATACAAAAAACATCTACATTTAAATGGTATTAATATTAATTTGCTAATATTTCCATTAATTCCCATATATTCCCGTTAATTCCCATATATTCCCGTTAATTCCCACGGAAAGTTTCCACCTCTAAATATTCCCAAAATGTGCAACCCTAGTCAATACTGATGCAAAGACCAGTTACACTTTTAGTTACACTGAAACAGGAAGATTATCCCACTCAAAACTGAAACCCATAGGGTAGGAGGGGGGCATGCTGTGTGTGGTGTGTGTGTATGTATGTGTGTGTATGTGTGTGTGTGTGCGTGCGCGCGCGTACGTGTGTTACATAGAATGGTTAGATAGTGATGACCACAGAGTATAGATTTGAATGGGATTCTCTTTCTAGTAATCTAGTTCATTGTACTTCTATGATGGCAACTCTCTCCATCTCTCGTTCTCTCTGTCTGTCATTAGGCCCCAGGGGATGACCAATGCTGTTTGGCAGAACAAAGCGACCTGTCCTGGAAAACTCCTGAAGGAAGGGCCTCACATGTTGTTTGTTAGCATGAACTCCCATCTGTCGCTGAAGGAGAGCACCACGGTGTGTAAACGTCTGAACGATCCGTCTCTCTGTCTCTTTCCATCCAACCCCCCGGGGGAGGAAAATCTCACACTTATTCTTTCTCTTTCTCCCTCTATCCCTTTCTTTCTCTCTTTTCTCACTCTCATCCCTCTATTTCTTTCTCTTGCTCTCTCTCTCTCTATTATTCTCTCTCTTTCCCTCATTACGTTATTTTGGGGGCATACAGAGAGAAACCGTAAAGGACAACCTTGGATGTAGTGGTTTGAGTGTCTTTTCTAATAGGCTGATATGCCTCCTTTGAACAATACAGTCTTCCGTCCCCAGTGGAGGAAACGTTTCCATGTATCAGCCTACTGATGGCTGATCCCTGGGCATTGGAGTGTAGATAGACCCTGGTTGTGGCTATCGCTGACATACAGTCAGTCAGTCCTGTCAGGCTTTGTTGACTTCCTGTTGCATTCAATAAATGGATTAGAGAGAGAAGGACCACAGATCTACTACAGATAACAGCCACCAGCAAGAGCCGGTACTTTCAATATGAAGCCCCATTGTTAGGTGAAAGACACAGAGACAGACGCAGAGACCGACACCAAGGGACCATCTGAAGGTATTCTAGTGTTAATAATGGGCTGTTGTTGTGAAAAGAAAAATCTACCATCACAACCCTCCATCTCCCTATCCCAAACATAGCATGATGTGAGGGGGAGTGATCGATGATAGCAGTTTAAGCTCAAATGGCAAAACAAGCCCTTCATCATCAGTTCTGTAGACGTCAGAGGCTGATGGGACCGCTCAGGGTTTGGCAAGAGGAGAAGGAGATAAATGTTGCCACCAAAGAAATAAATGAGGCTTTCTGACGAAGAGAGGGAGGGCTGTGTCTGTGTGATGGGGAGAGACAGCGGTCAAAAGGAACGGTGTGTGTTTGTGTGCTGCAGGGCAGCCATATAAGGAAACCATCTTAAGGGACAGGTAATAGTTGTTCTGAGTTATATTCATAGTGTCCATCAGAGGAGCCTGCTGAGGGGAGGACGGCTCATAATAATGGCTGGAATGGAGCGAATGGAATGGCAACAAGCACATGGAAACCGTGTGTTTGATGAGTTCAATGACCATTCCATGTATTCCATTCCAGCCATGACCATGAGCGGTCCTCCCCAACTAAGGTGCCACCAACCTCCTGTGGTGTCTATAGAGCGTGCTCTGGTACCTGTCCTGCTATCTGGAGGGTAGCAGGCCCCAATAACGTTCTACTGTAACACACTCCCGCACACACTGCTGACCTTTCTTTTAGCTGAATATAATTGCACAACTTGATCCACCACAGATATTGTGTTCAGACATTCTTGGAGGGACATGGACGTTCAATAGAAGGGGTTTCTTTGACGCACCAGTTTCAACTCAACGGAGTACTCTTCATGATTCTCTACTGTGACAACGTGCTTCTGGTATTGAAGACTAGTAGGTTTTCCATGGAATACACAGCTCTTTTGTTGTCCTAACTTGTATTCGCTAGGTACAGACCACACCTGCAACATAAAGCTATGCACGTTTGAGATAGCAGAAAAGGTTGCAAGGTATGAATAGAGAATGATGTCATGCTGAAATGAGCTTGAGCTTGGAGTGAGGTTTGATAATAGGTGGTTGTGGAGTGGAAACGTCTTTGTAGGCGGGATTTGAGAGGAAGACACTGGATGATTGAAGGGATGCTTGAAGGATGCTTGAAGGAGCTAGATGGTTCGGGATGGTTGGAGGAGCTTGATGGTTCGGAATGGTTGGAGGAGCTAGATGGTTCGGGATGGTTGGAGGAGCAAGATGGTTCGGGATGGTTGGAGGAGCAAGATGGTTCGGGATGGTTGGAGGAGCTAGATGGTTCGGGATGGTTGGAGAAGCAAGATGGTTCGGGATGGTTGGAGGAGCAAGATGGTTCGGGATGGTTGGAGGAGCAAGATGGTTTGGGATGGTTGGAGGAGCTTGATGGTTCGGGATGGTTGGAGAAGCAAGATGTTTCGGGTTTGTTTGGAGAAGCAAGATGGTTCGGGATGGTTGGAGGAGCTTGATGGTTCGGGATGGTTGGAGAAGCAAGATGGTTCGGGATGGTTGGAGGAGCTTGATGGTTCGGGATGGTTGGAGGAGCAAGATGGTTCGGGATGGTTGGAGGAGCTAGATGGTTCAGATGGTTGGTGGAGCTTGATGGTTCGGGATGGTTGGAGGAGCAAGATGGTTCGGGATGGTTGGAGGAGCTAGATGGTTCAGATGGTTGGTGGAGCTTGATGGTTCGGGATGGTTGGAGGAGCTTGATGGTTCAGGATGGTTGGAGGAGCAAGATGGTTCGGGATGGTTGGAGGAGCTAGATGGTTCAGATGGTTGGTGGAGCTTGATGGTTCGGGATGGTTGGAGGAGCTTGATGGTTCGGGATGGTTGGAGGAGCTTGATGGTTCGGGATGGTTGGCGGAGCTAGATGGTTCAGATGGTTGGTGGAGCTTGATGGTTCAGATGGTTGGTGGAGCTTGATGGTTCAGATGGTTGGTGGAGCTTGATGGTTCAGGATGTTTGGAGGAGCTTGATGGTTCAGATGGTTGGTGGAGCTTGATGGTTCGGGAGGACAGTTGCTTGGTTGTCGCAGGATAGGGAAGGGGAAATGAAGATGAAGTTTTGGGGTGGGAGTACTGGTGGTCTCTGCTTCTCGGCACAGAGTTAATCCCCGAAAAGGAAGGGTCAGGACTCTCGAGACGTCTGTAAACAAAGCAGCGTGATGTCAGAGGGTTTGGTGGTTGAAATAGAAAGATCACAGTTCTGATGGCCTGAGAGTCCAGGGACCAGGGGACAGATGATGTGGATGGGAAACGTCTGAGTTGCGATGGGAACTGAGGAAGGAGGTAGTGAAGTCCTCTTACTGCATTTGGTGGTGAAGATGGGGAAATCTTGAGCTTGGATCTTGTAGTTTGAAGAATTACTTAGGAAGAATGGTTCTTCTATAGCATTGTTCACATGTGGAAAAGGAAGTCTGTAGTGGTTGTATGATAGCTTCTAGTCATGATCTTGAAGTTGCAGGCAGCCGTAACTTGATGTGTAGAGGGCCTTATGGTTGATTGTGGACAGGATCAGATTGAAGTTTGAAAACAATCCTGTTGACACTGAAAGCTAGCATAAGAAAGGAAAACTCGATTGGGAACTAGACTTGATGGGGAAGATGCAGGATAGCTTGCATAGGCAAGGAATCCTATACGGTCTGCCGGTGGAGTGCAGGCAAGCCTGGAGATGGTCAGGATAGTGAAGGGGGATGTTGCGTTTGGGATGGGGAGGGATGGGATTGTGGCCTGTGGCATGACGACAAGATTGCTGCAACCTCCGGGCCTGCAGGGGGAGTAGGACTGGAAGATGCAGTAGGAATGGGCATCGCTGGTCCAGCAGAGGGAGCTGTTGAGGCTGTGTCAGATGCTGGGTCGTCATCTTTGTTCGGGTGCGTAAGAGAAAGGGGGGAGATAGTGGAGAGGGAAGAGTACCTGTGTTCAGGTAAAAAGAGAGAGTGGGGAGAGGGAGAGAGTGTGGCCTGCTGGCAGGGGGAGCCGTCCTGCTGGAAGCTGCTGAGCCGTCAGGGGTGAGCTGTAGACGCCAGCTCGTAATTTGTGGAAGCTGTGTGAGAATCCAGGTCTGGACCTTGTTTGGGCCTAGTTGATGGTGGTGGAATACGGCAGTGGAGGCCGCAGGGTATGTCAATATGGTGGACTTTGGGAACATGGTATTTTCAGTCGGTGGGCAACATGGGTGGAGGTGGATGTGGTTGAGCCCCAGGGAGGAGAGGCAGCCTTAGGCGACCAACCGGAGAGACTGAGAAGTACACTACATGACCAAAAGTATGTGGACAGTTTCTCCTCAAACATCTCATTCCAAAGTTATGGGCATTAATATGGAGTTGGTCCCCCCTTTGCTGCTATAACAGCCTCCACTCTTCTGGGAAGGATTTCCAATAGATGTTGGAACATTGCTGCGGGGACTTGCTTCCATTCAGCCACAAGATGATTAGTGAGGTCGGGCACTGATGTTGGGAGATTAGTCCTGGCTCGCAGTTGGCATTCCCAATTCATCCCAAAGGTGTTTGATGGGGTTGCGGTCAGGCCTCTGTGCAGGGCAGTCAAGTTCTTCCATGCCGATCTTGACAAACCATTTCTGTATGGACCTCGATTTGTGCACGGGGGTATTGTCATGCTGAAACAGAAAAGGGCCTTCCCCAAACTATTGCCACAAAGTTGGATGCACAGCATCGTCTAGAATGTGATGGTATGCTGTAGCGTTAAGATTCCCCTTCACTGGAACTAAGGGCCCTAGCCTGAACTATGAAAAACAGCCCCAGACCATTATTGGGAGCATGGTATTATCAGGAGGTGGGCAACATGGGTGGATGTGGTTGTAGCCCCAGGGAGGAGAGGCAGCTTTAGGCAACCAACCGGAGAGAGGGAGAAGTACTGTAGTTTAGTGGAAGAAAATTGAGAAGGGAGCAAGATAAGAGAGAACGGAATCATGGCAGGATGGACTCCATGCCATTACATAGCGATAGGCATTCCTATATTGTGTGAGTCTAAATAGTATGGTGGCCAATAAAAGGTTAACATTAGTATGATGCAACATCTGTGTTTACACAGGCAGCCTAATTCGGATTATTTTGCCACTAATTGTTTTTTTGACCAATCAGATCAGATCTTTTGCCGCTAATTTGGCAGAAATCAGAAGTGGGCTGCCTGCCTATGTGTGACCTATGGACTTTGGCTTGGTGGAGAGGAAACATTGGGTAGGCAGGTAGCTTGCTGGTCCGTGATACGAGAGGAACGAGGTATAAACAACCCGAAGGCAGCAACGGACTGAATATAAAACTAAAGCAGGGCTCTCCAACCCTGTTCCTGGAGAGCTACCGTCCTGTAAGTTTTCGGGCCAACCCTAATCTAGCACACCTGATTCTAATAATTAGCTGGTTGATAAACTGAATCAGGTTAGTTACAACTGGAGTTGGATTGAAAACCTACAGGAGGGTAGCGCTCCAGGAACAGGGTTCGAGAGCCCTGCTCTAAAGCATGAAACACCAAGAACCAACATTTTGTTCATGTTCAGTAAAGTACATAGCTGTGTGTGCGTCTATTAAACCTTTTGTTGCTTGGGGACTATAGAATACGTATTCCACATATTTCCTCCAGTAGGCTCAATGTCGTGTGGATTTCTCAGTTTCTTTCCAGGCCGTTGTGTGTGCGTGATGCGGAGCATGGATAATGGCGTTCACAGTTCCGTAAACCAATTGGACATGACGTGTATGGGAATAGACTCTGTGTCTCTCAGTGTTTCTGCATGTTTCCGACTTGGACATGACTTCAGCTACATCGCAGTATCTCAGGGGGACAAGGAGAGGGATCGGACATCAGATGGGGCTGTGATAGGGAAGGTGCGTGCATGCTTTGTACACACGTGTGTGTGTGTGTGTGTGTGTGTGTGTGTGTGTGTGTGTGTGTGTGTGTGTGTGTGTGTGTGTGTGTGTGTGTGTGTGTGTGTGTGTGTGTGTGTGTGTGTTACAAACGAGGCCAACAGAGACACACTGCCAACACTAGGCTCGTTCATGGAAGCCATGATGTAAAAATGACTATTCTTATCATGTCACTTACAGTACACAAATATTAAGTGAAGAGACTGACAAGCTACGCAATGCATTAGAGTTGTATGCTTCCTTTGGAACAAAATGACACAACAGCCAACTTGAGCTGTAAGAAATGACATTACTCCAAGGGAGAGGGATAGCAAAAAATAAGAGGGTCACGCAAAGTACAAGTTCTCTAACAAAGAGCGATCTATAATTCTTGGAAAAATAAGTACTATTTCTAAATCGATGAGAGGTCCTCTATGATTACAGCTATTGTGAAATGTCACAAAAAAAGATAATCATCACATAATTTCCCTCCAGACAGACTCATTATCTTGCTCAATTACAACCAATCACACCGAACTGAGAAATGACCTTTGTGTGTGTGTGTGAATTAGTGCATACGTAGACGATGGCTCATTAATCTTTTTGCTTCAGGATCCTCACAAAGATGTGTCTGTGTTGGAGTAGAGAGAGATGGATGTGCGTTTGCAAAAAGGAACGGAAGACTACTACTTCTAAATGTTATGGTTTCAGACAACAGTGGTGATATTGTTTGAACTGTTGAGAATTCATGAGATACTGTATATGTTGTTGTTAACAAAACAGTTCTTATATAGCGCTTTTCTAAAACCCAAAGATGCTTTGTTGGTTGTAATGGGTCAGCGGTTGGATGTGAGGTTAGTGTAAAAGGTTCCCCTTACAGAAAAAACACATCCATGTGATCTTATGTGAAGTAAATGTGTTAACATGTGACATGTAAAACCAGGGGCGCAACTTTGGTTTTAGAAGTGGGGGGGGCATAATTACGATGATATATTCTTTTTAGTTGGATAAACATCCCAAACAGCCTACCCAACCGCTCGTAGGCTTCTGCATGGTCCTAAATCACAACGTTGCCTCACTTTGTATCACATTCCAATGATAAAATGCAATTTCAGAATGTGGGGGGGACCATGTCCCCTGTGTAAAACCAACGTGATAATATGAAACTCCACATGTGAAAACATGATCTCATGTGAAATAAACGTGATATAGGGATGCACAACTACACGTGACAGCAGTTTACTGTTTTTCACGTGACAGTGCAGATTTGTTTTTCACTCGTGAAAATGCAATTCCACGTGTGAAAATTCTATTTTCACGTGGAAGTTTTTCACATGTGAAACTGCAAATTCAACATGTGAATCTGCAATTCACATGCAAGGTAAAAACACGTTATTCTCCTCACATGTGAAAAGGTGGTGTTAACATGTAAACTCTATATTGAATTCATGTGAACATATGGTTTCACATGTGAACAACTGACCTCACAAGTGGCACTTGTTTTCACATGTGAAAATGTTAGCTCAACGTGAAAACTGTTAGAAATTTCACGTTTTCTTTTTTGTAAGGGAGGTAATGAAATGGTATGGGGGTTTTAAGGTAAGGGGTACGCCAGTCAGAAAAAGTTGTGTACAAATATGTAATCAATTACAAAATGATTACATTTGACATGTTCATTTAGTACAGACTTTTCAATATGACCCTACCTGGGTTTTGAACTCAGTGCCATTTTAGTTAAATGCCAGTTAATCTTTGATTCTATTCAATTATTTCAGCAATTTGAAGGTTTTCTGAGACATCCTAATGACAATTTTTTTGTTTGCGGGGCATCATGTTTGCGGGGCATCATCAGAAGGGAAGTGTTCCAAAACCACATGATTTCACATTGGAAAGGTTATGTGACCTTACATTTTTTTTTAAAGTGGCTTTTTTCTGTAAGGGTTAGGTTAGCATGGGTGTACTTTATGAATCACAAGGAGAAACCGCCACAGATTGCTGCTGAAGGAGGGATGTCATGCGTCACTTTGATTGACAGGTGGTGGAGGGGCCAGCTGGTTAAAGGGGGATTGTCATCATCGTGCGTCATCGAATGCATCACCAGGCACGTTATACAGAGACCTCCCAAAAGCACAGCGCAACCTCTCCTTGAGAAATGTTCTGAACACTCCAAGAGGAGTGATAGGAAAGGACACACAGGACAGGCACACACACGCTGTAGAAAAAATATTTTGATTCAACATACAATTGCAAGGTAACCAGCTGCAATTGGATTGTGAGTTTGCTCAACATTTTGGCATATAGCTAAACCCAGTGGTGTAAAGTACTTACGTACAGTGAGGGGAAAAAAGTACTTGATCCCCTGCTGATTTTGTACGTTTGCCCACTGACAAAGAAATGATCAGTCTATAATTTTAATGGTAGGTTTATTTGAACAGTGAGAGACAGAATAACAACAAAAAAATCCAGAAAAACGCATGTGAAAAATGTTATAAATTGATTTGCATTTTAATGAGGGGAATAAGTATTTGACCCCTTCACAATCAGAAAGATTTCTGGCTCCCAGGTATACAGGTAACGAGCTGAGATTAGGAGCACACTCTTAAAGGGAGTGCTCCTAATCTCAGCTTGTTACCTGTATAAAAGACACCTGTCCACAGAAGCAATCAATCAATCAGATTCCAAACTCTCCACCATGTCCGAGACCAAAGAGCTCTCCAAGGATGTCAGGGACAAGACTGTAGACCTACACAAGGCTGGAATGGGCTACAAGACCATCGCCAAGCAGCTTGGTGAGAAGGTGACAACAGTTGGTGTAATTATTCGCAAATGGAAGAAGCACAAAAGAACTGTCAATCTCCCTCGGCCTAGGGCTCCATGCAAGATCTCACCTCGTGGAGGTGCAATGATCATGAGAACGGTGAGGAATCAGCCCAGAACTACACGGGAGGATCTTGTCAATGATCTCAAGGCAGCTGGGACCATAGTCACCAAGAAAACAATTGGTAACACACTACGCTGTGAAGGACTGAAATCCTGCAGCGCCCGCAAGGTCCCCCTGCTCAAGAAAGCACATATACATGCCCGTCTGAAGTTTGCCAATGAACATCTGAATGATTCAGAGGACATCTGGGTGAAAGTGTGGTCAGATGAGACCAAAATGGAGCTCTTTGGCATCAACTCAACTCGCCGTGTTTGGAGGAGGAGGAATGCTGCCTATGACCCCAAGAACACCATCCCCACCGTCAAACATGGAGGTGGAAACATTATGCTTTGGGGGTGTTTTTCTGATAAGGGGACAGGACAACTTCACCGCATCAAAGGGATGATGGACAGGCCATGTACCGTCAAATCTTGGGTGAGAACCTCCTTCCCTCAGCCAGGGCATTGAAAATGGGTCGTGGATGGGTATTCCAGCATGACAATGACCCAAAACACACGGTCAAGGCAACAAAGGAGTGGCTCAAGAAGAAGCACATTAAGGTCCTGGAGTGGCCTAGCCAGTCTCCAGACCTTAATCCCATAGAAAATCTGTGGAGAGAGCTGAAGGTTCGAGTTGCCAAACGTCAGCCTTGAAACCTTAATGACTTGGAGAAGATCTGCAAAGAGGAGTGGGACAAAATCCCTCCTGAGATGTGTGCTAACCTGGTGGCCAACTACAAGAAACGTCGGACCTCTGTGATTGCCAACAAGGGTTTTAAAATGCAAATCAATTTATAACATTTTTCACATGCGTTTTTTCTGGATTTTTTTGTTGTTATTCTGTCTCTCACTGTTCAAATAAACCTACCATTAAAATTATAGACTGATCATTTCTTTGTCAGTGGGCAAACGTACAAAATCAGCAGGGGATCAAATACTTTTTTCCCTCACTGTATAAATACTTAAAAGTACTACTTAAGTAGTTTTTGGGGGTATCTGTACTTCACTATTTATATTTTTGACAACTTTTACTTCAAAAGTTTCCTAAAGAAAATTCTGTAGTTTTTACACCATACATTTTCCCTGACACCCAAAAGTACTCGTTACATTTTGAATGCTTAGGAGGACCGGAAAATTGTCTAATCACACACTTATCAAGAGAACATCCCTGGTTATCTCTATTACCTCTGATCTGGCGGACTCACTAAACACATGCTTTGTTGGTTAATGATGTCTGAGTGCCCCTGGCTATCCGTAAATACAAAAAACTAGAAAATGATGCCGTCTGGTTTGCTTTATATAAGAAATGTAAAATTATTTATACTTTGATACTTAAGTATATTTAACACCAAATACTTTTACTCAAGTAGCATTTTACTGGGTGACTTTTACTTGAGCCATTTTCGATTAATGTATCTTTACTTTTACTGACTTAAGTATTACAGTTGGGTACTTTTTCCACCACTGGCTGAACGAACATACAATTAAACTTTAGAATGTATGTTCACTCAACTTTTTGAGGTTGAGTGAACATACATTCTCAAATTTAATTGTATTTTACCTTATTTTCATATTTCCCAGTGTGCCTTTCGTGTGAAGTGTAGTTACCACCAATGGCTGTATTTCTTAGTGACAGAGACATGGTTGCTGTATTCAATGGCTTTCAGTCCTGTAGCCTTCACCAAGTGTCTAAGTGAATATTTTATCTTCAATTAAACTCTTCAAACAATACCTTTCAAATACACACTAACACTGTGGTCTGAAACTCCTTGGTTACAGGTCACTTCAAGCCTGCAAATCATATAAAGTGACATGTAATTCCTATTGGAATCCAGATAGACTGAGGAGATCCAACAATTGGAACGTGTAATGACCCACAACCTACATTGAGAATGACTGCTAGGATAGGGAGAAATTATTATTATTGAGCCTCCCTTAATCATATAAACTGGAACAGCCATCTCAATAACGGATGCAATAAGTTCAACTACTAACATATTGGATTAGTTTAGAAACATGTATGTTATTTATGTTTGTGTAGCTTCAGATTAATCAACCAATCAGTTTACATGCATAAACACAGGTATTGCAACAAACAATTCTGAAAATCATCTTGCAGTAAAGAATGCTGGGAAATATGATGATGGGTGTGTTTTGAGTGAATTTTCAAGCAAACGTGAATTAGAAATTTTACTCAAGCTTATTAAAATTTGTAACAAAATGTAACAGTAGGTAAAATTATTGTCCTTTTCAAGTCCATTCAACTCACAGAATTACGCTGATTAAGCAATTGCTTAAATTGGCTATTTCAAAAAATATATATAAATACTGCACACTAACAAACTCTAAAACACACACACTCAAGGTCTTGGGTATCAAAACTGCGCTGTGTTACTGTCACAATGCTGTGTTACTGTCACAATATAATAACATTATTGTCAAGCTAATCACTTTCATCATGAATAAGAAACACGCTCATGCAACTGTAACGTTTGATTTAAATGTCTCATTACGTGACACACCGTTTGAACACAAGGTAAATCTACAATGACAGAAACATTCTCAAGTACATTTCTGATTTACATTTCTGACAAATTCATAGTTACAATACATTACAAAAATCGATGAACCAACCGGTGGATGAATGACAGGATCAATCAATCAACTCACCAAGCAGGCAGTTATTGTGACATCAGAGGAAAATGATTGTTTGGGTGCCAGTCTGTTTTGGTCTAGCCAGATCTTTTATGGTTATCTTCTCTGGCAAGAAGTGTCGTTGAGAACAGAAACAGTCTGGCACTTAGGCCAGCGTGACAACGTGTTAATATCTGTTTGAAATAATCTGTTTTGAGGCACAGAAGTATCCTATCTCTAGCAAGAGTGTGTTAATGGTTGCTTTCTACTTTAGTCTAGTGTACTTCTGCTGTTGACATTCTTCATGCAAAAAACTACATATTTAGTGTAATGCTTTTAGTAGCACTGAAACCATAATGTAAATCAATGTTCAGCATTGGTTTCTAATTCTATTTCGATCCACAGGCCAATCTGAAATGGCTCCCTATTCCCTATGCAGTGCACTACTTTTAGCCAGAACCATTTATAGACCGGTCATAGCACTATGAGGGTTTGACCAATAATAGTGCACATATAAGCAATAGGAAGCCATTTTGGACTCAACCCTTAGTTGGCTTTCTTATTTTGCCGCTCCTGGAAGAAGTCATTGCAGTCTACGGTCAGGGCCACCACCAGAACCACAAACTCATTGAAGTCCTCTTTGTTGGAGTCCAGAACATTCATGATCTTCTCCAGCAGCATGGGGTCTTTCTGAAACTGGACATGAAAAAAAAAGAACAATTAATCAATCTATCAAAGATCTATCCACCAATCAATAATTTCAAACCCTGATTTAAGTCAATTTGATCATTTAAGGGATGGGGCTGGGCGAATGTAACCGTGCTCAAATTCATAGGCACAGCTATTATGCAAGGACTGAAAGTCCATGGGATCAACATCGTTTTGAGTCTATAAAATCTTTACAAAGATATAGGCATATCTCATAAATGAAACAACCATTGAACAGCTGCAAATCTTCCAGACTGTAAGTCTAGTGTTAGTTCCCCTGGGCTTATTCCAGTTGACGTCGGAACACGTACAGGCCTCTGATTTACTCTACTACTCTACACAGCACTACCAGGAAATGGACCGTCCTGAATCCTGATAGGTCTCATGTCGCCTATTGACCGGTCTGGATTCAGCTGCCTGGCCAATAAATAAGTTCCCTCCGGACAGCAAAATGCAATTAGGCCCTGTGTCAATCTCCCAGCCAGAGATCTGAGATGGAGATCTGAGGAGAGACGCCTCAGGCTCTGAGTCATTGGATTCATGGTGCTGAAGCCCCATCCAGGATATTAGACCACCTAAGGCACTGACTGGGCACAGCACCTCACCACACAGCCAATGTCCACTGGAAGCTAGCGTGACAGTGGCAATAATCAATGTCACATGAGCTGAGACCTATCAGAGGTGTGTGCTCGCCTCAGAATACAGTGCGATTGATCAATGACAGAATTACTCAGCGATAGGTTAATTTAAAAAAAATGTTTTGAGTCTGCATCCCCCAGTGCCACATATTCACTACATAGTGCACTACTTTTGACAAGTAGTTTATAAGGAATAGGATTACTCTTGACAAGTAGTTTATAGGGAATAGGATGCCATTTGTGACGCGTCCTAAATGTGTACAAGACTGGTACCAGGACACCGTCTCTATAATTGTCAGAGGTACATCAGCGGGTGGAGACTAGTGACATCAGAAGGGAGTAGTCTAAGTCTAGATTTGGAGGTGATGTGGGCCACTGCTGATGATGCGTAGACACCTGAGGCTTCCTTCCATCAGAGTGAGGGAGGAGAGGTAGCGAGAAAACACGAGGGAATAGAGGGGGAGAGGAAAAAGGAAGGAGAAGAGATTTGTCTCTTCAACTCCTCACTCACAGAGGGCAGTGGAGAGTAACAAAATCAACAAGTTATACTCAACCAGAAGTCAAAACCTCACAGCAAGGAAACTAATCCAGCATAGTGTAGAAGGAGAATATAAAGTAATTGCCCTTTGCATGAGTGTTTCTTTCTTGCTTTCCTTTTTGGACAAGTGGATAACTCTACCATTCACTTAATCAACCGTGTTCTAGTTGTATGCTTTCTGTAGATGTACGACTAGGATCTTACTTCGAGCCAGTTTTCTACAGCAGGAAAATATTCCTGCAGCAACAGAAAACGTGAATTATTATGTGGATTATAATTCATGGATATATTTTGTAGGAGTTGATAAATTTTTCGTTAGAGCAATTCAAGTCTGACATTTTAAAGTGTAAATGACAAGCTTTAGAAGCCTTTTTGAACTTTGAATACACTACAAATTTGCATTTCCTGTAGTGCAGGAAAGTTCTCAGCGACAAAAGAGTGATCAAATTGCAGCCACTGAGGTATATTGAAGAACAGAACATGAAATTGCCACTCTTCACATCTTTGAGAATCATGTAAATTGTGTGTTGTAGGCCTAGGTCTATAATTAGAACTAAATTAACATAACAGACAACATGAATTTGTACAACAATGAGTTGAGTGAGTGTGTTTTTTTAAATGCTGGACATTTGCAAATTCAATACGCACTTAGTTGTCTTGTTCATCTTTTAAGTCTCATTGGGTAATCAAGTAGGATTAAGAAGCCACCCAACATATCAATGAGTACCGCATAAACCTCACTGCTGATCACCATGAAATCAACGGAAGGAAAGAAAACAAGTTGAAAAGGTCACGCTCCACTAAACCAAAGCATTTCCAATACTGAACATATCGTTGACGCAACGACGGCCGGATGTGATGTGCAGTTATTATTTAATCTAAATATGTGGGCTCCACTACTCTGACTGTCACACGGATGTTTCTAATTCAAGACAACATATTACTTGAGGTTCAGCACACAGCTAATGCGCTACATCTATTCAAAAACATGTCACTGTTTGAGAAGGAGAGGACAATACCTTGTGACACTTCTTACTATGGGGTGCCAAGTAAAAACAGCTTAACACGAATAGAATTTATACAGTCGTATTCTATTTTTCTATTCACGTTTTACAGTTCTACAAAAACAACAGTGAAATAGTTTCATAAGAGGTCAAATATTTTTCCTAGGCGCATTCACGTAAGGTCCTCAGAAATACACAGATTATGGGCCTTTCAACTGTTAAACCTGGTCAAGTGAAGAGAATATCAAAATAATGTAAAACTATACTGAAAATGATAAATGATGGATATTAGACATCTTCTTTAGCGTGAGGAAGACAGTGAGTTCACTGTTCAATAGTTGTTTTAGCTCTCCCCTTGATGAGCTTGTACTTGTCTCCGTCGTTCCCGGAGTAGTTGTAGAAAACTGTTCTACTGTAAGCGCGTCCACAGCACCTTCAAGTCGGCTTGGCATGATGGTGATAAGTAGTACTTTAAAGTATTTTTACTTAAGTTCTTTACACAACTGTATATACTGTATATATGATGGTGTGTATAGACCGTATAGACAGTATATGAATAGAAAAGGTGTGTACAGCATTAGTTATATAGGATGAGCCTTGACTAGAATACAGTATTACACTGAGTGTACAAAACATTAGGAACACCTTCATAATATTGAGTTGCAACCCCTTTTGCCTTCAGAACAGCCTCAATTCGTCGGGGCATGGACTCTACAAGGTGTCCAACTCGTTCCACAGGGATACTGGCCCATGTTGACTCCAATGCTTTCCATAGTTGTGTCAAGTTGTCTGGATGTCTTTTGGGTGGCGGACCATTGTTGATCCACACTGGAAAACTGTTGAGCGTGAAACACCCAGCAGCGGTGCAGTTCTTGACACAATCGAACCGATGCGCCTGGCAACTACTACCATACCAACCTTTTTTTCAAAGGCACTTCAATATTTTGTCTGGCCCATTCACCCTCTGAATGGCACACATACTGTATAAAATCCATGTCTGAACTGTCTCAAGACTTAAACATCCTCCTTTAACCTGTCTCCTCCCCTTCATCTACACTGATTGAAGTTAATTCAACAAGTGACATCAATAAGGGATCATAGCGTTCACCTGGACTCACCTGGCCAGTCTGTCATGGAAATTGTTTTGTACACTCAGTGAACATATGAAGTGGGCAAGACAGTATGTAAACATTATTAAGTGACCAGTGTTCAATGACTATGCACATAGGGCAGCAGTCTCTAAGGTGCAGGCTAGAGTACCGGCTAGTAACAATGACTAAGTTCAGGGCAGGGTACTGGGTGGAGGCTGGCTGGTGGTGACTATGTAACAGTCTCTCTGTCCCAACTTTGATGCACCTGTACTGTCCCCACCTTCTAGAAGGTTGCGTGGTGAACAGGCCATGACTTGGGTTGCTAAGCCAAATTTCTTCAGCCTCCTGGACTTCCGATTTGGAAGACCATAAAAAAAGAAAATCCTAGTTGGATCTCTTTTTTCCCCTAGTACCCAGTCGTCTTGAAGTCGGAGATTTCCGAGTCCTGAGTTTCCAGTTGTTTTGAACACGGCATTCGTCTCAGCGGAGGGAAGGAGAGAGCAGCAGAGGGTCTGCCTCTCACGGTCCCTGCTCTCTCCTTCCTTTCCTGAGGCTAAGAGCGAGGGGACACCGTCTTCCAACTGATGGCGAAACTCGTGTCCCACCGCATTTGCCTCATGCACAAATTCATGTTGTTCCTGTGACCAGAGAAAGTGAAATGTTCCCCGATGTTCAAATATGCACGACAAGCTGCTAATAATAATAACAACGCAGGGCTATCGACACACTTGGCTACTCATTCATTGCAGCTGCAGCACGAGTGGAAGTAGGGAGAAGCACATTTTATGTTTTGTAATAGTGTTGAAAAAAAGCAGTGCTGAATAACAACTTATTTTTTTTATTTCACCAGGTAGGCAAGTTGAGAACAAGTTCTCATTTACAACTGCGACCTGGCCAAGATAAAGCAAAGCAGTTCGACACATACAACAACACAGAGTTACACATGGAGTAAAACAAACATACAGTCAATAATACAGTAGAAAAACAAATCTATATACAAAGAGTGCAAATGAGATAAGGTAAGGCAATAAATAGGCCATGGTGGCAAAGTAATTACAATATCGCATAGAAACACTGGAATGGTAGATGTGCAGTAGATGAATGTGCAATGTAGAAAAACTGGGGTGCAAGGGAACAAGATAAATAAATAAATATGGTAGGGGATGAGGTAGTTGGTTGGGCTATTTACAAATGGGCTATATACAGGTGCAGGGGTCTGTGAGCTGCTCTGACAGCTGGTGCTTAAAGCTGGTGAGGGAGATGTGTCTCCAGTTTCAGAGATGTTTGTAGTTCATTCCAGTCATTGGCAGCAGAGAACTGGAAGGAAAGTCGGCCAAAGGAGGAATTTGCTTTGGGGGTGACAAGTGAGCTATACCTGCTGGAGCGCGTGCTATGGGTGCGTGCTGCTATGGTGACCAGCGAGCTGAGATAAGGCGGGGCTTTACCTAGCAGGGACTTGTAGATGACCTGGAGCCAGTGGGTATGGCGACGAGTGTAAAGCGAGGGCCAGCCAACGAGAGCGTACAGGTCGCAGTGGTGGGTGGTATATGGGGCCTTGGTGACAAAACGGATGGCACTGTGATAGACTGCATCCAATTTGTTGAGTATAGTATTGGAGGCTATTTTGTAAATGACATCACCGAAGTCAAGGATCGGTAGGATGGTCAGTTTTACGAGGGTATGTTTGGCAGCATGAGTGAAGGATGCTTTGTTGCGAAATAGGAAGCCAATTCTACATTTAATTTTGGATTGGAGATGTTTTATGTGAATCTGGAAGGAGAGTTTAGTCTAACCAGACACCTAGGTATTTGTAGTTGTCCACATAATCTAAGACAGAACCGTCCAGAGTAGTGATGCTGGACGAGCGGGCGGGTGCGGGCAGCGTTTGGTTGAAGAGCATGCATTTAGTTTTACTTGCGTTTAAGAGCAGTTGGAGGCCACGGAAGGAGAGTTGTATGGCCTTGAAGCTCGTCTGGAGGGTAGCTAACACAGTGTCCAAAGAAGGGCCAGAAGTATACAGAATGGTGTCGTCTGCGTAAAGGTGGATCAGAGACTCCCCAGCAGCAAGAGCGACATCATTGATGTATACAGAGAAGAGAGTTGGTGAACCATGCGAGGCAATTATTTGAGAAACCAAGGCTGTGGTGATTGACAGAGTCGAAAGCCTTGGCCAGATCAATGAAAACAGCTGCACAGTAATGTCTCTTATCGATGGAGGTTATGATGTTGTTTAGGACCTTGAGCGTGGCTGAGGTGCACCCATGCCCAGCTCTGAAACCAGATTGCATAGCGGAGAAGGTACGGTGGGATTCGAAATGGTCGGTAATCTGTTTGTTAACTTGGCTTTCAAAGACCTTAGAAAGGCATGGTAGGATAGATACTGGTCTGTAGCAGTTTGGGTCTCCCCCTTTGATGAGGCGGATGACCGCAGCTGCTTTCCAGTCTTTGGGAATCTCAGGCGACACGAAAGAGAGGTTGAACAGGTTAGTAATAGGGGTTGCAACAATTTCGGCAGATAATTTTTAGAAAGAAAGGGTCCAGATTGTCTAGCCCGGCTGATTTGTAGTCCAGATTTTGTAGCTCTTTCAGAACATCAGCTAACTGTATTTGGGAGAAGGAGAAATGGGGGAGGCTTGGGCGAGTTGCTGAGGGGGGTGCAGGGCTGTTGACCGGGGTAGGGGTAGCCAGTTGGAAAGCATGGCCAGCCGTAGAATAATGCTTATTGAAATTCTCAATTATTGTGGATTTATCGGTGGTGACAGCGTTTCCTATCCTCAGTGCAGTGGGCAGCTGGGAGGAGGTGCTCTTATTCTCCATGGACTTCACAGTGTCCCAGAACCTTTTTGAGTTTGTATTACAGGAAGCAAATTTCTGCTTGAAAAAGCTAGCCTTGGCTTTCCTAACTGCCAGTGTATATTGGTTCCTGACTTCCCTGAAAAGTTGGATATCACTAACCCTAACGCCACAGGATGTTTTAGTGCTGGTCAAGGGCAGTCAGGTCTGGAGAGAACCAAGGGCTATATCTGTTCCTGGTTCCAAATTTCTTGAATGGGGCATGCTTATTTAAGATGGTGAGGAAGGCACTTTTAAAGAATAACCAGGCATCCTCTACTGACGGGATGAGGTCGATTAGAAAGGCCTGCTCGCTGAAATGTTTTAGGGAATTTGACAGTAATGAGGGGGGAGGTCGTTTGACCGCAAACCCATTACGGATGCAGGCAATGAGGCAGTGATCGCTGAGATCTTGGTTGAAAACAGCAGAGATGTATTTGGAGGGCAAGTTAGTTAGGATGACATCTATGAGGGTGCCCGTGTTTACGGCTTTGGGGTTATACCTAGTAGGTTCATTGATGATTTGTGTGAGGTTGAGGGCATCAAGCTTATATTCTAGGATGGCCGGGGTGTTAAGCATGTCCCAGTTTAGGTCACCTAGCAGCACGAACTCTGAAGATAGATGGGGGGCAATCAGTTCACATATGGTGTCCAGAGTACAGCTGGGGGCAGAGGGTGGTCTATAGCAAGCGGCAACAGTGAGAGACTTGTTTCTAGAAAGGTGGAAGTAAAAGTTCAAATTGTTTGGGTACAGACCTGGATAGTAACACAGAAATCTGCAGGCTCTCTCTGCAGTAGATTGCAACACCGCCCCCTTTGGCCGTTCTATCTTATCTGAAAATGTTGTAGATAGGGATGGAGATTTCAGCGTTTTTGGTGGTCTTCCTAAGCCAGGATTCAGACACGGCTAGGACATCCGGGTTGGGAGAGTGTGTTAAAGCAGTGAATAAAACAAACTTAGGGAGGAGGCTTCTAATGTTAACATGCATGAAACCAAGGCTTTTACGGTTGCAGAAGTCAACAAATGAGAGCGCCTGGGGAATAGGAGTGGAGCTAGGCACTGCAGGGCCTGGATTAACCTCTATATCACCAGAGGAACAGAGGAGGAGTAGGATAAGGGTACGGCTAAAGGCTATAATGACTGGTCGTCTAGGACGTTCTGAACAGAGAGTAAAAATAACAGGTTTCAGGGGGCGATAAAATAGATTAAAGGCATAATGTACAGACAAAGGTATGGTAGAACGTGAATACAGTAGAGGTAAACCTAGGCGTTGAGTGATGATGAAAGAGATATTGTCTCTAGAAACATTTAAACCAGGTGATGTCATCGCATGTGTGGGAGGTGGAACTAAAGGGTTGGATAAGGCATATTGAGCAGGGCTAGAGGCTCTACAGTGAAATAAGACAATAAACACTAACCAGAACAGCAATGGACAAGGCATATTGACATTGAGGAGAGGCATGCTTAGCCGAGTGATCATTAAGGTCCAGTGAGTAGTGAGGCTGGTTGGGGACACGGCGATTCAGACAGCTAGCAAAGGCTAGCAGGCCGGCTAACAAAGATGGAGGAAGTCTGTTTATAGCCTCCTCGTTCGTTTCCGTCGGTAGACCAGTCGTGATGGGTTTGTGGGGGTTCCGTGTGGTGAAGGGGACCAGTCCAATTGGCAAAATAGGCAATAGTGCCCAAGAAATTGTCCGATGGACTTGTTTAGCTAGCAGCCGATATGCTCTAGACAGCAAACGTTAGCAGGCCGCAGTTAGCTGATGGGCGTTCAGGTGACGGAGGGCCGGTTGAATAACCCCCTCGGGCAGATAACGTCGGTAGTCCAGTCGTGAAGGCCCGGTGGGGCTCCGCAGTGGCAGTAGAAACGGGTCCGGATAGGTGTTGTAGCCCAGGAGTGGCTGATGGGACTCTTCAGCTCGCCGGAAGATGGGCTTAGCGTAGGCTAGCTCCGGGCTAATTGGAGCATTGCTCCGGGACCGACGTTAGCCAATAGGCACTCGGGTAGCAGCTAGCTAGCTGCAAGATCCAGGTGAAAATATCCAACCTGCGGTAGGAATCCGGGGGATATGGAGAGAAAAAAAATAGGTCTGGTAAGCTCTGGTTTGAGTCACGTTATACGAACGGCGAGAGCTTTTCCGAGCTGAAGGTTAGCTGATGCCCGCTAGCAATGGTAAGCAAAATACTAGCTAGTGAAGTTAGCTAGCATTTGTTGGGCAACTCCGGATTCAAGGTAGAATACTACTTGAAAAAAAACAACAACAAAAAACACAGATCCGCACCACATTGGGTGAGGCAGGTTGCAGGAGTGTTTTGAAGTTGAATTTTAGAAAGCATATATAAAAAGACGTGAAGAAAATATATAAAAAGATTATAAAAACGATATTTACATGGGACAAGACAAAATACACGTCCGACTGCTACGCCATCTTGGAACTCACTCACTCCACTTAGACATGAACTCACTCATAAAACAGTAGCTCTTTGCCCTATTTTTTGACAATCTCTGGTCAAGGTTTTAAAAGTTATGAAATCTCACGTAGGGTAATATCAAACTTTGCTGTGGCCGGGGTCATGGAAGCTGTAGGCACGGTTATTTGAGCTATTCGATTGGCCAGCATAGTAAGCACACTCGATTTAGCCGCAGATCTCCCGGTCCGCCAAAGAGGTTCAAAACGGGAACACTTTGCCTACCCCGTGCGCAGGGCTTCTGAATCAAGTGCACCTACCGCCAATAACACCAAAAAGGGCTAAGCACACACGCTTGTGGGGCCCCCATGTTGAGGATCAGCGTAGCGGAGGTGTTGTTGCCTACCTTCACCCCCTTGGGTCGGCCCGTGAGGAAGTCCAGGACCCAGTTGCACAGGGCGGGGTTCAGACCCAGGGCTCCGAGCTAAGGATGAGCTTGGAGGTGAAGGCTGAGCTGAAGTCAATGAGTAGCATTCTTACATATTCCTGTTGTCTAGATGGGATAGGGCAGTGTGCAGTGCGATGGCGATTGTGTCATCCACTTTCAGTTTTGTTCAAATGCTTCCATCTGTCCACGGATTTTGGTTTGGAGAAGTTCTAATCATCACAGTGGGAACAACACCCTCTGTGCACTTCCTGATGTACTCTGCCACCTATACATCAATACTCTAAGATGTCATAACTGAATTTATCTCGCATTGCATAGAGACGAATGAGTCACCGACACAATTTAAATGAAGATTATTCTGTCAATTGGAGAATTAGATTACATGGCACACGGTTTTTGTTGTTGTTCCATTTTTGTCCCTAAGATGTCTTTCGAACAGCTAACGGCAAGGCAACAGTTTACAGTTAACATCAGTTCACATTGAATTTGATTTCCCAACAATATGCTCTTCACCTCAACTTGTTATAATATTAGATAGAAAAACTAAGATGAATGAACTTCATATGCAGTTTCAGGTATTCATGAAAAACTATATGTTAGGGAGATTTTCCATTGCAGTCCTCAGAAAGGAGTTTGTGTCCACAAAACGAAAAGTTTTAGAATCAACATTCCAATAAAGTGTAAAACTTCAGAAACTACCATCTCTTTTCCAGAGCAGAGCCGTCTTTCTTCCAGTGAGACTTGACTGCCCTCTAGTGGTCTCAGAGAGCCTGTGCAGTCAACATGTGCTTCATTATGCGATAATGTTCCATGATGATTGCAAAACATTGAATCAGAATTCATTACCTTATTTGGTTAATTTAGATAATATAATAATATAAAGCCTCCTTTGAGTTAGAAAGTGATTACTTGAGCTCCACCATAGAAACCATCTCTGTGGTCCGTTCCACTTGCCTCTTTTCACTTCTAACAATCAGACCTTATTCCAACCAGCATGATGCAAGGCGAACCATCCAAAAACACAAGTGTAATTCAACATGAATAATGTAGAGCCTTTGAACTCAAAGACACTTTTGACAACTTTCTATGATTTATTACCACAACAAGTCCATAAGAGAGAGAGAGAGGAAGAGAAGAGGAGGGAGAGGGAGAGGGAGAGGGAGAGGGGGGAGAGGGGAGGGAGAGAAAAAGAGGAAAACATATATTTTTTGTTTTTAATGAATACACAACTGATTTAACCAAAATCATTTAATTTGACAGTTCACTAGTTTCTGCATTACTACATGAGCACCAAAGTTCGGCTGCGACCACAGTGTATTGTTTCTCCTCAATGCCAGTAAATAAAACACACTTGACTTTGTCTTTGTCACATCTGATCAGCGGGAGGCAGCTCTCTCAGATCTGGGTCAGAAATGTGGGAGGGGGAGGGGGGGAGGGAGGAGGAGGTGGCGCCTCGATCTACATAAGAGGCTAAGATCGACCGCCAACCTAATTTGGCACTACGGCACCAGATTATTTGCCTTTTGCAGAAAAACAAACATTACATTACAGCTGGAAGTATCTTTGCCATTCTTGTGGACTCTGTTGCAACCAATCCAGATATAAATTAATCCTCTGAGACTATTAGACTTTATTTCGAACACAATGAGTGCCGGCGGTTTGTTCAGCGGTGTGTCTCTCCCGTGGATGTCTCACCTGACCGTGGCTAACCTGACCCTGACCCTGGGGCTCCCGGAGCAGTCCGTCCTCCAGCCGGCGTGGGACTACCTCCTGCAGCACCACCAGGCTGAGCTGCGGAGCCCTCTGTTCCCCGTGGTCATCTCCGTCTCTACCTACCTTCTCCTGGTGACCCTCTACACCCTGCTAGACCTCCTGGCCCCCAGCTGGCCAGCCCTTAACAGCTACAAGCTCCACCCAGACAGACCCGTCACCTGGGACAATATCTGGGCCACCCTGTATCTCACGGCCTACAACCACCTGGTCTATATCTTCCCTGCTGCTGTGGGCCAGTGGCTGTGGAGGCCTCCTATCCCTCTCCCCCGTGACGCACCCACTCTAATGAGCTTCCTCCTGGGCATCCTGGGGTGCATGGTGGTCTTTGACTTCCAGTTCTACCTTTGGCATCTTCTACACCACAGAGTTCCATGGCTGTACCGCACCTTCCACGCCATGCACCACCAGTACCTTCAGCCCTTCAGCCTGGTTACCCAGTACGTGTCTGCCTGGGAGCTGATCAGCTCGGGCTTCTGGACCACTGTGGACCCCCTCCTGCTGCAGTGCCACTGCCTGACCGCTTGGGGCTTCATGGTGTTCACCATCTGTGTGTCCACTGAGGACCACTGTGGCTACGACTTCCCCTGGTCGCTGCACCGCCTGGTGCCCTTCGGCCTGTGGGGCGGACCCCCCAAACACGACGCTCACCACCGGATGCCCGGGACAAACTTCGCCCCGTTCTTCTCCCACTGGGACTGGCTGGGGGGGACTAACATGGTGCCCACCCCCACCAAAGATAAATATGTTGAGGAAGGTCTGAAAGGGAGGAAGGATAAAGGAGCCTGAGTGTTGCTTTTTTTCTCCTCCCTCTCTCCCTTGACTGCTTTTTTGTGTGTACTTCATCCAATCTCTCCCCTCCTTGCTCTATCTCTCCTGTCAGTCTCTCTGTCCACATCTCTCTCTCTCTCTCTCGCTCTCTCTCTCTCTTCCCCTTTTCCATCTTTCTTTGTCTTCGTGAAATGTAATGACTTTATGCTAACTGCGCTCTGTAGCTCTCTGTCAGATCTCTGCTTTTGTATGATATTGATTTGTTTGGGATTACGCTGTGGTTTTTTCCACTGGTTTCCATGGTATTCTCAGGTCAGACTTCCCTGCATTTGAAATGTGCGTGTTTTACTAATACCTCTAAAAATCCATGCTGAATGGAGTTTTCTATTTTTGCTAAGTTGTTTGCTATTGACATTTTTCTTCTGTTTCTCTGTTATTTTATTTTTGGGTAAATCCTATGACATACTGTATGGATAACCTGATATAGCATAACTGTCTGTTGGTAGATGAGAAACATGTAAACATAAGACTGCACAAACGTTTTATAGGTATTTTAATAATTTTTGGAAAATATGTGTTTTGTTGAATTAACACAGTTGAAGGATTGCAGCACAGCAATTCAAGCAGGGTAACACAAGGGAAATAAATGTGAGCACACACACAAACCAGAAAGCTGAATGGCAGTCTTTTAGCGGTGTCCAGTGTGCCGCCAGAGCGATGCGTGGGGCCAATACTAATTTATCATCCTCTCTTTCAGACGCTGTCAATAATCTCTTTGGCAGAGACCTCTACACTGCCCCTCCCACGACAAAACACCTTATTTGTGATCCATGATCTTCAGCCTGTGGCCTAAACAAAAACCAAACACAACTATTTCTCTTTTCAAGCATGTCATTGGCAGAGCATCAAGAATACTTGGTATTCCTAGAGAGTGTGCTTGTTTTCTAATAGATCATTAATATGGGAAACTGCTGATTATTTGTACTGTTGATGATGATTGTGTTTTATTCAGATTGTCAAACTATTGTTGGGAAAGGGTCTACAATTTTGGAAATATTAAACAAATATGAATGTTGATTGTCATTTAAAAGTCCTCATCCACTGTGAGATGAAATCCTTATAGTGCTGTAAATGTGAATACATTTCAAATTTTCATTTGTTCCGTGTGCACTAACTATCGTTCTCCCAAAAGGGCCCCCTTTTGGATTTTCATTCCATTAATTGACGACGGCACAGCCGATGTGTACAACAGTCCCCGGTGCTCTATCTACACGTTAACAATGCTCGCTTGTGTCACAGTTTTGAAACCCTTTGAACTCAACTTTCATATCGTCGAGAAATTATTTTCAAAAAACAAAAAGGTACAATTACTACAAACCTTTTTAACACGATTCCAACAAGGCCATATGTTACAGCTTGTTTACAGAAGAGAGAGAAGCCAACCTGTTTTAATTAGCAGTCTAGTGTCTCCGAACACCTGTTTGTAACAGAAAAAGAATGCCAGTAAAGTGTTGTAACTGAAAAATACTGTTGGCTGCAACTGTGTAAAAACCAGGGGTGCAACTTTGGTTTTAGAAGTGGGGGCATAACTCTTTATTGTTTTTATATATTTTTTATCCAGTCGGATCCAGCACTCCAAACAGCCTACCCGACCGCTCGGAGGCGTCCGCATGGTCCTAAAGCACACCGTTGCCTGGTTTTGTATCACATTCCAATTATAAAACTGGGGGACAAGAATGCAATTTCAGAATGTGGGGCATGTCCACAGTGAAAGTTGCACCCCTGGTAAAAAGAGTACAGTAGGCTAAGTGTATCTTTGCATTTCCATGACATCAAAATTATAGTTTTAACCATGTTTACATTGGTTACAAACAAGCTTATATTTGGGGTTCTGGTGGGGTATGACAGTTGAACTAAGCTCATGATGAGGCATTTATACATTATATTCTTCAAAAATCAATAGGTACATATCATGCATTTATGAGTCCAAAGATGGATGTAGCAACTGCTGATTGACCCTAAAAGAGTAGGCTAGCTAGCCTACACTCCTTCAGTACATCTTGGGCTGTCCACATGCAGTATCTCTCTTCACTGATACATGCACTTTCACAAACTGTCCACCAGAGGTCCCACTAAACATAGAGCACTATTTGAGACGTCATACCCTGGTAAAGAAATGAGAAGTACAGTATGAATTAGACACAGACACACCTGGACTTCCATAAATAGGAAAAGGTCAGACAATAATTAATTTTATAGCATGTATAGTTTTTTCCTGTAACCTGAAGCAGACCACAGTTACTTCCCCTCATTGGAACATCTGCCATTTGGAGTTCAATATTCAACAAATATTTATGTAATGTAATAGATACTGTTGAATAATTCAACACACACACACACACACACTTGCCATTACATTAAATCACTATGAATTAACCTATGGTGCTACTATAGAATCTCTGTTATTGTAGGCAAAGAGGTCATATTGTAATTGTGGTTAACCTACGGCATGTCACGACACACTGTGCCTTTGCTTGTTGTTATTCATAGAATGACGGTACTTGCCAAACAAGTTTGGTGTGTTGAGGCATGGAGCGGAACTCAAGCGTTGCAACACAATGTGCCTATTTTGTAAATGCGGCCCTTGAGGGACTGGCTGAAACAGAGACTCAGATGTGCGATTGGGTTAAACGAAACCACATAGTTCTATCAATAACACTTATGACTCACCTATGTAAGTTTCTCCCTGGCCACCTTCAGGACAGGACGGCCCCTTCCTGCCCTCATCCACAAAGTTTATGATATCAGCGTGATCTAGATGACGCAAAACCCTGTTTGACACCATTTTACTGCTCTCTCTCTCTCTCTCTCTCTCTCTCTCTCTCTCTCTCTCTCGTTCTCTAACTTCCCCGTCCCCTCTGTAAACCAGCTGTAATAATAGATCCCAATCTTCTTGTCCCAAACTGTTCCATAACCTGCCAATCAAATGGAAATGATTCATTTCATGATCATTGGGGGGATACTGTGTGACTTGTTAACAATCCTCCCTCTCTCCCCCTCAGGTCATGCAAATCCAGTGGTCTACCCTGTAACAAGAAGTTTTTCAGCACACTGATCATTTGACTGATACACAGAATAACAGCGCCCAACCGTCTCCCTGGAGATCTACTGAAGAGGCAGGATTGTCCTGCAGCCCTACCAAAGCAAACCTGATTTAACAAATCAACGTCCTTCGAGTAATTATATCACAACAGTGGTCAAAATGCTGCTACAACAGAACTGGCTGTATGGGTACTCTCTTTTCTCATGGTATTTTATGGATCTGTAGAATCTGCTGGTTGTACAAACTATATACTAATCCAGTGGTGTAAAGTACTTAAGTTAAAATACTTTAAAGTACCACATAAGTAATTTTTTTGGGTATCTTTACTTTACTTTACTATTTATATTTTTGACAACTTTTACTTCACTACATTCCTAAAGAAAATAAAGTACTTTTTACTCCATAGATTTTCTCTGACACCCAAAAGTACGTTTTGAATGCTTAGCAGGACAGCAAAATGGTCCAATTCACACACTTATCAAGAGAACATTCCGGGTCATCTCTACTGCCTCTGATCTGACTCACTAAACACAAATGCTGTTGGAGTCTGCCCCTGACTAGCCGTAAATGTGCTGTCTGGGTTGCTTAATATAAGGAGTTTGAAATTATTTATACTTTTACTTTTTATACTTAAGTATATTTTAGCAATTACATTTAATTGTGCTACTTAAGGATATTTAAAACCAAATACTTTGACTGTCTCTCAAGCAGTATTTTACTGGGTGACTTTTTTTTCCTATTAAGGTATCTTTCCTTTTACTCAAGTATGACAATTGGGTACTTTTTCCACCACTGTACTAATGTCCTCTCCCATTCCTGTCATACCTAGAATGTCTCTTTGACATGCTACCTTTGTTGAGAGTTGTGTATACGTAATGCTCACTGAGAGTTTTACCTGAGTTAATCTTCTGCCATATTGAAATCATGCCCTACAACGGACAACCTGGGCTAATCAGTCATCGGCGGGCGCGGATTTACATAAAAGCTGCCTTGTATTTTAAAGGAAAGGAGGTCTCGTTTAAAGTAATAGTGTGTGTACCATACTCCTATGTTACCTCTGTACTAGCCACCCTCACTACTCTCTTCAATCAGGTTTCGTAGGGGCCTCTGTGACTATACTATGTGTATATAACGGCAGGCTGTTTAAAGGGGCCCTGCCTGTTTGTGTGAAGGAAATGTAGTCGGGGAGTGGTCCTGCCTGTGGCAGCCTAGTTATGTGAAGCAGGTAGTTTACTTTAAGAGAATAGTGGCAATAGGCTGGGGGAAGGTGACACCCCACAGCTATATATATAATCTCTGAAAGAGCCTGGAGTAATCTATCCCCCATGAAAACACAATGCTCTGCTCAGGCTCTGCTCTTATGTATATCAAAAGGTTGCTGTGCACAGCCTTTCTCTTAACCAAACAATGAATACATCAGAAATTAAATCAATGTTTATAGGTCGGTGCAGTGAAAGGCTAATGTTACTAGCTCATAACAACAGTTTAATGTCAAACAGTACACAAATAATACTTTTTTATTTATTTTTTAAATACATTTTTTAAATAAATGTCGGAACGAATCCGATTAACAACCCAAATAACACTGTTCCTGGTATATTGAATATGTCCTGAACAAAAATATGAAGTCACCTTGTTAGAGAGATTTACATGGTTATCAAAACACCACGCCAGGGAAAACCTACACAAAACACAGCCCTTATTTTAAGTGTTTCTAAAGTCCCCTGTGGGAAAAATGAATGGTGTAAAAAAATTGGAACCATTTCCCTGTTTGACCGCTAGGTTTTATGGGTATTATGACACCTCCACTGTGGGGCTCTATTGCACAATGGTAACACTTGGGTCATTGTGTTGGACTACAGGAGATCACTGGGTTCACCTTGTCTGATCATTATCTACAGATAAGACAGGATCCAGTCTCTCCACCAAACAATCCTCCTTATCTTCTATCCTTCTCCATAGAAGTTAACTTTAACTTGGTAATTGAAATATCAGCAGGAAATAGCACTTTTCAACAGTCATAAATGTAAGATGCAGAAAAGTACAAAGCAAGACGGTGGATAGTTAAGGGAGGGAACCGAAAGGAAAATGCTGCACTGCTGCTCATGCTCCCAGGTGATATCTATTTACAACGCTTCGACCCTTAGGTCTTCATCAGGCATCCATATCCCAGGTGGGGGTGGAAGGTCCTGTATATAGGGGCAGTACTCAAGATACATCACTTCCTGAAACAGGAAGTCAAAAATATAAATATATGATCATACACAAGGAATGTGATCAATATTTACAGTAACATATACACAGACAATATTCAATTAGTATACAAAAAACAATATTTTGACATTTTTGAACTATAAAAATGGTTTCAAGTCAAACTCCTCATTAAGGCCAAGAGGAGACCGTGTGTTGAGCCTGTGGATCCAGAACTATTCCCTTTGAAGACATTTCCTCTCAATGTCCCCTCCCCTGCGTGACATCTTGACCATTTCTATTCCAATGTATCTCAGAGAACTAATAGGATGTCCAGCTTGTACAAAATGAGCAGCAACCAGATTGTTTGTCTCACCTGTCCGTATATTGCTGTGATGCTCACTGATCCGTGTCTTAAGGCTTCTACGGATTTTCCCTATGTGAGACATACCACAAGGACATTAACATGTAAATAACATTGGTGGACATGCAGGTAATCAGATCTTAAATCTTTATCCTGTGTGGGGGTGGGTACATGTGTTATATTTGTATGTGAAGCTGCATTGAGCCACATTTGTAATTAACCTCCAGAACCTTGTCTAAGAAAGTTTCAATGGGTTGGGTTTCAATTGTGGGTCAGTATCAATACTGTACCAGTGCTTCCTGACAATGTCCTTAAATGCCTTCCCCAACGGGGGGGGGGGGCATGTTCTGCTTTTTCTTTAACTTTTGGTTGAAGGCTTTCCAACTGTGTTAGTCCTTCAAAACGATCATTGGCAAGTTTTACCCAATTGTCTTCGTACCCACTTTTCTTACACCTTTGTGTGAGGTCTGTGCTCTGTTTCTGGTAAGAAGCATCAAAGCTGCATATTCTTCTGATGCGACTGAATTGATTTATAGGGAGACTTTTAATAGGTGGACGTGGATGAAAGCTGTCACCTCTAAGGAGGGTCTCCTTGTCCGTAGGTTTCCTGTAGAGATGGAGGTGGCGTGCTTAATAACCATCACATCAGGAAAACAGATTTGTGATAGGTCATAGTTCATGGTGAAACGAAGGTGGACATTCATAGTATTTAGATTGGAATTCCATGCCTAAAGTTCTTCCTGGGTCACTGCATCGATCACGAAAAGGTCATCCAAATATCTCCGAATTAGGAGAATGTTGGAGAGAAGGTTAAGGTCTGGATTCAGCAACACGTTTTTCAAACATTCCTAGATATAGGTTAGCATAATTAGGAGCCATAGTGCTCCCCATTGCCGTCAATTTGGTCTGGAGGAAGAATTCTCCTCTGAAGAGAAAATAGTTATTAAATAGAGGCTAGTACCAGTTCAGCCAAGTCCACAATACAATTGGTGCTGGGAAGAGCATTAGGGGGGATGTTCATTGAGGTAGAACTTGAGGACCTCTAGGCCGCCCTGATGGGCGATGTTAGTATATAGACTGGGAACATCAAAAGTACACAGAATAGAATTTTCAGCTATACGGTCCACAGATTTCAAAAGATGAATAAAATCAAGTCTCTCTAATATACGTGGGGAGGGAGAGCACCCCAGGGTTTCACAAGGTTACAAAAGGTAGAGATATTCTCTGTCAGCGATCCGTTACTACTCACAATGGGCCTGCCTAGTATAGGTGGTGTCATGCTGTTGTGAATTTGAGACAGCGTATACGACAGGTGTGGTTGGGCAGTCAACTTTCATTTACTCATTCTGTCTTTATAATTTCCACTTCATTCAAAAACATTTTGGACAATTTATCATGGATCAGAGACTTGAATTGATTAGTAGGGTCCTTAGAGAGTCTTTTGTAAAATGCATCATCACTGAGTTACTGAGTCATCACTGAGTCATCACTGAATTACCTTTTCATAGTCTGCTGCATTTTGTATCCCCACTGTACCTCATTCGTTGGCAGGTTTTATAATGATACTGGAGTCGTCGAGTTCCACAAGAGATTCTTTCTCTGCTTTGGACATATGTGGAATACCTTATTCTTTTTTTGCCAGGAGATTATGTACACCTTTCAACTAGGCAGCAATATGTTTCAAGAGAGCGATTTCATTTGGGTGGTAAAAATATGCTTTTCCTCTTAACATGTGTCTTTTCCCTTGCCATGTCCTCAGGGTCTTCCTACGTAGTCCTGATGACAGCCTATTCGATGACGTCTTCCTTTGGGATTCCCAAAAAAACAAGATGCTCCGGCTCTGGATTGGTCACTGGAGTCAGATGTGAGGGAGTTGGTTGGATTAAGGCTGGGCTGGCGTTTACCTATCCAGCTTGCTCGTGGTGGAGTGCCAATTGGCTGCCTCCGGTCATCCCTGCAGAAATATACCTTCTGGTCCTTGTAGTCCGCAATATCACGCAGCATTCCAACACTCATATCCCTAAAGAATTTAAGCGATAAAGAGTATATATTGTAGTGTGTGGTTAAACCAGGACAGATTTGAGTGTCTGTATAAACACAGAGCTACAGTGAGGGGAAAAAAGTATTTGATCCCCTGCTGATTTTGTACGTTTGCCCACTGACAAAGAAATGATCAGTCTATCATTTTAATGGTAGGTTTATTTGAACAGTGAGAGACCGAATAACAAAAAAAAAAATCCTGAAAAACATGTGGAAATTTGTATATATTGATTTGCATTTTAATGAGGGAAATAAGTATTTGACCCCCTCTCAATCAGAAAGATTTCTGGCTCCCAGGTGTCTTTTATACAGGTTACGAGCTGAGATTAGGAGCACACTCTTAAAGGGAGTGCTCCTAATCTCAGCTTGTTACCTGTATAAAAGACACCTGTCCACAGAAGCAATCAATCAGATTCCAAACTCTCCACCATGGCCAAGACCAAAGAGCTCTCCAAGGATGTAGACCTACACAAGGCTGGAATGGGCTACAAGACCATCGCCAAGCAGCTTGGTGAGAAGGTGACAACAGTTGGTGCGATTATTCGCAAATGGAAGAAACACAAAAGAACTGTCAATCTCCCTCGGCATGGGGCTCCATGCAAGATCTCACCTCGTGGAGGTGCAATGATCATGAGAACGGTGAGGAATCAGCCCAGAACTACACGGGAGGATCTTGTCAATGATCTCAAGGCAGCTGGGACCATAGTCACCAAGAAAACAATTGGTAACACACTACGCCGTGAAGGACTGAAATCCTGCAGCGCCCGCAAGGTCCCCCTGCTCAAGAAAGCACATATGCATGCCCGTCTGAAGTTTGCCAATGAACATCTGCATGATTCAGAGGACAACTGGGTGAAAGTGTTGTGGTCAGATGAGACCAAAATGGAGCTCTTTGGCATCAACTCAACTCGCCGTGTTTGGAGGAGGAGGAATGCTGCCTATGACCCGAAGAACACCATCCCCACCGTCAAACATGGAGGTGGAAACATTATGCTTTGGGGGTGTTTTTCTGTTAAGGGGACAGGACAACTTCACCGCATCAAAGGGATGATGGACAGGCCATGTACCGTCAAATCTTGGGTGAGAACCTCCTTCCCTCAGTCAGGGCATTGAAAATGGGTCGTGGATGGGTATTCCAGCATGACAATGACCCAAAACACACAGCCAAGGCAACAAAGGAGTGGCTCAAGAAGAAGAACATTAAGGTCCTGGAGTGGCCTAGCCAGTCTCCAGACCTTAATCCCACAGAAAATCTTTGGAGGGAGCTGAAGGTTCGAGTTGCCAAACATCAGCCTCGAAACCTTAATGACTTGGAGAAGATCTGCAAAGAGGAGTGGGACAAAATCCCTCCTGAGATGTGTGCAAACCTGGTGGCCAACTACAAGAAACGTCTGACCTCTGTGATTGCCAACAAGGGTTTTGCCACCAAGTACTAAGTCATGTTTTGCAGAGGGGTCAAATACTTATTTCCCTCATTAAAATGCGAATCAATTTATAAACATTTTGACAATGCGTTTTTCTGGATTTTTTTTTCTTTTTTTTTTCTGTCTCTCACTGTTCAAATAAACCTACCATTAAAATTATAGACTGATTATTTCTTTGTCAGTGGGCAAACGTACAAAATCAACAGGGGATCAAATACTTTTTCCCCCTCACTGTAAGGAGTGAGCTGGGTGGGCTGAACATAATAATCTCCCCAGATCCATTATTTCCCAGTAGACTACAGTTAGTTTTACACAAACTCTACAGTACAAACCTGTTTCCACAGTGCAACGTTGCACAACCTGCTCTCAAGAGGCTCCTCGAGACCAGTTATTTGTGGGAATCACTGACACCATGGAAACATGTCCCATCTTGCTCTGAAACATTCCCCAGCCTAGACTACCTCGGAATGACTGAGACAGAAAGTCTATGTAATAGATGAGAAGCTGAGAAATCCCTGTAGTTTCACACTTGTGCTGATACGTTGACCTTCATGAAGAAAATAAATAAACAGTTTACTGATACACAGAAACATCTGTCACACAAAGTCACCAGGACACATTTCAGAAATTCCAACCTGTGAATGAAGAAGACTATACATCGCAGACAATGACTCTTGTTGTAAAGTCATTTTCCACCATGTGAGAGGAGTGAGTCAGTCTACCCACTTCCATGAGCACCAGGTCATTGGAATGTGATAAGGGTTACGCAACAAAAGACAAAGTTACACATTAAAAGAATAACTATAGAAACTAGCTAACACCATTAGCTTATTGTATGTCATACTTTTATTTAGGAAACAAACTTAAAAACAAACTTTTAATGTCTTAAAAACAATGACACAAAAGTTAAAATGGGCAGTGTTAATGTGTATAGCCTACATGATCTCACTGAGGTGAATATACAGTATAAAGGCATAGAACAGTGAAGATATGTATATTATAGACATAAAGCCAGTTTGGCCCCAACACTGCCCCTCTAAAATATGGGCAACTCATCACCATAATACTCAATACTTCACACCTAACTGGATGACATTTGACACCACGTTCGCACAATGTAAAAGTCTCTAGCTGGGGATTTCATAAGACATGTTGTTTCCCATGTGCTAGGCAATTACATGTCCGATATGCATTGTTCCTTGACCTCTTGATCTTCACATTAAGACAATACCTAACTAGATATGTACATCTTTCACACTCAGCGGTGGCCAAAGTCCTAATTTAAAACTTACAAAAACTCCTCTTCACACACTGTTAGACAGATAAGAAATATAGTTCCTCTATTGGGTGGTTTGCTTACTGTGCGGAGACCCATTTTCTCCTCTTCTGGACTCGTCCTGGTCCTGTGAGAAGTCAGGTTGTGTGTCTGTCCCACACAATAACACACCATCATGCTCCCTTTCTTGTAAATTATTCTACTTCCCAACAGTTATAAGAGAGACCCTTTTAGTCTCTACATTTTTATAAGGCGCATACAGCCAGTTCCAGTGCATCACAGTCCACTTGCATACAAGAGAGAGATAGTCTTTCCAACGACCCTCTGCCAGTGTCTTTCCCAAGTCATCCATTACTAGCAGGTACTGCTCTGTGTGGTCCCAGACTCAGACACGTAGGCCTTGCTCTTCTTGGAGTACTTCATGGAGCTGAAGGAGACCCTCATCCTCTCCACTGTCCTGCTGCTCCTACACAGCAGTGTGTTCTTCACATGGTCCCTGAAGTCCTCTGACACAAAGTAGTAGATAAAGGGATCCAGACAGCTGTTGAGGCTGGCCAGGCACAGAGTGGTGATGTAGAAGCCGTAGCCGTTGTTGTCCACCCCGTCTTTGAGGAGAGAGTAGTGGATGACCAGCATTATGTTACTGGGGATGAAACACACCAGGAAGGTGACCAGCACGGTCACGATCAGCACCACGGCTTTCCGACGTTTCTTCCCGGCGCTCCCGTCCGCCATGGTGTTCCCGAGAGCATTGAGGAGGAGGATGTAGGCCAGGATGATGACCAGCGAGGGGACCAGGAACACGATGCCGGCCATGAGGACGAAGTAGAAGTAGGGGAGCGCTACGTCAGGGAAGGGGTCCTTCAAGTCACGGATGATGTTGACGTCATGGCAGGTGGTGATGTTAGGGTCCTTGAGCTTGGCCGTGTGGTCGTACAGGTACAGAGGGGTGGTGGTGAGCCAGATGAAGGCCCAGATAGAGACGGAGACAGCGACCGCCACTTTGTTGTTTTTCCTCTGCTGAGATAGAGGATGGGCCACACCCCAGTAGCGTTGCACACTCAGACAGGTGATGAAGAGGATTGAGCAGTACATGTTTCCGTAGAAGAAGCCCACCAGGACTTTACACAGCCCCTCTCCATAGACCCAGTCGTTGCCGTTGAGGTGGTAGGCGATCTTCAGGGGAGTCCAGATGACAAAGAGCAGGTCGGACAGAGCCAGGTTGGCCATGTAGATGGCGGAAGGGTGCTTCTTCTTGGTCCTGAACAGGAAGACCCAGATGGCCATGGCATTGGTGGGGAGCCCCACAGCAAACACCACTATGTATACGATGGGAAGGAACACCGTGGTCAGACTGCTCCGCAGCGTGTCCGCGGTCGCCTTGGACACTGTAACACGGTCGGCATCCTGAGGGTCAACCAACCCGATGAACCCTCGTCCTTTACCTTTTGATGAAGCACAGGAGAGAAACATCACTGACAAAGACCTATAATGTTGAACGGTGTTGGTGAGCCCCAACATACAATAAGTTACTGTAGGGAAAAACAACATGGCTAAACACAACGATTCTATATTGTTAAAAGTTCAATTTAAAAAGGTCAAACATGACAAGGCATTAACTCGAATTTCACAGTCTTCTTACTATCTCAAATATATAGGGTCATTCCATCTCTAGGCGACACATACTAAATAGGTAAAAACAAACAATACATATTCCTGGCACCCAAAAAAGCATTAGAATAAAGAACTGATGATACTCTGAAAAAGTAGGTTAACCACAGGTTGGAACCAACACAAGGTCTTTACAGGTCTACTGAAAAAAAAACACGACACTTTTACAAAAGGTACATCTTACCTTGAGACGGAGTTGTTGCACACGCGCAACCGAGCAACAATAAGCAGGTAAGTATGCGAGACGAGGCCATTGTCCGTGAACTTTGTACAGAAGGAATGGTCTGTGTATCTAGTCCTCCTGCGTTCGAAATGGTTGTTAACTTCCCTCCGGTGTCCAATATACCTTTTATTTTCGGTCTCGCTGCCCTAAACAGGACACACCCTAACAACCAGAGACTGACGGAATCAACCACCGTGCGCGCGCTCTCTGCACGCACATGATATGGTTTCGAGTGTCTGTGAGTTTCCACCTGCCTCGAACATAGTGCTTTGACTAACAGGAATCAGTAAACCAATAGGAAAGATGACAATGTACGAAACAAAATATGTGTATGCTGCTTACAAATCTATACTCCTTCACTAAGCATACAAGTAGTTTCCTTTGGCTTTTACAACATCTCGAGTCTTAAAAGTTAAGCACTCAGAAGGCAAATATTAAAACTGTCCTGCCTGAGAAAAAAGACAAAACAAAGCAGATTGAACCAGAAGATTCAGATTCCTCCAACGAGGAAAACTTCTGCATTGTGTGCATGAGTCCAAAGAGGTCTGGGTGTTGCTGGGAAAGCAAATTATGGGCCCACCAAGCCTGTACCCCAGGACAGCCATAACACTGTCACAACTGTGACTCTGATTAAGTGAACATGTCCAAATTGTCACGTTCAGGTGTTTAGTTTAGCCTAGTTGTTTGGTTGAGAACCATTTAGGAGGGTCAAATAATACATGTATTATTTCTGCCAAACAAAAGGTAAACTTGGCAATGTTGCTCCTATGGTCTCAAAAGCATTCAATAATTAGTTGCATGTCATGATTTATACACTTTTTCATTCTGTTACAATTTACCCCACGGTCTGGTTTAGTTGTAACATTTCACTACTTGTATTTAAGACACCATGCATTTGCCGTTTGATTTACATATATAACCACACCAATTTGTAAAGGACAGATGTAGGTTGTTTGCATCACGTTTTGAATACACTACCATAAACGATCTCTGAGAAACTGATGAAAAGGTGAAGTGTTACAACCATCCCTGATCTCCCTTACCCATTTCTATAGAAATCAGAATTATGCCAATCTGGTATTGGTTCTCTTGGGCATTGCTGCAATAAACAAAGTATTCATCATTTCATGTTTGCCTGGACTATGGTCACTTTTGAGGCAATGCTTTTTAGAGATGTTATTTTTCCATATTGAAATATACCCATTCCACCATTTCTTTATTCTGATTAAATAGATTTTAGTCAACCAAGTTGAAGAGTGCCATTTCAGCAACATCTCTCAAGGTGTAGGCTAAAGTCAATGACAGAAATATACATCATAGCTGCAGGAAGTAGAGGTGCTGAGGGTTCTGCAGCAACCCATGAAAAATCTGAAAAAAAAAAAGAATGAACTGGACCTTTAAGTCCTTTATTAGCAGACCAATAGAGCTGTCTGCAGCGCAGGCAAAAACGTTCCCACCCCCAAACTACTCCCTTTGAAGAAAATGTTAAATCGCAGCACCCCCACCCCACTTCTCGCTGCACATTCAAGAGGATCAGAATTTCCCCTTTCTATTTGTTCATGCAAGCGATCTCACAACAGAAGAAGGAACCAATGCTAAAACGCCACTCGGCTGACTGAAAACCAAGGCCATAGAATTATTTATGTTTTATTTAAAAAAAAAAATACATGACATACTTCCATCACAACATGCAGAAAAAGAAAACTTATACACAATTTTTAAAAAAGTACAATAAATAAACGTAATTTATACATGTCATCGGAGTCAGAGGTGCATTCACAAGGATGCATAGGTGCTACAAAGATCATTGATTCATGATTTAGGTCAAGTATGGCTCATTTGATAAAGAACAGTGCACATTACCAGAAGTGAAGGGTCAGGGCTATAGGGCACTGAGAACTAAGTTTACAGTTTCAGAGAGCTGCAGTGCAGGAACAAACTTCATGGACACCTGACTGTTTAAAATGTGGGGAATGGATCAGAAACACAGAATAAAAACAATGCCTCTTCACGCTTATCAATTTTGTCCTATACATAAAACCAACAAAATCTGCACAAAAACGTATGAGGAGAGAGAAGGCAATGTATTAAGCACATAATATGAAGTAGTCTGGGGTTGCATCTCCATTTAAAATGGCTTAGTCTCCATTGATACTGATGGAAACAGATGTCAGGTGAAAGAAACATGGTAAAATCGACACCAACCCGGTATTTCCTTTCACTCATCCGGTTCTTTAAAAAACATCAGTACAGCCAACTATCTCCACATGACACCCCCCCCCTCCTTAACAGGAGCTGCTCTGTGTTTTCCCCGAGTCGGAAGTGTAGGTGCTACTCTTTTTGGAATACTTCAGAGCGTTGAACGAGACCCTCATTCTCTCCACCGTCCTCTCACTGCGGCATCTCACTGTGTTCTTCACATGCTGCCTGAACTCCTCTGAGATGAAGTAGTATATGAATGGATCCACGCAGCTGTTGAGGGCGGCCAGACACAGGGTGGAGATGTAGAAGCCGTAGCCGTTGTTCACTCCTCCGGCCAGCAGGAGGGAGTAGTGCACCAGCAGCATGAGGTTACTGGGGGTGAAACAGACCAGGAACATGACCAACACGGTGATGATTAGCACCACTGCCTTGCGCCGATTCTTGGTGATGTTGTCATCTGTCATGGAGTTCCTCAGGGACTTGAGCATCAGAATGTAGGCCACCACGCACACCACGGTGGGAACTACAAATCCCAGGATTCCCATGGTCAGGAAGTAGCCTGCGGCCATGCTATTCTGGCTGGGTCGGGTGACGTCGTGGCATGTCATGATGTTGAGATTGGTCACTTTGACCGTCTGGTCATAGAGGTAGAGAGGGGTGGTCAGCAGCCAGACACCCACCCAGACTGCGACAGAGACGCCGATGGCTACCTCGTTGTTTCTCCTATTCTGGGAGAGTGGTTTGACGATTGCCCAGTAGCGCTGGACACTAATACAGGTAATGAAGAGGATGGAGCAGTACATGTTCCCATAGAAGAAGCCCACCAGGACTTTACATAACCCCTCTCCATAGATCCAGTCGTTGCCGTTGAAGTGGTAGGCGATCTTCAGGGGAGTCCAGATGACAAAGAGCAGGTCGGACAGAGCCAGGTTGGCCATGTAGATGGCGGAAGGGTGCTTCTTCTTGGTCCTGAACAGGAAGACCCAGATGGCCATGGCGTTGGTGGGCAGCCCCACAGAAAACACCACTATGTAGACGATGGGGAGGAACACCGTGGTCAGACGACTGTTCAGGACCATTTGCGCCGTCTGGGAGACCCACACTCCTTCCGGTGACTCTGTCCCTGTTAAGCCTCGGAAAACAACATTAATCTGCTCTGAAAAAGAGAAACAAGGTGACAATGGGGTTAAAAAGTATGCCATTTGAATACAATAGACATGTGATTTAATTCTCTGTCAGGTTTGTGCTTCAACTATTACTTTCAATTATATAGCGCCAACATAAAGACAAATGATATGAAGTCAACTAATAAGACTCCAGGTGGTCATTTTCTCTTAAATCTTGACTTTGGAAAGATCAGTCTGTCATTAGTATGTGGAATGACATTTTGGGCACGTTCTTCTGCCAAGGTGTTGCTCACCCTTGCCAGAAATTACAACGCCTGGATAAGTATTTTACATATCAGCTAACCACATACAGATTGCTATAATGTCAGTCGATGATGTGGCACGCAACCATTGGTTGACGCGTGCAATGTCTGAGCAGTTGAACGCCGACACGTTCAAAATAACTGGGAAATGGGAAACTCTGAAATTTGGGCATTTTCTAGAGCTCCGACTTGAAGATCATCGAAGTCATGATTTGACCACGTTTCTTTTTCTCCAAGTTCCAGTTGTCTTGAAAGTACCATGTGACCAAACTAATTGATGAGGGACTTATTTTATGCTGGACAAAGGCCAGTCATGTCATCGGGCGAAAGCGGGGAAGGAGGAGCGCCCTTCTCAAATTGAACAGTAGGTTTCCAAGGCGGTTGTCAGAGCCAAAATCCATCTTGCTCCATCTTCTCCCACTACTGGCCACTGGGCATCCGCTCATCACCATATTTGGAAGTGAGTGGAAACACCAATCAGATGTGTCACATTTATACATCCAATTAAATATGTCTCATTGTTCTGTGATACGTCTCTTCTCCATTCCATTCAATAAAATGTTTGAATTTTCCAATTAGTTTTCATTGGGAAGGCAGATAAAGCGTTCACTTTTGCATAGGGAAACAGAATCTTACCAATTAGGTTACTACACCTCCTTAATTAGGCCCACTTTTGTTTTGAGCTGCTGGATAGAGCGGGGCACCTGGCTCACACTCGGGAGGTTCTTCATTGCTGCGATTTGCTTGCTAGTTGAGATTTCTGCTTTTCACTCCGTTGTCAATCTAGCCTACATTTCACTGATCTTAGTAGCAGAAAGCATTTTTGTCTGCAGTTTTTGGTTTGGCTATTTGTTTCAAGTGTATGTGGCTGTTCTAGCTTATATAGCGCCCTGGGCGAACCCCCCCTTATGCGCCCACGCCTGCACCCGGCAAGATGCAGCCCTGGGCGGCTGCCCGTGTCGCCCGTACTTAAATCCGCTGCTGATTTTGTATTAGTCTATAAATAAATCTCTTTGCCAAAATTCGTAATCTTATTCGCCAGGTATTTTTGAAAGTGTAAGGATAATAATTCAGCCATGGTTGTTCTGAAATGTTTATTGCTTGCCAACATTTTACTCCCTCTGTTTAATATAACACGTACATTTATTATTAATTTCGGTTGCCTATCCTGACATGAAGTTTGTTCTATAGAAAGTATTTGACTCGGATGTGTGCCACAGAAAGTATTTGACTCTAGCCACAAAATTAAGGAAATTAGAAGGGGGGCAACGACATTGGAAATACCATCACAACATGACAAGCAGGGGTATTTCACAAACTTTGTATTAATTTAGGAATCAGAGAGGGGATCCGACTCAATACTTTTACCATAAATACATTTAAGAATATCACAACGAGAGGAAAAGCTAAGTCTTACCATTTTCCTGAGACAGACAGTGCTCGGCACAGGCCAAGAGAAAGATCAGTTTCAAACAATGTGGCTTAAAACTCATGTTAACTTGCACAAAAGGAACCAACAACAATCTATCTGCGATGTATGAATAGTGTTGAATGCCGACGGCGCGTTTCTTTGTGTATTCCTTCTGTCTGTGCGACGTTAAAGTGAACTAACGAGGAAGTACAACATCCATACAACACATAAAAGGTTGGGAGAAAAAAACCTGTGTGATGTCATGTGACTGTACGCACCCGTGTCCTCAAACTGACTGGCTCTAGTGGGATCTCGCCCTCAGACACTGATCTAAGGTCAGTTTTGTGTTTTTACACCTAGGCTTCAAGTTAGAATTTGGGGAAGGTTAAAGACGGGGATCATCAACTAGATTCAGCCGCTTCTTGGGCGGATGGTCGGGGGCGGGAAAATAATAAGTAATTTGTAGACTGCAAATTGACCACGCTAAGCCCAAACAGATTTGACTAAAACATAATTTCAAACCTTGCTGACATTTGTATAAGACCACATGTCTCTCAATTATGCGTGGAAATACTTGGGAACAGATTTCCCAAATTAAAATAACGTGGAGCTGATTTTCTGGTGTTTGTAAAAAAAAAAAAAAATGTCCGACCCCAAATAAAACCACCTGTGGGCCAAATTTGTCCAGCTGGCCACTAGTTGGGGAACCCTGGTATAAGCTGATCTTAGAGCAGTGCCAAGGGGCAACATCAATACCACCTGCATGGGCCTAAGGAAAAGTACAGCTCAGCACTGCACTGCAGTAGAGTAGTAGGTAGGCTACTAAATAGTGGGTTAACCTTTTAGTGGAAAAGAAAAGTTCATCAAGAATATTTCCTCACTGTTAAAGAATAAGAAATAGATATTCCTCTGCCATTTTCTTCTCCTTTATGTTCCCAGTTGCAACACATAACAAAGGTTTATGAGATGAATGAGAGAGGGATGTGTGTTGAATAAGGTTCAGTGTCCTCAGGGCAGGCTCAGTGGAAGTTCCAAAGGTTTGGTATTTTTGTTTGACTTAGTCACTAGCATCTCTGTTTGGCCAATATAATGTGTCCTTTAATGCAGGAGGCTAGTTGCTTGAGGACTCTCAGGTGCTTTTCTCCTGCTCTGTTTGTCTTTCTTCAGGTGGAAAAAAGGAATGGAATGGATAGGATTGGTGGTGATGGGGGATGGTATGGGAGGACAGGGGAGAGAATGGGAAGTAACAATGTTATCTGACCTTTAAGCTTAAGATCATAATAGAAAAAAGTATTGTTTATTGTAGAACTCATTTGGTCAACTACCTGAAATTATCAACATGTGTGTGTGTGCATTAAAATGTATTACTCAATATTTCAGCAAATCGCAATTCCTCAGGCGTCCATTATTTGAAATCCTTCCTCCTAATAAACATTTTGAAAAAAATGAAAGGATACAAAAAATGAAAGGATGCTTTATTAAAAATATTTACCATTGCTTTTTTTGTAATGTTCAGTAACTTTATGGCACCTAAGACCATTAAAATTCAGTATATGTTTAATTTATTCACACCAAATATGTTCTATTAGCATGTACTTGTTTGAACTATATACTCAACAAAAATATGCAACATGCAACAATTAAAAAAATGTTACTGAGTTAAGGTTCATATAAGGAATTTCAGTCAATTGAAATAAATTCATTAGGTCCTAAGTTATGGATTTCACATGAACGGGCAGGGGTGCAGCCATGGGTGAGCCTGGGAGGGCATAGGCCCACCCACTGGGGAGCCAGGCCCTGCCAATCAGATTTTTTTTTTTCTTCCCAAAAAAGGGCTTTATTACAGACAGAAATACTCCTCAGTTTCATCAGTTGTCCGGGTGGCTGGTCTCAGACAATCCCTAAGGTGAAGAAGCTGGATGTGGAGATCCTGGGCTGGTGTGATTACACGTGGTCTACCAGGATGTAAACAAATTTGTGCACAACATTTTAGGGAAATAAGCTTTTTGTGGAACATTTCTGGGATCTTATTTCAGCTCATGAAACATGGGACCAAAATGCATTTATATTTTTGTTCAGTATAAGTAGCTATGAAGCACCACCCTCTGGATGTAATGTGAAATGTAATTGACTTGACGTAAGTATGATTTAGACCAATAGGGGGCATCACAGCACTACTTACGCTACCTTAGTACCCCTGGGCTGTATATTGGAGTTGTCTAAAGCTTTTCCATTTCTGCAAACACACTATATATTCACACTAATTGAAATTTTTAGCAAAGTTATTGTAGCGATATAATATATAGTGCATGGTATTTCTATGCAACATCGACAACATAGGCTATACATTTCACATTGCAGAGTAAATATTTGTACATAGAAAAAAATGAAAATGTTAACAAAATGAACAGAAACAGATCCTATACTACAGGCATGGACATGAGCTCACTAAAACTGCGTATGAAAGCATTTCCTTGTATTGTCCACAGTGTTCTTTTAAGAAATGGTACAATACATGATTGAACAAAGACCCCTTTGTTATTCCCTTATCACAAACCATCAAACTCATAGAAACTGCTTTGGGGACTATAAACCTACTTCAAGAATAGCAACTTCAACTTCCATGGGAAATATATTTAAGATACAAATTTAAGATGTTTTCATTACCATGCATTACATTTTTACAAATGGAAATGTTCATTTTTCTCTCACCCTAATGTACCTTCTTGGTGGTTGGGTTCAGGTCAGAAACAGCTTTGATCCATATCAATCAGACCAGCAGCTTCTTGCACTGGTTTGGCCGGGGTAGGCCGTCGTTGTAAATAAGAATTTGTTCTTAACTGACTTTCCTAGTTAAATGAAGGTTAAATTATTGTTTTTATTTAAAAAAATATATATATATATATATGTGTATCTTTTTCATATAGTTGGGCATAGCTAAACCAGACCTAGGAGTCATAGGCTACAGATGAATGTCTGACTGAATTCAACGTACAAGCCAAATCCATTCCGTCTCCTCAGAAAAAACGTAGCTTTGGTCATGCCTATCCTTAAGACCATATATACACTTTCTGCACTGTCTGAAAAAGGGGAAATACACTGAGTATACAAAACATTAAGAACCCCTGCTCTTTCCATGACATAGACTGACCAGGTGAAAGCTATGATCCCTTATTAATGTCACTTGTTAAATAAACTTCAATCAGTGTAGATGAAGGGGAGGAGACAGGTAAAGCTTTGAGACAATTAAAACATGGATTGTGTATGTGTGCCTTTGAGGAATGGGCAAGACAAAAGATTGAAGTGCCTTTGAACAGGGTAGTAGGTGCCAGGCGCACAGGTTTGTGTTAAGAACTGCAATGCTGCTGGGGTTTTCATGCTCAACAGTTTCCCGTGTGTATCAAGAATGGTCCACCACCCAAAGGACATCCAGCCAACTTGACACAACTGTGGGAAGCATTGGAGTCGACACCTTGTAGAGTCCATGCCCCGGCTGTTCTAAATGCAAAAGGGTGGGGTGCAACTCAATATTAGGAAGGTGTTCCGAATGTTTGGTATACTCAGTGTACATACTAAATATTCTTCACATCAGTCAATGAAATATATATTATTCACTTTAGTAAATGAATCAAAAACAGCTCTCTGTATCTCCATCCTTCAGACCAGGAGTTTCTTGTACTGGCTGCTGAGGCTGGCCTGGAAGGCATCCACCTTACTTATCCTGGTGTTTGCTCTGGCGCTGGTCCTGGAAGAACCAGAGGATGAGGCCAGATTCTTCCCTCCCTCTGCGGCCGCCCGGCACCCAAGAGCCCCCGCAAGCTGCCTCTGGCACCGGGACGAGCCAAAGTAGTAGACCAGGGGGTCCAGGCAGCAGCTTATGCTCCCCACACACAGAGACACCAGGTAGGCCACATGAGTAGCGTCCGGCTCCCCTGCCACTCGCCCGCCAATCTGGAGGTAGTGAGCCAGGAGGATGGCGTTGGTGGGCGTGAAACAGATCACAAACACCACCAGCACGATGACCACCATCACCACTGCTCGTGCCTTCTGCCTTGAACGACCTAGATCAAATGCCAAAAGAAAATGTTGTTAACCTCTTATGGGGAAGGTTGTTGTGCAGAAGACATGGAAAAGAGAATCAATACAAAGAGCCAACTTTTTAGACCAAAAACCTGGTCTGGGAAACCGCTTCTATTAGTAAAACCACATGATGACAGTGGGTGGTCACTGTGCTGCATATCATTTGTGAAGTGCATGAGTCTGGTTTCTATTTACCTATGACGCCGCGTGGAGCCCTGTTGAGCACCTGTACCACCCGGGAGTAGCAGGTCACCATGACGAACAGCGGCAGGAAGTAGAGGGTGCAGGAGAGAATGGGGAAGAAGAAGAGGTAGCGCCCCTCTAACAGCTTCAGGTCCTGGATGTCATGGCAGGTGGTTATGCCCAGTGGGTCGTAGTAGACCGTCTGCTGTGAGAGGACCAGGGGCAGCGAGCCGCCCACAGCCAGGACCCACATGGAGCTGCAGGCCAGGGCTGCGTTACATGGACTCCTCCAGGCCAGGGAGTTGATGGGGTAGGCCACGGCCAGAAGGCGGTCCACACTGATACAGGTCATAAGGAGGACGGAGGAGTACATGTTGCAGTAGAAGGCGGCGGTGACCAGGCGGCACATCCCCTCGCCGAAGCCCCAGTCGTTGCCACTGTAGTGGTAGACGATCTTGAAGGGCAGCAGTAGGGTGAACAGGAGGTCAGCGGCCGCCAGGTTCAGCATGAAGATCACCGCCGGCTTCATGGGCCGGATCCGTCGGGCAAAGAACAACATGGCAACAGTGTTGAGGGGCACGCTGATGAGGAAGACGATGGTGTAAAGCGTCGGGATGAAGATGGTGGAGAGACGGCCTGTGAGGAAGTCATTGGCCGTAACAGAGATAGCGTAAGACCAGACTTCTGTAACATTACTGACCGAGCCCAGTTCCACCTGTCCCAGTCTCTGTCCCGGTGCGGATCCATTGTTGAGTCTACCTCCGGGCCCATTTCTGTCTTCCTTTGGGTAATAGTCCAGTAGGTCTAGATCTATACGCTCATCTGTGACCAGGGGCCGTTCCGTGACTAATCTCCTGGCAAAGGTCCTAACGATGGAGCTGCCTGAGCAGAAAAACAACATAGAGACGTGAGTCAGCCACACATGGGGATAGGTGTGGAGCATTGCAGTCTACATTGTAATACAGTCATAGAGCTCAGTGGTGTGGAGGGCCTCAAAAAGACTGTTTGGTTTCCTTTATAGGATCTCCTTGAAATGGGATGAGGCATGTCCTGATATGAGGGGATGCAATGTTAACAAAATGCTGATCCTGTCAATAAAATGGCCAACTACTTAAATGTGTTTAAAAAGAACACTTCTGACCATGGCCATTCATTTTAAGCTGTTTTGATCCATCACAGCCTATGCATGAAAAGTATATCAGTAAAGTACACAATGTGTGAGAGAAGGAATATAATCCATTATTTCTGGTTACAATAGTCTATAGGCCTATTTAAAATATACCATGACTTGGTAATTTATATTTAGGAATAAGTATGCCTGACTGTCTATAAATGTTTCGAGACCATTTACCAAAAAAACGTGAATGATTTTGTTGGCTACATTTAGGCCTATGTTGTGATAAAGTGATGATGTCACCTTCCACACCGACCTGTTATAGCCTAGAAGAATTAGGTAACATTTGGGAAATAATGTGTGGCTATATATCAAGAGGGTCTACAAAGTGTCGCCTACACGTTGTTTGTATGAAATACTTTAAGTAAAAGTGACACCGTTTATGAGGAAACGAACATTTCATCACACATAAGGGGAATTCTACTCACCGTTATAAACCGCGGATGAAGCCGCATGTACGGCTGCCAGGATAAGAACAGTTTTATACAACATCCTCCCAGAACTCCAATGAAGTCCCATAAAGATGAACAGGTTTGCTAATAAAGCCTACAGCGCTTCTGCTAGATCTGGAAACGTTTTTTTTAACCTGTATGTTTGGTCTGTCTCCTCACTGTTGCTGTACTAAACTGTACTAAACTGTCGCGTTCAGACAGTCCCCTGTCCCACCATGACGCATATTATAGCTTTTTTTTTCAGCATGGCGCGCCTTCATTTCTTCTGATGTCATCAGTTGGGATAAATGATCGGAACGGAAGAATAATGCAGCTGCATGTCAAAGCTTTCACATGGCTTAACAATTAATGTTGAATGACATTTTTGACTGAATGGAGATCGATGCTGTTTTCTTGTTAGGATAATTGTTCTTAAATAGACCTAGCCTATGGATGTTTGGAAAACAAAAGTTACTTTTTTGACACTGTGTGTGTGTCCCAGTTATTTCTTCCTAGACCCACAACATAAAGTTTGACAAGAGCAGACAATAATATTTTTCAACAATTTCATTAATTTCAAACACTCAGGTAATATGTGAAGATGGCTATTTTGTCAGTTTGATGTGTTTTAGTTCAGTATGTATGTGCATGTTTTTGATAGTATAAAGCTGCAGGGGCTCAATTTATATTTAGAAGTCGGGGGACATATACAGTACCAGTCAAAGGTTTGGACACACCTACTCATTCAAGGGTTTTTCTTTATTTTTACTATTTTCTACATTGTAGAATAATAATGAAGTCATCAAAACTATGAAATAACACATGTGGAATCATGTAGTAACCAAAAAAGTGTTAAACAACTCAAAATATATTTTATATTGTTAAAAAGTAGCAACCCTTTGCCTTAATGATCGCTTTGCATTCTCTCAACCAGCTTAATGAGGTAGTCACCTGGAATGCTTTTCCAACAGTTTTGAATGATTTCCCACATATGCTGAGCACTTGTTGGTTGCTTTTCCTTCACTCTGCAGTCCAACTTATCCCAAACCATCTCAATTGGGTTGAGGTTGGGTGATTGTGGAGGCCAGGTCATCTGATGCAGCACTCCATCACTCTTCTTCTTGGTCAAATAGCCCTTACACAGCCTGGAGGTGCGTTTTGAAAAGCAAATTATAGTCCCACTTAGCGCAAACCAGATGGGAATGGCGTATTGCTGCAGAATGCTGTGGTAGCCATGCTGGTTAAGTGTGCCTTGAATTCTAAATAAATCACAGACACCAGCAAAGTCACCAGCAAAGCACCTCCACACCATCACACCTCCTCCTCCATGCTTCAAGGTGGGAACCACACATGCGGAGATCATCCGTTCACCTACTCTGCGTCTCACATGCGGGTTGGAACCAAAAATCTCAAATTTGGACTCATCAGACCAAAGGACAGATTTCCACCAGTCTAATGTCCATTGCTCTTATTTCTTGGCCCAAGCAAGTCTCTTATTATTATTGGTGTCCTTTAGTAGTGGTTTCTTTGCAGCAATTTGACCATGAAGGCCTGATTCACGCAGTCTCCTCTGAACAGTTGATGTTGAGATGTCTGTTACTTGAACTCTGCGAAGAACAATCTGAGGTGCAGTTAATTGGCAATTTCTGAAGCTGGTAACTAATGAATTTCCAGGAATTGCCAAATTCTTTAAGGGAGAGAGTGAGGAATTTCTTTCTGTAAGAGCAGAGACAACAGTTGCAGATGAATCTCCTGTGGTACAGCAGAGCACATTTATAGTTAAGTGATAATGCCAGAGAAGCCGGTGTTTGGAGGATATATTGGCATGGGTGTTAGGCCCCGAACACCGGCTTTGAGGGCATTGCCACTTTTATACAATGGGTTACCAACATATTCAAATGATTGACATTTCAATTTAAAACGTTATTTTGATTAACTTATTTCTACACAAATCTAAGGTTGCTACCCAAGCCGGCTGGTCGTTCATTCTATCGGTTCGGTTGCCAGAGCTGTGACCCAGTTGTTCAGTCTTTTTGTTCTACATCTATGGACGCGACCTAGTCATTCATTCTAAAGGTTCCATTGCCATACCGGCTGGCATCGTACTTATTCCTTGCTTGCTAGCTAGCCAACTACACGTCAAAAAGTGCAGCCAGAATAACAGCAGAGAAGCTGCATTTCAGTTAGTTTAAGCTGTTTTCTAGTGGCATTTATTTGGAAAGATCCATAACGATGATGCGCGATTTCACCTGGCATAGAAAATGTGCTCTTGTAATGAACACGATGGGAGACAGCTGGTTTGAAGCACAGGGCACAGCAGGTATTTATTGTAAAGGACCACAGGAGGCAGGTAGCTGGGTCCAGGGGCAGGCAGAAGGTCATACACAGGGGTCCAAAAAGGCAACAGTACAGGCAGGGAAAAGGCTAGTAACATCATCCGGGAGATCAGGCAATAGGTTGATAACAAGAAATCCTATAGGCTACAGTACAGGCAGGGAATAGGCAAAAAGTGCCGTTAGTGAGGCAGGCAAAAATCATACACAGGAGGAGTAAATTACCAGAAACCCAGCGCTCCGAATTGAAGTGTGTCACAAAACAAACAATATCTCACAATAATGGGGTGCAAAGAACTGAACTAAATAGCGTGTGATAATGACATACAGGTGTGTGAACAGGTGATCAGAATTCAAGTGATTAGGATCTGGAGAGTGAGCTGCGTTCAGGGGATCTATGTGTTTGAGAGTGTGAGTTGGAAGCAGATGTTACAGCTCTCTCGTCAAGGACACTGTTGTTCAGAGGAGCTAGCCAACAACACAGCTAACACAATCACTTCCAACTGAATCTAGAAAGACAGCAAACTAGCTGCACTTCGTTTCGTTGTACCTGTTTTCTATTGATAGTTCTTTGTATATATCCCCAAAATTATGCTGATTCATGATTTCGACTGGCTGAGAAAAGTTGACTGCCTGTCTCATCCCAACTCCCGACATGTTCATTACTATGGGACAGCTGGAGATCGAATTTGAATATTGAAACAATGTTGCAAATGTCAGAGATACAGACAGCAAGGTTAAGACAAATCTCCACTGTTGGAAACTACATGTAAGTCAAAAAGAAATGTGAGATAATGTCTAGATGCATTTTATAGTGGAGATCGAGTTTATACATTTCCTGGCTGGGCTGATGAGACAGTGGATTGCGCAGTCAGGTGGAACAGAGTAAATAGGCATTTTAACGTCAAAGATTTTGCCAATGGTAACTTGTGGAATGAAGCCGGGCTGGAATGCGATTTGAACCAATCAGCATTCACCCGCCCATTGTATAACACTGAATAAATCACTGTTGGACAACACATTATTATATAATGTACTTCATAATGGAATTTATAATCGGCTAAACTTTCTACCAATCAAAATGTCTCGGCTGTCACACCCTGATCTGTTTCACCTGTCTGGTGCTTCTCTCCACCCCCCTCCAGGTGTTGCCCATTTCCCCCATTATCCCCTGTGCATTTATACTTGTGTTTTCTGTTTGTCTGTTGCCAGTTTGTCTTGTCAAGCCTACTAGTGGTTTTCCCGATGCGCCTGGTTTTCACTCTAGTCTTCCCGGTTTTGACTATTCTGCCTGCCCTGACCCTGCCTGCCGTTCTGTACCTTTCGGTACCTCTCTGCTCTGGATTACTGATCTCTGCCTGTCCTTGACCTGTCATTTGCCTGCCCGCTGTTTTTGTAATACACTTTTGTTACTTCGAACGGTCTGCATCTGGGTTTTATCCTGAGGTCTGATATCGGCTTGGTGTGAATCCTGTAAGAGGAATGCATTTGTACTGATGTTGACCTCGCTCAAGCATTTAAAAACCTCTCTGTTTTCCTGTCTATTCCCAGAGGCTGCTTTTCCCTGGGAAAGTAAACGGACCTTGTTGTTTAGAAACAGCCCCCCTGAATGTTCTGTCTACCCGTCCAGCTTCAGAACGTGTTCAGATTCAATCAATCATGATGAACACTGTTTCTAGATGATTGAACTAGTGAAAAACACGGTGTAAAATTAAAACGACAAAACAAAATTGGGATTTTCTGCACTTTTGATCTGTGATTAATGTGTAAAACCCTTCCTCCTTAGCTACGATGGCGAGGGTAAGCAAAAACCCGTCTGCCACCCTGATCCTCAACACAGGGGCCGCCCAGGGGTGCATGCTCACTTCCTCCAACAGGATCCGAGACAGCTAATACCGCCCAGGTCATCAGACTGCTGAACAGCTAACCATAGCTGTCTCCCTGCACCTTAGAGAAGGCCTAAGGATTTAAAAACATGTATATTTTTTTATTAAATTCAGTTTGTTTCTATTTCATCTTTACAATAATTTTCTGATTTCCTCTCTTGTTTGTTGAAAAGAAAAGGGTTAATGCTGAAGAAAAATAAAATCCAATCAGGATGGGTCTCTGGGTACAAAAATCTAGCTCAGCCAGCCATTAAGAAGCTGGAAAGAAGGCCTCTGCCATTCAATGGCATTAGAGCAGAATTTGAGTGACATTGGAATGAACCATTCACATTTTGACTTGCAATGGGTGGGACCATTAAGATTACGTATCAGACCTCAGGACAAGACCCAGATGCAGACAGTTCGAAATAACAAATGTTTATTTACGAAATGGGGCAGGCAAACGACAGGTCAAGGGCAGGCAGAGGTCAGTAATCCAGGGCAGAGTCCGTAAGGTACAGAACGGCAGGCAGGCAGGGTCAGGGCAGGCAGGGTCAGTAATCCAGGGCAGTGTCAAGAGGTACAGAACGGCAGACAGGCAGGCTCAGGTCAGGCGGAATGGTAAAGAAACGGGTGAATTATCCCCGGTATAAATGCACCGGGGAAGATGGGCAACACCTGGAGGGGGGTGGATACAAACACAGGGGAAACAGATCTGGGTGTGACATCACGTCTTGCCTCTCTATTATGCGTGGGAATACTTGGGAACAGATTTCTTAAATTAAAATAACTTGAGCTGGTGTTTTTTTTACAGTCTTTAATGTCCAACAATGAAAATTCCACACACACACAAAAAATTGGGGAACCATGGCCTAGACAAATCACTACTGAGAGCTCAACAGAAGATAATTAGTGGTGCAAGCACTAAACAAACAACATTCATTTCCAATGGAACTCTGCGTTTGCCTTGCAGCATTGCGTTGCAGAGGCAGTTGCAGAGCGTTCTGTGAGGCGCACACGTTGGATTTATCGAATTTACGCGTCAAACTGTATGTGTAGACGGCTTGACAGAAATGGCAGCAGAAGGTGAAGGTTCACCTTTTGTTGCGCAATGATGCTGTTGGCGTCGTTTTGCGGAGAAACGCTGTTGGTGTGATTGAGGCGTGGCGTGATGGAGACACAAAATGGTGTGCAGCATCATCTGGACATATGTGCAACAAACGTTAAACATTCACCTTCTGCTACCATTTTCAAGATTAACTTTCAAACTTTGTTTACAAATGATAATCATCTGTTGAGTGGCACTGTATTTATTGCGACTCGCTTGCTGTTAGGTATCTCATGGAAAATAATGACTGTGAAACATTGTTGCATTTATACTTAAGACCACCGTTTAGTGTGATAAATGTAATCAAATATTTTTGCAATGGGAATAGCTCGTTTGTTAATTTCATTGTGGAAATTAAATGGTTGTGCTTTTGATTTGTTATGATTACATGGGGCCTACTGGAGTGAATGGGCTGCTTATTCTTGAACGTGATGCTGTGTGTGACTGCTGTCGCCTGTCTATCAGCCTTGATCACACCGACAGCGTCGTCTCTATGAACAAGTAGGTATGTCAAGTGTACCAAACTTAGTCCACTCCGTTTGTTACAGATTCTAGTTTTGGAAACAGAAAACTGTATGGAGAGCAAATGTTTAATCGATGAGAAAATTAGCAGAATGTCGGCCAAAATCTATTTCGCTCAATCTTCTCCCACTGCCGACCACTGGGCTTCTTCTCATCACCATATTTGGTAGTGAGTGGAAACGCCAACCGGATGCTTCACGTTTATATATGTCTTATTGTTCTATCTGTGCGAGAACTAGAATGGTCCGACTACAGAATATATAATGTTGGGCGCATTAAGTGATGCTATTTTTTCTGTAACATTTATAGATTTTTTTGTTTGATACAACATATTGGAATATTTTTGGTTCCTCTGAAGGCCCAGGTCCTATAGTCACGGTTTACCACTGGAGAGGACACTGCTTCTGGAGGACTCGCCTAACAGTTACCCCCTTTCTAAGCAGGGCAGTGTAAACAAAATTGTCTCATTGAGCCAACACCCTTACGCTACAGTAAAACATGCAATAGCAGAGCAATGCTTTTGAAACAACAGACATTTTCCTTATTTTTGATACTTGTTTTATTTCGTTTTTACCTGAAATTGTAGTAAGCTAGCTTGCTAACATTACTTAGCTGTGTAGCCTAGCTATATTATAATATGAATGGAAATGTATGATAACGTTATTGTACTTTTATATTCAAATGGGAGGGGTCAATGTTCGTTATTGATATGCTAACGTTACTTGATCATGAAGCATGTTGTCTGTTAGCTAGCTAGCTAAGGAGTTAGTTGTGTATTGTCAGCTAATTTAATGTTAATTGATGAGAAAAAGTTGCATTATTGCAGTATATGTTTTAGAAGAAAAATTGCTTGGATTGTTAAATAATTTGTGCTTACTGGCTAGTAGGGTCTACTGTGAAAGTTTGAAAATAAAGGAGAGCCGCACACTCTAGAAGCTCAGATGCAAAAATGTAATGTCCAACGTTTTGACAGGCAAGCTGTCTTCATCAGGGTGAAAGTTATCATCAATTTGAGGCGCAGATCAAGAATGTTGCTTTGCCAGCCATAACGAAAGTTAAGGCAAGGATTTAATGTGAATTGAAAAGTAGAAATCTCTTTTGGCAATCCTCAGACTCTCCTTCATCTCTCGTGGTGGGAATAGGGCCTCAGAGACTATCTGCACCTAAAGGCCATGAAACACTGGCAACTACAATGAACAAAAATGTTAACGCAACATGCAACAATTTCAATGATTTATTGAGTTACAGTTCATATAAAGAAATCAGTCAATTGAAATGAATTCATTAGGCCATAATCTATTCATTTCACATGACTGGGCAGAAGCGCAGCCATGGGTGGGCCTGGGAGGGCATAGGCACATTTTAGAGTGGCCTTTTATTGTCTCCAGCACAAGGTGCACCTGTGTAATGATAATGCTGTTTAATCAGCTTCTTGATATGCCACTCCTGTCAGGTGGATGGATTATTTTGGCAAAGGAATAATGTTCACTAACAGGGATGTGTGTGTGCACAAACAAATTTGTGCACACATTTTGAGAGAAATAAGCTTTTTGTGTGTATAGAACAATTATGGGATATTTAATTTCAGCGCTACATGTTGCGTGTATTGAAAATGAGCAACTTGAATCCTCCAATCAGAGCGCAGATATTGGTCATGTGATCAGGCTGCTGTTGCAAAATATTTGGAAAAACATGGCAACCTGAAGCGAGAGAAAATCAACTCCCATGTTGGAGTGAAATGTTGGCCATTCATGTCTCATGTTTCTCCACTACTATATTATATAATGATATGTTAATACATACATACTGTGTTCAGTTTGTCATGTTTAGCTGCCAAAAATAGCCACTGTGGTGCATATGCTAATCGATTAGCACGCTAACCCGCAACCCATGCATGTTACGTCAATGGGACAAACAGGCTGCATTTAGTTTCTCGTTTTTATATTGTTTTTTGTATGATTTACTAGTGAGCTAGCTTGATGAATACCATTTACACTTCCTAAAATCTAGTTATCCTTATGTCTGCGTTGTCATTGACTTGACTGGAAGTAGGTTGAGTGGATCCCCAGGGTAGGGGCGACACCTGTTTGTTGCCTGTTTGTTAGCTGATTATTACCATACAGATGTGACCATCAACAGGCAACAAAAAGCTATAGGATATTCTTAAATAAATGGGTAAATTGAGTTTTCAGTTTTCACTGAGTATACCATACATTAGGAACAATATTTAGTTGCATCCCCGCTTTTGACCTTAGAACAGCCTCAATTTTTCGGGCCATAGACTTTACAAGGTGTCGAAAGCGTTCCATTCTTGATACACATGGGAAACTGTTGAGTGTGAAAAACCCAGCAGCGTGGCAGTTCTTGACACAAACCGGTGCACCTGGCACTTACTACTGTACCCTGTTCAAAGGCAATAAAATATTTTGTCTTGCCCATTCACCCTGAATGGCACACATACACAATCCATGTCCCAATTGTCTCAAGGCTTAAAAGTCCTTATTTAACCTGTCTCCTCCCCTTCATCTACACTGATTTGAAGTGGATTTAACAAGTGACTTCAATAAGGGATCATAGCTTTCACATGGATTCGCCTGGTCAGTCTATATCATAGAGAAGGTGGTCTTAATGTTTCGTATATTCACCCTATAAAGAATGCCGCCGAAGGAGATCGCTGCCGTTTTACGATCCCGTAACCAATTGTGCTATTGTGTGTTTTTTCCCCTTTATTTGTAACTTATTTTGTACATAATGTTTCTGCCACCGTGTCTTATGACCGAAAAGAGCTTCTAAATATCAGGACAGTGATTACTCACCCCGTACTGGTGGAATACTTTTTATTCAACGAGACGGATGGGAAGGATTTACTTCAGACACCCGACAAGGCCCTCATTCCCATCATTTGCAGGAGAAAGAGGCGGAGGTATCGTGGACGAAGGTCCGGGTGCCTAGTAAGGTTCCGTAGCTGAGAGGGTAATCTACCTTTGCCATCGGTCCTATGTACAACCAATCGATAATAAAAGATAGACGAACTAGGATCACGTATATCCTACTAACGGGACATTAAAAACTGTAATATCTTATGTTTCACAGAGTCGTGGCTGAACGACGACATGAATAACATACAGCCGGCAGGTTTTAAGCTTTTTGGCAGGATATAACAGCTGCCTCCGGTAAGACAAGGGGTGATGGTCTATGTATATTTGTAAACAACTGGTGCATGAAATCTAAGGAAGTTGCAAGGTTTTGCTCGCCTGAGGTAGAGTATCTCATCATAAGCTGTAGACCAAACTGTTTACTAAGAGAGTTTATCAAATGTATTTTTCGTAGCTGTCTATATACCACCACAAACCGATGCTGTCACTAAGACCACACTCAATGAGCTGTATATGGCCATAAGCAAACAGGAAAACGCTTATCCAGAGGCGGCGCTCCTAGTGGCCGGGGATTTTATACCAACATGTTAAATGTGCAACCAGAGGGGGAAAAAACACTAGACCATCTTTTCTCCACACACAGAGACATGTACAAAGCCCTCCATTTGGCAAATCTGATCATAATTCTATCCTCCTGATTCCTGCTTACAAGAAAAAACTAAAGCAGGAAGCACCAGTGACTCGGTCAATAAGAAAGTGGTCAGAGGAAGCAGATGCTAAGCTACAGGACTGTTTTGCTAGCACAGATCGGAAAATGTTCCGGGATTCTTCCGATGACATTGAGGAGTACACCACATCAGTCACTGGCTTCATCAATAAGTGCATTGATGACGTCGTCCCCACAGTGACCGTACGAACATGCCCAACAAGAAGCCATGGATTACAGGCAACATCCGCACTGAGCTAAAGGGTAGAGCTGCCGCTTTCAAGGAGCAGGACTCTAACCCAGAAGCTTATAAGAAATCCCGCTATGCCCTCCGACGAACCATCAAACGGGCAAAGCGTAATACAGGACTAAGATTGAATCGTACTACACCGTCTCCGACGATCATCGGATGTGGCAGGGCTTGCAAACTATTACAGACTACAAAGGGAAGTACAGCCACGAGCTGCCCAGTGACACGAGCCCACCAGATGAGCTAAATTACTTCTATGCTCACTTCGAGGCAAGTAACACTGAAGCATGCATGAGAGCTTCAGCTGTTCCGGGAAGACTGTGTGATCACGCTCTCCATAGCCGATGTGAGTAAGACCTTTAAACAAGTCAACATTCACAAGGCCGCAGGGCCAGAAGGATTACCAGGACGTGTACTCCGAGCATGCGCTGACCAACTGGCAAGAGTCTTCACTGACATTTTCAACGTGTCCCTGACTGAGTCTGTAATACCAACATGTTTCAAGCAGACCACCGTAGTCCCTGTGCCCAAGAACACTAAGATAACCTGCCTAAATGACTACCGACCGGTAGCACTCACGTCTGTAGCCATGAAGTGCTTTGAAAGGCTGGTCATAGCTCACATCAACACCATTATCCCAGAAACCCTAGACCCACTCCAATTTGCATACCGCCCCAACAGATCCACAGATGGTGCAATCTCTATTGCACTCAACACTGCCCTTTCCCACCTGGACAAAGGAACACCTATGTGAGAATGCTATTCATTTACTACAGCTCAGTGTTCAACACCATAGTGCCCTCAAAGCTCATCACTAAGCTAAGGACCCTGGGACTAAACACCTCCCTCTGCAACTGGATCCTGGACTTCCTGACGGGCCGCCCCCAGGTGGTAAGAGTACTGTAGGTAACAACACATCCGCCACGCTGATCCTCAACAAGGGGGCCCCTCAGGCGTGCATGCTCAGTCACCTCCTGTACTCCCTGTTCACTCATGACTGTATGGCCAGGCACGAGGGCAGGACAAAGCCTATTCCCCCTCAGGAGACTGAAAAGATTTGGCATGGGTCCTCAGATCCTCAAAAGGTTCTACAGCTGCACCATCGAGAGCATCCTGACTGGTTGCATCACTGCCTGGTATGGCAACTGCTCGGCTTCTGACCACAAGGCACTACAGAGTGTAGTGCGTGTGGCCCAGTACATCACTAGGGCCAAGCTTCCTGCCATCCAGGACCTCTATACCAGGCGGTGTCAGAGGAAGGCCCTAAACATTTTCAAAGACTCCTGCCACCCTAGTCATAGACTGTTCTCTCTGCTACCGCACGGCAAGCGGTACCGGTGCACCAAGTCTAGGTCCAAAAGGCTTCTTAACAGCTTCTACCCCCAAGCCATAAGACTCCTGAACAGCTAATCAAAGGGCTACCCAGACCCCTCTTTTACGCTGCTGCTACTCTCTGTTTATAATCTATGCATAGTCACTTTAACTCTACCTACATGTACATATTACCTCAATTACCTCGACTAACCGGTGACTCTGTACCGGTAACCCCTGTACATAACTTCGCTATTGTTATTTTACTGCTGCTGTTTAATTATTTGTTACTTTTATTTTTTTTAAATTACTTAACACTTTTTTTTCTTAACTTCTTAAAGCATTGTTGGTTAAGGGTTTGTAAGTAAGCATTTCACGGTAAGGTCCTGTTGTAGTCGACGCATGTGACAAATTATGTTTGATTTGATTCATATGAAATCTATTATTCCTGTCCATGTTGCTCATTGCTCATCATTGCTCCAGTGTCTCGTACCCCACTCTGTTGCCAGCAACATTGCTCTGCAATATTGCCCTACAAAATTGCCAATGTATCATGTTCTGACCAACACTTACACACAACCACTCATAAACACACACACACACACACTCAGAACTCACACACACAAACTGTACACACAGACAGTCAACGCTGCTGTTCTATTATACACTATTTATTCAACTGCGTGAACAAGGTTACTACTCACTTTATATTGTAAATACAGTTCATTATTATGCATACTACCGCTCTTGTTACTTCTATTACTTTATATGTTGTATTGTTATTATTGTTACTGCATTGTTGAGGGAGCTAGCGCATTTCCTCTTATACCTGCTGTAAACTGTGTATGTGACGAATACATTTTTATTTGAAATACTCTATCTGACTGCCCTGCAGCACACCCTGCACTGGATATGACTACATTCTCCTTGTAGGACAACATAAGCCTCCACTCTATCCATAGGTCAGAGTCCACTCTCTATCCAGTCCATCTAATCCACTCTCTGACAGATGACTTCATTGATTTTATCAGAGTTAATAAGTGACTAAGTCACTTGCGTGACTTTTACTTAGATACTGGTTAGTGGTTACCCTGTTGTTGTTTATAGAAGTCTATTTGGCTTTGGAGGCGTGTTAAGGCTATTTTCCAATATCCATAGTAGACCTACTGGCTCTTCAAATGGAGCACTGGGGATGCCTTAAAGTGGTATGCTAGTACAGTACATTGGAACGTAGCCTTTGATTACGAAGTACCACAACTCTCTCTTTCGCCTTCCTTATAATTCTTTTTTAAGTTGTGTAACAGCCTGATTGTGAAGGCTTGAGTCCACTACTGAAGTAGCTGTGTAAGGATAATCCTTAACCTTGGCCTTTCTGTACGTAAAATATACAAAGATGTCTCATATGGCTCCCGTGTGGCTTAGTTGGTAGAGCATGGAGCATGCAACTCCAGGGTTGTGGGTTTGAGTCCCATGGGGGACCAGTATAAAAGTGTATACACTCACTACTGTAAGTCACTCTGGATAAGAATGTCTCAGTGTGACAGTCGTGCTAATCTTATATTCGCTGTGGAGTTACTGAAAGTCTTGTTGCCAACTTTCGTCTGAAGGATTGAACAGAATGTAAACAAATTATTATTTCTCAGCGTAGCAAGGAAATAACAAAAATGCAGTATGAGGGCAATTGGCCAGAAATGTACAACAATGCTGAAATATTTTACTTCTAATGGTCATTATCTGTGGCATACAAGTTGTCATATTTTTTTGAATTTATCAAAACATTCCCAGCAACACAAGGCAAGAAAATAATCAAGCGGCGTTTGCAATAAAGTCACTGTATCAGAACGTAATTGTGACCCTAGACACACTACCGGGAATCTGGTTCACAATTAACTCATAGTAATGGCTTGTAATTGAGTAACAGTACGTGGGTTCTGCCTTCCAGTTTGGTTAAGGATTCTCAGATCTGACATTTTCATGATAACTGCCGCTACTGCTGGGAAAAGTTAGTAGGAGACAGACAGTTACAAAGTAAACATGTAAGAAAAACATGGTTCTTTACGGAAGAGGCTGGATAATCAAACTTTGACCTACAGCAGCACAAGGGTCCATCTGGTGTTATCTGTTAATGTCCTTCCTGTCTAGAGAGGAAGATTAAATATGATGCTATTGTGTCCAGACAGAGCTTTCTGCACAGACGGACGGTTTTCTGTCTGTGTGTGTGTGTGTGTGTGTGTGTGTGTGTGTGTGTGTGTGTGTGTGTGTGTGTGTGTAGGGTGGTGTCTTTCATGGGTTTGGGTTTCCGCTATTTCCCGGAGATCACATGACATTTTTCAGCCAGAGACAGGAAATTAGGTGTAAAGGCCAGTTCAACCAATCCTAAAATTTTGCTGAAGTAACAGTACTGAACAACTACTGTCTGTCTGCACTGCATCGGGCCTGAGTGGTTTACAGCAATCTGACCTGAACACTCCTCTAATGTTAGAGGAAGGCAGATATTCACAAAGATGGCTATCCAGAATTAGAGAGAGAGAAAGTGTTGCAACCTGATCTGTTTCACTTGTCCTTATTTTCTCCACTCCTTCCAGGTGTCGCTTATTTTTCCTGGTGTATTTATCCCTGTGTTTCCTGTCTCTCTGTGGCAGTTCGTCTTGTATGTTTATCAAGTCAACCAGCGTGTTTTTTTCCCGTACTCCTTTTTCTATTCTCTTTTGCTAGTCCTCCCGGTTTTGACCCTTGCCTGTTTTCTGGACTCCATTCCCACCTGCCTGACTATTCTGCCTGCCCTGACCTGGAGCCTGCCAGCCCTTCAGTACCTACTGGACTCAGAACTGGTTTTGACTTTTTGCCTGTACACAATCTTTCTCTTGCCTACCCCTTTTGGGATTAATAAACATCCAAGACTCCAACCATCTGCCTCCTGTGTCTGCATCTGGCTCTCGCCTTGTGCCCTGATAGAAAGACATATGTTCAAGAAATCCTTGTACAATTGTACAATTTACAGTGAAATTATTGAAATATTAACACTTTACAAACTCCTAAAAAACAGAAATAACAGAGACATGTTGAAGCAGTTTTCTGCACCAGGACTTTAATGTTGCAAGTAAATCGTCAGTGAATCCTCGTCTATCAGATCATGTTGAGCTAGGCCTGGCTGTATGGGGGACTATTCAGGGGTCCTGTGTGAGGGCTGAGGGAAAGGTTATGTGTGTGTGTAGGGCGATTGAATATGAGTGTGTGTGGGAGGGAGAGGGGAAGCATGGATAATTTACCCTGGGACAGTGAGAAGGCAGTGAAAACACAGAACCCCACTCCCTGGGTTAAAACAAGAACACACACACACTCACTCACATTAATACTACAGTAGCAATGCACACTCTCTCACGTTCAACTACCTCATGCTTTACTTATTAGGGAAACATTAGGATTTTCATTGAGGTGGAACTGTCCCCAAAATGTGTTGCATTTATCACAGTAATGTTATATATTCAGTTCTTGTGTTTTAGTTTGCGTGTGGTGCTTGCATGTGTTTGTTACGTCATAATCTGTTCTTTCCACTGGAGGTGCAGCTAGACTTTAAAACAGTACCCTGTTTGGGTCACATTGCTCAGGAGACCACTAACTGATTCATCACTAACACCAGCTCATTCTTGCTAAGGGAGAAGGCAGGGAACTGACCGTGACAACACAGAGCACAGGGGTTAACTCTATGGCATGAGGCCAGTGCTGTGTTCCATTCCAGAAAGCTGTTCCCTATAGATAGTTCTGTCCTTGTTCACTGCCCTCTACAGAGCTCAGACACTTGGACAGCTGTGATAGAACCAGCTTCTAGACTAATGCTGTCACGTATGCCAGAGGGCTTAGATCCCTGGCATACTTTAGTTGGCTAGGGATCATTCCAGAGGACAACTCTCCTGGCTTGAGACGCAGCCCAGATCTAAATACGTTTATATAACAGGCACATAATGACCAGCTAGACTACCAGGAATGGGGTAGCACTGGGAAAACATCCAAATTGACCAATTATGTCTGCCACTGAAAGAGACAGTGGTGACCAACATGGATGGTGCATCATTGAAACAGCTAGCAGTTTGTAGTCAGCCTTAATAAAAGCCAATTGGGAAACACTGCCCTCTGTTGGAGATACTTAGCCATGTCCTTAAAATCAAGCCAGGCCAAACCCAGTCATATCTCTATGAAAACGCAGTCCAATTAATATACAGATTAATGCAATAGACACTTATAAACATCAGTGAACCAATCAATGCATTGATGATGTGAATAGCAATGCTACATAATCCATGCCATATTGTGTAATAACATGAAACCCAAAATCAACATCAGATAACTGGCTAAATGGTAAATAACAAAACTCCCCAGTCAATAGTAATATACAGACTAAGATAATGTCATCAGGACCAGAGAGGCAGAGACAAGAGAACCTGTGGATCCTTGTTGATTACTTACTTCTGGGTCGTATTACAGAATGCACCAGGCCAGGAGTGCCCAGCACTGCTTTTAACAGAACATAATTTGTTATATTATATTATGAGAGCACTATAAGCATTCATGTTTTTAACGCATGGCACCATCATGGGTGTTGTTAATGACTAGCCCTCTATTGTCAGGGAAACGCCAAGAGTCACTGTAGTCCTCCAGTTATACAGTATATCAATTACACCACCCTGTTCTACAGTATTCACCCAATCCAATCATATATCAATTACACCGCCATTTCATACAGTATTCACCCAAAATATTGTATTTATTTCCTGTCTGTAAACAGGAATCATTCGTCTCAGAAATGTCTACAGGACAGCGTGGGTTCGGGTCTCTCTGGTAGGGTCATTCACTCTGGTATGGTTCTGGGGTGAGAAGGGGCCACAGACATGTTTAGAATAGACTCATCTCTCACCTGTCCCCTAGAATCCTGTGCGTCAGAGGCACAGGAACGACAAGAAAAAGTCACAGTGAAATAAGAAAAATGCAACAGAAAAAAAAGAAATAAAACACTTTAGATGATGAATCTGAATTCCCTCAGAAGATATGTGGAGATGACATTTAAAGATATGTAAAAATATGAGTAGAGAGGCTTTTGTTCAGGCTGGCTTATCAGCTTCAGACAGGCATTTCCTGACTCGCTCTGTAGTCTGCCGGACTGGCTGAAAAAGTCACTGAAGGGCCTCACTGACAAACAGGAAATATAGACAGAAATGTGAGTCATTTTACCACATCATATACAGTATTTCACTGTATATGATTCAGTATTAGGAGTATTGTTTACTTAGATAAGATCATACATCAAACTGAAGTTTACTAGAGTGTTACCCTCCGTTTGACTAAGTAGCTCAAGTGACTTGATCAGTATACCAATAGAGTTTTTTTTTAAAATCTGATCTATTCAAAAGGAGTGTCATAGTCCTACTCCTTTAGCAGATTTAAACTTCATTCCCATCAATACAACTTCACTGAGAGGTTGGCACAACTCCAGACGAAAGACAGGGCTTGACTGGTTATCACTAAAGGGTGGTGTTTGCTTATTGTGGATGTTGCGAGACTAGTTCTTCAGCAGCAGAAATTTAGACTGGCAGCATTAACTTGATAGCCTACTGCAATGAAAGTACAGTACCAGTCAAAGGTCTGGACACACCTACTCATTCAAGGGTTTATCTTTATTTTTTTACTATTTTCTACATTGTGGAATAATAGTGAAGACATCAAAACTATGTTATAACATATATGGAATCACGTGGAAACCAAAAAAGTGTTAAACAAGTCAAAATATATTTGAGATTTGAGATTCTTCAACGTGGCCACCATTTGCCATCATGACAGCTTTGCACACTCTAGGCATTCTGTCAACCAGCTCTCAACCTCAACTGTTCAGAGGAGACTGCGTGAATCAGGCCTTCATGGTCGAATTGCTGCAAAGAAACCACTACTCTTCTAAGAAGAAGAGACTTTCTTGTGCCAAGAAACATGAGCAATGGACATTAGACCGGTGGAAATCTGTCCTTTGGTCTGATGAGTCCAAATTTGAGATTTTTGCTTACAACCGCTGTGTCTTTGTGAGACGTAGAGTAGGTGAACGGATGATTTCCGCATGTGTGGTTCACACCATGAAGCATGGAGGAGGAGGTGTGATGGTGCAGGGGTGCTTTGCTGGTAACACTGTATGTGATTTATTTACAATTCAAGGCACACTTAACCAGCATGGCTTACACAGCATTCTGCAGCGATACGCCATCCCATCTGGTTTGCGCTTAGTGGGTCTATCCTTTGTTTTTCAACAGGACAATGACACAACACACCTCCAGGCTGTGTAAGGGCTATTTGACCAAGAAGAAGAGTGATGGAGTGCTGCGTCAGATGACCTGGCTTCCACAATCACCCGACTTCAACCCAATTGAGATGGTTTGGGATGAGTTGGACAGCAGAGTGAAGGAAAAGCAGTGAACAAGTTCTCAGCATATGTGGAGACTCCTTCAAGACTGTTGGAAAAGCATTCCAGGTAAAGCTGGTTGAGAGAATGCCAAGAGTGTGCAAAGCTGTCATCAAGGCAAAGGGTGGCTACTTTGAAGAATCTAAGTATAAATTATATTTTGACTTGTTTAACACTTTTTCAGTTACTACATGATTCCATATGTGTTACTTCATAGTTATGATGTCTTCAATATTATTCAGTAAGAATAAAGAAAAACCCTTGAATGAGTAGGAATCCAAACTTTTGACTGGTACTCTATGTTAGAAATGCCATGTCTTCAAAAGAGCTCTTTAGGCTCAAACAGGTAGTGGCATGTTTTTTGTGTGCTGCCAGGTTGACATAGCTTCGCCAAATACTTTTCTACAGCCTATTGCTCCGCCTTCCTCTCTCTGGTTTAACTCACTGAGAAAATCTTGACAGAAGTACAGAGAGACTTCTTGACAGAGATGTGACCTACCCGGACATCAAGAGAGATCTGCCTATATTGTTGATAGCTAAAGTTTATTATTTCAAAGGACTATTCAGATCAACTCTGGCAATGGGGAAACTTTTGCTATTTTTATTGGTTTCTTTTCTTTTGCTGGGTTTGACATTTCAATCTAAAGGTAAAGACAACCGCATATTATTGATGACATTTTATCAAAAAGTAATAATTCTTGAAAGACTTCGAAAACTAAAATGCTAATCTAATAATTTAAGAAATGTTTAGTACAGATGTTTGTTCACTTTTATTTTGCCAACTGTGGGATTTATCTCCTGATCTCTCCTGACTCACACACTGGTCATGTGTTCCAGAATGTTACAGTGAAAACCACACCTTTGACTAACAGCTGTGGACATTCCATGTTAGCAACTCTTCTCGTTTCTATAGTTATTCAACTAAGTCATCACATGTCAAAATACCTTAACTTTACTAAATTGACTGTATGCTTTAGGATATTAGAAAACCAAAGGCATAGTGTTTTATTTCCTGCATATTTCTCTCTTTCAATTCTTTACTGTCACTTGTTATGTATCCCTATGTAAATGAACACCGCTAACCAAATAAATGAATACATAAGTGAAAAACAAACAACAAAAGCTGTTTTGAATAGTAGTTTCAGTTGTTATGGTACCAAATCCTAATCTCTCCCTCTCTTCATGTACTTCCCCAGGGAAAAGGGCCAGGAAATCCAAGTGGAACATCACTCAAATGCTAATTCCCAAAACATTTAAAGGAAAAATCATCCAGTTAAACTTAGTCTCTCTCCCTAATCCCAGCCAACAGACACAGACACAACAAGCACCCCATTATTCTGGCCTCTCCACTGCCTCTGCTCCTACCCCTCCGGCGCTGTGGTTGCTAAGCAACGACACCGCGGCGTACCTCGCCGGCCCCCTGAGCAGGTGGGTCATCCCCAGTTTTTACATGCTGGCCATTGTCGTGGGGATCCCGGCCAACGGCGCCATCTTGTCCGCCGTGGCCACTGAAGTCAGGAGGGTGCCGTCGGCCATCCTCTACTGCAGCCTGGCCGTCTCCGACCTCTTCCTCCTCCTCTCACTCGTCTTCAAGGCCCACTACCATCTCCACGGCAACCACTGGGTGTTCGGCGAGACTGCCTGCCGCATCGTCACAGCCTGTTTCTACGGCAACCTGTACTGCTCGGCACACACGTTAGCCTGTATTAGCGTCAAACGCTACCTGGCCGTGGTGCACCCGTTTCTCTACAAGAGCCTCCCCAAGAGGGCCTATACCGCCTGGGCCAGCGTGGTTGTTTGGGGGGTGTTTGGGGCTGCTGTCATTCCCGAGCTCCTGGTCCGGCAGAGCTACCACCTCCCTCAACTAGGCATCACCACTTGCCATGATGTACTTCCACTGGACTACAGCTCACATGCTCCTCTGCTCTACTACAAGCTGTGCCAGACCTTTCTGGGTCTACTAGTCCCGCTGGTGGTCACGGCTGTGTGTTATGCACGGATAGTCCGAGAACTCAACCACTCACACCACGACTGGGCTCTGTATGTCAAGGCTAGCTCGCTGGTGTTTGTGATTTTTGTGGCATGTTTCAGCCCCGCCGGGACCCTCCACTTCCTGCATTATGTGCGTCTGTTGGCGGGCGAAGAGGAAAGCTTCTACAGTTACTTCAACGTGGCAGTGTGTCTGTGCTGTCTGCATGCCTGCCTGGACCCATTCCTCTTCCTCCTTATGTCCAAATCAGCCGGATCCAAACTCCACTTCATGACCCTCAAGGGGAAGACTGAGCATCTCCTCCTGAATCTTAATCCGTATCAGATAAACCAAATAATCCACATTTATTCCATGAGCTTCAAGGGGAAGACCATGAGCATCCCCACCTGAATTTGACGTAACCTGGATTAGAATTTGGACCGCAACATCAGGCCTAAATTTGGGTCAGCCACTTCAATCTAGATCTAAACTGTGAATATGTGACTGACTATCTTTAACGATGAGTGCTGAGAGTCGGGAAGCAAGTTCAGGGAGTGAATACATTTAATAAACAAATGAACAAAACAAGAAACACAAACAGCGCACCTACATTAGACAAAGTCAGAAACAGAAACAATGACGCCTGGGGAAGGAACCAAAGGGAGTGACATATATAGGGAAGGTAATCAGGGAAGTGATAGAGTCCAGGTGAGCGTAACGATGATGACAGGTGTGCGCCAGAACAAGCAGCCTGGTAACCTAGAGGCCGGAGAGGGAGCACACGTGACAGTACCCCCTCCCTGAAGCGCGGCTCCAGCCGCAGGACCCGACAAAGGGGACGAACCCGAGGATCAGGAGCGGACCAGTCACCTCTGCTGGGGCGCGGGAACCTGTCACACCAGCTGGGGCGCGGGAACCTGACAGATCGGTGGAGGCAGGGGAGCCTGGCCATCTGGAGGAGGCATGAAAGCCCGACGAACCGGCTGAGGCAGGGGAGCCCAACGAGCCGGGTGAGGCAGGGGAGCCTGGCAATCCGGCTGAGGCATGAGAGCCCGACGAGCCGGCTGTAGCAGGGTAGCCTGGCGATCCGGCTGAGGCATGAGAGCCTGACGAACCGGCGGAGGCATGAGAGCCTGTAGCGGCTCCCGGACCCGACGTCATTCCCACCGAAACAAAAAACAAACAAAAAAACACTCCCTGATGCCGGTGTCGGCGCACTGCTGGAGCCGCGTGTCAAAGGGGGGGTACTGTCACGACCTCAGCCGAAGTTGGTCCCTCTCCTTGTTCGGGCGGCAATTCGGCGGTCGACGTCACCGGTCTTCTAGCCGCCACCGATCCATTATTCATTTTCTGTCACTCCCATTTTCTGTCACTCCCATTTTCCGTTGGTTTTGTCTTCCTTTTCACACACCTGGTTTTAATTTCCCGTCATTACATGTTCCTTATTTAACCGTCTGTTTCCCCCAATGTTTTTGTGCGTGATTGTTTGTTGTATTATGTTCCGTGTTCGAGTGATTATTTCTTTCCACTCGTTTTGGTAATATTTTGAGTAAAGTTTATGAAAACTCATTTTTGTTGTCCTGCGCCTGACTCTGCTTTACCGGCATCACGGAGACCTTTACACTATCGGAAGATAAGGCCAGAAACTGGATCAGGGTTTGAGACAGTTATGGATCTCAGTGAGATTTCTCATCTCAGATCCAGTTTCATATGTGAAATTGGTTTAGATCTGTATGTGACTCTTTTCTTTTTTATCCCTTATTTTACCAGGTAGATTGACTGAGAACACATTCTCATTTACAGCACCGACCTGGGGAATAGTTACAGGGGAGAGGAGAGGGGATGAATGAGTCAATTGGCAATTTCTTGTTGGCAAGTCATAAATGGGACCCTTCCAACCACAAACAGAGAGAGTTTCAACTTCTGTATCAATACTGGGGCTCTGTGTTCTGAGTAGACTGGACTGGAATTCTCTGTGTGTGTGTGTGTGTGTGTGTGTGTGTGTGTGTGTGTGTGTGTGTGTGTGTGTGTGTGTGTGTGTGTGTGTGTGTGTGTGTGTGTGTGTGTGTGTGTGTGTGTGTGTGTGTGTGAGTGAACGGGCCTATATATGTCTATTGTACAGTGAGGGAAAAAAATGATTTGATCCCGTGCTGATTTTGTACGTTTGCCCACTGACAAAGAAATGATCAGTCTATAATTTTAATGGTAGGTTTATTTGAACAGTGAGAGACAGAATAACAACAAATAAATCCAGAAAAACGCATGTGAAAAATTTTATAAATTGATTTGCATTTTAATGAGGGGAGCACTCTTAAAGGGAGTGCTCCTAATCTCAGTTTGTTACCTGTATAAAAGACACCTGTCCACAGAAGCAATCAATCAATCAGATTCCAAACTCTCCACCATGGCCAAGACCAAAGAGCTCTCTGAGTCAGGGACAAGATTGTAGACCTACACAAGGCTGGAACTGGCTACAAGACCATCGCCAAGCAGCTTGGTGAGAAGGTGACAACAGTTGGTGTGATTATTCGCAAATGGAAAAAACACAAAAGAACTGTCAATCTCCCTCGGCCTGGGGCTCCATGCAAGATCTCACCATGTGGAGTTACAATGATCATGAGAACGGTGAGGAATCACCCCAGAACTACACGGGAGGATCTTATCAATGATCTCAAGGCTGCTGGGACCATAGTCACCAAGAAAACAATTGGTAACACACTACGCCGTGAAGGACTGAAATCCTGCAGCGCCCGCAAGGTCCCCCCTGCGCACATATACATGCCCGTCTGAAGTTTGCCAATGAACATCTGAATGATTCAGATGACATCTGGGTGAAAGTGTTGTGGTCAGATGAGACCAAAATGGAGCTCTTTGGCATCAACTCAACTCGCCGTGCTTGGAGGAGGAGGAATGCTGCCTATGACCCCAAGAACACCATCCCCACCGTCAAACATGGAGGTGGAAACATTATGCTTTGGGGGTGTTTTTCTGCTAAGGGGGACAGGACAACCACACCGCATCAAAGGGACGATGGACGGGGCCATGTACCGTCAAATCTTGGGTGAGAACCTCCTTCCCTCAGTCAGGGCATTGAAAATGGGTCATGGATGGGTATTCCAGCATGACAATGACCCAAAACACATGGCCAAGGCAACAAAGGAGTGGCTCAAGAAGAAGCACATTAAGGTCCTGGAGTGGCCTAGCCAGTCTCCAGACCTTAATCCCATAGAAAATCTGTGGAGGGAGCTGAAGGTTCGAGTTGCCAAACGTCAGCCTCGAAACCTTAATGACTTGGAGAAGATCTGCAAAGAGGAGTGGGACAAAACCCCTCCTGAGATGTGTGCAAACCTGGTGGCCAACTACAAGAAACGTCTGACCTCTGTGATGGCCAACAAGGGTTTTGCCACCAAGTACTAAGTCATGTTTTGCAGAGGGGTCAAATACTTATTTCCCTCATTAAAATGGAATTCCATTTATAACATTTTTCACATGCATATTTCAGTATTTTTTTGTTGTTATTCTGTCTCTCACTGTTCAAATAAACCTACCATTAAAATTATAGACTGATAATTTCTTTGTCAGTGGGCAAACATACAAAATCAGCAGGGAATCTAATACTTTTTTCCCTCACTGTATGTGTTGTTTCCTTTTTAAGGAGACGTGAAATATTTACATTTGGCCAAATAATATGTACATTCCAACGTATTTTACAGAATGTATTTCAAATGTAAATACAGTGTCTTCAGAAAGTATTCACACCTCTTTACTTTTTCCACATTTTGTTGTGTTACAAAGTGGGACTGAAATTGATTTGATTGTGCATTTATTGTCAAAGATCTATGCAAAATACTCTTTAATGTCAATAAGGAAGAAACATTCTAACATTTGTAAAACATTAATGCAAAATAAAACACTAATATATCTTGATTAGATAAGTATTCAAGGTCAATAAAGGTCAATAAACCCCCTAGGTCAATAAATGTTAGATTCACCTTGGCAGCGATTATAGCTGTGAGTCTTTCTGGGTAAGTTTATAAGAGCTTTCCACACCTGGATTGTGCAACATTTGCCCATTTATTCTTTTCAGAATTCTTCAAGCTCTGTCAAATTGGTTGTTGATCATTGCTAGACAACCATTTTCAGGTCTTGCCATAGATTTTCAAGCAGATTTAAGTCAAAACTGTAACTCGGCCACTCAGGGACATTCACTGTCTTCTTAGTAAACAACTCCAGTGTAGATTTGGCCTAGGTTTTTGTCCTGCTGAAAGGTGAATTCATCTCCCAGTGTCTGGTGGAAAGAAGAGTGAACCAGATTCACTCTAGGATTTTTCTTGTGCTTAGCTCTATTCCATTTATTGTTTTGTCCTGAAAACTCCCCAGTCCTTAACGATTACAAGCATACCCAAAACATGATGCAGCCACCACTATGCTTGAAAATATAGAGTGTGCTACTCGGTAATGGGTTGTATTGGATTTGCACTTTACAGTGCCTTCGGAAAGTATTCCGGTTACAGCCTTATTTTAAAATAATATTTTTTGTTCCTCATTAATCTACACACAATACCCCAAATGACAAAGCAAAAACAGTTTTTTCGAAATGTTAGCAATTTTATTTAAAAACAAATAAAAAAAGGAAATATTACATTTACATAAGTATTCAGACCCTTTACTTTGCACTGAGTTGAAACTCCTTTGGCAGCAATTACATCCTTGAGTCTTCTTGGGTATGATGCTAAAAACTTGCCACACCTGTATTTGGGGAGTTTCTCCAATTCTTCTCTGCAGATCCTCTCAAGCTCTGTCAGACTGAATGGGGAGCGTTGCGGCACAGCTATTTTCAGGTCTCTCCAGAGATGTTCGAACGTGTTCAAGTCCGGGCTCTGATTGGGCCACTCAAGGACATTCAGAGACTTGTTCCGAAGCCACTCCTGCGTTGTTTTGGCTGTGTGCTTAGGGTCCTTGTCCTGTTGGAAGGTGAACCTTCGCCCCAGTCTGAGGTACTGAGCGCTCAGGAGCAGGTTTACATCAAGGACCTCTCTGTACTTTGTTCCGCTCATCTTTGCCTTTATCCTGACTAGTCTCCCAGTTCCTGCCGCTGAAAAACATCCCCATAGTATGATGCTGCCATCACCATGCTTCACTGTATGGATGGTGCCAGGTTTCCTCCAGACGTGACGCTTGGCATTCAGGCCAAAGATTTCAATATTTGTTTCATCATACCAGAGAATATTGTTGAAGTCGGACGTTTTCATACACCTTAGCCAAATACCATACATTTAAACTCAGTTTTTCACAATTCCTGACATTTAATCCTAGTAAAAGTTCCCTGTGTTAGGTCAGTTAGGATCACCACTGGAAGCTTGGCCCCAGTGATGTACTGGGCCGTAAGCACTACCGTCTGTAGCGCCTTACGGTCGGATGCCAAGCAGTTGCCATACCAGACGGTGATGCAACCGGTCAGGATGCTCTCGATGGTGCAGCTGTAGAACTTTTTGAGGATCTGGGGACCCATGACAAATCTTTTCAGTCTCCTGAGGGGGAAAAGGTTGTGTCGTGCCCTCTTCACGACGGTCTTGGTTTGTTAGGACCATGATAGTTTGTTGGTGATGTGGACACCAAGGAACTTGAAACTCTCAACCTGCTCCACTACAGCCTCGCCGATGTGTATGGGGGCATGTTCATCACTCCTTTTCCTGTTGTCCTGTTGTCCACGATCATCTCCTTTGTCTTGCTCACGTTGAAGAAGAGGTTGTTGTCCTGGCACCACACTGCCATGTCTCTGACCTCCTCCCTATAGGCTGTCTCATCGTCGTCAGTGATCAGGCCTACCACATTTGTGTCATCAGCAAACTTAATGATGGTGTTGGAGTCGTGCTTAGCCACGCAGTCGTGGATGAACAGGGAGTACAGGAGGAGTCTAAGCAAGCACCCCTGAGGGTCCCCTTGTTGAAGATCAGCGTGGCAGATGTTGTTGCCTAACCCTACCACCTGGGGGCGGCCCGTCAGGAAGTCCAGGATCCAGTTGCAGAGGGAGGTGTTCAGTCCTTAGCTTAGTGATGACCTTTGTGGGCACAATGGTGTTAAACGCTGAGCTGTAGTCAATGAACAGAATTCTCTCTTAGGTGTTAATTTTGTCCAGGTGGGAAAGGGTCATATACTACACCCTCTCGGGCCTTATTGCTTAATTACATCATAGTGACTTACTATTAGTGGTTCTATGTCTCCCGAGCTATGCCATCTTCCCTGCAATTAAACGTTCATGTTTACATCATTCCAACAACTATTCAACAGATTGTCTCTCTGTCAGGCACGTACACAAACATCTCTTCCTCTTTCTCCACTCATTGTTTTCAAACAAAAGTGCCCTCATTCTTTTTATCTCAAATACAGACGACACAAACAGATTATTTTTGCAGTCCTCCCTGTTGTGTCTGGATTGGAAAGTGAAATACACTGATCTCCTCTTATCTTAAATGGTCTTCACGTCATCCACTTTAGATGATAAACAGTTTATTCAAATCCATAATGACCCACTATTCATGAAAAGCATACTGTACATGAGTATGTACAGACATACAGTGCCTTCGGAACGTTTTCAGACCCCTTCACTTTTTCCACGTTACGTTACAGCCTTATTTTAAAATAGATTCAATAGTTTTTCCCCCTCACAATATCCCATAACGAAAAAGCAAAACCATGTTTTTAGACATGTTTGCAAATGCATTACATTTATTTTTTGAAATATTACATTAACATAAGTATTCAGACCTTTTACTCAGTACTTGATTGAAGCACCGTTGGTAGTGATTACAGCCTCAAGTCTTATTGGGTATGATGCTACAAGCTTGGCACACCTGTATTTGTGGAGTTTCTCCTATTCTTCTCTGCAGATCGTCTTAAGCTCTGTCAGGTTGGATGGGGAGTGTCGCTGCACAGCTATTTTCGGGTCTCTCCATTGATTTACGACTGGGTTGAAGTCCAGCCTCTGGCTGGGCCACTCTAGGACATTCAGAGATTATACCCAAAGCCACTCCAGCGTTATCTTGGCTGTGTGCTTAGGATCATTTTCCTGTTGGAAGGTGACCCTTCGCCCCAGTCTGATGTCCTGAGCACTCTGGAGCAGGTTTTCATCAAGGATCTCTCTGTAATTTGCTTTTTCCCTCTTTCCCTCGATCCTGACTAGTCTCCCAGTCCCTGCCGATGAAAAACATCCCCACAGCATGATTGTGCCACCACCATGCATCACCATAGGGATGGTGCCAGGTTTCCTCCATTCAGTTCAATCTTGGTTTCATCAGACCAGAAAATCTTGTTTCTCATGGTCTGAGAGTCCTTGAGGTTCCTTTTGGCAAACTCCAAGCGGGCTTTCATGTGCCTTTTACTGAGGAGTAGCTTCCGTCTGGCCACTCTACCATAAAGGCCTGATTGATGGAGTGCTGCAGAGATGGTTGTCCTTCTGGAAGGTTCTCTCATCTCCACAGAGGAATTCTGGAGCTCTGTCAGAGTGACCATCGAGTTCTTGGCCACCTCCCTGACCAAGGCCCTTCTCCCCCGATTGCTCAGTTTGGCAGGGTGGCCAGCTCTAGGAAGAGTCTTGGTGGTTCCAAAGTTCTTCCATCTAAGAGTGATGGAGGCCACTGTGTTCTTGGGAACCTTCAAACCTGATTTGGCTTCGTCATTATGGGGTATTGTGTGTAGATTGATGAGGGAAAACAAATATTTAATCAATTTTAGAATAAGGCTGTAACGTAACAAAATTTGAAAAAAGTCAAGGGGTCTGGATACTTTCCCGAATGCACTGTATGTATTCGACATTTTTACTGAACACTCTTTTGGCCTGTACAGGAAATTTCCACTTTCACCTTTACTTAGGTACTTCTCTTCTCAAGTACTTCTCCCCCCAACCCCCTCTCGCTATGTAAGTCAAGTAGAGAAGTGTAGATCCAATGAAGGGTGTCATCAGTACAAATAATTTACTTAGCTATTATATCATCATATGATCCTATTGTGGTTGATGTGCAACTATGAGCAATTCAGCAACATTCAGTCCAGTTTATTGCCTATAGGATGCTTGTAAAGCTTATATAATGTGTAGCAGAAAGAGCAAAGTTGACCCTCAATTGAGTTGGTGCTCTTGTTGTTGTCACTGATCTTTGTTGTTATCACTGAACTAGAATGCTGCAGTAGTAATATTAGTAGTAGTGACTGTAGTAGTTACAGGGTTCTCAAAGGATCCAGATAAAGGACCCCCCCCCACACACACACAGAGTAGCCTGTAGATAACATGAAGGGTGTTAATGGAAATCGTTTACCTACTGATTATGAACAACCAGTTTATGATGTTATTGAAGCTTATGTACAACTGTGAGATAGTCAGCAACACTCAGTTATGGTCAAACTGGGTCCCCTGCGCAACAGAAGAGCACATTAGCCCTATAACTCTAAGCCAAAACAGTTGTAACACACACACACACACACTGAATGAACAGCTCCACCCTCTGTCCATCTTGATAAATGACACCAAGATAAAGTCTGTAATACAAATACCATGGTTGTTAGATAATGTAAGCCTTTATTGAATACATGTAGATCCCAGTAGAACCTACCTCTTTAGACTTTAGACATTGCACATGTTAACGTTCCCTCATCAAGATAAATTACATCAAGGACAGGTATTTAGTAAATGGTTTAACACACACCTCTAGCTATGTATTGTCTATAGTAGGGCTGTTCCAACCTGGGCCTAAAGGTCTAGTAACTGCAGCACTGCTGGTTTTCATCCCTCCCCTCTGACCAGGGACTAACTCAGACTTGGTCAGTGGATTCTCTGGCCATTCAAATACATGCTGGTTCTTTCAGGGTCTAGACTGGGTTACTGTAAAGCACAAATGTTTTTGGAAAAAGTACAGATAAACTTGAATTATTGAATGATCGGTGAGAAGTGGGAGAGAGAAGGCGAGAAGAGAAACCTAGCAGTACTGTGGAGGGACCTGGAGAGCCTGGAGTTGAATAGTCCTGGTCTATAGCGTGTCTGTAGCTACGTATAGTACAGTCATCTCACCACTGGCATGCCTGTCACAACTACCCAGAAGTCAACTCAGAAGAAGGGACGGACACATGCCCACAGAACAACCTGACAACAAGGACCTCACCAGAATGATACATTCACCTTTGACCCAGATTAACATAGCAGCTCCTCCACAGAAGTACAGCAGCAGGGATGTAGTGGAGCGGAAACAAACGTAAAATAGAATGTGTTTATTATGTTGTTAACACAGCTGGCTATTACACCAATTAGCATGGTTAGCATTAGTGCTTACGTTACTCGATCCTCTACGTCTGTCATCTTGGCCGGTATTCAACGTATAGCCACGTTTATATATTTTTTACCACTACATCCCTGTAAGCAGAGACACAAAAACAGCACACCAACAGAAATACTTTAGTAGCACACATGCAAAGTTTCCTATTTTAACAGAGGTGTAGTTTTAGGGCTCTATTCAATCAGATCCGCGTAGCGGTTGTTTTGGCGGAGTCGGAGGTGTAACTGTGTTAGAGCTGTCAAATCCACAAGCGGATCCTGTCATTATACCTAAAGCGGACATTGCCATTGCCTGCAAGGAGTCACATTAACATAAATCCTATGCAGCCTTGTTTACAAGTTGGAACACAGGAATTTGAGATGTAATCTACACATCAATTAGGCTGACAGAAATCCTAATTTAATTGAATGATTTTTCATTTTGAGCATAATTATTTCTGTATAGCCTACACTTTCTCGTTCTGAACTTCCAACTCTTTGTGACAATGATCGCAAAAGAGCAGCTGTTCACAGATTTGATGCTGCCAGAACATCCACTATGCTGGTGTCTGCTGTCTCCAGTTAACGCTTGATCTGATTGAATCTAGGCCTTAGAGTTTGTTTCACACAGAGTGATGTGAGGAGGGATAGATGGCTGCAAATTATGCAGTTGGACGAGCTGACAGACACAGAAACTCATTAACAAACCAATCAGACATTTCAGTGAGTCAAATCAACTCATCAATATCGACCCCAACCCATGGTCGGAAAACTTTTGAATATATACATTATAATAAACACACACGCACACACCCGATATCATACACACACACATGCACACACATATTGTACATCTACACAAACTATCCATTCCTGGTCAAAAGCAAAAGCATGCACTGCAATAATGCCAATATAGTACTGCAGTTCCCCCACAAACTATACATTTAGCTAATCTTATGGATACCTAGAAAGTAATCCATGTAAACAAGTAAAATGGGTGAAATTTCCCTTTAACATGACAAGCTGGAATCCTTCATTGACGCTTCTCTAGTTCAGATTCTGTCCTTACAGAATCGATATTTTGTAACATAGTAAAACTATGGCACCTAGGCTGACTAAAGAACGTATCTTTTCACCTAACTTGTATTCATGTCAGATCCGTAGCACTGAGGGTAGCAGCAATATATACCTTTGATTAAACGTTTACAATCAACCTGGTCTCAGAGCATTTCGTATTATTCTGTACGTAAATCTGAAAACACTATGTTACGCTTCGTATGGTATGTATTAATTTGTGGATGACCATCACCCATTTCATATGATATGTTACGATATGTAAATCTTATTATATGTTACGAATTTGCTAAACATATGATATGTTACGAATTTTAGCTAGCTGGCTAACATTAGCTAGGCTAGGAGTTAGGGTTGGGTGTTAGGGTTAAGTTGAGGAGTTAGGTTAAAGGGTTAAGGTATCAGGAATCAAGGTAAGACCCAGATGCAGACTGTCGAAGTAACACTTTTTATTGTAGCAACAGGGGCAGGCAATGACAGGTCAAGGTAGGCAGGGGTCGAAAATCCAGGGTAAGGCAAAGGTACAGGACGGCAGGCGGACTCAGGGTCAGGGACAGGCAGGGTTCAGTAATCCAGAGGTGTAGCAAAGGTACAGGATGGCAGGCAGGCTCAGGGTCAGGCAGAGAGGTCAGGCGGGCAGGTACAGGGCCAGGACAGGCAATGATCAAAACCGGGAGGACTAGCAAAGAGAGGCTGGGAAACAATAGGAGCTGACAGGAAAAAACGCTGGTAAGCTTGAACAAACAAGACGAACTGGCAACAAACAGACAGAGAACACAGGTATAAATACACAGGGGATAATAGGGAAGATGGGCGACACCTGGAGGGGGGTGGAGACAAGCACAAGGACAGGTAAAACAGATCAGGGCGTGACAGTACCCCCCCTCTAGGGACGCCATCTAGCATTCCACCTGAGCGGATACCTGGTTGACTGGGGTGCCGGCGGTGAAAGTCGGCAATGAGGGCCGGGTCCAAGATGTTTTTAGCGGGAACCCAGCAACTCTCCTCCGCGCCATAACTCTCCCAGTCAACCAGGTACTGGAAACCCCTGCCCTGTGGTCGAACCCTCAGGAGGCGTCTCACCGTGTATGCTGGCTGGTCCTCGATGACACGGGGGGGAGTGATGGGCCTAGAAACAGAAGACAAGGGGCAGTCAGACATGGTTTTTACTCTAGACAAATACAGAGGGTGCAGGGCAACAGAGGACGAACAGCAGAGAAGCTAATGATCTTGGAGCGGGGGGAACAGGTCTCGGGGGTGTAGCCGCAGCCTTATAGCGTGCCTCAGACTTGACCTTCTTGGATATCGGTCGGTGCTGCAGAAGCGAAATGGCCCGGGCCTTACCCCTCCCGAAGGTCCTGGTACTCTGCAGAGCTGGCGGAGAGGTCCGGGGCAGGCAGAGCTGACTTCAGGTAATGAGTGTGGCAGGACGGGCTCCAGCCCACGATGGCACCAGTAGCCCAGTCAATGGAGGGATTGTGTCGCTGGAGCCAAGAGAATCCCAATACCATGGGGACCTGCGGAGACTCAACCAGCAGGAATTGGATAGCCTCGCTGTGGTTCCCCGACACTCGTAGGCTGACGGGGGTGGTCTGGTGGGTGACCCGGCGTATAGAGTGCCCGTCCAGCGCTCTAACACCAATGGGAATGGAGAGGGGTTGAGTGGGGATTCCCAGCTCGGACGCCAGGGTAACGTCCATGAGACTCACATCGGCCCCCGAGTCGATGAGTACCTGGAGAGACTTGGACTGGTAGCCCCACAGCAGGGTAGCATAGAGAGGGTGGCGAGTAAGGGGAGAAGAACAATTATCTTTCAGACCCACCAGTGTACTCACTCCAACGAATGAGCTAGCTCTCTTGAAGGGACAAGTAGACAAAATGACCGGCAGTACCGCAATACAGACAACTCTGGGTCTCAAGTCTGCGTACGTCTTTGGCTGGAGACAGCCCAGCCCTTCCGAGCTGCATCGGCTCGGGAAGAGGTGAATCGGCAGTCTCCGGAGGCTCTTGGAGGGACTCGGGTAAGAACGGATCTTTTCGGAGATGTAGATGCCAGGGACTTCCAGAGTTTGTCATCTGCAAGGTGGGATCCCTGAGTGAGTGATTGGGACTGCAATCAAACCTCTTCTCCCTCCTACGTTCCCGTAGCCGACCATCGATCCGGATGGTTAAAGCAATGAGTGAGTCGAGATCCGTTGGTAGTTCTCGGGCTGCCAGCTCATCCGTTACCTCCTCCGATAATCCATGCAGGAACGTGTCGAACAGCGCTTCCGGGTTTCAGGTACCCTCCACTGCTAGCGTGCGGAACTCCACCTCATAGTCTGCCACACTGAGAATGTCCTGCCGAAGCTGGAGTAACTTCCGGGCAGCCTCTCTCCCGGACACCGGAGCCTCGAACACCTTTCTCACCTCCAGACTGAGGCAGACGGCACATTGTTGCTCCCACAATGCCGTGGCCCAGGCAAGTGCCCTCCCTGACATCAGCGTAATAATATACGCTATCTTCGAGCGGTCTGAGAGGAACAAAGAAGGCTGCTGCTTGAAAACGAGGGAGCACTGGGAGAGAAAGGCCCAGCAGCTTCTGGAATCTCCATCATAGCGCTCCGGGGGAAGTAAGCAGGGTTCCCGGGAAACCGGGCTGACGGCGCTGCTACCAGCCGGGTTACAGGGGGGCTGGGAGGTTACCGTCGTGGTCGGCTGCCTAGTAGACAACCCACGGACTTGCTCCCGCAAAATGTCCAATGCTTGGTCCAAACCCCTCCATCATGCCTACCAATGGTGGCTCCTTGGGAGGAGATGGCGTAGCAGAGCTGCTGGGTCAGTTGGCCAGTTCGTACTATCAGGAATCAAGGTAAGACCCAGATGCAGACTGTCGAGGGCAACAATGTTTATTGTAGCAACAGGGGCAGGCAAAGACAGGTCAAGGCAGGCAGGGGTCAAAAATCCAGGGTAAGGCAAAGGTACAGGACGGCAGGCGGACTCAGGGTCAGGGACAGGCAGGGTTCAGTAATCCAGAGGTGGAGCAAAGGTACAGGACGGCAGGCAGGCTCAGGGTCAGGCAGAGAGGTCAGGCGGGCGGGTACAGGGTCAGGACAGGCAATGGTCAAAACCGGGAGGACTAGCAAAGAGGCTGGGAAACGATAGGAGCTGACAGGAAAAACCACTGGTAAGCTTGAACGAACAAGACGAACTGGTAACAATCAGACAGAGAACACAGGTATAAATACACAGGGGATAATAGGGAAGATGGGTGACACCTGGAGGGGGGTGGAGACAAGCACAAGGACAGGTGAAACAGATCAGGGTGTGACATAAGGTTAGGGTTAGGGGAAGGGTTAGCTAACATGCAAAAGAATTGCAAAGTAACTAAAAAATAGTAAGTAGTTAAAAACTTGCAACCTTTGGGTTTCTAGACGTTTGCGTTATACGCCAACCCATCCACCCCGATCAACCACCCTACTTTAGTTTTTGCCTTAACTTCTTAGGGAGCGGCAGGTGAGGTGACGGTTTTGGAGAGTCTGGCGTGCCCAAAGCAAAATGCCTGCCACTCAGGCTCAGAAAATAGGATATGCACATAATTAGTACTATTGGATACGAAACACTCTGAAGTTTCTAAAGGTGTTAACATAATGTCTGTGAGTATAACAGAACTCATTTAGCAGGCAAAAACCCGAGATAAAAACCTTTGGCTCTGTTAGACACACTCCCTACTGAATCCATTTGTTACCAGGACTGAGACTGCAGTACCTATGGCTTCCACTAGGTGTCAGCAGTCTATATATACAAAGACTCAGGGAGATTGGAGTAAGCAGAACGAATAGGTACAGGAAATTACATGGGGACCTGAAATGTCAACAAGTTTTCTCGGGCGCGAGTCTGGCTGGCGCGCCCCACCACTCCGTAAGTAGTTAAGTAACCATCTGTCTTATGTAACCCTACTAAATGTGAGCGATTGGGATGACATATCATATCAAATCAACATATCATACTAATTTGAGTGTCCCGGATTTACGTTTACTATGTTAGGTCTAGTCTATGAGACCAGGCTGTTACAATGGCTTTTTCATATATCATCATGTTAAAATCCTCCTGCTTTCTGCTTATACACATAGTTTAATGTTATATCAACTCCCCAAATTAAATGCCTAGATGTTCAGCAACAAATAACCTAAACACGTATAAGCAGATATTACTTTTCTGTTTATGGATTTAAATTAGGTCACACACCAAGATGGTGAAACTGACAAGCTAGCTCACAGGAGATTGTCCATACATCACACACACCCGCAGACACACAAACACCCAAACACTAGCGCGAAGAAGAGAATAACTACATACTAGAGCGATTTCCAGCAGAGTTTCATAAGAGAGAAAGGTTGGAGGGAACGAGGCACGACATTTGAGAAAGGCCATCGAGTTTTGTAGAGGGTAAGCTACCATATGAGACAAGCAGCATGGCAGAGAGAGAGAAAGATAGAGGGATGGAGAGAGAATCACAACAGAAAGAAACAGAGAGAGCAAGGTAAGGAGAGAGAGAGACAATGCGAGAAAGATAAATGGAAAGACAGAGAGAGAGAGACAGAGAGCGAGAGAGACAGAGAGAGAGAGAGAGAGAGAGAGAGAGAGAGCCAGAGGTAGGGATAAAGGTAAAGACAAAGAAAGAGTTAAACAGATACAAAGAAACAGAGAGGGGGGAAGAAGCTATCGCTAGCAGCTCAGAGGTTTCTTACTGAATAAATTCCTTCTGACAGAGACCCACAGCAACAGAGAACAAAGCCCTAAGCTGTCCCACAACACACACACTCACACAGTTTTCTTTAGAAATGTAGCTGTTGAATTTGCTGTAACTTTTGACGACACTAAAAGCTATTTCTTACTATTTATATTTTATCATGGCCATGTTTTTCTTGCAATTGGAGCTGGGGGTGCAAATTGCTTGAACATACATCATGAATAACTGACTATTTTGAAAGGAGAAATCACGCCCCACTCTGAAGTGTACAGCACTTCTTGGCATTTGGATTTGAAGTACAAGATAGCACAGCAGTGACACAATAAATAGCATTATTGCATTATTGATAGACAAATTAATAAATAAACAAACAAACAAATGAAGGCCCATAGTTTACAGTAAAATCTGAACTAAAGAGTACAGTCTGTGAGTGATTGGTGGTGAAGCCTTTTACACACGTTTGTTCCATGTGGCGCCTGTGTAGGGCAACCATTGGTATTTCTCTATTACTTTTTTTGAGCATGCTGTAATAAGGCCTACATAACACTGTCTTAAAACAAAGACAGTACACGTCAGCTTATGACAACTGACTTTGTACTGTTACGGCGTGTGTACTATTGTTAGCTAATTGGCTAAGCATGAAGCTGGCCAGATAGCATACTTGAATACCAGCCCAGATATGTAGTCCTTATGGCAGCATGTTCAGCAAAAGCCTAACCGGCACATGAGTGAAGGCTGCTGGGTAGTGTAGTTCTACATGAGGACATTGCCACGTGTGTCAGGCAGCCGTAGCCCCACCAGTCCTCCTCCCACCAGTACAGTCGACGCCAGCAGGATGGGGATGGCCTTAGTGATGCCAACCAGAGAGCCAAAGATCAGGTTCCCCAGCACCGCTGCCAGCTTACACATGGCATTACAGAAGCCAAAGCCTGTACCCCTGGAGAGGAGGAGAGGGGGAGAGGAGGAGAGAGTCAGGGTGTGTGTGTGTGTGTGTGTGTGTGTGTGTGTGTTTGAGTGCATTTGTGTATGCGATCTATCCACCTCCTGTCTGTAGGGTAAAGCTCAGCAGTGACTACATCCAAGGAGTTCCAGGCTGATATACTGAGGCCGTTATAGAGACACAGCATGAAGATCATCATAGACTCACTGGTACCAAACCACAGGAAGAAACAACTGATGCCTGACAGCACCATAGAGCCCCCTGAAGGACAAAACATGCTATTACACACAAGATCACAAAAACACGAGCTATAATTTGATAACACATTACAAATACATACTCTTTTTGGTGATGATTTTTTTTCTTCATTTTATAGCAATATCAAACTCCAGTGGGGTAGTCATGCAATTGAAATACTCTGTATGAAGTAGAATTTCAAAAAACGTGTACAATTTAAACAGTCCTACCCAGCATGCTCAGGCGCCCTATCTTGTCCATGAGGAGGGCGGAGACTATGTTGCCGGGCAACACGGCGAGCGTCCCCAGGAAGTTGACAAAGTAGACCCAGTAGGCGCTGTAGTCGTCTTCGAAAGTCATCTGACAGCCCGTTTTGTTGTGATGAAATGAACTGTTGATTACCGTCGACCCAACCAGCTTAGAATCGTCAATATCTGGAGAGAAAGACATGGAGACGAACAGAGAATGAAGAGTATTAATTTGACTGTGCTTTTTGTCAGGTGGATGTTGTTGCTGTAGTTGAACCCGCTGTGGTTGAACCCGAGGCAGTTAGCCTGGCAGGTAGGAGCGTTGGGCCAGTAACTGAAAGGTTGCTGGATCGAATCCCCGAGCTGACAAGGTGAAAATATGTCTGAGCAAGGCAGTTAACCCACAGTTACCCGGATGCTGAAGACGTGGATGTTGATTAAGGCAGCTCTCTGCACCTCTCTGATTCAGAGGGGTTGAGTTAAATGTGGAAGACACATTTCAGTTGAGCGCATTCAGTTGTACAACTGACTAGGTATCCCCTTTTCCTTATCTAAGGCTAGTCAGTAGGCCTATCACTCTTTTATTAACTCATGTTTGCCCCCTATCATTCACAAATGGTATCACCCTGCCTCTTTGCCTCAGTAGCTTCTCTTGATGAAGGGAAGGGTGAACAGGGGGTGGGTCAAAAATATGGTCCATCAGCAAAAACATCCCAGGTCTTTTAGGGATAACTACGTAACTCCCCTCTGAACGAAAAACTATTAATACACATAAAAGAGACAAAGGCAGCAAACACTCTGCCCGCTCTTTACCTCTCTCTCTTCATCTCTCACTCCCCTTTTCTCTCTCCCTCCATCCCACCCCCTCCCTCCCCCATTCCTCTCTCTTTGGTCTCTGCTCCCAGGAGGAGTGTCACTGCTAGAGGCAGTAAGACTACATTTCCCATGTGGCTTTCGCACCAAGCTGACACGCCCAAATTGTTTTCATGTTCAGCTGTTTCCTAAAGGCTGAGGGGGAACCGTTTCTAAACCTGTGTCAGCGGAACTGCACCATGACTGTTTACAGTCCCCCAAATTCACTACTCCCTCAGAAACACTTGGTGTCCTGGAGGGGTCGTCTGGTTCAACCATTAGTCAGGTCCTCTTATAATTAAATTGTACTCCACCTTACTTCATAAGAGCTACGTAACAGACATAACGAGGATATAACATACAGTACCAGTCAAAAGTTTGGACATACCTACTCATTCAAGGGTTTTTCTTTATTTTACTATTTTCTACATTGTAGAATAATAGTGAAGACATCAACACTATGGAATAACACATATGGAATCATGTAGTAACCAAAAAAGTGTTAAACAAATCAAAATCTATTTTATATTTGAGATTCTTTAAAGTAGCCACCCTTTGGCTTGATGAAAGCTTTGTACACGCTTGGCATTCTCTCAACCAGCTTAATGAGGTAGTCACCTGGAATGCATTTCAATTTACAGGTGTGCCTTGTTAAAAGTTCATTTGTGGAATTTCTTTCCTTCTTAAAGCGTTTGAGCCAATCAGTTGTGTTATGACAAGGTAGGGGTGGTATACAGAAGATAGCCCTATTTGGTAAAAGACCAAGTCCATATTATGGCAAGAACAGCTCAAATAAGCAAAGAGAAATGACAGTTCATCATTACTTTAAGACATGAAGGCCAGTCAATCTGGAACATTTCAAGAACTTTGAAAGTTTCAAGTGCAGTCGCAAAAACCATCAAGAGCTATGATGAAACTGCCTCTCATGAGGACCCTCACAGGAAAGGAAGCTGCAGAGGACAAGTTCATTAGCGTTACCAGCCTCAGAAATTGTAGCCCAAATAAATGCGTTCAAATAACAGACACATCTCAACATCAACTGTTCAGAGACTGTGTGAATCAGGCCTCCACTACTAAAGGACACCAATAATAAGAAGAGACTTGCTTGGGCCACGAAAAACGAGCAATGGACATTAGACCGGTGGACATCTGTCCTTTGGTCTGATGAGTTCAAATTTGAGATTTTTGAATGAGTAGCTGTGTCCAAACTTCTTACTGGTACTGTATGTCATAAACAGTATTATAAGGTAGCGTTAACCAAGAACCGGGAGCGTTAACCAAGTTTACATTGAGATGACATTACAACGTGAATTGGTCTGTGTGAAGCCAAGCCAATTTAGAAAGGATATATCTTTCCTTGCCTTAACTTTAGAGCAGAATGTTTAATTTGGTGATCCTCTGTCTATCAAATAGAATTGCTTAATGCTGCAGGAGCCTATGTGTGTGTAACGATCATTGCAATGCTATTGTAGGTGGTGCACACGGCTCGGTTTCTTTGTCAAGCACAATGAACAGGAAGCAAAGAGGCAATCTCAGCAGGGGAAAATTCAAAGGAAAAGCTATAACTGCCTGAACCCACTCTTCACTCTCCTCTACAACCTGTCTCTGGCACAATACAGAGAATGAGGTGTCTGAGAGAGAGCGCGAGAGAGAGAGAGACAGAGAGAGGCACAGAGAGAGAGAGAGAGAGCAGAGAGAGAGAATAGAGAGAGCCCAGAGAGCAAGAGAGCAGAGACAGATAGAGCGAGAGCACAACAAAAGAGAGAATAGAGAGAGGGGGGGCAGAGAGAGAGAGACCAGAGAAATATAGAGAGTTATGTCCGAAGCATAATAGGGTTTTATGAGAGGCTAGGCAGGGGGACACCTCATCTATAACATGGTTGCTGTGAGGAAGAGACGTGAGTTACATTTCAAGTAAATAGAGTGTGTGTGTAGACTCTCACCTGTGTTATAAAAGAAAGCTTCTACGAAGCTGCAGTTCTTGAATAATGAGCCTACTGTTGACACGTCATCAAAGTAACAGTTCTGAAACGTGGAGTCTATGAAGGTGACGGACTTCAGCTTCATGCTGATGAACCTAGAGAGCCGGATATGAGATTAGGACAGCAGCAGAGGAGGAGAGGAGAAGAAGAAAAGAAGAAAAGAAGAAGAAAAAAGAAGAACGCAGCAAAGAAAGAAAAACTCCATTGCACCTTCAACACGTATTTATGGTCTACACACACAAAGCCGAGGAGCTGAGATTGTAATCAGGCAAATAAACGATTTATGATATCCTCTCCAGCAGCCAGCGGTGAGAGACCACTAACTAGGAGCCAAGCTTGGCCTATGCGCTGACTCAGCCCTTTCTATCCGCGAGATAAGGAAAACGTGTTGAACTGGACTGGGCTGGACTGGACTGATTAAAGACTTTACAAAACAGAGACGCAACGCAGGTCCACTGGCCAGTATTGTTGATACATTAAAAACACACACACACACACAAGTGCACCCACACACGAACACACACACGCGCACAGTGTTGAGATGAACAAAGTTAATCTCTCACGTATTACAGCTCTAATAGATTGTTTTCCGTTCTACGGTAACCATGGTTTCTAATGTAAGCGGTGTAGTACGTCAACATGGTCCTGTGATATTGTGTGTCGGATGTATCCCAGCATGCCTGTCTCTTATCCACCCCCACAGCTCCTGTATTACGATGCTGCCTCTCATCTAATGTAATATGTAATATATGTGTGTTGTGTCGTGTTGTATTCCTAGGTAAGGTACAGAGGAGAAGCATAATACAAATACAGTGGGGCAAAAAAGTATTTAGTCAGCCACCAATTGTGCAAGTTCTCTCACTTAAAAAGATGAGAGAGGCCTGTAATTTTCATCATAGGTACACTTCAACTATGACAGACAAAATGAGGAAAAAAAATCCAGAAAATCACATTGTAGGATTTTTAATGAATTTATTTGCAAATTATGGTGGAAAATAGAGATTTCTGGCTCTCACAGACCTGTAACTTCTTCTTTAAGAGGCTCCTCTGTCCTCCACTCGTTACCTGTATTAATGGCACCTGTTTGAACTTGTTATCAGTATAAAAGACACCTGTCCACAACCTCAAACAGTCACACTCCAAACTCCACTATGGCCAAGACCAAAGAGCTGTCAAAGGACACCAGAAACAAAATTGTAGACCTGCACCAGGTTGGGAAGACTGAATCTGCAATAGGTAAGCAGCTTGGTTTGAAGAGCAATTATTAGGAAATGGAAGACATACATACATACATACATACACTGATAATCTTCCTCGATCTGGGGCTCCACGCAAGATCTCACCCTGTGGGGTCAAAATGATCACAAGAACGGTGAGCAAAAATCCCAGAACCACACGGGGGGACCTAGTGAATGACCTGCAGAGAGCTGGGACCAAAGTAACAAAGCCTACCATCAGTAACACACTCGCCGCCAGGGACTCAAATCCTGCAGCGCCAGGCGTGTCCCCCTGCTTAAGCCAGTACATGTTCAGGCCCGTCTGAAGTTTGCTAGAGAGCATTTGGATGATCCAGATGAGGATTGGGAGAATGTCATATGGTCAGATGAAACCAAAATAGAACTTTTTGGTAAAAACTCAACTCGTCGTGTTTGGAGGACAAAGAATGCTGAGTTGCATCCAAAGAACACCATACCTACTGTGAAGCATGGGGGTGGAAACATCATGCTTTGGGGCTGTTTTTCTGCAAAGGGACCAGGACGACTGATCCGTGTAAAGGAAAGAATGAATGGGGCCATGTATCGTGAGATTTTGAGTGAAAACCTCCTTCCATCAGCAAGGGCATTGAAGATGAAACGTGGCTGGGTCTTTCAGCATGACAATGATCCCAAACACACCGCCTGGGCAACCGAAGGAGTGGCTTCAGAAGAAGCATTTCAAGGTCCTGGAGTGGCCTAGCCAGTCTCCAGATCTAAACCCCATAGAAAATCTTTGGAGGGAGTTGAAAGTCCGTGTTGCCCAGCGACAGCCCCAAAACATCACTGCTCTAGAGGAGATCTGCATGGAGGAATGGGCCAAAATACCAGCAACAGTGTGTGAAAACCTTGTGAAGACTTACAGAAAACGTTTGACCTCTGTCATTGCCAACAAAGGGTATATAACAAAGTATTGAGATAAACTTTTGTTATTGACCAAATACTTATTTCCACCATAATTTGCAAATAAATTCATTAAAAATCCTACAATGTGATTTTCTGGATTTTTTTTCATCATTTTGTCTGTCATAGTTGAAGTGTACCTATGATGAAAATTACAGGCCTCTCTCATCTTTTTAAGTGAGAGAACTTGCACAATTGGTGGCTGACTAAATACTTTTTTGCCCCACTGTATATATTGAGGTGTCTCTTCTGGCCTCTGAAAGAGGGAATAATAACCTCGCCATCGAGAGAGATAGAGAGAGAGAGGAAGAAAGGTGAAGGAGTGAGAGGAGAAGAGGGACTGAGAGGGAGAGAAAGAGAGAGAGGAGAGGGAGGGAGAAAGAGAGAAACAGAGAAGGAATGGTAGAGAGGAGGCGAGGGAGAGAGATTATGTTTTTAATTTCCTGGAGGCGGTGTAGATAAAGGAACGGTGTGTTGTTTACGGGAATGACGGATCACACTGCAAACATGGAACGAGATAGGCTACTTTAAATATATTACCATTGGAGAAACTGGGGGGTTGAGAGAGCCTGTTTAACACATTAAAGACAGTCTCTTTAAGAGAGTCTGTTGGTTACAATACCTGTCATTGATGAAGACTCCATTGATGTGTGTGTGCGTGCTGACACAGTACCTGTCGTTGATGAACACTCCGTTGGTGTGTATCTGGTTCTCCAGTGTGAAGTTAAAGGTGAAGTCTTCTATACGCTCGTTGTTGTGAGTCTTCACTCTGGAGGCGTACTCATCAGACTGAAGGTGATGGATGACATCAGGGAACCACACTGATAGGCCGTAGTACCTGCACACAGGAAATGACATCGTAGCTTGTTTTGTTTCAACATTGTTAACTTGAAAAGTAGTGCAATGTATTACTGATGCTAAGTGGTTCCTTTAGCTACACTGAACCAAAATATAAATGCAACATGTAAAGTGTTGGTCGCATGTTTCATGAAGTGAAATAGAAAATGCACAAATTTGTTTACATCCCTGTTACTGAGCATTTCTGAGGAGTACTTCTGTCTTTTGTGGGGAAAAACTCATTCCGATTGGCTGGGCCTGTGGGTGGGCCTATGCCCTCCCAGGCCCAGCGGGTGGGCCTATGCAGTGGGTGGGCCTATGCCTCCCCAGTGGGTGGGCCTATGCCCTCCCAGGCCCACCCATGGCTGTGCCCCTGCCCAGTCATGTGAAATCCATAGATTAGGCCTCATGTATTTATTTAAATTGACTGATTTCCTTATATGAACTGTACCTCAGTAAAATTGTTGAAATTGTTGCATGTTGCGTTTATATTTTTGTTCAGTATAGATGGGCGATCTCTTTCCCTGTTAGTGTGTTAGCATTTATCACAGGGATATCAGAGAGACACTGGCTATTTCTCAGTCAGACACTTCATTATGACACACAGACTCAGGGACAGACTTATATCTGGGATAAGTACTGCTGAGAGAAGAGCAACACTTCAACACCATTTATTAAACAGAGTGGAGTTGAGAGGACAATCTTACCCAAAAGACAGTGTGAACCACACGATGGCCAGTTTGATGGTGTTGTCTCTGACCGGGTAGTTGAAACATTTCATGAACGTTAACCAGATCTACAAAGAGTAAATGAGAGAGAGAGCGAGAGAGAGAGAGAGAGAGAGAGAGAGAGAGAGAGATAGATAGAGAGAGATGAAAAGAGAGAGAGAGAGAGTGATACATTCATTCATCATAATGCTTTCATATCATCTGGGAATCAGACTCCTACCCCTCTGAGTTCGGTCCTGATCCTGAAGAGGACTTTGGCCACAGGGTTGGCTGAGTCTGACTGCATCTCTACCAACTCATCCAGATGCTTTGGAAGTTTTATCCTGTTCACCTACAGTACAGGGGTAGACACAGTCAGTGAGTGTGTGTGTGTGAGAGAGAGAGAGAGAGAGAGAGAGAGAGAGAGAGAGAGAGAGAGAGAGAGAGAGAGAGAGAGAGAGAACACAATTAGATCCAACCAAATCATGAGAAAACAAAGAGATAATTACTTGACACAAAACAAAAAAACTGAGCAAACTAGAAAGCTATTTGGCCCTAAACAGAGACTACACAGTGGCAGAATACCTGACCACTGTGACTGACTGAGCATAGCTATTGATAAAGGCCGCCCTAGGCAGACCTGGCTCTCAAGAGAAGACAGGCTATGTGCACACTGCCCACAAAATGAGGTGGAAACTGAGCTGCACTTCCTAACCTCCTGCCAAATGTATGAACAGATTACACAGATCCACAATTTTGATAAACTCCCATATCTACTGGGTGAAATACCACAGTGTGCCGTCACCGGAGCAAGATTTGTGACCTGTTGCCCCAAGAAAATATTTGTGTTTATTTATTTTCCCTTTTGTACTTTAACTATTTGCACATCGTTACTACACTGTATATAGACATAATAGGACATTTGAAATGTCTATAATCTTTTGAAACTTCTGTGAGCGTAATGTTTACAGCACATTTTTATTGTTTATTTCACTTTTGTATATTATCTTTCACTTGCTTTGCCAATGTAACATAGAGAGAGAGAGAGAGAGAGAGAGAGAGAGAGAGAGAGAGAGAGAGAGAGAGAGAGAGAGAGAGAGAGAGAGAGAGAGAGAGAGAGAGAGAGAGAGAGAGAGAGAGAGAGAGAGAGAGAGAGAGAGAGAGAGAGAGAGAGAGAGAGAGAGAGAGAGAGAGAGAGAGAGAGAGAGAGAGAGAGAGAGAGAGAGAGAGAGAGAGAGAGAGAGAGAGAGAGAGAGAGAGAGAGAGAGAGAGAGAGAGAGAGAGAGAGAGAGAGAGAGAGAGAGAGAGAGAGAGAGAGAGAGAGAGAGAGAGAGAGAGAGAGAGAGAGAGAGAGAGAGAGAGAGAGAGAGAGAGAGAGAGAGAGAGAGAGAGAGAGAGGTACTGTATACTCACAGTAAAGACTTTCTCTGGTTCTCCGCGGGCCCTCATGTTGGTGTCGTGGATCTGTTTCAGCACCATCCAGGCCTCGTCATGTTTACCCATCTAAACACAGAGAGGAGGGTTACACACACGCGCGCGCACGCACGCACGCACGCACACACACACACACACACACACACACACACACACACTCCTTACCTCTAGGAAAAATCGTGGGCTCTCAGGTATGAAGGTGAGTGCTACAACAGCACACACACAGGGCAGAGCACACACCACCACAAACACTCTCCAACTGTGGAACTGGTAAGCCGACCCCATACTGAAACTCCAACCTGCACACGCAAACAGAAACCACCAATCAGATAAAAGCAAAATTAGCACAGAAATACAAATTCCATGCCTAATATGATTAAATCTTAAAGTGCCTCCAAGCACCCTTAAATCATCAACCTGTTTCATTATTGTCTCTTATGAGGAAACACACACTTCTATTTTCCACATGAGATGAAGTGTGTTGATGGTAATGAGAATTACTAGAGGCTGAAGAACACCATATGGTGAAGAGAGCGGGAGAGGGAGACAAAGAGAGAGAGAGAAGGAGAGAGAAAGACAAAGTGTTGGGTTCAATTCTTATTGGAGGCATTCAGTGAAACTAATTGATACAGCAATCTCTGAGGATAGCAAGAGCTCAGGTAACAGCCTCAGTTAGCAACCATTGCACACACTACTCTCTCTCTCTCTCTCTCTCTCTCTCTCTCTCTCTCTCTCTCTGGCTCTTTCTTTTTCTTTGATTCCTCTCTGTCTTTTCTTGTCTATATCTATTATTCTCTTTCTTACAGGAAGGAATGTAGGCCGACAGTACATAAAGTATATCTTCAGCATCCCCTGAACAGAATGTAAATAAAGACACACAGCAAGCTGACAGTGATTTTACAGTCAGTGTATGGGTGGTATTCTGGCTTGCCCCTGGGGTGGAGGGAGAAAGCCACAGAGCTGTCATAGAATAGAATAGAATCCATAAAAATAGAATCCATTTATTCTATTAAATAAGTCAATCAATCCATGGATTCTATTTCTATGGTTATGTCAGGAAGATACCAGAAGTGTAAGGGGGAGTTATGGTGATATCACAGTATTGTAAACCAAATCCACAAACAGTATTGTAAACCAAATCATGTCTGTTGGAGGGTTGTTGGTGTGTGTGTGTGTGTGTATCCCATGGGGATGCGTTAGACTCAGTACAAATCTCATTAGGAGAATTATAATGGACTGGAGGGTATGGCTGACTGACTCACACACACATATGCACACGCACAGGCATCCGCGCACACACAGCAAGATTTATTGAGCTACGTTATGCAGAATAACGCAATGTCGCACCACACACACATACACACCTGCAGTATCCTTGGTCTCAGCGCATTGCCCACGACCAATGTTAAATCCCTGAGCAAATTTCAAGTCTGCTGAGCGCAAACTTGAATGTCGTGAAATTTCTTTGCAACTTCCAGCATGCTTTTACTGTGAACACAGAGGCTGTACACGCTTTAAGTTATTATTATTATTCATTTTTTTTTTTTTTTTCTCCCCAATTTTGATCTTGTCTCATCGCTGCAACTCCCCAACGGGCTCGGGAGACAAAGGTCCAGTCATACGTCCACGACTGTGCTTCATAACTTCTTAGGGTTAGGGTGCTTTTTTTGCAATTTCCGCCTGACTGACTGTAACAATGAGCCAGAGACGTTCGGATCCATGTGCAGTTTACTTTAATCAAGGAAGGTCAGACAGGCAAAACTCAGAGAACAGCGTGAGGGTGTCAGAGGGAGTCCAGAGACAGAGTCGGTATCAGGCGAGGTCGGGCAGGCGGCAGGCGGGTAATCAGGAAACGAAACACAGTCCGAGGTCAAAAACAGGGAATCAATCAAGGTTCAGAAAGAGTGCTCAGAAATGACTAGCCGGGCAGTACAAGACTTCGCAAGGCATTGGAGCCTGAGAGGGAATATACAGGAGAGAAGTGGATGCAGCTGTGCAGTAATTAGGCTCTAGGTACGGACAGATGGGAAATGTAGTTAATACTCTGGTGATGGTGTTCTTTGGTGATCGGAGAGAGCCACAGAGGTGCGATCCATGACAGAGCCCCCTCCTGCGAGCCGGCTCCTGAAGCGAGGACCGAACGACGCCGAGGTCTACCACGGGTCTGGGAGCAGGTCTTCCAGGGTAGTTCTGTGAAACTCCGTGATGAGTGCGGGTCCAGGATGTCTTGGGATCTTTCCTAGGATCGCTTCTTCAGGACCGCATTCTCCCAGTCGATGAGATATTGCAGTTCCTTACCTCGGCGCCTTGAGTCGAGTATCTTCTTTACTAGGTAGGCTTCTCGGCTGCTGATGATGATAGGAGGGGAGCTCTTCTGCAACCTCGCCCTGGTCCTCTCTCTCGACCACCGTCCGTTTGAGTAATGACACATGAAAGGTAGGAGAGATGTAAGTGGATGGCAAGGCGCTAGACGGTATGACACCGGGTTATTTGTCTGAGAATCTTAAACGGACCCATCGCATCAGACTTAGCTTTGCTGGGAAGTCAAGACGAGGTCCCTGGATGACAACCACACCCACTGTCCAGGAGCTGCACTCGGTCCCTCTCTCCGGCGACGGTCAGCCTGCTCTCTGACTCTTCGCACTGCTCGTTGGAGGTGTACGTGAGCGCTGTTCCAGGTCTCCTCACTTCTGCAACCAGGCGCTGACAGCTGAAGGTCAGTTGGCTCCCAGACCAGGGAACAGAGGAGGTTGGTAACCCAGCACACATTGGAAAGGGGTAAGACCTGTAGAGGGTTTGAGCAAGGAGTTTTGGGGCTTATTCGGCCCACATGAGGAAACGGCTCCAGTCTTGCTGGTTCTGATGACAGTAGGTGCGCAGAAAGCGTGGTGAGTTCCTGTTAAGCCTTCTCGACCCTGTCCATTAGCCTGTGGATGATAACCGAAGTTGCTGACATTGACGTTAAGCCGCCCGCATAACGCCTGCCAGACCCGAGAGGTGAACTGAGGCCCCGGTCCAAACTATATCCTCAGGCAGCCCATAGAGTCGGAAAACCTGCTGTACCAAGGCCTCCGCTGTTTCTAATGCTGTGGGGCAGTTTGGTCAAGGGGACGAACCTACAGGCCTTGGAGAAACGGTCAACCACGGTCAGAATGGTCGAAGTTCTGGGAGAGGGGTAAGTCTGTGACAAAGTCAATGGCAATATGTGACCAGGGACGCTGTGGGATGGGTAGTGGTTGAAGTAGTCCTGCTGGTTTCTGATGAGAGGATTTGACAATGTTGCACGTGACGCATTGATGTACGTAAGGTGATGACATCGCCTGGAGCGAGGCCACCAGAAACGGTTGGTCACAAGGTGGGTAGTAGCCGTGATCCCAGGATGTCCTGCTAGGAGTGTTGTGCACCCATTGTAATACTCAAGCCACGGAGGCTGGGTGGCACGTAAGCGTGCCGATCAGGAGGGCATTCAGGCGGTGAAGGTTCCTCCTCTGAGCTGCGGAAATCTCGGTCATTATGTCCCACTGTACCGGAGCTTGAACCAGTGTCGTGGGGAATGATGGGATCTGACGTGGATGGACTTGAGGGACTGTCAAACTGTCGGGACAGAGCGCCGGCCTTGCCATTCTTCGAGCCTGGGCGATACGTGACCCTGAAGTCGTAATCTGGTGAAGAATAGCTACCACCTGGCCTGTCTGGGATTCAGTCGCTTACGGCCTTAATGTATTCCAGGTTACGGTGGTCAGTCAAAACTGTAAACGGCCGACGAGCTCCCTCCAACCAATGCCGCCATTCCTCGGACCTTCATGGCAAGGAGTTCCCTATCACCCACATCATAATTCCGCCCGCCGAGGTGAGCTTTCGGACTGGTAAGCACACGGAATAGCTTGGCTGGGTTACTATGACGCTGTGGACAGCACGGCCCCGATTCCTGTATTGGAAGCCGCCTACCTCCACAATAAACTCCCGCTCGGGATCTGGCTGGTGCAAGATGGGGCCGGGTGAATCTCTCCTTGAGTTGCTTGAATGCTGCCAGACTCTCAGATGTCCACTGTAATCAAGCTGCCTCCACCCTGAAGAAGAGACGGAGTGGCGCTGCTGTGATGCTGAAGTTCCTGATAAACCGACGGTAGAAGGCGGCCCAGAAGCGCTGTAACCTCCTTTACCTTGGTGGGTTGTGGCCAGTTGACCACTGCCTCTACCTTGCTGTTGTCCATGGTCACTTCCTTGGCGCTGATAATGTATCCCAAGAAGGAGATCCGTGTCTGATGGAACTCGATTTCTGGATCTTGGCGATAGGTGGTTATCAATCAGACGTTGAAGTACAGCTCTGACATCCTGTAATGCGGGTCTCGAGTGTCTCCCGAATAGATCAGGATGTCGATATAGACAATGAGCTTCTGGTTCAGCATGTCTCGGAAGATCTCGCTGACAAAATGATTGGAACACTGAGGGACTGTTACGAGCCCCTAACGGCATCACCAGATACTCATAGTGCCCGGTGGTGGTGGAGAATGCCGCTTTCCACTCGCCCTTCCTTGATCCTAATCAGGTTATATGCATTGGCGCAGGTCCAACTTGGTGAAGAACCTGGCAGTGCGGAGCTGTTCGAGGGCGGCTGAACTAATGGCAATGGGCAGCTAAACTTTACGGTGATCTCGCTGAGGCTGTGTAGTCGATACAGGGACGTAGTCCTCCGCCCTTCTTCTTCACGAAGAAGAACTGAAGCAGGAGAGATGGATGTACGGATGAAACCCTTGGAAAGTGCCTCCTCTATAGCTCTTCATGGCGCCGGATTCGGTTGTGAGAGAGGAAATATTCTTCCTGTGTGAGAGGTTCCTGGAATGAGATCTATAGCGCAGTCACCGGGCCTGTGAGGTGGAAGCTGAGTAGCCCTACTCTCACCGAACGCCAGAGCGAGGTCATGGTACTCACGGAACCTTCTGTAGATCTGGGCTCGGACTGAGTAGGGAGCAGGAGTGGTCCTAGTCAGGGGTGCAGGCAGTTCTCCTGGCAGGTCTTGGACCACTGGACTATCTGTTTTCAGTCCATGAAATGGTTGGGTTATGCTTCACCAGCCACGCATACCCTAGGATGATGGGGTGTTGTGGGGATTCAATGGTGAGCAGCTGGATCGCCTCGTGTGCAGGGTGCTAGTATTGAGGGTGATTTTTGTGAGATGTATTGATCTTCCCGAGCCCAAAGGACGCCCGGCCTAACGCTCCACTGCTAACCGGGATTGACATGGAAGGAGAGAAATATGATGAGCTGCGAACGACTGATCAATGAAATTTCCCGCTGCTCCTGAATCTATCAAAGCAGTGGTATTTATACTTCTTCACCAAAGTGCAGGGTTACGGGCTAGTTCAAATGATCTAGAAGAATAGGAGTTGGCACTCACCCTAGCAGAGTCTTGGGATGGGGTCTGTTTGGACATGTCGCCTCATGTGGCCAGATCCTCCACAATACAGGCATAGACGATGACGAATCTTCTCTCCCTCTTCGGGCGTGAGCGAGTGTAGCCGATCTGCATCGGTTCAGCTTCGTGACTAGCGAAGGCAGCTTCGCAACGCGATACAGCTGGGGCACACGCCGAGCTCGCATCAGATTATCGAGGCGAATTGTTAAGTCCATGAATTGGCTAAGTGATTTCCTCCTCCCGACATGCTAGCTCCGCTTTTGTAGACCGGTGTTAAGTCCTCACGAGTAGAGTAACTTCAACGGAGCCTCCTCCCAACCAGTTTGTGCAGCCAGGTGCGGAAGGAAAGGGTGTAATCGCAGCGAGATTCTCTGGTGTAGAGAGAGTAGCAGCTCGCTCGCTCCTTTCGCCGTGGCTGATGCTCAAACACCTCTCTGAACTGGCTACCAAAGCAGTCATATGAGGGGAATGACAGGTGTCCACCCTCCCATAGCGCAGTCGCCAATCCAGTGCTCCTACCGTCAGCAACGAACACACGAAGCGATACTCGCCGTCGCCGGTGGGATATAGGGCAGGTTGTTGGTCGATAAACAGAGAGCACTGCAGGAGAAACCTTTACATCTCGCCGCTGAACCATCATATTTCTCCTGGCAGGGACAGACGCGAGAGCCAGACGGAGTACTCACACTCGAATCGGAGAAGCCATAGAACCAGCGGGAAGAGTTGAGGTCGCGATCGAGTGGTGAGTGTCTGTACGATCTCACTAGCTCCTCGGTCAGCGAAGTGAGTTTCGGCTGCTGCTGGTGGGTAGCCAGCATAGAGGCTTGAGATGATACCTCGGATGTAAGTCCGATACATGGCTGCTGGATCCTGTATTGGCTAAGTCTTCTGTAACAATGAGCCAGAGACGCTCGATCCATGTGCAGTTTACTTTAATCAAGGAAGGTCAGACAGGCAAAACTCAGAGAACAGCGTGAGGGTGTCAGAGGGAGTCCAGAGACAGAGCTGCATCAGGCGAGGTCGGGCAGGCGGCAGGCGGGTAATCAGGAAACGAAAAACACAGTCCGAGGTCAAAAACAGGGAATCAATCGGTTGTTCAGAAAGAGTGCTCAGAAATGACTAGCCGGGCAGTACAAGACTTTGCAAGGCATTGGAGCCTGGAGAGGGAATATATACAGGAGAGAAGTGGATGCAGCTGTGCAGTAATTAGGCCTAGGTACGGGACAGATGGGAAATGTAGTTAATACTCTGGTGATGGTGTTCTTTGGTGATCGGAGAGAGCCACAGAGGTGCGATCCATGACACTGACGTGCCCAAAGTAAACTGCCTGTTGCTCAGGCCCTGAAGCCAGGATATGCATATAATTGGTACCATTGGAAAGAAAACACTTTGAAGTTTGTAGAAATGTTAAAATAATGTAGGAGACTATAACACAATAGATATGGTAGGAGAAAATCCAAAGAAAAACCAACCGGAATCTTTTTGTTTTGAGAGACCATGCTCTTACAATGGAAAGTATAGGGGCATTCTGAATTCCTATGGCTTCCACAGGGTGTCAGCAGTCTATGTTCAAGGTTTCAGGCGTGTTAATTCCAAAACGAATAAGAAATATGAGTTTTAGTACAAGGACATAGTTTTGGAAATTCGTGTTTGGTTGAGCGATGAAGACAAGACGCACCTGCTAAAATCGGTTTCCTATTGAACATACTTCTTTCCGTAAGAAATATTATAGTTTGATTACATTTTAGGGTATCTGAGGAGTAAATAGAAATGTATTTTGACTTGTTGAAACAAAGTTTAGCAGTACATGGATTACTCAAATCGATGGCGCCAACTAAACAGACTTTTTGGGATATAAAGAAGGATTTTATCTAACAAAACGACACTACATGTTATAGCTGGGACCCTTTGGATGACAAATCAGAGGAAGATTTTCAAAAAGTAAGTGAATATTGAATCGCTATTTGTACATTTATGAAACCTGTCCCGGCGGAAAAATATTTTGATGTGGGACGTCGTCCTCATACAATCGTATGGCATGCTTTTGCTGTAATGGCTACTGTAAATTGGACAGTGCAGTTAGATTAACAAGAATTTAAGCTTTCAACCGATATAAGACACTTGTATGTACCTAAATGTTTAATATCCATCATTTTTATGATTATTTATTTGAATTGCGTGCCCTCCCTCCAGAAGTTGTCCCTAGCCCAAACAGGCTTCTTAACACCCGCCCGTTTAACCCGGAAGCCAGCTGCACCAATGTGTCAGAAGAAACACATCCGACCTCAACCCTATTGAGATGGTTTGGGATGAGTTGGACCGCAGAGTGAAGGAAAAGCAGCCAACAAGCATATGTGGGAACTCTTTCAAGACTGTTAGAAAAGCATTCCAGGTGAAGCTGGTTGAGAGAATGCCAAGAGTGTGCAAAGCTGTCATCAAGGCAAAGGGTGGCTACTTTGAAGAATCTCAAATATAAAATATATTGTTTCATACTGTTTTGGTTACTTGTCACGACTTCAGCTGAAGTTGGACCCTCTCCTTGCTCGAATGGCTTTCGGCAGCCGAAGTCAATGGTCTTCGAGCTACCGCTGATCTACTTTTCATTTTCTATGTTTTTTTGTCTTCATTATACACACCTGGTTTCTAACCCATAATTACATGTTCCTTATTTAACCCTCTGTTCCCCTCATGTTTTTGTTTCTTTGTTCCGTGTTTTCGAGTGGTTGGTTTTTCCCCACTCATTTATTTTGGAAATATTGAGAAAAGCAAGAAAAACTCATATTTGTTGTCTTGCGCCTGACTCTGCCTTACCGGCATCACGGAGAACTTTGACATTACTACATGATTCCATGTGTTATTCCATGTTTTCACTATTATTCTACAATGTAGTAAAAAGTACAAATAAAGAAAAACCCTTGAATGAGTAGGTGTGTCCAAACCTTTGACTGCTACTGTATATTTTTTTGTATTAGTATTGTACTGTTAGACATTTACTATACAGCAGGAGCTAGAAACACAAGCATTTCACTGTATCTGCTTTAAAGGAGTAGTTCACTATTTTACAACTTGATGTTAGAAGGTTCCTCGCCCCGAAAGAAAAACATAAAAAAGCTGTGAAATGGTTATTTCTGGTTAATTTTTAAGTGAAAATTCATTTTAAAAATTCTGATAAATTGGTCAATACACTACAATCACAATGTAAACACCAATATTTTTCTATAGTACTTTAAAATGTGTTCTTACTCTTAACAGTTCAGAAAGTCACCACAACAAATCTTATTTAACTACATTTACATGTCAAAACCTATTATTCTATTTGTGTACCTTTCATTAGGCTTGGCTAGTACATGGTCTTGAATAACTCATTTAATATACCCAATTAACTTAAAAGGAGTCGAGGCAATCTGAGTCCACAAACTTCTTACTTGGTTACACAATTTAATTGCAGTGTTAATTCATAAAATAATACAGTGACAGTCAAACTTGCAAATGAGGCCAGACGATTTTTACGTGCCAGGTGCTTCAGCACTCAGCGGTCCTGTTCTCTGTGAGCTTGTGTGGGCTACCACTTCGCGTCTGAACCGTTTTTTCTCCTAGACGTTTCCATTTCACAATAACAGCACTTACATTTGACCGGGGCAGGTCTAGCAGGGCAGAAATTTGATGAACTGACTTGTGGCATCCTATGACAATGACACATTGAACGTCACTCAGCTCTTCAGTAAGGCCATTCTACTGCCAATGTTTGTCTATGGAGATTGAATGTCTGTGTGCTTGATTTTATACACCTGTCAGCAACGGGTGTGGCTGAAATAGCCGAATTCATAATTTTAAGGGGTTGTCCACATACTTTTGTATATACAGTGGGGGAAAAAAGTATTTGATCCCCTGCTGATTTTGTACGTTTGCCCACTGACAAAGAAATGATCAGTCTATAATTTTAATGGTAGGTTTATTTGAACAGTGAGAGACAGAATAACAACAAAAAAATCAAGAAAAACGCATGTGAAAAATGTTAGAAATGGAATTGCATTTTAATGAGGGAAATAAGTATTTGACCCCCTCTCAATCAGAAAGATTTCTGTCTCCCAGGTGTCTTTTATACAGGTAACGAGCTGAGATTAGGAGCACACTCTTAAAGGGAGTGCTCCTAATCTCAGTTTGTTACCTGTATAAAAGACACCTGTCCACAGAAGCAATCAATCAATCAGATTCCAAACTCTCCACCATGGCCAAGACCAAAGAGCTCTCCAAGGATGTCAGGGACAAGATTGTAGACCTACACAAGGCTGGAATGGGCTACAAGACCATTGCCAAGCAGCTTGGTGAGAAGGTGACAACAGTTGGTGTGATTATTCGCAAATGGAAGAAACACAAAAGAACTGTCAATCTCCCTCAGCCTGGGGCTCCATGCAAGATCTCACCTCGTGGAGTTGCAATTATCATGATAACGGTGAGGAATCGTCCCAGAACTACACGGGAGGATCTTGTCAATGATCTCAAGGCAGCTGGGACCATAGTCACCAAGAAAACAATTGGTAACACATTACGCCGTGAAGGACTGAAATCCTGCAGCACCCGCAAGGTCCCCCTGCTCAAGAAAGCACATATACATGCCCGTCTGAAGTTTGCCAATGAACCTCTGCATGATTCAGAGGACAACTGGGTGAAAGTGTTGTGGTCAGATGAGACCAAAATTGAGCTCTTTGGCATCAACTCAACTCGCCGTGTTTGGAGGAGGAGGAATGCTGCCTATGACCCCAAGAACACCATGCCCACCGTCAAACATGGAGGTGGAAACATTATGCTTTGGGGGTGTTTTTCTGCTAAGGGGACAGGACAACTTCACCGCATCAAAGGGACGATGGACGGGGCCATGTACCGTCAAATCTTGGGTGAGAACCTCCTTCCCTCAGCCAGGGCATGGAAAATGGGTCATGGATGGGTATTCCAGCATGACAATGACCCAAAACACATGGCCAAGGCAACAATGGAGTGGCTCAAGAAGAAGCACATTAAGGTCCTGGAGTGGCCTAGCCAGTCTCCAGACCTTAATCCCATAGAAAATCTGTGGAGGGAGCTGAAGGTTCGAGTTGCCAAACGTCAGCCTCGAAACCTTAATGACTTGGAGAAGATCTGCAAAGAGGAGTGGGACAAAATCCCTCTTAAGATGTGTGCTAACCTGGTGGCCAACTGCAAGAAACGTCTGACCTCTGTGATTGCCAACAAGGGTTTTGCCACCAAGTACTAAGTCATGTTTTGCAGAGGGGTCAAATACTTATTTCCCTCATTAAAATGCAATTCCATTTATAACATTTTTCACATGCGTTTTTCTGGATTTTTTTGTTGTTATTCTGTCTCTCACTGTTCAAATAAACCTACCATTAAAATTATAGACTGACCATTTCTTTGTCAGTGGGCAAATGTACAAAATCAGCAGGGGATCAAATACTTTTTTCCCTCACTGTATGGTGTATACCTCTTTAATATGGATCAAGCATATGGCGTAATGCTCAAGCAATAGACTTAAATACATCGAAAAAAGTAATTGTCATTCATCAAACATACACAATCAATAACAGTCATTATAAACCAGGTGGTTCGATCCCTGAATGCTGATGGGCTGAAAGCTGTGGTATATCAGACCGTATACCACGGTATGACCAAAAAGGACTTTTTACTGTTGTAATTACGTTGGTAACCAGTTTATCTGCTTTGTGTCATTGTTGAGCGCAGCCACGTCTTCAACCTCCATGACAACCAAATTAAATCAGAATACAGGCAACAACATTTGGGCTAGAGTCAGCAAAGATGAGGAGTTGAACTGATAGGTCCAATCCTGTGTGCAACGTAAATGGCTGTGCAACATGCTTTACCAGACTGCCTTATAACTCAAATTCCAAATTCTCACCTGATCACCTGTTAGTCCTCTCCCGGTGCCTCAACATGGGCAGTGCTCTCCCTCTACTGACTGCCTCTGACCTCTGCCATAAAATCCAAATGAAATCAGAATGCAGGCAACAACTGTTTTGTTATAGCACTTAGTTGGGCTACTGTCAGTAAAGCTGAGGAATTGAACTGATAGTGCTTTATAACTCAAATTCTCACCTGATAACCTGTTCATCCTCTCCCTGCTTCGACATGGACGGTGCTCTCTCTCTCACTCACTACATTGCTCTCTCTCACTCACTTTGAGCCCAGCCATAATCATATGATCAACTACAATTATCATATGACAAACATGGCTGGCCTTAACAATGGTGGTGTTAGCTTATCAACATGAATTAAATTCTACTTGTATAAGCTAAATGAATGATTTACTGTCTGGTTATAGGTATAGTTAGCAATCTGACTACATAGTACCTGTTTATTATGAATTGTACAGTGTAGCTTACTCTGCACTCCCACCAAAAATCTTTGTGCTGCACTTTTCTCCTCTTTGGCATTAAAGGCACTAGCTACCTTTTCACTAGGGTGAACACTGACCCATTGAGTGCTGCTTATCTGAAACTGCAATTGAAAAGGAAAAGGGGAAGTTCCAGATACTGTGCTGGCTCTGGTCAAATATTTGTATTACCAACCCAAGATAGACCACAGCCTGTCGTTTCCAATGGGAGCTAATTAATCATAGTGGGCAGGACAAGCAAAGAGGTGGGCAGAGCCAAGCACGAGCTAGTGAGATCATATTGCCACATTCTAGCATGTATTCACATATTTTTGTCAGGGAACACCTACTCTGTGATGTGCGTGTGTGCAATAACCCAATTCGCCCTTGCACTCTTTCTAAAAAATGCCATGTTTTTAAACTTTGGCAAAGGGTAAAGTCCACAAAACTTAGTTCACTCTGTTCATAGCATATGTTAGTTTTGGGAACAGAAAACTGTGTTGAGATCAAATGTTTCATTGATGAGAAGATTTGCAGAATGTCGGGCAAAATCCATCTCGCTCCACCTTCTCCCACTGTTGGCCACTGGGCTTCCTCTCATCACCAAATTTGGTGATGAGTGGAAATGCTGGCCGGATGCTTCAGATTTATACATCCAGTGAAACATCTGGCTCATTCTTCTATCTGTGCTTTGGTGCTAGCTTAGCTAGCTAGCTAACGTTAGCCTAGCTAAAATAGCCAACTTAGCATTGGGTCACTTGGTATAAAACAGTTTTTTACACAATCTTATCTCATCAGCAATAGTTCGCTAGTTAAACAACAACATAGGAATACATTTATGAAATGTTCATGAACTTTTACTCGTTTGAAACTCTCAAAACATTTATATATTGAATATAGCTGCGCTACTTCTCCTTAGCAAACACCACAAAGAGAAAGAGAGAGCGTAGTGCACGCTGTTGAACTGTTACTGCAGACCAAAGCAATGCATTGGGCCCGGCTGCCTCCTCATAAAATTAGAAACTTTGTCACTGTGGTGCAAAGCCACGTAAAGCCAGTAGCCGCCTGGCACTTTACAGTGGGGATGTTTTTCCAATCAACTCATCATATTATATTATTGGGGGAGTCAAATTGACCTGTTTCTAATATTGGGGGGCGGGGGGTTTCAGTTTTTCTTTAAACAACCATGACAAACTTCAGCTAACTTGTGGTTTGGAAATTATATATTTTTTTAAAATACATGCCCACTGTCACTTTAGAGAAAACTGAACCATGGATTACAGTTTCTCCTTGCCCATAAACTACTTTCAGGGTCAACATCATGTTGTAAAAAAGTGAACTACTCTTTTAACATCTGCTAATCTGTGTACGTGACAAATAAACATTGATCAGATTTGCAATTGTAGTGTACAGTATACAGTAACCACAGACATGCACAGCTCTACACAGACACACTTCACATACAAAAACATTACAGCTGTGAGGTTACGCCACGCCCCTCAACTTATTTCAGCAAACACACATGCACACACGCAAACACACATACACACACAGACACTGAGGTTTTCCAGGAAGAGGAGTCCTGCAGCCTCTGGCCAGCAGCAGTCAATGAAGAGTCCACTGCGGCGGAACCTATGATACACACGCACGGCTGCTTCACACACACGGCTGCTTCACACACACGCGGCTGCTTCAGACAGAGAGATAAAGGTGTGTGGTGCATGTGTGTGTGTGAAGACATGCTGTGTGTTTTATGACGAGTGCTTTTTTATCTTCTGCACTCAACTGTCTTTTATGGTAAATCAATGACTTCACTGATAATTCTACACCTGCCTACACCCACACCCACCACCATGCATTCAGCACACCTCTTCAACCCCCGCCCCCTCGTCTCTATCCTTTATTTGCTCTCCTTTTCTCTCTCTTCACCAGTCTCTCTTTTTCCTGTTCATGTTCTCCTTTGTCCCGTCTCTCTCTCTCTCCCCCCTGTCTCTCCCACTCTGCTTTTCTTTATCGATCACCCTCCATCACTCTCTGTTTTTCCTTCACTCTTTAAATATCCCTGACACAGCCCACATAAATGATCTTCACTTATCCACCTCTCCTTCCCTCCTGCTTTTTCTTTCCTTCCTTTTCCTCTTTTCATTCCTCTCCATCTCTCCTTCTCTTTTCTAACTGTTGGCCCTCTCTCCTCTATTCTGTCCTTTCTTTCTCGAATCCCCTCTCTTTCTCCCCTCTTCTCTCGCTTTGGTTGCTGTTAAATATACTTGTCCATTCTAGGATACTGGTTGCAGCCCGTTCAGGCCTAAATTGCTCATTTCAATCACATGTGACGAATGTAACTTGCCGTAGAACGGTTATTATTGGTGAACTAAGTGAGTCACTCAGATAATCCTGCACCTGATAGGAGGACAGGGCTGTCAGTCACTCACCGTAGTGTGGTATGATGAGCCAGGCCATGGCCGAGGCGTAGATCCCTCCTATCATCCAGAACATGCAGAGCCAGCTCAGGTGCTCTCCTCTCTTCTCCCTCGCCAGGAACTCAGCAAAGTAGGGGAACACGATGGGCACAGCCCCACCAATCCTGCATGGGGACATGGGAATTATAGTCAGCACTATATGGACAAATGAACTGCGAAACAGAGGGCCCCTTTTGTTCTTTTTGTCTGGTCATTGGTGTTGTATGTGTGTTTGTGTGAGCAGTTCGGGAAACATGGCTGCTCTCATCTAACGTAATGGGGCTGAGTCTGGAGAGAGAAACAGAAAGACAGAACAAGAGAAATAAAGAGTTAGAGAGAGCGAGAGAGACATAGAGAGAGACAGAGAGAGACAGAGAGAGACAGAGACATACATAGAGAGACAGAGAGACAGACAGAGACAGACAGACAGACAGACAGACAGACAGACAGAGAGAGAGACAGACAGACAGAGAGAGAGAGAGAGAGATCTGGTGGATGACAAAATCAATAGCCCACCAGAGGAACCAGCAGTTAGCAGCAAAACAGCCTTTCATCTGGTCCCATTGGCAACACAGTACGACAGACATCAAACTATTAATAGATTACTATTTATCCGCAGAGGTGTAAAGTACTTAAGTAAAACTATTGTAAAGTACTACTTAAGTCGTTTTTTGGGGTATCTGTACTTTACTTTACTATTTATGAATTGTTTTAGTTTTACTTTTACTTCACTTCATTCCTAAAGAAAATAATGTCCATTTTACTCCATACATTTTCCCTGATACCCAAAAGTACTTGTTACATTTTGAATGCTTAGCAGGACAGGAAAATTGACCAATTTACGTACTTTTTAAGATAACATCCCTGGTCATCCCTACTGCCTCTGATCTGGAGGACTCACTAAACACTGAATTGGTGTTTGTGTAATGGAAGGTACCAGGGAGAGATGGCTCGGGTTGAGAGGAACCTCGTTTTGGGGGGGACAAACCCTGGTTTCCTTACAATTAGAACAGTCTTCACAGCAGATACTGTCTGCTGTGAATTATTCATTTCTTTCAAACAAATCCTAACCTTTTGACCCATTCCACACATCGGTTGTTTGTCAGGAACATCCAGGAAGATGGACTTTGCTATAAAATGCTGTGGCTTAGTCCTGCTGGTTGGGCTCTCCACGAATCACCTACGGGTGGGTCATTGACAAGCCCCATTACTGCAATAGCTAAACAAATAAGTCTCTCCTTTGATTAGAATAATTACCACAACAATATTTTTGCAATTACATTTACTTTTGATACTTAAGTATATTTAAAACCAAATACTTTTACTCAAGTAGTATTTTACTGGGTGACTTTCACTTTTACGTGAGTCATTTTCTATAAAAGTATATATCGATTTTTCCTCAAGTATCATTGGGTACTTTTTCCACCGCTGTTTATCTGTCTATTTCTGCTTTTGTTGTTAGGGTCTCTATTGATGGGTTTGTTTGGGAAGGGAACAAAATGGAGACTTGTCTTGTGAACCTGAAAGTTACTTTTTCTTTCTTCTCTGTCTTATTAAGAATAGAGTGGAAGTGAGTATAAGCTACCTGTCAGTGTAGCAATTTTATGCAAATGGAAGAAGATACCATTCCTCTGACAAGTAGTGGAAACCACCAGCTGGTGGCTATTGAAGAGATGAGAGAAGGAGAGATCGACATGAAATCGACATGGAAATGAAAGTAAGACAGGAATTGTATTAGATAGAGCATGTTGGCGATAAGTAGGACTGGTAGAGTCGAGCTGCAGGAAGGTGAAGTCTATGATACACACGCACGAACACACAACACATACACGCTTCCACACACGCGCGCACATGCACTCACACACGCACACACACAGCTGAGTGTAAATCTATTGTGTTGCTCTGTCCAAGTGAAACCCTACTTTAGAAACGGTCCTATGATTTATGAATCCCCCGAGGTTAAAACAGGCTGTCTCAGATTCAATTACATTTACTTTTAATGTAAACCCACCGGAGAGCCAGGACAGGCTATGAATAATCATGTGCAACAATCACCAGCTAATCGTGCAGAGAGTGTTTTAGCTAAGAGCAAAGGGCATATATTCTGTCAAAGTCTCTATATATCATCTGGTTATTCATCTTTTTGTAGATCTTTTTTTATTTTGCTAAAGTCTGTATGTAGCATCAATGTCTCTACCTATTTTCTTGTTTACAGTTTTCAATTGCTAACAAGCATCGGTCAATACTGAAGCCACTTTTTTAAAACTCTACACACAGTCTGCATTACCAACATGCATCTTGGCCAAACAGTTCATCTCACCTCCAAAACTCACTCAAACCACCAACACTTCATACAGGTCTCAAAATAAGCTTGTTCGACCAGAACACTGGCAACAATTCTCACTCAGAAAGCATACATCACTCATATCACACTGACCTAAAACACACTAACAGGGAGCATTACATAAATGATGAACTTCTCTTTGGAGTGTGAATGATTTTTCACCTAAATCAGTATTTCATTATAGAATAAGAATAACACCTTATCACTTTATTGGCTGTACTAAAGTATATGTAACAAGAATGAATCAGAAATGCAGCAATTTGCTTCATCAGCCTTTACTTTTTATATATCTTTCCATATAGTAATTTACTAGTGAAAAACAAAAAACAAATTCCTGAAATTCCAGGGCTGCAATAATAATTATTACAAAAAACAAAACATGTATAGTATAAATCACTCCTACTGTACAGTACTGTGAGGGTTCTAGTTATCCCTCTCTCCTGCATTTGGCCACAAGTTCTCATCAACATCACATCTTATGTCTTCTCTGGCGATGCATCTTGGAAAGTATCTAATCCAACCCTGGCAGTCTTCAGGAGAAGTGTCTCCACACCCCACATTCATGTCCAGTAAGGACATCTGGTCATGTGGATGGTGGTCATAAACCTTCCACCTCCACGCAGAGAAAAACTCCTCTATGGGGTTTAGGAAGGGGGAGAATGGAGGCAGGAATAGTACTGACATCCTGGGATGTGCAGCAAGCCAGTCTGTGACTGCAGCAGAGTGGTGGAATGCCACATTATCCCACACAACAACGTAGGTAGGGGAGTTTCTGCCCCTCTCTCCTCCGCTGGCACAAGTCTATTATGCAGGTCATCTAGAAAAGAAATGAGCCTCTCTGTATTGTAGGGGCCAATGAGTGGTTTGTGTAACAGCAGACCATCATTGGACAGTTCTGCAGACATTGTGATGTTAGCTCCTCTCTGGCCTGGGACATCCACGGTTGCTCTCTGTCCAATCACATTTCTTCCCCTGCAGCGTTTTTGCCAGGTTGAATCCAGCTTCATCCACAAAGATGGAAGCCAGGCAAACTGCACATACATTCATCTCCATTACTCTCTAAAATACAGTAAATCCACAGTTTTACAGTAATTTACATTATGCATTGCTGTGTATGTACCCTGTTTGGTTATTGAACAGACATCTTCCCTGTACATATTGATACCGGAGTGCTGTCACACGTTCACCATTTCTCTCAAAGGGTACAGTGTACAACTGCTTCACCCTTATTTTATGTTTCTCTAGGACTCTGGCAGTTGTCATTGTGCTGACCGTATTCACATTCCCAAAAGTGATGTTGTCTGCAAGCACTCTGTCCCGAATTTCCCACAGTTTTATTTTATTGTTGCCAATTACCATGTCAACAATGGCAATTTCCTGTGCATCTGATAATATTCCGCCTCTCCCTCCTGTGCGAGGAAACCTTTGGATCATACTGAAAAACACAAAACAGTCAATATATTTCAAAATGTCAGTACATGTAAAAATGTGAACATACTGTAATGTAATGTAATATGTAGGTAAATTATCCTTGAAGGACGCACATCTCACCGGTTGTTTTGCTGTAAAATGTGTACTATTGATGCAACTGTTGAACGCTGGTTGGTTGCACCCTTAAACCGGCCTGGTTTACAACACGGTCAATAATTGTGGCCCTTATCTCATCAGAGACCACCGCTCTTGGTCTTCCTCTCCTTGTCCTCCACACATTCTCCCGCTCCCTGCCACTCTTCTTTCCCCACAGACCTGTCTTCCTTGATCCATGTTTCCAAACTAAATCATTCAGAAGCCGTCCTCTTTTGTCTGTTTGGTAACGAGACTTAAAACAGGACACTTGGGTAGGCTTTCAGATGAAATTGCAATCAGCTGTGTTCAGAATGATTAAATATTCTGCTGAGATTTTCTATATGTTTCAATCTGGTTACAGCAGAAATGCACGACATTTGCCATCATTCTGATTTGAATGTGTTTTTAACAGTTTTGGAAACAGTGTGTTAGCATTTCAAACATGTGCTGCAAATATATAGTTTTGCAAGTGGTGGAGTATGAATGAGAAGAGTTCATGGATTTTGTGTGAAAGCAATGAAAAATGATTTACTGTTTGGTCCACATACACTTCTGTTTCGCTGACTGTGACTTCAGTTTTGGCCAATGCATGTTAGCAATTGAAAGGACAAAAAAAAGATGTCTGAGACATCTTGTGACAAGATATAGAGATATATAGAGAGATATATAGAGAGAGAGATATAGAGAGACAGAGAGAGATTTAGAGAGATGTAGCGATTTAGAGAGCTATAGAGAGAAATGGATATATAGAAAGATACCAAGACATATAGAGAGAGATATAGAGATATATAGTTATAGAGAGATAGAGGGAGATAGAGAGATAGAGACAGATATAGAGACATATAGAGACATAGAGAGATATAGATATATAGAGAGATATAGAGAGATATAGATAGAGAGTGAGAGAAAGAGAAAGAAAGAGAGAGATAGAGATATAGATAGATATAGAAAGATATAGAGAGATATATAGAGAGATAGATAGATAGAGAAAGATTGAGAGAGAGAGAGAGAGAGAGAGAGAGAGAGAGAGAGAGAGAGAGAGAGATGTAGAGATTTAGAGAGATAAAGAGATATAGAGCGATATAGAGAGATACAGAGAGATAGAGCGAGCTATAGAGAGCTACACAGAGATAAAGAGAGATATAGCGATAAAGTGAGATATAGAGCGATAGAGAGAGCTATAGAGAGCTATAGAGAGATAAAGAGACATATAGATATAGAGAGATAGATAGAGATAGATAGAGATTTAGAGAGATGTAGATATTTAGAGAGATATAGAGAGATATAGATATATAGAAAGATATCGAGAGATATAGAGAGATATCGGAAGATAGAGAGATAGAGACAGATATAGAGACATATAGAGACATAGAGAGACATAGAAATCTATAGATATATATAGAGAGATAGAGAGATATAGAGAGATATATATATATATAGAGAGAGAGAGAGATAGAGAGAGAGATATAGAGAGATATAGATAGAGAGAGAGGGAGAGAGAGAGAGAGAGAGAGAGAGAGAGAGAGATAGCGATAAAGTGAGATATAGAGCGATATAGCGATAAAGTGAGATATAGAGCGATAGAGAGAGATATAGAGAGCTACACAGAGATAAAGAGAGATATAGCGATAAAGTGAGATATAGAGCGATAGAGAGCTATAGAGAGATAAAGAGACATATAGATATAGAGAGATAGATAGAGATAGATAGAGATTTAGAGAGATGTAGATATTTAGAGAGATATAGAGAGATATAGATATATAGAAAGATATCGAGAGATATAGAGAGAGATATCGGAAGATAGAGAGATAGAGACAGATATAGAGACATATAGAGACATAGAGAGACATAGAAATCTATAGATATATAGAGAGATATAGAGAGATATAGAGATATATATATATATATATATATAGAGAGAGAGAGATAGAGAGAGAGATATAGAGAGATATAGATAGAAAGAGAGAGAGAGAGAGAGAGAGAGAGAGAGATATAGCGATAAAGTGAGATATAGAGCGATATAGCGATAAAGTGAGATATAGAGCAATAGAGAGAGATATAGAGATATTGAGCGATATAGAGCGATATACAGATATAGAGAGTTATAGAGATATGGAGAGATATAGAGATAAAGTGAGATATAGAACAATAGAGAGAGATATAGAGATATTGAGCGATAGAGAATGATATACAGATATAGAGAGATATAGAGAGATAGCTATAGAGCTATAGAGAGATATAGGGAGATATAGAGATACATAGTGCTAAAGATAGAGATAGAGAGATATAGAGATAAACAGAGATATAGGGAGAGAAAGATATAGAGAGATATAAAGATACAGAGAGATATAGATAATTATATAGATAAAGTGAGATATAAAGCGAGAGAGGGAGATACAGATAGATATAGAGCGATATAGAGAGATATAGAGATATAGAGAAATATAGAGAGATAGAGAGATATAGAGATATGGAGAGATAAGAGAGATACAGAGAGATATAGAAATAGAGCATCATAGAGATAGAGAGAGATATAGAGATATGGAGAGATATAGAGCGATATAGCGAGCTATATGGATAAAGTGAGATATAGAGCGACAGGGAGATATAGAGATATAGGGAGATAGAGACAGATATAGAGACATATAGAGACATAGAGAGATATAGATATATAGAGAGATATAGAGAGATATAGATAGAGAGTGAGAGAAAGAGAAAGAAAGAGAGAGATAGAGATATAGATAGATATAGAAAGATATAGAGAGATATATAGAGAGATAGATAGATAGAGAAAGATTGAGAGAGAGAGAGAGAGAGAGAGAGAGAGAGAGAGAGAGAGAGAGAGAGAGAGATGTAGAGATTTAGAGAGATAAAGAGATATAGAGCGATATAGAGAGATACAGAGAGATAGAGCGAGCTATAGAGAGCTACACAGAGATAAAGAGAGATATAGCGATAAAGTGAGATATAGAGCGATAGAGAGAGCTATAGAGAGCTATAGAGAGATAAAGAGACATATAGATATAGAGAGATAGATAGAGATAGATAGAGATTTAGAGAGATGTAGATATTTAGAGAGATATAGAGAGATATAGATATATAGAAAGATATCGAGAGATATAGAGAGAGATATCGGAAGATAGAGAGATAGAGACAGATATAGAGACATATAGAGACATAGAGAGACATAGAAATCTATAGATATATATAGAGAGATAGAGAGATATAGAGATATATATATATAGAGAGAGAGAGAGAGATAGAGAGAGATATAGAGAGATATAGATAGAGAGAGAGAGAGAGAGAGAGAGAGAGAGAGAGAGAGAGAGAGAGAGAGAGAGAGATATAGCGATAAAGTGAGATATAGAGCGATATAGCGATAAAGTGAGATATAGAGCGATAGAGAGAGATATAGAGAGCTACACAGAGATAAAGAGAGATATAGCGATAAAGTGAGATATAGAGCGATAGAGAGCTATAGAGAGATAAAGAGACATATAGATATAGAGAGATAGATAGAGATAGATAGAGATTTAGAGAGATGTAGATATTTAGAGAGATATAGAGAGATATAGATATATAGAAAGATATCGAGAGATATAGAGAGAGATATCGGAAGATAGAGAGATAGAGACAGATATAGAGACATATAGAGACATAGAGAGACATAGAAATCTATAGATATATAGAGAGATATAGAGAGATATAGAGATATATATATATATATAGAGAGAGAGAGAGATAGAGAGAGAGATATAGAGAGATATAGATAGAAAGAGAGAGAGAGAGAGAGAGAGAGAGAGAGAGAGAGAGAGAGAGATATAGCGATAAAGTGAGATATAGAGCGATATAGCGATAAAGTGAGATATAGAGCGATAGAGAGAGATATAGAGATATTGAGCGATATAGAGCGATATACAGATATAGAGAGTTATAGAGATATGGAGAGATATAGAGATAAAGTGAGATATAGAACAATAGAGAGAGATATAGAGATATTGAGCGATAGAGAATGATATACAGATATAGAGAGATATAGAGAGATAGCTATAGAGCTATAGAGAGATATAGGGAGATATAGAGATACATAGTGCTAAAGATAGAGATAGAGAGATATAGAGATAAACAGAGATATAGGGAGAGAAAGATATAGAGAGATATAAAGATACAGAGAGATATAGAGAGTTATAGAGATAAAGTGAGATATAAAGCGAGAGAGGGAGATACAGATAGATATAGAGCGATATAGAGAGATATAGAGATATAGAGAAATATAGAGAGATAGAGAGATATAGAGATATAGAGAGATAAGAGAGATATAGAGAGATATAGAAATAGAGCATCATAGAGATAGAGAGAGATATAGAGATGTGGAGAGATATAGAGCGATATAGCGAGCTATATGGATAAAGTGAGATATAGAGCGACAGGGAGATATAGAGATATTGAGCGATATAGAGCAATATAGAGATATAGAGAGATATAGAGATATAGAGAAATAGAACTATAGAGCTATAGAGAGATATAGGGAGATATAGAGAGATATAGTGCTATAGATAGAGAGATATACAGATATAGAGATAAAGAGAGATATAGTGAGAGAAACATATAGAGAGATATAGAGATACAGAGAGATATAGAGAGATATAGAGATAAAGTGAGATATAAGGTGCCAGAGAGAGATACAGAGAGATGTAGAGCGATATATAGAGATACATAGAAATATAGAGAGATAGAAAGATATAGATATAGAGCGTCATAGAGATAGAGAGAGAGATATAGAGATACGGAGAGATATAGAGTGATATAGAGATTTAGAGATATAGAGAGATATAGAGAGATATAGAGAGATATAGAGCTATAGATAGAGATAGAGATATAGAGAGATATAGAGAGACATAGAGATATATAGAGAGATATAGAGTTATAGAGAGATATAGAGATATAGAGATATAAAGAAGGATATAGAGAGATAGAGCGATATAGAGATTTAGAGAGATATAGATATTTAGAGAGATATATAGAGAGATATAGAGAGATATAGAGAGACAAAGAGAGATTTAGAGAGATGTAGCGATTTAGAGAGCTATAGAGAGAAATGGATATATAGAAAGATACCAAGACATATATAGAGAGATATAGAGAGATATATAGTTATAGAGAGATATAGGGAGATAGAGAGATAGAGACAGATATAGAGACATATAGAGACATAGAGAGATATAGATATATAGAGAGATATAGATAGATAGAGAGTGAGAGAAAGAGAAAGAGAGAGAGATATAGAGATATAGATAGATATAGAAAGATATAGCGAGATATATAGAGAGATAGATAGATAAAGATTGAGAGAGAGAGAGACAGAGAGAGAGAGAGAGAGAGAGAGAGAGAGAGAGAGAGAGAGAGAGAGAGAGAGAGAGAGAGAGAGAGATAGATGTAGAGATTTAGAGAGATACAGAGAGATAGAGGGAGCTATAGAGAGCTATAGAGAGATATAGAGTATTATAGCGATAAAGTGAGATATAGAGCGATGGAGAGAGCTATAGAGAGCTATAGAGAGATAAAGAGACATAGAGAGATAGAGATATAGAGAGATAGAGAGATATAGAGATAAAGAGAGATATAGATATAGTGCAACATAGAGAGATAGAGAGAGATATAGATATAGAGATATTGAGCGATATAGAGCGATATAGAGATATAGAGAGATAGAGTTACAGAGAGATATAGGGAGATATAGAGATATAGATATTTAGATACAGTGGGGAAAAAAGTATTTAGTCAGCCACCAATTGTGCAAGTTCTCTCACTTAAAAAGATGAGAGAGGCCTGTAATTTTCATCATAGGTACACTTCAACTATGACAGACAAAATGAGGGAAAAAAAATCCAGAAAATCACATTGTAGGATTTTTTATGAATTTATTTGCAAATTATGGTGGAAAATAAGTATTTGGTCAATAACAAAAGTTTATCTCAATACTTTGTTATATACCCTTTGTTGGCAATGACAGAGGTCAAACGTTTTCTGTAAGTCTTTACAAGGTTTTCACACACTGTTGCTGGTATTTTGGTCCATTCCTCCATGCAGATCTCCTCTAGAGCAGTGATGTTTTGGGGCTGTCGCTGGGCAACACGGACTTTCAAAGATTTTCTATGGGGTTGAGATCTGGAGACTGGCTAGGCCACTCCAGGACCTTGAAATGCTTCTTCTGAAGCCACTCCTTCGTTGCCCGGGCGATGTGTTTGGGATCATTGTCATGCTGAAAGACCCAGCCACGTTTCATCTTCAATGCCCTTGCTGATGGAAGGAGGTTTTTACTCAAAATCTCAAGATACATGGCCCCATTCATTCTTTCCTTTACACGGATCAGCCGTCCTGGTCCCTTTGTAGAAAAACAGCCCCAAAGCATGATGTTTCCACCCCCATGCTTCACAGTAGGTATGGTGTTCTTTGGATGCAACTCAGCATTCTTTGTCCTCCAAACACGACGAGTTGAGTTTTTACCAAAAAGTTCTATTTTGGTTTCATCTGACATTCTCCCAATCCTCATCTGGATCATCCAAATGCTCTCTAGCAAACTTCAGACGGGCCTGAACATGTACTGGCTTAAGCAGGGGGACACGTCTGGCACTGCAGGATTTGAGTCCCTGGCGGCGTAGTGTGTTACTGATGGTAGGCTTTGTTACTTTGGTCCCAGCTCTCTGCAGGTCATTCACTAGGTCCCCGTGTGGTTCTGGGATTTTTGCTCACCGTTCTTGTGATCATTTTGACCCCACGGGTGAGATCTTGCGTGGAGCCCCAGATCGAGGAAGATTATCAGTGGTCTTGTATGTCTTCCATTTCCTAATAATTGCTCCCACAGTTGATTTCTTCAAACCAAGCTGCTTACCTATTGCAGATTCAGTCTTCCCAACCTGGTGCAGGTCTACAATTTTGTTTCTGGTGTCCTTTGACAGCTCTTTGGTCTTGGCCATAGTGGAGTTTGGAGTGTGACTGTTTGAGGTTGTGGACAGGTGTCTTTTATACTGATAACAAGTTCAAACAGGTGCCATTAATACAGGTAATGAGTGGAGGACAGAGGAGCCTCTTAAAGAAGAAGTTACAGGTCTGTGAGAGCCAGAAATCTTGCTTGTTTGTATGTGACCAAATACTTATTTTCCACCATAATTTGCAAATAAATTCATTAAAAATCCTACAATGTGATTTTTTTTTCCTCATTTTGTCTGTCATAGTTGAAGTGTACCTATGATGAAAATTACAGGCCTCTCTCATATTTTTAAGTGAGAGAACTTGCACAATTGGTGGCTGACTAAATACTTTTTTGCCCCACTGTATATATTTAGAGAAATAGAGAGAGATATAGATATATAGAGATATAGAGATTTAGAGAGATATAGAGATAGAGAGAGATATAGAGATATAGAGAGATATTGAGTGGGAGACCACTAACTCTCAACCAAGTAGAACACAATGTCATCATGGAAGACTTTTAGTGATGGTAGAACTTAATGGTGTTCTGGAATACCGAAGGGAAATGAACTGTTTCTCAAGACAGTGGGAGCCACATTATAATGGACTATAATAGAGTAGAACAGAGTAGAGTAGAATAGAATAGAATAAAATAGAATAGTGTATATTATAGTATGGTATAGTATAGTATAATGGAATAGAAAAGAACACAACAGAGTAGAGTACAGTAGAGAAGAGAAGAGTAGAGTATTTTAGAATAGTAGAATAGAATAGAACAGAACAAATCTGACAACACTCACCCGAAGCCGGAGAGCATGCGGCAGAAGAGAAACATGCCGTACCCCTGGACGAAGGAGGAGAGGAAGGAGAAGAAGCCGTTGACAGACATAGCAATAAGCAGACACTGTTTACGGCCCACCTTGTCCGACAGACCCCCCCAGAAGAATGCCCCCATCATCATCCCCAGGTACACTATGCTGCCTGCAGAGAGGAGGGAGAGGAGCGAGATCGAAAGAAAAAAGAGAATGAAAGATAGAAAAAGAGAGCGGGAGAGAGAAGAGGGGGAGGGAGAAAGGTGTCAAGAAGAGAGGGAAGATAATTAGGTTGGATAAAAGAAGGAGAGAGAAAAAATATAGAATTGTATTTAGTGTTAGCTTTTTACATGACACTTCTAGATTGGCAGCACTTGAAAATGATCTGAACCATCTGGCCAAAAATGGCTTTTCAGGCAAACTTCTGACTAGGGAGGACACACACACAGACACACAGAGAAGCCGGTGTGTCTCACACACAGCAACTGTATCAGTATCGCTGCATGTCTGACTGTATTAGTAGAGTCCAGAGCAGAAAGAGTGATGTGATTTAACCAGGCTTGTCATTTCCCAGTCATTGATAAACCACTGAGGGGTCACAGAGATCCAATCGATCTGATTTGCCTGGGGACCTGCAGACAGACAAACCTAATAAAGAACACAGAGGCAGCCATGAAGCTGCAACAGCCTCAACCCTAACTGAACCTCACTATGGAAGCCTAAACACTTACTGAACCTCACTATAGAAACCTCAACACTAACTGAACCTCACTATGGAAACCTCAACACTAACTGAACCTCACTATGGAAGCCTCAACACTAACTGAACCTCACTATGGAAACCTCAACACTAACTGAACCTCATATTGGAAACCTCAACACTAACTGAACCTCACTATAGAAACCTCAACACTAACTGAACCTCATATTGGAAACCTCAACACTAACTGAACCTCACTATAGAAACCTCAACACTAACTGAACCTCACTATGGAAACCTCAACACTACCTGAACCTCATATTGGAAGCCTCAACACTAACTGAACCTCACTATGGATGCCTAAACACTTACTGAACCTCACTATAGAAACCTCAACACTAACTGAACCTCACTATGGAAACCTCAACACTAACTGAACCTCATATTAGAAACCTCAACACTAACTGAACCTCACTATAGAAACCTCAACACTAACTGAACCTCATATTGGAAACCTCAACACTAACTGAACCTCACTATAGAAACCTCAACACTAACTGAACCTCACTATGGAAACCTCAACACTACCTGAACCTCATATTGGAAGCCTCAACACTAACTGAACCTCGCTATGGAAGCCTAAACACTTACTGAACCTCACTATAGAAACCTCAACACTAACTGAACCTCACTATAGAAACCTCAACACTAACTGAACCTCATATTGGAAACCTCAACACTAACTGAACCTCACTATGGAAGCCTCAACACTACCTGAACCTCATATTGGAAGCCTCAACACTAACTGAACCTCACTATGGAAACCTCAACACTAACTGAACCTCACTATGGAAGCCTCAACACTAACTGAACCTCACTATAGAAACCTCAACACTAACTGAACCTCACTATGGAAACCTCAACACTAACTGAACCTCATATTGGAAACCTCAACACTAACTGAACCTCACTATAGAAACCTCAACACTAACTGAACCTCATATTGGAAACCTCAACACTAACTGACCCTCACTATAGAAACCTCAACACTAACTGAACCTCACTATGGAAACCTCAACACTACCTGAACCTCATATTGGAAGCCTCAACACTAACTGAACCTCACTATGGATGCCTAAACACTTACTGAACCTCACTATAGAAACCTCAACACTAACTGAACCTCACTATAGAAACCTCAACACTAACTGAACCTCATATTGGAAACTTCAACACTAACTGAACCTCACTATGGAAGCCTCAACACTACCTGAACCTCATATTGGAAGCCTCAACACTAACTGAACCTCACTATGGAAGACTCAACACTAACTGAACCTCACTATGGAAGCCTCAACACTAACTGAACCTCACTATGGAAGCCTCAACACTAACTGAACCTCACTATGGAAGACTGAACACTAACTGAACCTCACTATGGAAGCCTCAACACTAACTGAACCTCACTATGGAAACCTCAACACTAACTGAACATCAACCATACTATGTTCTGACCACAGCATTTGATAAGCAAGCATTTTATACCATTATACCATTTATACCACGAATAAGAATTTGTTCTTAACCGATAAAATAAAGGTCAAATGAAATAAACAGCTGGGCTGTTATCAGTTATAAAGTGGTGAGGAGGAGGGAAAAGTGAATGGGGGGAGAGTATAGTAAACAACCTCTTCCAGAAGAGGTGATTTCCTGTAGGGTTCAACCAGGTGTCAGGGTGTAGTAGAACCTCAGACTACATCCCAAATGATACCCTATATTCCTTATTCCTGGGGCAAAATAGGTTGTCATTTGAGACTTTCCCATAGTGACACCCCAGTCTTTACCCCTTACCCACACATGTACAGTATTTATCTCCACCCAACAGCATGAATGATCCAGAGTTGCTTTGCTTTTTTAAGAGTTTTGTCCAATCAAAAATCTCAGAGAAGAATCGGAACTCGAGTCTAACAACAGCAAATCAATAAACGTGTTTGTCTCCCAGATTCGGTTAAATGTTAGCGGTAAATATTTCAATATAACAGGCAATCATTTGATTGTATTTTTGTATTGGGTGTACCTACCGATGGCCTGTATAGGTCTGGTCCGGAAAGATACATCCGTTGTTTTGATCTTTTTGTTTTACTCTGCCTGCAAACACGCTGGATGATTCAGAATCCATTGAAGAGCTTGAACGATTCATTGAGGAGAGATACCTACGAGCTCAAAGGATCAAACCATCCCCAAGCAAGAGAGCGCGAGTGGGGAGAGGTTTACGGATATGGATGTTGACTTGATGAAATCCGTCAATGAAAGGCTTGCGAAACATGATATATTGGATATACTACGAGAGGACGTCAATGCATTATGTGCCAGTCTAGAATTCGGCCAATGTCAGATTGATGATCTAAGGAAAGAGAACACGGAGCTGAAAGGTACTGTAGACTCTATTCATGGCAAGGTGGAGGTGGGGCAAAGGGAGAACAAACAACTTAAAGAAACCTTGCTTGATGTACAGTGTCGATCAATGTGGGACAGTCTAATATTTTCAGGGATACCGGAGAATGACAACAGCAGAAGCTGTGAGGACTCTGTCCGAGACTTTATGTCAACTCAACTGAAACCGCCCACAGATGTTGTGCGTAATGTAACTTTCTCCAGAGTCCATAGAATGGGTATGGCTGTTATAGATTTTATGGTTTCGCCTGCCATATGCGTTCTGTTTCACCCACAGACAAATGGTTAACACCTTTGAAACATTCAGAGTGTTTCCTATCCAATGGTACTAAATATGTGCATATCCTATTTTACTTTGGGCACGCCAGGCTCTCCAAAACCGACCCCTCTGCTGCCACTCCCTAACAAGTTAATGACTAAATGTTTGTACGACTTAAGAATATTCCATTCTGAAAATGTATGCAATAGAGATAGGGTTATAAGACAGATGGTAGTCCAATTGATGTGTGTGTGTCTAGATATTAACTTTGTGTGTAGAAGTGGAACAGGCTGGTACGACTTCATCTAGGGAGTATCTGGGAGAACAAAGAATTCTTTGATTCTACCAGACACATGCGAGAGGCCCCTGTCCTTGAAGACAGGAGGGATTGTTTAAGAGCCGCCCAAGTTTGACTTAGGTTGTAAGATTGTGATATGCCGCTGAATGGGTATTGTGGGAAAACACAATTTCCTGGAAAGGGTGGGGAAAATGGTGGGGCCTATGTATTTTTTGTATTTCAACATTGTACCATATAAGAGACTGTGTACACCTTTTAGAGCTCAGAGCTCTCCTGAATTAAACAATTTACATTTGACCATTGTAGATTGGGCCTCTGTTTGTCTCATTTCAACCAGTATCTTACAAATACTGGGTAACAGACAGAGTTTGTTTAATTGAAGTTCAGTTTGTGAACATTGAGCACAACATTTCTATAACAATGGCCAAATGTTTTGAACATTTTAAGCAAAAGGAAATAGCGAAGAGCAGGGGCAGAGAACTCGGAAACAATGATTTTGGAATGAATGATCACTTCCCCACGGAGATCAACGAAAGGAGAAAAAAACTGTATCCTATCATGAAAGAAAAGCGTTGCTTGAACCAACGAGTCTCCTTGGTGATGGATAAACTTTACATCAGCGGGCAACTATATCGGAACTCTAGAGTAACTCCCTGGCTATCTTAATCCAACTATATCGAGACTCTAGAGTAACTCCCTGGCTATTTTAATCCAACTATATCGGAACTCTAGAGTAACTCCCTGGCTATTTTAATCCAACTATATCGAGACTCTAGAGTAACTCCTTGGCTATTTTAATCCAATGTTCAAATCAGATTTTGTGTGTTGTAGTGTATCATGACTTGTCCTCTCACTCTCAACTGCATTTATTTTCAGCAAACTTAACAAGTGTAAATATTTGTTTGAACATAACAAGATTCAACAACTGAGACATAAACTGAACAGGTTCCACAGACATGTGACTAACAGAAATGGAATAATGTGTCCCTGAACAAAGAGTGGGTCAAAATCAGAAGCAACAGTCAGTATCTGGTGTGGCCACCAGCTGCATTAAGTACTACAGTGCATCTCCTCCTCATGGACTGCACCAGATTTGCCAGTTCTTGCTGTGAGATGTTAACCCACTCTTCCACCAAGGCACCTGCAAGTTCCCGGACATTTCTGGGGGGAATGGCCCGAGACGTGCTCAATGGGATTGAGATCAGGGCTCTTCGCTGGTCAAGGCAGAACACTGACATTCCTGTCTTGCAGGATCACGCACAGAACGAGCAGTATGGCTGATGGCATTGTCATGCTGGAGGGTCATATCAGGATGAGCCTGCAGGAAGGGTACCACATGAGGGAGGGTGATGTCTTCCCTGTAACGCACAGCGGTGAGATTGCCTGCAATGACAACAAGCTCAGTCCGATGATGCTGTGACACACCGCCCCAGACCATGACGATCCCACTCCAGAGTACAGGCCTCTGTGTAATGCTCATTCCTTCGACGATAAACGCAAATCCGACCATTACCCCTGGTGAGACAAAACCGTGACTCGTCAGTGAAGATAACCTTTTGCCAGTCCTGTCTGGTCCAGCGACGGTGGGTTTGTGCCTATAGGCAACGTTGTTGCCGGTGATGTCTGGTGAGGACCTGCCTTACAACAGGCCTACAAGCCCTCAGTCCAGCCTATTGCGGACAGTCTGAGCACTGATGGAGAGATTGTGCGTTCCTGGTGTAACTCGGGCAGTTGTTGTTGTCCCGCAGGTGTGATGTTCAGATGTACCGATCCTGTGCAGGTGTTGCTACACGTGGTCTGCCACTGCGAGGACGATCAGCTGTCCGTCCTGTCTCCCTGTAGCGCTGTCTTAGGCGTCTCACAGTACGGACATTGCAATTTATTGCCCTGACCACATCTGCAGTCCTCATGCCTCTTTGCAGCATGCCTAAGGCACATTCACGCAGATGAGCAGGGACCCTGGGCATCTTTCGTTTGGTGTTTTTCAGAGTCAGTAGAAAGGCTTCTTTAGGGTCCTAAGTTTTCATAACTGTGACCTTAATTTCCTACCGTCTGTAAGCTGTTAGTGTCTTAAGGACCGTTCCACAGGTGCATGTTCATTAATTGTTTATGGTTCATTGAACAAGCATGGGAAACAGGGTTTAAACCCTTTACAATGAAGATCTGTGAAGTTATTTGGACCGAAACGCATTTGGATGCATCTGTAAATGATGGGCAAATTAACATTCATGGATATAGTCTACTTAGAAGGGATAGGAATAGGAATGGTGGGGGTGTAGCACTGTACATTCAGAATCATATACCTTTTAAGAGGAGGGATGACCTTAATGTATGTCAAATAGAGGCAGCCATATTGGTAGGATGTGTGTATAGACCTCCTAGCTCTAAGGTGTCCTATCTGGATGACTTATGCACTGGGTTTGACCAGGCCACAGATAGTAACAGAGATGTATTTATTTTGGGTGATTTTATTATAAATTGGAAGGATCATAATAATTTTAATATAACTAAATTGATGAGGTATGCCGAGAGTTGTGGTTTAAAACAACAGGTTAATGATACTACTAGATCATCAACTAAGTTAGGTCACAGTTCGGACACGTGCATTGATCTGATCTTCTGTAATATACCATTGCAATGCTTAAAAGCCAGAACAATGCCAGTGGGCTGGACAGACCATAATATTGTGACCATAACCATGAACACCAAGGTTCCAAAGAAACCCCTAAGGATTGTGGTCAAGAGAAATGTTAAGACATATAATCATGAGCTATTTTTAAATGATTTGGCTGATTTATCTAGAGGATGATTTAAATCACACTATAGAATATTGTATTGATTTGCTCACTGAGGTAATGGACCATCATTCCCCTATAAGAAAGAGTCCAGTTGGGGCTCGTCCATCTCCATGGATTGATGATCAACTGGGTGAGGCTTTTTCTCAAAGAAATATGAAATCTAAACTAGAAATTGATTAACAGAATTATAGAACACTACGCAATTATGCAGTTAAATTAAATAATAATAAAAAAACATTTGACAAAAATGCTTTTGTTGTTCTAAAAATGATTCAAAAACAAATATGGAATACAGTGAAGGGCTTACTTGGTACATCTATTTCATCATGTCCATCTAGTGTGGAGGTTGATGGGAGAACAATAACATAACCAGCTGATATTACCAATCATTTAGCAGATTTATTTACAAAGAAAATGTATTTACTGAGCGATAATGTGAACACCCATTCCTCCAAACAAGCGATTGTCCAATGGATTGGTGATCATATTATGAGCAAAATAACTGCTATTTTAGTCTACAAATGGAGTCAGTAGAGGAGGTGTTAAACCTATTGAAGTCATTACCCAATGGTAAATCTACAGGTTATGATCTTATGGACAATGTTTTACTTTGGTATACTGCTCCCCAGATTGCAGCTCCACTGAAATACATAATTCATTGGTCACTGGAAAAGGGGACATTTCCAAATGTTTGGAAGCATGCTAAACTGTGTCCAATCCTGAAAGACAGCAAAGAATCCATTACTCCTGCCAATAGTCGACCAATCAGTCTACTCCCTTCACTCAGTAAGATGTTGGAGGGTATTGTGAGTAGACAAATATAGGAGTACATGGAAAGAAATTATCTGATTACAGCCAATCAGCATGCTTATCGCAAACACCATTCCACTACCACTGCATTGGTTGACATGACTGACCAGTGGCTCAATGCTTTGGATAATGGCAGGTTTGTGTGTGTACTATTTTTGGATTTTAGTGCAGCATTTGATTTAGTGGATCATTAAATCATTTTGACAAAATGATTGCATTATGGGTTTAAGGAGGCAGCATTGAATTGGGTATAGTCATATCTAACTGACATACCGCTGGGGAGCTGCCTTGGGCCACTTCTTTACTTAATATACCAACAACTTTCCTTATGCCTTATCTGAAGCTCAAGCTACTATATTTGCAGATGATACTACAATTTATACAGCAATACAATCGGTTCAACAGGTAGAGCAAGCTCTACAAGTAGATCTGGGAAATATCAGGGAGTGGGTTTGCCGGAACGAACTTGTTTTGAACACCATGAAAACCAAGGTTATGTTGGCCTGTTCCACCAGGAAAAGGCCAACACAGCATGGGATACAATTAAGTATGGGGGGGAGTACAAATTGAGGAAGTGGCAGAAACCAAACTACTAGGAGTGCAGCTAGACAACTGATTATCATGGCCGTCTCAAAGCAAACACCCCAGGCATTAATTGGGAGTCAGGTGAACTATTGTTCTGTGGTCTGGAAAGTTAAATTAGGAGGATGCAGATTGTACAGAACAAAGCAGCAAGGATTGTTTTAAGGTGGAGATAGGGTTCTTCTGTTGTAGTCATGCACAATGCTCTTGGGTGGTAATTAATCAACAAGATAATTGAAGAAAAAAACATGCTTCTTTTATTTCATAATATACACCATTTAAAACGGCCAAACTCTATTCACAACAGTATTCAGTTGGTAAGAGACAGACATTCAGTCAATACTAGGAATAGAGTGGCCATCTATGTGTTATCCAGACAGAAAAGAAAAATAGGCAAAATAACATTTCGATTCAGACTAATAAAGAAATGTAATAATTTATCTGAGCAAACCAGAAACCTTTCAATATATAAATTCAAATAATACTTTAGAACCATTTAAATATAATATAATATAATACATTGGAAGGTTGTGCAGGACTATGGTAGATTAAGGAATCAATCTATCTTTTTGGACTGTTAAGAGTATTTATCTGGTCAATATGTCAGTGTATTATGTCTGTTTCTAACAGTGTGTTATATGTGAAAATGTGATCGTTTTCTAAATTGTATTTTAATGTTTAAGGACTCCTGGAAGATTAGTCCAAATGAGGACTAAAAGAGATCCTAATCAAATCTAATCAAATCAAACCCCTCACATCTAACCGATGTGATTCATACACAGACACACAAACACAGTTTCCCGGAGTTGACTTCCATTACAAATGACTGCGTAGTAAGCATTCATCAAATAAAGCTGCATTTAGTCTTAATTGAATTAGAAACTAATCATAGACTTTAGAGAGATGCAGACTGCAGACTGTCTATTTTTTCTCTCCTCTCCAACGGTACAGTACAGTGTGCAGCTCTGCCTCCAACCCAGAGGGAATACTTCACTAACTCAACTTTAGCTGCTGCTGCTGCTATCTCCACCAGACGAGACGGGAGCAGTAAGCGTCAAGCGGGGAGCGGCGCGGTGGGTTTGTCTCTATGGTAATTAGCTATTATGTGTAAGCATAATTCCCCGTCCACGCTAAGCTCCTCGCCACTACACTCTCAGCACGGATGAGAGGATAAAAGGAAAGGAGGAGAGGATGAGAGAGGAGGAGTGGAGAAGAGGAGAGAAGGGCGACAACAGAGAGAAACAGCTGAGTAATTCCGGAACTGGAACATTGGGTACATTCCAGGGGTTCTTTAGGGATTCCCCGCAGACTCAGGGAATCCCCTGAGGTTGATGTTTGATTGGCAGGTCTGTCTGAGAGCATCTATTACATGGAATATTAGAATGGTGTACAGAAGGAATACAGTTACAGTGAGGGAGAAAAGTATTTGATCCCCTGCTGATTTTGTACGTTTGCCCACTGACAAAGAAATGATCAGTCTATAATTTGAATGGTAGGTTTATTTGAACAGTGAGAGACAGAATAACAACAAAAAAATCCAGAAAAACGCATGTGAAAAATGTTATGAATTGATTTGCATTTTAATGAGGGAAATAAGTATTTGACCCCTCTGCAAAACATGACTTAGTACTTGGTGGCAAAACCCTTGTTGGCAATCACAGAGGTCAGACGTTTCTTGTAGTTGGCCACCAGGTTAGCACACATCTCAGGAGGGATTTTGTCCCACTCCTCTTTGCAGATCTTCTCCAAGTCATTAAGGTTTGAGGCTGACGTTTGGCAACTCGAACCTTCAGCTCCTCCACAGATTTTCTATGGGATTAAGGTCTGGAGACTGGCTAGGCCACTCCAGGACCTTAATGTGCTTCTTCTTGAGCCACTTCTTTGTTGCCTTGGCCGTGTGTTTTGGGTCATTGTCATGCTGGAAAACCCATCCACGACCCATTTTCAATTCCCTGGCTGAGGGAAGGAGGTTCTCACCCAAGATTTGACGGTACATGGCCCCGTCCATCGTCCCTTTGATGCGGTGAAGTTGTCCTGTCCACTTAGCAGAAAAACACCCCCAAAGCATAATGTTTCCACCTCCATGTTTGACGGTGGGAATGGTGTTCTTGGGGTCATAGGCAGCATTCCTCCTCCTCCAAACATGGCGAGTTGAGTTGATGCCAAAGAGCTCCATTTTGGTCTCATCTGACCACAACACTTTCACCCAGTTGTCCTCTGAATCATTCAGATGTTCATTGGCAAACTTCAGACGGGCATGTATATGTGCTTTCTTGAGCAGGGGGACCTTGCGGGCGCTGCAGGATTTCAGTCCTTCACGGCGTAATGTGTTACCAATTGTTTTCTTGGTGACTATGGTCCCAGCTGCCTTGAGATCATTGACAAGATCCTCCTGTGTAGTTCTGGGCTGATTCCTCACCGTTCTCATGATCATTGCAACTCCACGAGGTGAGATCTTGCATGGAGCCCCAGGCCAAGGGAGATTGACAGTTTTTTTGTGTTTCTTCCATTTGCGAATAATCGCACCAACTGTTGTCACCTTCTCACCAAGCTGCTTGGCGATGGTCTTGTAGCCCATTCCAGCCTTGTGTAGGTCTACAATCTTGTCCCTGACATCCTTGGAGAGCTCTTTGGTCTTGGCCATGGTGGAGAATTTGGAATCTGATTGATTGATTGCTTCTGTGGACAGGTGTATATCATCTTACAACTGTTCTAAATGACACAGAACATAAATATAAACGCATCATGCCACAAATTCAAAGATTTTACTGAATTACAGTTCACATAAGGAAATCAGTCAATTTAAATACATTAATTAGGCCCTAATCTATGGATTTCACATGACTGGGAATACAGATATGCATCTGTTGGTCACAGATACCTTAAAATAAGGCAGAGGCATGGATCAGAAAACCAGTCAGTATCTGGTGTGACCATCATTTTCCTCATGCAGCGCGACATAGCGTTGATCAGGCTGTTGATTGTGGTCTGTGGAATGTTGTCCCATTCCTCTTCAATGGCTGTGCAAAGTTGCTGGATATTGGCGGGAACTGGAACACGCTGTCGTACACGTCAATCCAGGGCATCCCATGCTCAATGGGTGACCTGTCTAGTGAGTATGCAGGCCATGGAAGAACTGGGACATTTTCAGCTTCCTGGAATTGTGTACTGGTCCTTGCGACATGGGGCTGTGCATTATCATGCTGAAACATGAGGTGATGGTGGTGGATGAATGGCACGACAACGGGTCTCAGGATCTCGTCACGTCTCTGTGCATTCAAATTTCCATTGATAAAATTATATTATGTTTGTTGTCCGTAGTTTATGCCTGCCAATACCATAACCCCACCGCCACCATGAGGCACTCTGTTCACAACGTTGACATCAGAAAACCGCTCGCCCACATGACGCCATACTCTGCCATGTCTGCCATCTGCCCAGAACAGTTGAAACTGGGATTAATCTGTGAAGAGCACACTTCTCCAGTATGCCAGTGGCCACCGAAGATGAGCATTTGCCCACTGAAGTTGGTTACCACGCCGAACTGAAGTCAGATCAAGACCCTAGTGAGGAAGTCGAGCATGCAGATGAACATCCTGAGACGGTTTCTGACAGTTTGTTTGTGCAACAGTTTGTTTGTTCTTCGGTTGTGCAACCCACAGTTTTATCAGCTGTCCGGGTGTCTGGTCTCAGATGATCCCGCAGGTGAAGAAGCCGGATGTGGCGGTCCTGGGCTGGCGTGGTTACAAGTGGTCTGCGGTTGTGAGGCCGGTTGGACGTACTGCCAAATTCTCTAAAACGACTAATGGTGTGAACATTTACATTCAATTCTCTGGAAACAGCTCTGGTGGACATTCCTGCAGTCAGCATGCCAATTGCACTCTCCCTCAAAACTGGAGACATCTGTGGCATTGGTTAAGTATGACAAAACTGCACATTTTGGAGTGGCCTTTTATTGTCCTCAGCACAAGGTGAACCTGTGTATTGATTATGCAGTTTAATCAGCTTATTGATATGCCACACCTGTCAGGTGGATGGATTATCTTGGCAAAGGAGAAATGCTCACTGACCGGGATGTAAACACAAAATAAGCTTTCTGTGCGTATGGAAAATGTCTGGGATCTTTTATTTCAGCTCATGAAACATGGGACCAACATTTTACATGTTGCATTTATATTTTGGTTCAGTGTCTTTTGATTCTGATTCACTTGAGAAAATGGCAGTATTATACACACATTCACACACATGCACAGGCACACACGCACGCAGGCACACACACACACACAGACAGGAGGCCTGTCAGGAAACAAAGCAGCCCATTATCATGTTGAGGCAGACACTTGTATTAGCATCCTGCCTCCTGCCTGCCTGCAGCCCACAGTCTTCACTAGTCTACTGACAGGAGGGGGCAGGCCAGGGTGGACAGAACACTTGACATCAGACTGTGAGCTGGTTTGTGTCTGTCAGTTTTTTCAGCTTAACCCATCCATTTCACACACCCACAACGACACACACACACACACACAGACAACACACAAAGACACACACATACACAGGCACAGCATTGGTGCTTTATCCCTGTATGCTTTAATTAGTTGACCTCAGGCTCCAGTTTAGCCAATTTATCACCCCATTGTGTTGATTAACACATACACACAGAAACACGCACGCAGACACACGCACACACAGACACACACATCTCCAATCATGCTCTACTGACCCCTGCTGTGTCTATCCACTGACCCTGAGTCAAACCTTCAACAGAACACAGAGAAGATAGTTGGAGGGAGAGGAGGAGTGATGGAGTGAAGACAGGAGGAGAGGAGGAGAGATTTGAAGTGTGTCAGAGTGTTTTGTAGGGAGGCAGACTCAACCGTAGTCTCCTGCTCTCTCCTCCTCCTCCTCCTCTCCGTTCTCCTCAGTCAAGCGGGTTTAACTGAGCCAGCTAAGCATGGCTAAACTGCAGAGAGAAACACAATACTGTAGAGATTATACTACCTCACAATAATATCTCACCATCACAATCACCTAATAGCAGTGAGACACAGAGAGGGAGGGAGAGAGAGGGGGATGTAATGAGGAGGACATGGAATAAAAAGAGGAAGAGATAAAAGGGATGAGGGGTGGTAGGTAGCACAAAGAGAGAGGGGTGGGAATGGATAGAGACAATGAAGGAAAGCAGGGTAAAAAGCTGCAGTGTTTTCTCGTTGGAGTCAATCATGCCTCTTTTTGTCTCTGAACAGCCATTGCAGAACTATAACATTTGTCTGAATTGGAAATGCTAGAGAGCAAACGCTTAGTAAAAAATACCCTAGAGTGAGACCACTGGCCTGGGCTGGGCTTGGTCGAAAGTCTGTGTGAATCTTTATATAATTTTTATCCTGTCTTCCCTCGCTCGCTCTCTCAAACGGTCTCACTCTCTGACTGTCTCTCCCTCTCTCTCTCTCTCTCTCTCTCTCTCTCTCTCTCTGTCTGTCTTTCCTTAACCAGACAGTCAATTAGGAGCCATTCTCCACTAACAGTGTGGATGACCTTCATATAGAGCCATGATGAGGCAGGGCTATAAGACCTACACTGTACCAGAGGGCTATTTCAGGGCCCCAAGGCCTCCACTCACACACAGACACACAGACACACACACAATACATAGGCCCAGGGCCGGTCCTTGCCATTCTGCAGCCCTAAGACGATGTTGGAAAGACGTCTAAAAGACTGAAAAGACGTTGAAGTTAGGTTCAATTTAGGTTCTGAATGAAAGGTGAAAAGGCATATTTTCCGGACATTGAAAATATGTACTTTGCGGACGTTGAAATCAGGTTCATTTTCAGTTCGTAATGAAAGTTGAAAATATAAATGTTCCGGGTGTCACGCCCTGACCGGTAGGAGCCTGTTTATGTCTCCTTTTGGTTTGGTCAGGGTGTGATTTGGGGTGGGCATTCTATGTTATAGTTTTGTATTTCTTTGTTTTGGCTGAGTGTGGCTCTCAATCAGGGACAGCTGTCTATCGTTGTCTCTGATTGGGAACCACACTTAAGCAGCTATTTTTCCCTCCAGCTTGGTGGGAGGTTGACGCTGTTATTGTGTGTATGCTGTTGGTGCGACACCTATTTGATCTTCGTTTTTTGTTTTGAGTGAGTAACAATAAACATGTTTAACTCAACCCGGTATGCTGCGCCTTGGTCCGTCAATGAAGATCGTGACAGAACCTCCCACCACCAAGAGACCAAGCAGCGTGCCTACCTAGAGTCCTGGACATGGTAGGAGATCCTGGACGGGAAGGGACCCGGGAGGCAGGCGGGGAAATACCGTCGTCCGGAGGAGGAGCTGGAGGCAGCTAAGAAGGAGCGGCGCTTCTACGGACAAAAATATGCGGGAACACGGCTGGCCTTTAAGCCCGAGAGGCAGCCCCAAAATTTTTTTGGGGGGGCACACGGGGGGTTTGGCTGGGCCAGGTTGGAGACCTGGGCCAGCTCCCCGTGCTTACCAGAGGGAGCAGCGCACTGGTAGGGCACCGTGTGAGGCGGTGAAACGCACGGTGTTGCCAGTGCGTGTTCACAGCCCGGTGCGCGACATGCCCAGCATGCACTGTCACTGTCCCACGCTCCAGGATTCCTGTGCGCGTTGTGCGCCTTTGGAGCCCGGCACGGCCTGTGCCCGCTCCACGCATCAGGACCCCTGTGCGCCTTCAGAGCCCGGTGAGGCCTGTCCCTGCTCCACGCACCAGGCCCCCTGTGCGCCTTCAGAGCCCGGCGAGGCCTGTCCCTGCTCCACGCATCAGGCCCCCTGTGCGCCTTCAGAGCCCGGCACGGCCTGTCCCCGCTCCACGCACCAGGCCCCCTGTGCGCCTTCCGAGTCCAGCACGTCCTGTCCCTGCTCCACGCACCAGGCCCCCTGTGCGCCTTTGGAGTCCGGCACGTCCTGCCCCTGCTCCACGCACCAGGTTGCCCAGTCCGGGGCCCGCTACGAGGGTGCCCAGTCCGGGGCCCGCTACGAGGGTCCCCAGTCCGGGGCCCGCAACGAGGGTGCCCAGTCCGGGGCCCGCAGCGAGGTGCCCAGTCCGGGGCCCGCGAGCCGTGCCCAGTCCGGGGCCCGCAGCGAGGGTGCCCAGTCCGGGGCCCGCAGCGAGGTGCCCAGTCCGGGCCCGCAGCGAGGGTCCCCAGTCCGGGGCCCGCAGCGAGGGTGCCCAGTCCGGGGCCCGCAGCGAGGGTCCCCAGTCCGAGCCCGCAGCGAGGGTGCCCAGTCCGGGCCCGCAGCGAGGGTGCCCAGTCCGAGCCCGCAGCGAGGGTGCCCAGTCCGGGGCCCGCAGCGAGGGTGCCCAGTCCGGGGCCCGCAGCGAGGGTGCCCAGTCCGGGGCCCGCAGCGAGGGTGCCCAGTCCGGGGCCCGCAACGAGGGTGCCCAGTCCGGGGCCCGCAGCGAGGGTGCCCAGTCCGGGCCCGCAATGAGGTTGCCCAGTCCGGGGCCCGCAACGAGGGAGACAGAGGTGGTGCGGGGTCTACGTCCCGCACCAGAGCCGCCACCGCGGATAGATGCCCACCCAGACCCTCCCCAATAGGGTCAGGTTTTGCGGCCAGAGTCCGCACCTTTGGGGGTACTGTCACGCCCTGACCGGTAGGAGCCTGTTTATGTCTCCTTTTGGTTTGGTCAGGGTGTGATTTGGGGTGGGCATTCTATGTTATAGTTTTGTATTTCTTTGTTTTGGCTGAGTGTGGCTCTCAATCAGGGACAGCTGTCTATCATTGTCTCTGATTGGGAACCACACTTAAGCAGCTATTTTTCCCTCCAGCTTGGTGGGAGATTGACGCTGTTATTGTGTGTATGCTGTTGGTGCGACACCTATTTGATCTTCGTTTTTTGTTTTGAGTGAGTAACAATAAACATGTTTAACTCAACCCGGCACGCTGCGCCTTGGTCCGTCAATGAAGATCGTGACACCGGGTGTTAAAAATATGTATTTTCCAGACGTTGAAAATATGTATTTTCCGGATGTTGAAATCAGGCTTATTTTTGGTTCTGAATCAAAATTAAAAAGACATATTTTTAGGGCGAAATTAAGGCTGTCCAGAACGGACAAAATCTGTCCATGCACTCATGGCTCTGTATAATCCTGTACATTTCCTTGAATTTGTTCTGGACCTGGGGACTGTGAAAAGACCCCTGGTGGCATGTCTGGTGGGGTAAGTGTGTGTGTCAGAGCTGTGTGTAAATTGAATATGCAAACAATTTGGAATTTCCAACACATTAATATTTCTTATAAAAACAAGAAGTGACGCAGTCAGTCTTTCCTCAACTCTTAGCCAAGAGAGATTGGCATGCATAGTATTAATATTAGCCCTCTGATTACAATGAAGAGCAAGACATTCAGCTCTGTTCTGGGCCAGCTGCAGCTTTCTTTGCAGCACTTGTGTGTGGTGTCAAAAAAGCACAGAATCTATTTATTACAGACAGACCTCTCCCCATCTTTACAACCATTGAATCTATGTGTTTTGAACATGACAGTTTGCAATCTAAGGTGGCACCAAGTAATTTAGTCTCCTCAACTTGTTCAACAGCCACACCGTTCGTCGTTCGAGGTCTAGAACTTGATTCATCTCATCGTGATTATTGTCCAGAAAAATGTTGCCGGAGTGAATGGCTACTGTTTAACCAATTGTGCTATTTTGTGTGTTTTTTTCTCATTGTTTGTAACTTATTTTGTACATAATATTGATGCTATTGTCTCTTATGACCGAAAAGAGCTTCTGGATATCAGTACAGCGTTTACTCACCTGGAACTGGACAAAAAAAAATTATTTAATGAGTCTGACGCGAAGGATATAATGTTGCTCCCGGACAAGGCCCAAATCCCTGTCATTCGCATTATAAAAATAAGGAAATACAGGGGGCACAGATAAGGGTGCCTTGTGTGAATTCGTCGGTGAGTGGGTAACAAACCTCTACCATCCACTCTATTGGCCAACTGGATGAGCTCCATTCGAGACTATCCTACCAACGGGACATTAAAAACTGTAATATCTTATGTTTCACAGTGTCGTGGCTGAACAACAACACGGATAACAAACAGTTGGCTGGGTTTTCCGTGCATCGGCAGGACAGAACAGCTACGTCTGGTGAAACAAGAGGTGGGAGTGTGTGTCTATTTGTCAATAACAGCTGGTGCGTGATGTCTAATATTAACTTCTTAGGGAGCGGCAGCAGAGGTGACGGTTTTGGAGAGTCTGGCGTGCCCAAAGTAAAATGCCTGCCACTCAGGCCCAGACAATAGGATATGCACATAATTAGTACTATTGGATAGGAAACACTCTGAAGTTTCTAAAAGTGTTAAAATAATGTATGTGAGTATAACAGAACTGATATAGCCGGTGAAAACCCGAGAAATTTCTGTCCGGAATTTTTTTTGTGTGACCTTTGCTCTGTTTGATACAGCCCCTATTGATTTTAATGGAATCCAGCTCCTAGACTGCAGTACCTATGGCTTCCACTAGATGTCAACAGTCTTTATACAGAGTCTGGAAGCTGTAGCCCTGAGCAGAACTGATAGGAACAGGAAATAGTCGAGGTAGCTCAGATGTCAACAAGATTTTACGGGCGCGAGACCGTGTGCGCGCCCCACTGTATTTTCCTTTAATAACGTTTAGGTTACCATCCGAGTGAAATATTATCGCTAATGTTCATAAAAGGATAGCTAAGGATGCATTATAAATTATCTATGATTTGTTTAGGAAAAGTTGATAGGTATATTTGAATGCGTTCTCTTCACGGTTCAATGGGCGATTCAACCATTGGAGGTCTTCGTTGGACACTTGGGAAGCCCTCAGCAGAAGTTCTTCGAAAGGTAAGAGATTTATTTGAGCTCTTATATGGGTTTTGTGTGACCCGGGCTGGATATTAATTTATGCTAATGTGGAAAATATGTGGGGTGCTATCCTCAAACAATCAAATGTTGTGCTTTCGCCATAAAGCCTTTTTGAAATCTGACAACGCTGATATTGCCAAGAATCAGAGCTTTTGATGACTATGCAACACTTGTATATTGATGAATGTTTAATAATTCAACTTTTGGATTTTGAATTTGGTGCCTTACATTTCACCGGGTAGTGTCGGGAGTGGCCCGCTAGCGCCCGAAGATGTGGATGTCGATTAAGGCAGCCCCCCGCACCTCTCTGATTCAGAAAGGTTGGGTTAAATGCGGAAGACACATTTCGGTTGAAGGCATTCGGTTGTACAACTGACTAATAATGGTGACTTTGACTTTGACTTTGACTTTGACTAAGTAGTTTTTAAGGTAGTCTTGAGGTATTTCTTTCCTGAGGTAGAGTACCTTATGATAAGCTGTAGACCACACTATCAACCAGGAGAGTTTTCATCTATATTTTTTGTAGCCGTCTATTTACCACCACAAACCAACGCTGGCCCTTAGAACGCACTCAACGAGCTGTATAAGGCCATAAGCTAAAAAGAAAATGCTCATCCAGAAGCGGTGCTCCTAGTGGCCGGGGACCATAATGCAGGAAAACTTAAATCCATTTTACCTAATTTCTACCAGAATTTCACATGTGCAACCAGAGGGAAAAAAACCTAGACCACTTTTACTCCACACACAGAGACGCGTACAAAGCTCTTCCTCGCTCTCCATTTGGCAAATCTGACCATAATTCTATCCTCCTGATTCCTACTTACAAGCAAAAAACTAAAGCAGGAAGTAGCTGTGACTCACTCAATACGGAAGTGGTCAGATGACGCGGATGCTATGCTACAGGACTGTTTTGCTCGCACAGACTGGAATATGTTCCGGTATAGCCCATCCAACCAACTACCTACCTCATCCCCATATTATTATTACTATTATTTTTAAAAAATCCTGCTCTTTTGCACACCAGTAATTCAGTGTTGCTAAATTGTAATTACTTCGCCACTATGGCCTATTTATTGCCTTACCTCCTTACTTCATTTGCACACACTGTATACAGATTTTCTATTGTGTTATTGACTGTAGGTTTGTTTATCCCATGTGTAACTCTGTGTTGTTGTTTTTGTCGCACTGCTTTGGTTTATCTTGGCCAGGTCACAGTTGTAAATGAGAACTTGTTCTCAAATGGCATACCTTGTTAAATAAAGGTGAAATAAAAAAACAAAAAATGTATCCAATGGCATTGAGGAGTATACCACCTCAGTCACCGGCTTCATCAAAAAGTGCATCAACGACGTCGTCCCTACAGTGACCGTACATACATATCCCAACCAGAAGCCATGGATTACAGGCAACATCCGCACTGAGCTAAAGGCAAAAGATGCCACTTTCAAGGAGTGGGACACTAATCCGGAGGCTTATAAGAAATCCCGCTATGCCCTTAGACTAATCATCAAACAGGCAAAGCGTCAGTACAGGACTAGGATTGATTCCTACTACACCGGTTCTGACGCTCGTCGGATGTGGCAGGGCTTGCAAACTATTACGGACTACAAAGGGAAACTCAGCCGAGAGCTGCCCAGTGAAGCGAGCCTATCAGACAGGCTAAATGCCTTTTATGTTCGCTTTGAGGCAAGCAACACTGAAGCATGCATGAGAGCACCAGCTCTTCCGGAAGACTGTGTGATCAGGCTCTCCGTAGCCGATGTGAGCAAGACCTTTAAACAAGTCAACATTCACAAGGCCGTGGGGTCAGACGGATTACCAGGAAGTATACTTAGAGCATGTGCGGACCAACTAGAAAGTGTCTTCACTGATATTTTCAACCTCTCCCTGACCGAGTCTGTAATACCTACATGTTTCAAGCAGACCGCCATTGTCCTTGTGCCCAAGAAAAGGAAGGTAACCTGCCTAAATGACTACCGCCTCGTAGCACTCACGCTTGTAGCCAGGAAGTGCTTTGAAAGGCTGGTCATGGCTCACATCAACACCATCATCCCGGAAACCATAAACCCACTACAATTCGCATACCGTCCCAACAGATCCATAGATGATGCAATCTCAATTGCACTCAACACTGCCCTTTCCCAACTGGACAAAAGGAACACCCATGTGAGAATGCTGTTCATTGACTACAGCCCAGCGTTCAACACCATAGTGCTCACAAAGCTCATCACTAAGCTAACGACCCTGGGACTAAACACCTCCCTCTGCAACTGGATCCTGTACTTCCTGACGGGCTGCCCCCAGGTGTTAAAGGTAGGCAACAACACATCTGCCTCACTCATCCTCAACACGGAGGGCCCCTCAGGGGTGCGCGCTTAGTCTACTCCTATACTCCCTGTTCATCCACAACTGCGTGGCCAAGCACGACTCCAACACCATCATTAAGTTTGCTGACGAGACAATGGTGGTAGGCCTGATCACAGACAATGATGAGACAGCCTATAGGGAGGAGGTCAGAGACTTGGCAGTGTGGTGCCAGGACAACAACCTCTCCCTCAATGTGAGCAAGATAAAGGAGCTGATTGTGGACTACAGGAAAAGGAGGGCCGAACAGGCCCCCATTGGTACAGGTACAGCCAACTAGTGCCAAAATAATATTGCTCTATTGTCAAAATGATACGATACAATATATAATGAAAAATAATTTCCCAATATATAACTATCGTTTTTTCCCCCCATCACTAGTTTCTATCAACACACACACACGGACACACACACACCTTACCTAGCCACCCTGCTCCAGAGTTGGGGACACACATGTCCAGCTCGGCGCTGGGCAGGACGAACCCCACCACGAACACCTCCACTCCATCAGACATCAGCGCCATGCCCAGCACGAAGAACAGCTGCCACTGGAACCTGCCGTGGCCACACTCCTGCATGATCAGCTCATACTGCTGGGCCAGCTCCTCCTCGTCCGCCTGCCTCTCCTGCTCCAGGTCCTTACGGTCCCTCATGCTGTCTGAGACAAGTTGACCCAGAGAATCATGCCCGTCCCTAGGCTTCCCGTCAGCAGGCACCCCCTGATACTCCCCCTCATAGATCTCATCTTCATCATCGTGACCCTCTGTGGCGTCACTGGCGTAGTCTTCCCCGTCTTCGTCTTTGGCAGTAAGACCACCAGGGAAGTGGTCGTTGCCGTCGGGCTGCGTGTAGGCGTAGCGTCCGTCATCATCATCGTCTTCGTCCTCGTTCTGGAACTGGCTGTAGTTGCGTTGGGAGGAGTACTCGTCCGCGGCGCGGTTGACGACCTTGCTGACCTTCTTAGCGGCATGGCGCTTGGCCTCCTTGGCGATGTCCTTGGCGCCCTTCATCAGTGACGTCCTGTTGTTGTACGACTCATCCATCGTGCTGACTCTGATTCTATCTACCCGTCTTTATTTGCCCTTTATCGAACCAGCTAGGTCAGCTGGGAACCAATGCTCACTGGCGAAAAGATCTTCCAAAAAACTGACCTAAGTGTGAGAGAAAATTAGAAAGTAACTTATGTTAGCTTACTTTCTTACTTTCTTCTGATGTAAGTTACAACAGGGCAACTCAGTTGCAGCAAATCACAGTAAGTTGGGAGAGGGTTCAAATGATACTAGCGTTGGCTAGGATAGCTAGCTGCTGCTGCTGGTGTGAGGGAGAGCAGATCTATGGCAGTGGGATGGGAGCAGTCACACGGTTGAGAGGTGAAGACAGCTGAGTTCCAGTAGGAGAGATCCCCATCCACGCTGTCTTTAGGTCTGGTCACAGCTCATCTTTCTGTGGAGAGAGATACATTTGCTTAATTTCTGGTCCAGCAGTGTTCAGGTTAATGTCCCATCTCAGTGTCAGTCCCTAAAGTCAGGTTCTCTGCAGAGTGGACTGTTTGTGCCTGTAGATTTTGTGAGGAAGCCTTGAGGACTTCAGTGTACTAGCTATAACTCTTCCTCAACATTATCAGGGGATCTGTCTGTGACGTCAATGGAAGGAAATTAACGTAAAAGGCGGAAACAAGGGACAGAGAGGAGGGGCTAAATAAAAGTGGATCCATTCCATACACTCTCTGGTTGGAATGGGTCTGAGACACCCATGTGATCTGTTTGGGGGTCTACGAGTTCCGGTTAGGTCTGATCCATCTAGTCCTATACTGTACATTCCATCTAGATTTGTGTTCTGTCTCTAGACTGGTCTAGAGTTAGTATATTCTGTCTGAGCATGTGTGTTCCATCCTGCTTCACCATCAAATCAAATATGTAATCAAACTTTATATGTCACATGCGCCGAATACAACGGGTGTAGACTTTACTGTGAAATGCTTTACTGTGAAAGACGTTTTTGTGCCCTTCCCAAGGATGCACAGTTAAAGAAATAACACAAACATTTAAATAGTAACACAAGAGGAATAAAATACACAAGAATGAAGCTTTATAAAGGGAGTACCAGTACCAGATCAATGTGCAGAGGTACTGTACAACATATTTGAGGTAGATATGTACATGAAGACTCTCGAACGAATCTCATCCATCTTATTCTTGAGTGACTAGACATTAGCCGATAAAACGGAGGTGAGTGCTGGTCGATTTTCACTTTGTCTCAGTCTCACCAGGACGCCAGCCCATCTACCGTGTCTACACCTGCGTCATTTTGGTAGCCCATGAAACAAAGGAATCGGGTTCGGTGTGAACAAGGGAATAGCTGAGTCAGATTTTAAGTCAAAATCGAGGTTAGTAACTGTCGATCTGATATCCAAAAGTGCTTGATGGTCATATGTGAACTGTTTCAGGAAGCTAGGCATATGTCACACGTCACTACTTCACAGGAGAGACATTTGGAGGTAAACATTTTTGTTAAATCAAAATGTGTTTTTAGGCAGAAATGCTTTCTGGAACATGTGAACCTCATGTGCCTTAATAACAAACGTGCATGCCATCTGTAAATACGAATAAAACTGTTAAATTACGAGCCTTTCACCACAGATAAAGACAAGAACCTTCCCGCCAGCCATGATTGGCTGAGATAATGAATGGGCTGGACATGCCAAGAGATTAGTTCCGATTGGTCTGCCATGTAGCATGCTTCTGTCTATAACATGATCTGCTCAGTATGTGTAGATAATCCTTGCTACTGCAGCTTTTTTGAAGGATATCATGGAGAACTTCAAAAGTGTTTCTAATGTTCTCAACAACATCGCTGCCCTGAATTTATCAGGCCCTATTGACAAAGATCAGTGGGGAAAAGTTGTGATGGACTACTTTCTGGAGGACGATCGTGCCATGCTGACTCTATCTGACTGAAAATGAATCAGACGATGAGGAAATTCCTGATTTAGGCAAAAGCATTGTAGAGTCTTCTAATGACAGTGATGAGGAAGACATTGCAAACAACAGGTCTGTTGTCACAGAATAAGTTGACCATGTTTTGAAATCAGTGGAATGCCCAGTGGAAGCAGCGTTTGATTGCAAATGCAGGGGGAGTCGAAAAGAGAACGCAGAAGGCTGTTGTATAAAACACCTGTCTCCGGATTACATCTTCTAAATAAGGGCAACCGTGGCATCCATGACAGAGAGAAGCATTCATCCATATATATGGGTAAGGGTCTAAATACAATTTAGATATTATACGTTTCTAATTTTGTCAAAGTCGTTTTCATTGCAAGTTAAAGCCTACTGTTAGCTAGCTAGCTAACGTTAGCTGGCTGGCTGGCTCGCTAGCTAACATTATGTGTATGATCTGTGTAGTAATATTATTTGTATCTCAGAAAGCCATTTGCATTGCTAGTTATAGCCTAATGATAGCTAGCTAGCTAACATTGAATCTTGTTGGTTAGTTTTAGCTACCTGCAGATTCATACTACATAAGTTCATGCATGATAGCTAGCTATGACAATCGGTTTGTATTGCAAGTACTGTATGGGTTAGGATTATGGTTTGTTGTTTAGCTAGCTAGCTAACTTACATGTCTAAACAAAAGACTCCATTTCGCCAGATGATTACATGATCTGTGTAGTAATATTATTTGTATCTCAGAAATCCCTTTGCATTGCTAGTTATAGCCTAATCAAGTCCATATTATGGCAAGAACAGTTCAAATAAGCAAACAGAAATGACAGTCCATCATAACTTTAAGACATGAAGGTCAGTTAATGTGGACAATTTTAAGAACTTTGAAAGTTTCTTCAAGTGTATTTGCAAAAACCATCAAGCGCTATGATGACACTGGCTCTCATGAGGGCCGCCACAGGAAAGGAATACCCAGAGTTACCTCTGCTGCAGAGGATAAGTTAATTAGAGTTACCAGCCTCAGAAATTGCAGCCCAAATAAAGTAACAGACACAACTCAACATCAACTGTTCAGAGGAGACTGCGTGAATCAGGCCTTCATGGTCGAATTACTTCAAAGAAACCACTACTAAAGGACACCAATAAGACGAAGAGACTTGCTTTGGCCAAGAAACACGAGCAATGGGCATTAGACCGGTGGAAATCTGTCCTTTGGTCTGATGAGCCCAAATTTTACATTTTTGGTTCCAACCGCCATGTTTTTGTGAGACGCAGAGTAGGTGAATGGATCTCTGCATGTGTGGTTCTCACCGTGAAGCATGGAGGAGGAGGTATGATGGTGTGGGGGTGCTTTGCTGGTGACACTGTCCGTGATTTATTCAAGGCACACTTAACCAGCATGGCTACCACAGCATGCTGGTTTGGGATGAGTTAGATCGCAGAGTGACAGAAAAGCAGCCAACAAGTGCTCAGCATATGTGGGAACTCCTTCAAGACTGTTGAAAAAGCATTCCAGGTGAAGCTGGTTGAGAGAATGCCAGGAGTTTGCAACGCTGTCATCAAGGCAAAGGGTGGTTATTTGAAGAATCTCAAATATAAATATATTTTGATTTGTTTAACACTTTTTTTGGTTACTACATGATTCCATATGTGTTATTTCATAGTTTTGATGTCTTCACTATTATTCTAAAATGTAGAAAATAGTAAAAATAAAGAAAAACACTTGAATGAGTAGGTGTGTCAACTTTTGACGGGTACTATATATACAGTGCTTTCGGAAAGTATTCAGACCCCTTGACTTTTTCCACATTTTGTTATGTTACAACATTACTCTAAAATGTATTAAATCGTTATTTCCCCTCATCAATCTACACACAATACCCCATAATGACAAAGCAAAAACAGGTTTTTAGATTTTTTGGTAAATGTATTATTTTTTTTTAATGGAAATATCATATTTATAAGTATTCAGACCCTTTACTCAGTACTTTGTTGAAGTACCTTTGGCATCTATTACAGCCTTGAGTCTTCTTGGGTATTACGCTACAAGCTCATCACACCGTTATTTGGAGAGTTTCTCACATTCTTCTCTGCAGATCCTCTCAAGCTCTGTCAGGTTGGATGGGGAGCGTCGTTGCTAGAGCTATTTTCAGGTCTCTCCAGAGATGTTCGATCGGGTTGAAGTCCGGGCTCTGTATTTTTATTTTTTTATTTTTTACCTCTGTCTGGGCCACTCAAGGACATTCAGAGACTTGTCCCGAAGCCACTCCTGCGTTGTCTTGGCTGTGTGCTTAGCGTCGTTGTCCTGTTGGAAGGTGAATCTTTGCGCCAGTCTGTGGTCCTGAGCACTCTGAAGCAGGTTTTCATCAAGGAACTCTATGTACTTTACTCCATTCATATTTCCTTCAATCCTGACTACTCTCCCAGTCCCTGCCGCTGAAAAACATCTCCACAGCATGATGCTGTCACCACCGTGTTTCACCGTAGGGATGTTGCCAGGTTTCCTCCAGACGTGACGCTTGGTTTAATCAGAACAGAGAATCTTGTTTCTTATGGTTTTAGAGTCTTTGGGTGCCTTTTGGCAAACTCCAAGCGGGCTGTCGTGCCGTTTACTGAGGAATGGCTTCCGTCTGGCCACTCTACCATAAAGGCCTGATTGGTAGAGTGCTGCAGAGATGGTTGTCCTTCTGGAAGGTTCTCCCAGAGGAATTCTCAAGCTCTATCAGAGTGACCACTGTGTTCTTGATCAACTCTCTGACCAAGGCCCTTCTCCCCCGATTGCTCAGTTTGGCCCAGGCGGCCAGCTCTAGGAAGAGTCTTGGTGGTTCCAATCTTCTTCCATTTAATAATAATGAAGGCCACTGTGTTCTTAGGGACCTTCAATGCTGCAGAAATGTTTTGGTACCATTCCCAAGATCTGTGCATCGACGTAATGTTGTCTCAGAGCTTTACGGACAACTCCTTCAACCTCATGGCTTGGTTTTTGCTCTGACAAGCACTGTCAACAGTGGGACCTTATATAGACAGGTCTGTGCCTTTCCAAATCATGTCCAGTCAATTGAACTTACCAGGTGGACTCCAATCAAGTTGTAGAAACATCTCAAGGATGATCAATAGAAACATGATGCACCTGAGCTCAATTTTGAGTCTTATAGAAATGGGTCTGAATACTTAAATAAGGAATTTCTGTTTTTATTTATTTCATTATTTTAGAATAAGGTTGTAACGTAATAAAATGTTGTTAAGTCAAGGCGTCTTCATTATTTCCCGAATGCTCTGTGTATATAAACTGGAAGCAGGCACGTGTCTTTCACTGACCTGTGTAAAGACAGACTGACAGGAATGTGACAATGAATTTTCATTTCTCTAATGTTCTTTTGTTGTTGTTTGCAGGTGCACTATCCTTCTGACCCTATTGCTTTACTTCTTTTTTTTTTTGCAGCCAGGTCCCATCTACTTTTTAACAAGAACAAGTTTTTACTCTGGTATTGTGCCTGGCGGACCATGCACAAGCTCCATCACAGTCTGGACCTTCACTTTCTGATCACAGGCCACAACAAGTTTGCCCCCAACTGGTGCTTTGGCCTCATCAAGCACCGCTTTGGAAAGACCAGAGTAAACACTTTGTCAGAGATTGCTGGTGTGGTGAAGGACAACACTGTGTGACAGGGGTCAACATCCCACAGCTGGTTGGACTGGAGGACAGTACGGTGATGGTGCAAAGCTATGGCTGGTAACAACACCTGACTCTGTACTTCAGGCCGCTGCCACAGCAGTACCAGCACTTCAGGTGAATATCATTTTCATGGCATTGTATGAGGTTATTCGTATTATCTAAACTTGGGAGGTGAATTGATGTTATGTTAAGGTTGTATTGTCTTGTAAATGTTTTGTCTATTTTACTGTTTTACAGCTTTGATGCTCTGGAGCCTGGTGTTGTCGCCAAGGAGCGTTCGGACTCAGTCAGGACCAGTTTTCGGCTGCTGCGCCATGCTGACATCCTTCCTCCCATAGATGGTCTGCCTGTACAAGCACCACCTGGACGGGACACGACTAGACAAATGTAGCTTTTTGAGAAGAGTTTTGCGATGAAGAGGGCACGGACATCACATGCCCTGCACCTAAGTCAAGGGCAGAACAGAAACAGGCTCTCCGAATATAGATTCCCTTGTTTATGCGTGGTGCGGATGGGCCATTTCTATGCACATTCACATGACTCTCTCCTAACACACACACACCATATAGTTGCTGCTACTATAGATTTTTTTTATCCTGCTGCTCAGCCACTTTACCCCTGATTGTATGCATGTACTGTAACTACCTCATCTATCACCAGTGTCACTGATTTCATTATTGATATCGTTCTTGTACATAGTGTATATTATTTAGTTCTTTCTCTACTGACACTTTTGTTATAGTTTTTGTTATATTGACACTTTCTATTTTGGATATTGCTACTATGCAAGTAACCATTTCACTGTACTGTTTACACCTTCTGTAGAGACTCATCCACTTGTGGTTATAGCCTCTCTTTCACATGACCCATCAATTTAGACAAGTGTGTCTGGGTAAGAATCATCTAATCCTTTATAAAATATTTTATCTGGACACTTTCTATTTTTGATATTGTTACTACGCAAGTAACCGTACTGTACTGTTTACACCTTCTGTATCCTGTGCATGTGACAAACAAACTTGGATTTTATTTGATATAGTGTGTGTTTACCAGAGAAGGTAATGTGAAGAAGAACATGACCTGCACCACAGTCAGGTTAGGATATAGCCCAAGGGCTAGATAAAGTATTTTTTTACCTTGAGTTTTTCTTATTGTAGGCTACTGTTATCACCACGTTTAGTCTTGAAATCTTTGGTTGTTTTACTACACTACATTACTCCCTCTGTTTAGCACATGACCTCACAATCATTAAAGAGATGGGTGGGATTAAGGTTTAAGAGGGTGTGAACAGTGCTGAGTGGGTGGAGATAAAGAAGATCTCTCAAGTAGGGTGTACCAAAACATTCAGAACTAGTGGGGTTACAAGTTTATTAACTTTCAAAGCATAATTACTTCCCCATTGTTCCTCAACTGCAACCTATGATATACCATTTTGTAGCTTTGAGTCTGTACTTTTGTCCAATGTAAAACACACTATTTCAAATGTTGCTATATAAGACTGAAAAGAGGTGCTGGGTCAAATATGTGATAATAGTATGAACTTTCTGTACAAAAAAGGTAAACACGAAAGATGTAACTAAATAGCGAAGTCGGGTTGGAAGTTGATCCTGCCTGCCTGCACCAGACTGCCTTCCCCAAACACCCCAGCCTGTTGACAGGCAACATCTCAACCTTTCACACCTGTGAAGCATGGTGCACATCTCAAATGACATCCTATGCCCCACACTAACAGAACCCACATTTGCGCACATACCCTTAACATTATTTCAAGTATAGTTATTTTAAATCACAGCATCTATCTGGGATAAATAACCAACACTTGTTTTAGCTTGTATCTACAGTGCATTCGGAAAGTATTCAGACCACTTCACTTTTTCCAAATTGTGTTACGTTACAGCCTTGTTCTAAAAATGTCCTAATAATTCTACACACAATACCCCATAATGACAAAGCGCAAACAGGTTTTTAGAAATTTTAGCAAATGTACTAAAAATGTAAAACAGAAATACCTTATTTACATAAGTATTCAGATCCTTTGCTATGAGACTCTAAATTGAGCTCAGGTGCATCCTGTTTCTATTGAGATGTATCTCTAACTTGATTGGAGTCCACCTGTGGTAAATTCAATTGATTGGACATTATTTGGAAAGGCACACACCTGTCTATATAAGGTCCCACAGTTGACAGTGCATGTCAGAGAAAAAACCAAGCCATGAGGTCCGTAGAGCTCCGAGACAGGATTGTGTCAAGGCACAGATCTGGGGAAGGGTACCAAAACATTTCTGCAGCAATGAAGGTCCCCAAGAACAAGTTGCCTCCATCATTCTTAAATGGAAGAATTTTGGAACCACCAAGACTCTTCATAGAGCTGGCCACCCGGCCAAACTGAGCAATGTGGGGAGAAGGGCCTTGGTCAGAGAGGTGACCTAAAACCCGATGGTCACTCTGACAGAGATCCAGAGTTCCTCTATGGAGATGGGAGAACCTTCCAGAAGGACAACCATCACTGCAGCACTCTACCAATCAGGCCTTTATGGTAAAGTAGCTAGCTAGATGGAAGCCACTCCTCAGTACAAGGCACATGACAGACCGCTTGGAGTTTGCCTAAAGGACACTCAGATCATGAGAAACATGATTATCTGGTCTGATGAAACCAAGATTGAACTCTTTGGCCTGAATGCCAAGCGTCAGGTCTGGAGGAAACCTGGCAACATCCCTACGGTGAAGCATGGTGGTGGCAGCATCATGCTGTGGGGATGTTTTTCCGTGTCAGGGATTGGGAGACTAGTCAGGATCGAGGAAAATATGAATGGAGCAAAGTACAGAGAGATCATTGATGAAAACCTGCTCCAGAGCACTCAGGGACTTCGGGACAAGTCTCTGAATGTCCTTGAGTGGCCCAGCCAGAGCCCGGACTTGAACTCTGACTGAACATCTTTGGAGACACCTGAAAATAGCTGTGCACCGACACTCCCCATCCAACCTGACAGAGCTTGAGAGGATCTGCAGAGAAGAATGGGAGAAACTCCCCAAATACAGGTGTGCCGAGCTTGTAGCGTCATACCAAAGAAGACTCCAGGCTGTAATCGCTGCTAAAGGTGCTTCAACAAAGTACTGATTAAAGGGTCTAAAAATGTATGTAAATATGATATTTTTGTTTTTTGTTTTTTATACATTTGCAAAAAATCTAAAAACCTGTTTTTGCTTTGTCATTATGGGGTATTGTGTGTAGATTGATAAGGGGAAAAAACTATTTCATCAATTTTATAACAAGGCTGTAACGTAACAAAGTGAAGGGGTTTGAAAACTTTCCAAATGCACTGTATCTGTATACTGTGCGTATACAGAAAAAGTGTAGAGTGGAGTGGAGTGGAGTGGAGTAGCCTTCATATGTAGAGAGGGGTGAGTGTGGGTTGAGGCCCCTGTATAGGCAGATGACAGGATGATGTATGACGTTTGTGCTAACTTCTGGTCCCAGGGCTGAGATAAGACATGAGGATGCATCTGTCATGCTACCAGGAGCATTGAAGCTGGGGTCTAGACCAACCTCTACCAGCCCTGGAGATTTTGCTGCATTGCAGCAGTCAAATGGAGTGGAAAGCAGCGTTGTTCTGACTAACTTTGTCGTTGCTGGTGGATTTGGGGTGTGTGTGTGTGTTTGTGTGAAGATGTCTGTGTGTGTAGCGTAGAATGTAGTTTTGTTTGTTTGTGTGTGTGTGTGTGTGTGCGTGCGTGCCAAGACAACAAACACAAAGATATCTCTACTTCCTGTTCATCTGGCCCATCTAGAGAGGAGAGAGCCGTCTCAGAGGCTAAGTCCTAAATGTCTCCCTACTCTACATGGCCCCTGGTGAAAAGTACTGCACTATATAGGGAACAGTGTATCATTTGGGATGTTAGACAAGTTCCCTAAAATCATCTACAGTGCTCCTGCTTCCCTAACACAGTGTCTGACGGCTCAGTGGGGGTCAGACCAGGACAACAGACCAAGATCACACTGGAGGCTGAGGTTTTGCACCCAGGGGGGAAGGATGAGGGAATAGCTGATCAACTCTGCCTGACTAATTTAGGCACACCTTTTACAAAATGGGGTATGAATACCGGTGGGGATGGGATAACCAAGCAGCCAAGGTAGGGGTGGGATGTAGACTGTGGAAATAGAATGCCTGTGAAGTGTTTCAGTAAAGGTTGATTGAAAGACTCTTCGCTTTACCACACTGTCCATCTTTCTCCCTCTCCCCCTCTCCCCCTCTCCCCCTCTCTCCCCTTCTCTCTCTCTCTCTCCCTCTCTCCCCCTCTCTCTCCCCCTCTCTCCCCCTCTCTCCCTCTCTCCCCTTCTCTCTCCCTCTCCCCTCTCCCCTCTCTCCTCTCTCCCCTTCTCTCTCCCTCTCCCCTCTCTCCCCCTCTCCCCCTCTCCCTCTCTCCCTCTCTCTCCCTCGCTCTCTCTACAGTGTAAAAACGCTTCAAAGTCATCTTCATACAGGAAATCTGGGACTTAAAGGCCTTGTATGTCTGTCTGTTGGCATTTCATTATGTATGATGGTGGATCCATTCCTTCCTACATACAGTTAATATGCTGACATTTATAAATCACCACTACGCACCTTGAGCTTCACAGATAACACACTATGGATTTATATGGTACATCAGTATAAACACACACTGACGCAGGTGTGAACAGAAAATCACACACACACACACACTTTACCCTTCCAATTTCAAATCCAGAGTCAAATGTCTTTCCACATCTCTCTCCCTGCGTAGGTGCTGTGCCTAGTGCAGTGATTGGGGTTAATATAGCTGCCGCAGCCTCAAGATGTGTTTTAAGCAATCAGCACATTTCCTGCTGGCTGGAATCAGGAGCCTGCTGAGGGGGACAAATGATTTCCTCCTAGTGGGGCTGTCATGGCCCGCTGACGCCACCCAGCCACCTTCATTAATCACACACACACGTGTATGCATGAATGCACACACGCACACGTACGCACGTGCACATGCACACACACAGTGAATCAAAGAGGAGGGGAGATTTTTCCCATTCTGTAGGAGATGGGGGGATAAAATAAAAAAATGAATAAAAATACAAACTTAAACCTAATTGCTCCTCTAAGTCGCCTGGATAAGAGTGTCTGCTCAATGAAAAAATGCAGCTTTCCATATCCAACCAGGGTTGCAAACAGAAAACATTTTTAAAGAAAAATCTGTATTCTGATTGGAGAAAACTGTTTAGATACATGTAGTACCTTCTCCGTTTAAAAAAAAAAAAAAATCCTCCTGTTTTTCATGCTTTCTGAGCACTACCCAGGTATTCCTCAGGGAGTGAATGTGTGTGTGTACAGGGTGGCGATGTTTCCTTATAAGGATGTTTGAAGAAGGAACGACACGGTCCTCGTGTCTAGGTAGCTGCAGGATACTGCAGTTGCATCAGAAGTGGTTTCCCCATGCTCTCACTCCCCCCTTTAATCATCCCATCCCATCCCAGCCAACCCCAAAACTCTACCTCTCAGGAGCATCAAAGGTTACAGTACAGGCTTGTTCTTAATCATCCTGCATCAATTGGAAAATAGAAATAAGAAACAAGAAAACTATATATATATATTAGTATTTTATTAATTTTTTTCTTATTTTTTTCTTTCAATGATTGGTCCAGAGGTGAGGTGAAAAAGTACTGGCTGAAAAAGTTATGTGTAAATTCACTGCTCTGTCTCTCTTGGGGCTACGGCGTCATAGTCTCAGTGATGTCACATTGCGACATTTTGTGTGTCTCCCTACTGGACTCCACATAGCGTTGTCTGGTGATTGGTTACTGACTGCTAAAGACAAAGGGCAGTAGTCCCCTCTTTGCTGCTATTACAGCCTCCGCTCTTCTGGGAAGACATTCCACTGGATGTTGGAACATTGCTGTGGGGACTTGCTTCCATTCAGCCACAAGAGCATTAGTGAGGTCGGGCACTGATGTTGGGCGATTAGGCCTGGCTAGCAGTCGGCGTTCCATGTAAGTACCAATCCTGACATAAAGACCATAACATATAAGTATCCAAAAGTAATTGGGTCTTTCCATCAATAATGGAGCCAATGTGTGACATTGGGCTCAACACATTTCTAAATGGTTTGAAACAAAAATAAAAAATATTTTTATGCAGCTCCAGGAATAGAGGAATATATGCAAATTGGCCCATAACTCCAATTTCAACATTGGCCTAGGACAATACATCCTTTAAGCAAGGTTGATACAGACATTGGCAAGTCAAATTCAAGGCCATTCAGGGACTTTCTCGAGCACGTAATTGTATTTTCAAGGACCTCAATGTTATACAATTGTGGAGCAGTTAGCCTGGTGGGTAAGAGCATTGGGCCAGTAACCGAAAGGTTGCTGGTTTGAATCCTCAAGCCGACTAGGCGAAAAATATGTAAATGTGCCCTTGAGCAAGGCACTTAACCTTAATTGCTCCTGTAAAACGATCTACATAAGAGTGTCTGCTAAATGACAAAAATGTCATAATTAAATGTATGTACACCCCCAACAAGAGAACGTGTAAAAATAAATAAATAAGTAGGCCATTATCACACTTTAAGAACAATTCATTGTTTAGGCCTTGTCAATGCATTGATTTTATAATTATTATTATATTCTAAAATATGTGAGAATAATGTGTACTTGCCTGACTAAATTAATTGAATTTATGCATGCATGCCGGTTTTTCTGTAGCCTTTGTTGCCGACACAGGCAAACATAATAAAACCATGAATAGCGGTAGCATTAATCTCACCATCTGTTTTTATAATGAGAAAACGACCAAAAACCAGGTTCCTTTTGTAATGGGAGGATTTGTATGAGAAGACAAGTTGAAGCCAGCATTAGATTTTGTCATCCTTATAATAACCGCACGTGGTTTTACCGCAACAGACTAGCGCAACAACACCCGTCAATTGAAGCAGCAAGAAACAACCCGAAACTGGTCACATCTCTCACAAAAACGTATCAAAAATGAAATCACGGATAATTATAAGGTAGCAGGAGAACTAAGCAATTGGCTACAATAATTACAAGGACTTTTCAATAACCAAATTGAAGAAATTTCTGAATTTCAAGGTAGGCCTATTTCTACTTGAATTTCAGAGATCCAAATTCAAATTCAAGCAGACTACTTCCCCGTATTGTTTAAAATTGCAGGTGTAACATGGAAAACAAAATGTATTCATTACCAGATCATAGTGTGAAGAAGCCCACTAGGCTATGTAATGTGTTGTCATTATATCCAGAATAATTAATAGGAATAGTGTTGCGCAATAATCTTTCCTACACACGTATGCACAGTATACTCGTGTTCAATCCCAGGGCTAATAACATATGAAAACGTGAACTCATTACCTTGATGCTTTCTCTGTTAAATCTAAGGAGACCTTGCTGTAAATCAAGCAGACAACAGATGATGAACATCAATTCACTACGGATATTAGATCCAACGTGGATCCAGTCACAACTGTCTTCACCTGTTTAACGAATGAGACACCAAAATATTCTGGACATTCCTAGTGAACACCTTTTTTTCAGCACTTGCATGCTGTTCCTCGCTTGAAAGTTCCTTCCTGGATCAGATGATGATATGTGAAATTACCACTGCATAATTCCATCTCAACACCAAGTCTGCATCCAACAAGTATTATACATAATTATTGATCAACCACGTTAATGACAGTATCGAATTAGGTTTTAATTATCAAGGTAATCTGACTCTTTCGGTTAGAAGCATTCGATTTTGCAATCGCATTTATTATTTTGGATTTGTATTCCCATGAAAACTGTTTTCACCCAGTAACATAATACATTACATGTTACATAGTTACACTGCATTTCTGAGATGTCCGACAGCTAGATCCAGTATTCTTACACGGTTCAAATTCAATGTATAATTTAACTAATGAATGGTTAATATATGATATAACGACAACGTACTCTACCATAAATGCAAAGACAGAAAAATAATGTTTTATGTCACACGATTTTCGACAAATCCGTCAAGACACCAACCATGATAAAGGGTAGGTTTTAAATCAACTTGTGAATGTTATGGAATATAGCTATGTTCCCCACTTATATCAAATTGGCAGATTATTATGAATGACTTCCGCTGTAAAAAGTTGTTCAGCATTGGAAGTCGTCACTGGTACCCTAGTTTATAGAAAGACCCAATTACATTAAATGTGACTATAATCAATGGAACAATCTATTCATTAGTTGATACACTCTATTCCAACGTTGATATTCCTCTATTCCAATTTACAGTCAACATTGAGTTAATTAAGGTAGATGTCTGTCTGGTAGCCAGATAACGTTCTCCAGTGTTCTGTCCCAAATGGCACCCTATTCCCTATTCCCAAGGCCCATATGGGATTCTTGTCAAAAGGAGCGCACTATAGGGAAAAGGGTGCCATTTGGGACACACACCCTCGATGTATAGCTGAGCCAGGGAAATGTCAATACGCCAACGTCCTGCTCAAGCTCCCATAATGAACTGTTTCAACTGTTTAGTGTTGGTCTCCATCAAACTGACACACCGCCAATGTTACAGTACAAAGAGAGACAATGGGATGTTGTGTATGTTCAGCACTAACAATGGAAGCAGAGATAGTCTCTCTTTGCCCAGTACTACTATCTTGAGTTCTCTTTCTCCCCTTCTTTCTCTCTCTCTCTCTCTCTCTCTCTCTCTCTCTCTCTCTCTCTCTCTCTCTCTCTCTCTCTCTCTCTCTCTCTCTCTCGTTCTACCCACCCCCCTCTCTATGCTGGTCGTTTCACGCACCACGGGTTCCCTCTTTACTACTGCGGTTCTCTCCGTGTGGTCACAGTAAACCCGGCAAGGAAGGACATCAATCACCGGCCAGCCGTTTGAAGAAAGCCGCGTTCTGTAATGAGATTCTCGGGCTTGTCCTGACATTGTGGGCGGGAATCAAACCTCCATCCTCCTCTATCCTCTAGCTGCTCTCCTATCCACAGACGACAGTGGCAGGTAGCATAGTAGTAGCTAGACTATGAGTTAGGTTAAGCGGTTCATGTTAGGGGAAGGGTTAGATAACAAGTTGAGTAGTTGCAAAGTAGCTAAAAAGTAGTATTCCGTTGCAAATTAGCTAAAATTGTCCATGATGAGATTCGAACACTCAACCCTTGGGTTGCTGGACGTTTGCGTTAAACAACCACCGATCCATTTAATTTTTGCTTTAACAAGTAACCTTGTCTTATGTAACCATAACATATCATACTAATTTACATGTACTATGTTACGCCTAGTCTATGAGTCTAGGCTACTATCTGTATCAGCATCAAATCTCTTTCTCTCTCGCTCTCTCTGCTGCAGATGGATCTGATCTTTTTATGCATAATGTGTGTGTGCAGTGAGAGAGAGAGAGATAGCGATAGTAGAGAGAGAGTGTGTGTGTTGTGTGTGTTGATTGATGAGTCCCAAGAGACGCTCAGTGACTTATAAGGTGTAAATATCTTTGTATGGTGTTGTTTATTAGAATGAAAGACAGTGTGAATTCGTTAATTAGTAAATTACCTTTCTGCAAAACCGTTAGTTTAAACAGCATAACTATATTAATTCAATTAAAATAAATTAAGCATCTTGTAGCCTACAGTAGCCTACGTGAATACAGCTAAATGTGTGATAATTCATGTACGGTGTTGTGATCTCAGAAGGATGAGACGTGTTGATCAAAGTGTCCCTCTCCAACAGCGACAGCTGCTGAATTACACCGACACAGCGGATGGCAAACTACACTGTTTGAAGCTTAGAAACGTGACATACCTTTTAAAAGTTTTCCAAAATATGCGAACGTCTTATTCCATTCATGTCTTATCATACATAACAATAAATAGCTTATTTCGAGCTATTGATGAGATAATCTAACGCAGAGGAGTACTCACTACGGTTTCATACACATTTCAAATCTACATTTATCCAACTGTAAACCTGGCAAAGATAAAATGAATCACTGGGATAGGCCACTCACAATACATGGGGTTTACATCAAAGAGTTGAAGTCAAATGTAAGTGTAACGCCCAGGCCTGGGTTTACAGGCTGGAGCGTTTTGGGTTCATTTTGGTTTAGGGGTTTTCACAGTTCTATGGTGTCTAGTTCTATGTTGGATTAATGGTTCCCAATTAGAGGCAGCTGAGTCTCGTTGTCTCTAATTGGGAACCATTTATATGTTTGGGGATTGCACCTTAGTTTCGTGGGTTATTGTTCATGTCATGTTTATGTTAGGCTTTTCGTGTTCGGTCGGGTTCTTGTCTAGTTAGGTTTCTACAGTCATGTCTAGTTAGGTTTCTCCGTGTTTCACTTAGATTTCGCCATTCATGTTTAGGTTTAGAGTTCTGTGTTCGTGTTTTAGGATTTAGCGTTAGGGGCTCACGTCTGTTTCTTCGTTTATTGTTTTGTTGTCGTTCTGTCCCGTGTGTTATAATTAAATCATGTATTCTGGCTACATCGCTGCGTCTTGGTCTGTCCGTCCGGAAGATAATCATGACAGTAAGTATAAAGAGAGGAAAACAACAATACTCACAGACTACAGAAGATGGACAGTTCGGTAAAACAGAGGATGGAGCCAGCTGTGTGCGATTTCCAGCGGATATTTCCTGTTTTCCCTCGCGACGCAGAAACTGATGTAGTTAGTGACCGCGCAAGGAGTGCTATTTCTCTTTTCTTTTTTCTCCCCCTCTCCTACACGATGCACGATGCAGCGGTGCCTCTGCAGTACTCCAATAAAGAGAAGAGACGCCGAGAGGGAAAGAGAAACACACAGAGAGAGAGAAAGAGAGAGAGAGTACTACAAATTCGGGGTGTTGTCTGTGTTGATTGATTGTTGAGTCCCAAGAGACACTCAGGGATTTATAAGGTGTACATATCTTTGTATTGTGTTTTTCATTTCGTTATCCATTATCCTAGCCTACGATGGAATAGGGTGAATGAATAGTAGTGGGCAATCCCCTATAATGGAACAATCTGTCTAGTATCTGATGCGGGGAGGGTTGAGGGTTGGATGGGACACTGGCTGCTACGTTGAGAGGATATTAAAATAATAAAGCAATACTATGAGGCAGAGGAATAGGCCACAACATCTAACAGCTAATATTCGCGATCAAAAGATACATCATGTTTATTACAACTGCATAAGAAATCAGACTCGTTGTGCATTCCGTTTTACAATTAGTTTAAGTATTCAAGTTGACTGAAACTTGGTCTGAATTAATCTGAATCAAACTTGCGAATGAGTCTATAAGACGTTTATTCATCGTACATGGTAATGTGAATGATGTATAACGATAAAGATATCTTCTGAGAGAAGTCACTCCAGAAGCTTGGCCACTACTGAGCTGATGCTGCCTGCTTATATAGTAGGTACAGCTGGAAAGATAGAGAGTGCAGCGCAGTTCTATTATGCCAGGGGTGCCACTTTGGTTTTAGTAGTGGGGGGACATAACCTGGCGAGGGCTCTGGGGGTCCTCCCCCATAATGTTTTGAGGCATTTTAAGCAAATTTCCTGCATTTTTACACAATCCAATATGCCGTCTCTATTTAGAACAAAAAGTAAGCAAGCTAGGTAAGAGATCATTATTAAATATGTTTAAGTGATTAATAATACTGAACTAGATCAAAGGTAATTCAATAATACATATTGTGTTGCACCTTTAACCAATAAACTAAAAAAAATACATAGAGTTTTGATTGTCTTTGTTAAGACATCCTCTATATACATTTTCAGCCAGACCGACCAGCCAGCCCAAGCTGCCTGCATTAAAAAAAATTATTCCAAAGGGAAAGGTTTGGAAACAAAACAACAAAACAAAACACATACACATCAAATATACATTAACACACAGAAACAGCAAATCCTCAATTTAATTAATCTCATAGGACTAATAGTAATGTAAAGCTCAATATAGCTGGGTTACCCCGCCCTGTCTCTAGGGGTCCACCACCCTGAAGCGCACCAACCCAACACACACCACTCAGCTTTAGGATCTTAGTGAAACATTCATTTTTGGTTTTGGGTGTGTTAGGCCAAGGCCAGAGAGCCAACCCACAGGACAGCAGACCCCCAGGGCCAGGACTGAGCAGCCCAGCAGCTAGGGATTGCCTAAATAGGTATCTCCCCTGACGTGAGCATGTTTTTAATACAGACTCCTTTAGTCATACTGTATTCCATATAAGGCATTCAGACCTTATGAAAGTTGCCCAGTACACCCTTAATCTTGTAATAAATAAAATCCAGTGATATATAACTTGACATTGTGGGAGGATAACCAACCTTCCAATTAATGGCAATGGATTACTTAGCCGCTATAAACGCTTGGTTACACAGTTTATTCAGATAACAGTCTCCAGTATCAACATTTAAAAGCAAACAAAAACAGGGAGAAGGGAGAATCTGTGATATAATAACATACTCTTTGCCAGAATTCAGCCAGCCTCGACAAGACCATAACATATGGAAATATGTCCCATTTTGTATTTTACACCTCCAGCAGAGGAATGAAATTTCTGAGTGCATGTAATTCCATTTCACAGGCATATATAGTACGTTCTATGGATGGTCTTCAACTGCAGTAATTTATGTCTGAGATTATATAAACATGACTGGGCATTCTAGCATATCTGTATCCATGCATCATCATCAATAGCTTCTACCAGGTCTTCCTCACATTTTTGTTTTACAAGTTTTGTGTCATCGGGAAAATCAATCAAATGTATTTATAAAGCCCTTTTTACATCAGCAGATGTCCCAAAGTGCTATACACAAACCCAGCCTAAAACCCCAAACAGCAAGCAATGCAGATGTAGAAGCACGGTGGCTAGGAAAAACTCCCTAGAAAGGCAGGAACCTAGGAAGAAACATCCCTAGAGGCCGAAGGGGCGCAAAACCGGACAGGAAGATTACGTCTGTGACTCAACCCACTCAAGTGACGCACAATGGCGGCATGGAAGAGCACTAGTGACTCAGCCCCCGTAATAGGGTCAGAGGCAGAAAATCCCAGTAGACAGAGGGGAGCCGGCCAGGCAGAGACAGCAAGGGCAGGTCGTCGCTCCAGTGCCTTGCCATTCACCTTCGCACCCATGGGTCAGACTAAGCTCAATCATAGGACCTACTGAAGAGATGAATCTTCACTAGAGACTTAAAGGTCGAGACCGAGTCTGCCTCTCTCACATGGATAGGCAGACCATTCCATAAAAATGGAGCTCTATAGGAGAAAGCCCTGCCTCCAGCTGTTTGCTTAGAAATTCTAGGGACAATAAGGAAGCCTGCTGCTTGTGACCGTAGTGTACGTGTAGGTATGTAGGCAGGACCAAATCAGAGAGATAGGAGCAAGCACTAGTAATGCTTTGTAGGTTAGCAGTAAAACCTTGAAATTAGCCCTAGCCTTAACAGGAAGCCAATATAGAGAGGCTAGCACTGGAGTAATATGATCAAATGTTGGGGTTCTAGTCAGGATTCTAGCAACCGTGTTTAGCAATAACTTAAGTTTATTTAGTGCTTTATCTGGGTAGCCGGAGAGTAAGGTATTGTGGTAGTCGAATCTAGAAGTGACAAAAGCATGAATTAGCTTTTTTGTCATTTTTGGACCAAAAAAAACCAGTTTTTTTGCAATGTTACGAAGATGTAAAAAAGCTGTCCTTGAAATATTTTTGATATGTTCATCAAAAGATAGATCAGGGTCCAGAGAAACGCCGAGGTCCTTCACAATTTTATTTGAGACGACTGTACAACCATCAAGATTAATTGTCAGATCCAACAGTAGATCTCTTTGTTTCTTGAGACCTAGAACTAGCATCTCTGTTTTGTCCAAGTTTAAAAGTAAAACATGTGCCGCCATCCACTTCCTTATGTCTGAAACATAGGCTTCCAGGGTAGACAATTTTGGCCCTTCACCATGTTTCATCGAAATGTACAGCTGTGTGTCGTCCGCATAGCAGTGAAAGTTGACATTGTGTTTCCCGAATGACATCACCAAGAGGTAGAATATATAGTGAAAACAATAGTGGTCCTAAACGGAACCTTGAGGGACGCCAAAACGTACAATTGATTTGTCAGGTGACAAACAATCCACAGAGAAGAACTGATATCTTTCTAACATATAAGATCTAAACCAGGCAAGACATTTTCCATGTAGACCAATTAGGGTTTCTAATCCATCCAAAAGAATGTGGTGATAGATGGGGTCGAAAGCAGCACTAAGGTCTAGGAGCATGAGGAAAGATTCAGAGCCTTGGTCTGACTCCATTAAAAGGTAATTTACCACCTTCACGAGTGCAGTGTCAGTGCTATGATGGGGTCTTAAACCAGACTGAAGCATTTTGTATATTTTGTTTGTCTTCAGGAAGGCAGTGAGTTCTGCGCAACAGCTTTTTCGAATAAGAGAATGGGAGATTCATATAGGCCGATGATGTTTTACATTTTCCAGGTCTTTTCAAGAGGGGCTTTATTACTTCCACTTTTAGTGAGTTTGGTACACATCCGGTGGATAGGGAGCTATTTATTATGTTCAGCATAGGAGGGCCAAGCACAGGATGTAGCTCTTTCGGTAGTTTAGTTGGAATAGGGTCCAGTATGCAGTTTGACGGTTTAGAGGTCATGACTATTTTCATGAATGTGTCAAGAGTGTCTCCATTGATCCCTGGCAGTTCGGTGCAGACTCAGGACAACTGAACTTTGGAGAAATACACAGATTCAAAGTGGAGTCCGTAATTTGCTTTCTAATGATGATGATCTTTTCATCGAAGAAGTTCATGAATTTATCACTGCTGAAGTGAAAGCTATCCTCTCTTGTTGAATGCTGCTTTTTAGTTAGCTTTGCGTCTGTATAAATGTTTTGCAGAGATTGTTCTTATTCTCCTTAATTAGGTTGGAAAAATAGGATGATTGAGCAGCAGTGAGGACTCTTCGATATTGCATGTTACTGTCTTTCCGAGCTAGTTGGAAGACTTCCAGTTTGGTGGAGCGCCATTTCGGTTCCAATTTTCTGGAAGCTTGCTTCAGGGCTCAGGTATTTTCTGTATACCAGAGAGTACATTTCTTGTGGCAAATGTTTTTTTGGGGTGCGACTGCATCTATGGTATTACGCAAGGTTAAATTAAGATCGTCAGTTAGGTGGTTAACCGATTGTTGCACTCAGCGATCCTTGGGTTGGTGGAGGGAGTCTGGAAGGGCATCTAGGAATCTTTGGGTTGTCTGAGAAGTTATAGCACGGCTTTTGATGATCCTTGGTTGGGATCTGAGCAGATTATTTGATGCGATTGAAAATGTAATAATATGGTGGTCCGATAGTCCAGGATTATGAGAAAAAACATTAAGATTATCCACAATATTTATTAAAACCAGATTCAGGGCATGACTGTAGCAATGGGTAGGTTCGGAGACATGTTTGACAAAACCCACTGAGTTGATATTTAAAGTCCCCAAAAATGTGAACATTATCTGTCATGACTACAAGTTCCGATAGGAATTCAGGGAAATCCATGAGGAACGCTGTATACGGCCCAGGAGGCCTGTAATCACTAGCTATAAAAAGTGATTGAGTAGGCTGCATAGATATCGTGACTAGAAGCTCAAAAGAAAAAATGCAGTCATTTTTGGGTGGGGAATTGAAATTTGCTGTCATAAATGTTAGCCTTTGAGGGATGTGCGGGGGATATGGTCACTAGTGTAACCAGGAGGAGAGGCATCATTTAACATAGTAAATTCATCAGATTTGAGCCATGTTTCAGTCAGGCCAATCACATCAATATTATGATCAGCGATCGAGGCACAGACACAGTCTCAATAGGGATAGATGAGCTGACTACACTGACTGTGCTAGTGGCAGACTCCACTAAGCAGGCAGGCTGACTAACAGCCTGCTGCCTGGCCTGCACCCTATCTCATTGTGGAGCCAGAAGAGTTAGAGCCCTGTAAAAGCCTCTATCAACCCTTGATACAGTTTGTAAATCAACTTTGGAGGTTTGTCAGACCGCCTTAAAATAGCATCTGGCTTGTCCAATGTTTGGTGCACAGAGAGAATAAAGTGTTGTATCTGCAAAAATTCACCTCACAGACTGGTCTTCCCTGTCTGCCTGACGGTGCTGAGACCCCTGTCTGATCCTCCTAAAATGAGGCATGATAAATAATTACCTTTGAGCACAATTATACATTATTTTACCCAGTAATATAATCAATGGTTCAATAATTGAAATTATAATTACTCCAAGATCCCAGACTGTAGCTTTAAGCTTAAGCTGCTGTCCTGTAGCTACTGTAGGTCTCCCCATCAATTCAAGATGGAACTTTGTATCATCCACTGATTTTGTTAATATACTGCAAAATTCATCTGGGCTCCATAGACAGGGCTTCCATGGCTGTCTGACCTTGCTGGGACACCTGTCACCATCTGATCCTACTAACACATGATGAGAAGAGTGTTGTGTACTGACTGCACTGAATTTTTCATGCTGCAGGGTGGGAGCGGTCGTCAGACAGACGACTTTGGGATGAAAATGTTTTTTGGTCCCACAGACTATTTGGAAATCTGTCCTCTTCCTGCTTTGTATGCGTTAGCCTACCTATTGTATTAAAAGCACATATTTTTTGCCTTATTCACACACTCAACTTCAGTAGCCTACCTCTCCTAGTTGGGTGGGAGAGTTCAAGTGCGCCTAGTATGTGCGGTCTCATTGAAGTAGAGTAGGCTGCCTACATAGGCGGAGAATCACATGGAGGTTAACTTGAACATGAAATTACCTTAAATATGATTAGACTGTAGTTTACTACAGTGTCTATAAATAAACATTGATAATGGAAAGAAGTGAAGGGCGCTGTCAACCAATATGAGTCGAAGTGCAATCAAAAAATGCAATCATTGAAAAGGAAAAGGCACAATGCGCACATGGTGAGCGAGCGTTGAGCCTTTTCATTTTCAATAAGTAATGATTACCCATTTATTTGTCTCTGGCTACAAATCGTCCTCCTAAAAGGTTACCTACATCCTATGCAAAATGTAGAAACTGTCACTGTCATCATTCTTGCTGTTTCCAGTTCAGTAGCCATACCTGCGAGATCAGGTTTGCGTGTGATCTCAATTAAATAGAGTAGGATACAGACTATGCATGGTTGGAGAAGCATGGGGCAGTTATCTTTCCAAGGAAATGTACTTCCTAAATAGGCATATGATTAGGCAATAGTTTACTACATTGCCTAGAAATTGGCCTAAATATTGATCACCCATATTTCTCCATCTGAAAATGTTCCCACTCCTTAAAGGTAGGCTATAAAGATAGCTCAAGAGAAAGTGCAAGTCTCTCCAACTGCTCTCTTCAAACTACATCTAGCATATGGCTGATATAGCCCAGTAATACAATGTAAGGGCCATGTGAGAATCTCTGGAAATGTAACCTATTTCTTAAGTTATTTCTGCACATTTGATACTGCCTATAGGCCGCAAAATTGCTGCTGGCAAGTGAGCTGCGTCACATAAGCCTAAAATAGCATTTCTTGTGTTAGCGGGTGGGAGTCGGACAGAAAGTCAGCGGGTGCGGGCCTCTACTGTGCACCATGACAGTGAAGCGTGTAACGTTAGAGCGGTTTATTAATGTCATTGTGAAAAGTAGGACATTAGCTAGGGGGAAACGGACAGATCAGTAACGTTACATTGCCGTACTGACTAATAAAACTCACAATGCACTGAGAAAACGTCAGAATATTAATCTTAAATTGTTTGGCCGATGGTTTTATTGTTTGATTCAGGTCTAGTGTGATTGAAGCAAAAATAATAGCTAACGTTAGCGAAAGCTAGCCAAATTCATTTACTTCTGAAACAGGACAAAGGCTACAAAACATTTCCATACAAACAACAGCTGTTAGATAGTAATAATAGCCACCTTATGTCTCTTTCTGACAGATAGAGTCAGAAACCTAGAGGCTAGAGCTGACCTGGCTGTGGTAGCTACTAGCTATTGTAGCTTATTCATTCACCTCAGTCGAAATTAGCTAACGTTACAATACTAGCTCAGCACTGCGAATAAACACTAGTTTAGTTTTTTCTGTTAAGTTAAACAGCAGTTACTTTGCCAGCTACATCAGTCAACTAAAGAGTAGCCACTTTCTGCTCTGCTTGCTTTTACAACTTTGGTGAAAGAGCACAACACATACACATTGAACTATGCTCAACTCTCCCGTGCTGGTCCAGCCAGCCTTCTCGAAGCTTTGCATTCGCAGTTCACACAGCCTGTCAGCCCACTCTGCGGTGTCCGCATGGTTCTAAGACCGCTCAGAGGCGTCCGCATGGTCCTAAAGCACACCGTTGCCACTTTTTGTATCACATTGCAATGATAAAACTAGGGGGGTGGCCATGACCCCCCCCGTCCCCAGTGAAAGTTGCGCCCCTGTATAGTGCATCAATTAAGGTAACCTTTCTAAATGACAGTGAAGGCTGCTGAGGGGAGAATGGAGCGAATTGAATGGCGCAAACCATGTGTTTGAAGTATTTGATATTATTCCACCTAGCCCGTCCTCCCCAACTAAGGTGCCACCAACCTTGTGTGCTAAATGACTATCGCCCTGTAGCATTAACATCTGTAGCCATGAAATGCTTTGAAAAGCTGGTCATGGCCCACATCAACACCATCATCCCAGACATCCTGGACCCACTCCAATCCGCATACCGCCCCAACAGATCCACAGATGACGCAATCTCTATTGCACTCCACACTGCCCTTTCCCACCTCAGCAAAAGGAACACCTATGTGAGAATGCTGTTCGTTATATATATGGGGTACTGGTACAGAGTCAATGTGCGGGGGCACCGGTTAGTCCAGGTAATGGAGGTAATATGTACATGTAGGTGGAGTTAAAGTGACTATGCATAGATAATAAACAGAGAATAGCAGCAGCTGCTGTTACTTTTTATTATCTATCCTGTTGCCTGTACATATCTATCTCAATTACCTTGTATCCCTGCACATCGACCCGGTACTGGTACCCCGTGTATATAGCCAAGTTATCGTTACTCATTGTGTATTTATTCCTCGTGTTTTTATTTTTCTATTATTTCTCTTTTTTTCTCTCTGCATCTCTGCATTTCACTGTTAGTCTCATCTGTTGTTTGCGAAGTAGGTGACAAATATGATTTGATTTGATTTGAAAATAGTGAGAGTGTGTCTGAGTTGACCCTAAAATTCCCCAAATACTACTGTTCAGTAGGCTAGCTAACACTGTTGAACTATTGTGCATAGATAGACTAATCCACTTCACCCTTGCATTGACACATCCTTCTGTCACATTGTGACTCACTGTTTCCTGGAATTCTGAGGACAATCCTAAGCAACACTTGACTTATTCAGTGAATTCAATAATGATTTATCATCCAAGCAGGACTGGCAGGGTTTTTACATGTGTCATTAACTTTCCAAATAGAGAAACGAAAGGTTTAGTCTGTATCCTAGTATAATTGTACTTTTAATGACACATACTTAATAGTTTTATCCTTCATCATGGGTCAAATGAGAACAGACAAACTGTGTGTGCGTGTGTGCGTGTGTGTTGATTGTTTAGGCTCTGAAGAGGTCCCCAGAGACTTGTGGGTAGAAAATCCCATCTTCCCAAAAAGCGCCATCTATTCTGCTTGGCTGGACAACAGCCATTATCAACTCTGGTGAATGAATCCTCCTCTCCTCTTCTGTCCTATCCTCTCCTTTCCTCTCCTATCCTCTCCTCCCGTTCCTCTCCTTTTCCAGCCTCTCTTTTTTTACTCTTCTACTCTCGAAAAATAACCATTAGAGAGAGAAATCTCAAGTAGAGAGGAAGGAAGCAAGGACCTCCCTTTTTTCCAACTCAAATGAAAATGCTAATAAATGTGCATTTATATCCACCAGCTGCTGTTTCATCTACACACTCACATGCACAGATGTGCACACACACACACACACACAATCACTCTCTCTCTCTCACACCAACACACACACACATACGCGCACACCATGCACAAACACCATGCACAAACACACACACAAACACACACTCCTGGCTCCACTGCCACTAATTGCTCCAGCATATTTTAAATAATATGAGCTGTGTAACGTGTCCATGTTAGAAGTCAGGCTCTGGGCATCTGGTGTGTTTCATAGCATCTTTATTAGACAACCTGCTCCTTTGATTTGATCCACCCCACCTTTCCTACAGATGTTGGATCTTAATTTGCTCACTCTTTTGTTGCACATTTTTTTCCTGGGCATCAGGAAATTCAAATGAGCCTTGAGTGAGCCAAGCACGACTCCAACACCATCATTAAGTTTGGTAGGCCTGATCACGATGAGACAGCCTATAGGGAGGAGGTCAGAGACCTGGCAGTGTGGTGCCAGTACAACAACCTCTCCCTCAACGTGAGCAAGACTAAGGAGATGATCGTGGACGCCCCCCACTCACATCGACGGGGCTGTAGTGGATGGGGTCGAGAGTTTCAAATTCCTTGGTGTCCACATCCCCAACAAACTATTATGGTCCAAAAACACCAAGAAAGTTGTGAAGAGGACACGACAACACCTTTTACTCCTCAGGAGACTGAAAATATTTGGCTTGTGCCCCCAGATCCTCAAAAAGTATGGCAACTGCTTGGCATCCGACCATAAGGCGCTACAGAGGGTAGTGCGTACAGCCCAGTACATCACTGGGGCCAAGCTTCCTGCCATCCAGGACCTATATACTAGGCGGTGTCAGAGGAAGGCCCAAAAAATGTCAGACTCCAGTCACCCAAGTCAGAGACTGTTCTCTCTGCTACCACACGGCAAGTGGTACCGGAGTGCCAAGTCTAGGTCCAAAAGGCTCCTTAATTAACAGCTTCTTGCCCCAAGCCATAAGACTGCTGAACAATTAACCAAATGTGCACCCGGACTATTTGCATTGACACCTCCCCCCCCCCTTTGTTTTTACACTGCTGCTACTTGCTGTTTATTATCATAGTTACTTTACCATTGACTCGGTACCGGTACCCCCTGTATATATATCCTCATTGTTGTTATTTTATTGAATTATTTTTTTTTAATCCTTTTTTTGTCTTACATTTAAAAAAAAAAAAAAATCTTAACTCTATTTTCTTAAAATCGCATTGTTGGTTAAGGGCTTGTAAGTAAGCATTTCACGGTAAGGTCTACACCTGTTGTATTCGGCGCATATGACAAATTACATTTGATTTGATTTGTGCACCACATTTGACAGAAATAAGGTTCTGACTTGACTTGACTTAGTTACACATTTACAATATGGACAGTCTAGTGATATTTTACCCCCGATCTTGATAAGAAATGACCCTACCAGACACTTTAATTTTAAAGACAGTTGTATTTAATGGAAAACACAAATAGGAAACAAATAAAAAATAATAACAGTAAGCTACACCAACGTTGGTTTCGGTTAAATTGCCACAGTAGATTTGCCATGGTAAACGAGGAGATACTTTATTTCTATTGTTCGGAATGCTTGTCAAATACAGTAGATAAATTGCCCTTAGTCGGTTAAAAAATAACTAAGTTGTTCCAATGATAATACCAACCATATCTTGAAAAACTTTGGTTGCATGCAAGACTAAGGTAACACCGACATCATCTTTTAGGGAGCGGTAATGAGGTGACCAAAATGGTTGCAATTGATTTACAAAGACATCAGCTGGCGATAATCTAGTGCAATCGATGGTTGCAATAGGCCTCTTGTTATTTTATTATATTACAATACATTCTGTTGGCTACCTGTTAGCTTATATCCGTTGTCACATAATGATAGGCTACTGTTTGTGTTTCCCTGTCTGAGTTGATGAGCTGACTTGGGCCATCAGTTGATTGACAGATGGAGGCCTACTGTAAAACGATTAACTTTCCTCCAGTGTGGATGCTCGCCCACTTTTTAGTTAAATTCATGGAAAATGAACGATACAATGGTGAAACTCCTCCACTCATTCAATGTGTGAATCAAAAGTAAAAAGGTGAACTTGCAATGTATTGGAGGCTTAAAAGTCCTCTGAAGTCTTTAATTTCCACCTCAAAATCTCTGACCTGAATCTCAGCATATGGAATTTATTTTAGATACTTTAAAAAAACATTTTATTGGAGAGATAGAACAGGGTTGGAAAGAAGGGGAAGGGTGAGTTAAAGGCACTGGACCGGATTCAAACCCATGCCGACTCTGTTGCAAAAATGTAGTTTTGCCGGCGCCACAGATGGCTATATCGGTCCACTAATACAGGACTAGGCCCAGTGCACTACTTATGTGACATTTTTTCTTCTTCTCAAAAATACATATATTTTTGCATTTATTATTATTTGGTTTTTGATTTTTCAGGGGGTGCTGCAGCAGTCTCAGCACCCCTACCTCCCGCAGCTATGCGAGATGCGCTGTAGCCTACATAGGCTACTGGAACTGGTGCCCAGGGGACCAGCAGTGGCACACCACTATACACACACGCAGACATTGACTGGAGCGTTAAATACAGTCAATACTAACTTTTCACACAGCCGTCCCCAAACACACACGCACAAACACGCACACACACACAATACCTTGTTGATTGCCCCCCATCTATCTTCAGAGTTTGTTCTGTTAGGTGACCTAAACTGGGATATGCTTAACACCCCGGCAGCCCTACAATCTAAGCTAGATGCCCTCAATCTCACACAAATGATCAAGGAACCCACCAGGTACAACCCTAAATCCGTAAACATGGGCACCCTCATAGATATTATCCTGACCAACTTGCCCAACCTCTGCTGTTTTCAATCAGGATCTCAGTGATCACAGCCTCATTGCCTGCATCCGCTATGGGTCCGCAGTCAACTGACCACCCCTCATCACTGTCAAATGCTCCCTAAAACACTTCTGCCAGCAGGCCTTTCTAATCGACCTGGCCCGGGTATCCTGGAAGGATGTTGACCTCATCCCGTCAGTCGAGGATGCCTGGTCGTTCTTTAAAAGTAATTTCCTCACCATCTTAAATAAGCATGCCCCTTTCAAAAAATGTAGAACTAAGAACAGATATAGTCCTTGGTTCACTCCAGACCTGACTGCACTCGACCAGCACAAAAACATCCTGTGGCAGACTGCACTAGCATCGAATAGTCCCTGCGATATGCAACTTTTCAGGGATGTCAGGAACCAATACACGCAGTCAGTCAGGAAAGCAAAGGCTAGCTTCTTCAAACAGAAATGTGCATCCTGTAGCTCTAACTCCAAAAAGTTTTGGGACACTGTAAAGTCCATGGAGAATAAGAGCACCTCCTCCCAGCTGCCCTCTGCACTGACGCTAGGTAACAATGTCACCCCCGATAAATCCACGATAATCAAGAATTTCAATAAGCATTTCTCTACGGCTGGCCATGCTTTCCTCCTGGCTACCCCAACCCCGGCCGACAGTTCCACACACCCCGCAGCTACTTGCCCAAGCCTCCCCAGCTTCTCCTTCACCCAAATCCAGATATCAGATGTTCTGAAAGAGCTGCAAAACCTGGACCTGCACAAATCAGCTGTGCTAGACAATCTGGACCCTCTCTTTCTAAAACTATCCGCCGCCATTGTTGCAACCCCTATTACCAGTCTGTTCAACCTCTCTTTCGTATCGTCCGAGATCCCTAAAGATAGGAAAGCGGCCACGGTCATCCCCCTCTTCAAAGGGGGTGACACTCTAGACCCAAACTGTTATAGACCTATATCCATCCTGCCCTGCCTTTCTAAAGTCTTCTAAAGCCAACTTAATAAACAGATCACTGACCATTTCAAATCCCACCGTACCTTCTCCGCTGTGCAATCCGGTTTCAGAGCTGGTCACGGGTGCACCTCAGCCACGCTCAAGGTACTAAATGATATCATAACTGCCATCGATAAAAGACAGTACTGTGCAGCCGTCTTCATCAACCTGGCCAAGGCTTTCGACTCTGTCAATCACCGTATACTTATCGGCAGACTCAACAGCCTTGGTTTCTCAAATGACTGCCTTCGCCTGGTTCACCAACTACTTCTCAGACAGAGTTCAGTGTCTCAAATCGGAGGGCCTGTTGTCCGGACCTCTGGCAGTCTCTATGGGGGTACCACAGGGTTCAATTCTGGGGCCGACTCTTTTCACTGTATATATCAACGATGTCGCTCTTGCTGTGGGTGATTCCCTGATCCACCTCTACGCAGATGACACCATTCTGTATACATCTGGTCCTTCTTTGGACACTGTGTTATCAAACCTCCAAACAAGCTTCAATGCCATACAACACTCCTTCCGTGGCCTCCAACTGCTCTTAAACGCTAGTAAAACTAAATGCATGCTTTTTAACCATTCGCTGCCCGCACCCGCCCTCCCGACTAGCATCACTACTCTGGACAGTTCTGACTTAGAATATGTGGACAACTACAAATACCTAGGTGTCTGGCTAGACTGTAAATTCTCCTTCCAGACTCATATTAAACATCTCCAATCCAAAATTAAATCAAGAATCGGCTTCCTATTTCGCAACAAAGCCTCCTTCACTCACGCCGCCAAACATACCCTCATAAAACTGACTATCCTACCGATCCTCGACTTCGGCGATGTCATTTACAAAATTGCCTCCAACACTCTACTCAGCAAACTGGATGCAGTCTATCACAGTGCCATCTGTTTTATTACCAAAGCCCCATATGCTACCCACCACTGCGACCTGTATGCTCTAGTCGGCTGGCCCTCGCTACATATTCGTCGCCAGACCCACTGGCTCCAGGTCATCTATAAGTCTTTGGTAGGTAAAGCTCTGCCTTATCTCAGCTCGCTGGTCACGATAACAACACCTACACGTAGCACGCGCTCCAGCAGGTATATCTCACTGGTCATCCCCAAAGCCAACACCTCCTTTGGCCACCTTTCCTTACAGTTCTCTGCTGCCAATGACTGGAACGAATTGACAAAATCGCTGAAACTGGAGACTTATATTTCCCTCACTAACTTTAAACATCAGCTATCTGAGCAGCTAACCGATCGCTGCAGCTGTACATAGCCCATCTGTAAACAGCCCATCCAATCTACCTACCTCATCCCCATGTTGTTTTTATTTACTTTTCTGCTCTTTTGCACACCAGTATTTCTACTTGCACATCATCATCTGCACATCTATCACTCCAGTGTTAATTTGCTAAATTGTAATTACTTACTATTGCCTATTTATTGCCTAATTACCTCCTCACACCATTTGCACACACTGTATATAGATGTTCTTTTTTTTTATTGTGTTATTGACTGTACGCTTGTTTATTCCATGTGTAACACTGTGTTGTTGTTTGTGTCGCACTGCTTTGCTTTATCTTGGCCAGGTCGCAACTAGCCTTCCTGGTTAAATAAAGGTGAAATTTAAAAAAATAATAATAAAACCTTCATACTCTATCCCTTTTCCTTCACAACAAGTCATCTTATATTTTCCAGTAGTTAAAAAATCCTAATCCTTCAAAAGAACATTGACAGCATGTGCAGCATGTGTAGGTGATAGTCTTGAAGTTGCTCTATCAGTGGAGGTGGATGTGTGAAATGGAGTTTAATTGATTAACAATTACATGGCTTAGTGGGGCACATAATTCCATGCAGATGAGGCTGAAAACATAGGAGGTTGTTAAGGTCTGCTTTACCATGCAGCGCTTTGTTCTTCACTATAATTACACACTCCTCTCATCTCTGTCCTCCCCTCCCAACAGGTTGTGTGTGTGTTTGTGTGTGTGAGTAGGCTTGAAATGAGGGTTAGGGGGCTGTTTTTGAGAGACGCTAACGCAGACACACAAAACACCTGTGGGTGTAAAAAGAGTGGGTGATAATTACATATTGCTGGTCCTCTTGTTTGCCAAAAACTCTCTTCGTGTCTCTCTTTACTTCCAACCCACCGCACTCACACAGTTTCCACACATAATAAACTCATGGCAATAAAAAACTCAACCCAACTCTCAATGCATCAAAGTAAATAGTTTGAGGTCATCAATACCATCAGCTTCAACATAATTGCTGCGTTCAGATATCCCATATCCTATAGGGGCGGCAGGTAGCCTAGTGGTTAGAGCGTTGGGCCAGTAACCGAAAGGTTGCTAGATTGAATCCCTAGATAGAACTGACAGACACTCATCAATATCTGACAAAGCTGACAAAGCGATAGAGCCTTCTCTCCAAAAAATTGATTTTAACCGCTAGCCCTAAATCTAATCTAACCGTACTCCTAACCAAAATCTAGCCATACTCCTAACCAACAGTGAATGAGTTAACAACAAATAGCATGTACTTGCTAATCACTTCTGATGACAGTCTGCTAGAGGGTCACAGCTACTAAAATCTACATTCTCATTCAGACCAAAGCTCCTTGATGGGTGTTTCCGTCAATAAATTCCTATCCTCCTTCAGCCCATCATTTCCTATCCACCTCTAGCAGTCATTTGATCCATCGCTTTCCCCATTCAACAGTTCCCAGACCAGGGCCTATAAACAAGCCTCTGAAGGTTGAGTGATACATACATCGCGTTAAGTAGTGAGACAAGCGACACTATAGGATAGTAGCTGGGGGGTTACAGCAAGGTTAACTACATCTGTTAACACCCAGAGGTCCAGAGTCACTGAGGAGGGGAGGAGAGAGGAAGGGGGAGTGTGGAGGAAGAGAGGAGAATAAAGGAGGGCTGTGGGGGGGGTAGAGATGAGGAGAAAGGGTGAAGGGTTCAAAAGGAAGGAGATAGATCTCTTCCTGTCTCTCTTTTTTTCTCTCCCTTTCAGCAGTCCTTAGAGAACAGAGATGTTATGTAGTGGTGGTGATGTCCCTGTTCCCTTTATTTTCCTCCAGAGGCAGAGAGACACATTGCTGCTTTAAGAACCCGACAGAGAGTCACAGAACACAGCTCTTTAGAACAGTAACAGACTCAAGAGGCAGCCTCACTTTACAACACCGAGCAGTCTGTCAGACAAATGGTCTTTATACACATGTGTAAAAAATATATACTGCAATAAAAAAATATGTATGGTTTTTTTTCACATTATTACAAAACAAATTGTAAGGGAATCAACATCATGCATATCATTGATCTTTTTCTCCACTGAGGTGTGTGTGTGTGCGTGTGTGTGTGTGTAACTATAGCCCTGTAAAATTGGTCGACATGCTATGAATTAATTCCCAGAGGGACTTACAGACACAGAGAAACATATCGATGCTTCATATGCAGTCTTCTCTCACAGACCTGTCATTGAACAGCTGTGAAGCTGTATAAAATATATATTTTGATGTGCAGCTTGAACAAAAATGCTTATTCACGCTCCGTTCTGGAAAGTTCCATGACAACAAACAATTCACTCTGAACGACGTGCTATTTAACATTGTCGCGTTTCTAAACATTAAGGAGAGAGGATACTTTTGTCCAAGAGCATTCTGGCTCTGCAAATGCCAAAATGTCAAGCCGCTCCCAGAGGTTTTCCTCCAGACGTCAGCAGCTACTGGTCCAGAAATAACAACAAAGATTCATTCAACAGATAGAAGGATGTTTTTACCCGTCTAAATGTGTGTGTTGCTTACAATAATTGGCTAATCTTATGGCCACTATACGTAGCTATAGGTCTGGTTTATAGCTTCTATTATTTGCCTATTACTAGTCTTTTTTTATACATACAGTGAAACATAACTTGTTAAAACAAATGTATATTTATATGAATCTTTCTCTCTCAAAGATTGTTGTCATCTTGTGCTCTGTATCTTTAGATTTGCAACAATGATCTCACTCTGTGTCTGAGTTCTGAGGAACAGTGTGTGTGTGTGTGTGTGTGTGTCTCTCTCTCTCTCTGTGAGTGTGTGTGAGTGTGTGTGTGTATGTGTGTTTCTGTGTGATCTGCAGTGAGTTAAGGTCATGTTGGCTGTTGTTTGTTGTCCTAATTTCCTTTCTTCACCAAGGGAACTGAGCATCTTCTTTCATTCATTATCCATCATTGCCTAAAGTAGAAAAAAACACATTACACTCATATGTGGTCCATAACCATACTCTCTTTTACACATGTACCGTATTTCGAGAATCACATGTAACAATAGTATCTAAACTACTGCAGTGAGCTAAGTACATATTGGCTGGCTTGACATCCTTGTTTTATAGCTACAGTATATAATGTCTCTCAACTAATGTATGGTGTGTCTGTCCTTCCTAATGCAATACAAATGGGTGACTGTAAGGGACTATACTGTGAGCTGTGAAAGGACCATCTCTCACTACAACACAAACATGATGATGCTCAAATATCTCCCCAGGGGATATAACCTCTCTTACGCCCTGCCCACTCTTTTCCCCCACTCTCCCTTCCTCTCTTTCCCTTCTCTATCTCCCGTCTTCCCCTCTCCCTCTCTTCTCCCATTCCCTATTTCCCTACTGTCTTCCCCTTCCCCCTCATCCCTTCTCTTCTTCTCTCCCCCCATCTGCCGCTTGTCCCCATTCTCCTTATTTTTTCTATTTTTTCTCCCATCACTAGTAAGGAGGGAGGAGAGGGGATAAAGTAGATGAGGCGAGACGAAAGGAAGGGAGTAGAGGGGAGACGAAGAAAGAGGAGGATGGGAGTGTGGTGAACAGGGGAAAAGAGGAAAGAAAAGGAAGTGGGAGGAAATGAGAAGAGGAGTGGAATCCACCTCAGGCTGTCCAGTCTTCCTTTACAAACTCCAACAACCACGGGAAGCACTTAGCTTAATGTATGACCTGCAGGAAGAAAACTAATGGTGTGCATGTGTGTGTGTGTGTGTGTTTCCGCCAGGGTTTCCCAGTTAGCACCACAATATAATGTGGGTGTGGATTCTCCGCCGGTGTCCCATACAGCCGTGAGTGAGTGAGGGTAGTAATGTGAAATGTAATGCAATGAGGCAAGAGTGGGCGGTGTGGCTACTAGTCCTATGAGGGACACATCAGTCATACTATCATACTAAACACACTATTGTCTCTTCACTTAACCTTTAGGAGCAACGTGGTCTCAGAGAAATTCTTATTATTCTGTAAGTAAATCTGTGACACTCCATTTAGAATGATATATTACCAGTGCTTAATTTGAGCCGGATCCTGCTGGAACAGCATCTGGCACCTCTCAGTTTTGGTCTGTTTCGTTTGGCCGGATCCGGTACCTCTCATGGCGTATTTTTTTTTTTCACTGTTTGCATAATGAATATTCTAATAAAAGCGATCAGAGTTAATTTGAGTTACCTCCTCGTTAACTCTGACAATCTAAGAATTGATTTGAATTGGGACACCCATGCGTTAGATTTGTGTAACATTTGATCCATGTTTAAGACCTCAGGCGTAGCCATTGCGGTAACACAAGAGATCCACATAGCATGTTGGGGGAGACTAACCAATTTTCAATGAAGGAATCGAAGTGGGCGGGGGACCGTTGGGCGAGGCGCGCATGGGCAAGGTACCTGAACAAGGCAGGACCAAAGTTGGGGAAAGCTGAACTTTATGCAAGTACTCCACAACATTGCTTTGATATTGACCAATCGAAGCTCATTATAGTTTCCAGCCCCTACTGGATTGGCTGTTGGTACCTAGCACTAGCTAGCCTACTTTCTAGCTTGCTAGAAACAACATGATGGCAAAGCAAGCGTGGCGATCCGAATTTACAAGTTAGGAGGATCTCAGCCGTAAGAGAGAGAAGCGAGCCAGTATCTCTCTCACAGAACTAGAATGAGATTCACTGTCTTTGATCTCTCTCCTTCTCTGTTCTAATAGACAGGAGACTGCAACTCTCATTTCTCCAGCTTTGCAATTCAACGACAAAGTGATTATGATGATGTTTTTAGAGATTTTTGCTAATTTAAATGTAATACAGAAATCTTTTTTAAGGAACTCAGTCCGACTTTTAACTTACTCCTGAAAGTTGTAATAGTAGAATGCACAAGGTGCAATTTCGAAATTGGGTGGTGCATCATCAGTTTTCCTCTTTTCATGTCAGTCATTGCAGACCTTAGAGAGTTAACCTTAACCATTTTAGCTAACCCTTCCCCCAACCCTTAACCCTTTAACCTAACTCCTAAACTTAATCCTAACCTTAAACCTAAGCCCTAACCCTAACCCCTAACCTAGCTAACATTAGCGAGCTAGCTAATGTTAGCCACCTAGCCACCTAGCTAGAATTCATAACAAATCATACCTTTTGCAAATTCGTAACATATTGTCAATTTTTCACATTTGTAGCATATTGTACATTTTGCTCATTCATAACATATAATACGAATTGTAATTTGTAACATATCATACGAAATGGGTGATGGACATCCACAAATTAATACATACCATACGAATGTAACATATCATACTAAACGAAGTGTCTCAGATTTACATACAGAATAATACGAAATGCTCTGAGACCGTCCAGCCTTTACCAAGAACTACTATACATTATTTTTTTGTAGGGTCGTTAGCATTAGGGACGGCAGGTAGCCTAGTGGTTAGAGCATTGGGCCAGTAACCAAAACGTTGCTTGATTGAATCACCGAGCTGACAAGATAAAAATCTGACATTCTGCCCCTGAACAAGGCAGTTAACACACTGTTCCCCCGGTAGGCCGCCATTGTAAATAAGAATTTGTTGTCAACTGACTTGCCTAGTTAAATAAAGGTTAATTATTTTTAAGAAATACGGTCGTCAGAATTTGTTTGGCACAAATCTATCTCAAAATCTAGACGTCAGGCTAAAACGAGGCCATAAGTTGACCATAAGACTTACATCCATTTGGACTGAATATGTTTGTAGGGGCAACAGATTTGATTCAATTCATAATTTACCACTCTCACGTGCACATTTCTGCCCCAATAAAAACCAACGATGTGCTACTTTTTTTTGCATTTCTGACAATACTATCATCTTTTACGCCAAATCTCAGAGTTCTAAAACCTTGGTTGCTGTGCAACAGTAGCAGCTAGCTAGTAGAAGGCTAGCAGCTGTAGCTAGCTAACACCAGTTGGAAGAGAAGCTAAAGGAAGGTAGCTAGCTAGCTAGGTACATTTTGCTATGGAAGGTTTTTCATATGGCTGAAGTCATCTTTTTAAACTGCTGATCTGGATACTTGCATGTAGTCAGAGCACAAATAAGTTAGCGAATGTCCTTGACTGCTATTATAGCCAGTTAGATACACCAAACTTGGGGGAAATTGCCACACTGCTAATTTATAATACATGCACACACCAGAGCAGACGCGTCACTGTAAGAAGGTCCAGAGCAAATTCTAGCCATTACCTTATGCACTAATTCTGTATGCTCCCTCCTCAGTCAATGCAATTTTCTTCCTGTCATTATAATCCAAATTTGCGTTGACTGATCAACACAGGGTCACGTTACATTTCAATTTGGCATCAGAAGATTGATTGAATACAGTCAGTAATACAGGAGTTAAATTGCAAAGGCAGTCTCATCAGTTCAGATGTCATCAGCAAGCCAGAGCCATCTGTGGAAAGAGCACAAGGAGAACAAAGATATAAGTGCAAACGGATAATAAATGTACAGTATCATTCAACAAAAGATTCCACCTAAAACAATAAAATGAGCTCGGTCCCAATTCATCTCTGCTCAACTTCTCACTTACTGTACTCTCTACTTAGATCCTTCTCAAAACCAATTGGAGGAAGTCTGAGGCGAGGATCCTCCAATGGGGTTTCAGAAGGAGGTGCGATGGTCAGTCCTTGCATCCATAGCTCTGTCTAATTTCTTCAGCCCCAAGCTGAGGCCTTTTATCGAAACAGTGGCAGGGATGCAGCTTTGTTATTGTTTTAACTGCTGATTGGCGCTTTAAGAAACACATAAATGAGCATACAAGTATGTTTAACCTTTTACAGCCGTGGGATAGATCTGTGGTCACACAGAGTGCTTTTTGGTAGTCTTAAACAGATACACTTTGAAACAAAAGTATACACCTCACACACATGGTTATGGGCTTTAAAAAGAAGACACCTGTACCATGTCAGACATAGAGTTGAAATGTATTAAACTTTGAGTTTGCATCCCAATCACAGAAGACTGAATTATAACAAACCTGTTTCACATAGAAACACTGGATTTTCTGCGTTTTTCTTTATTTATAATGTTGATCAATTATAAAATTATGACAAATATTAATAACAAAGGCCATTAGGCCATTTGACTGCATGAAAGGGATTTATGCATACATGACTGTTGGGAGTGCAGTGGTATCATCTTTAGCTCCCAGGTGCAGCAGAGCTGACACACTAAAGATGACGTTGTGGCAGATGTCTTGACCACCCTCTGGCTGTTCCCTAGACAGGCACAGTTTGTGGCCACGTCACCTCCCTCAGAACCAGTGAATATCTCCAGGTTCTTACAGGGTGGCATCAGCATCATCTATAGAGAGGGCAGAACAATACAGGAGATTGAGTTAGCTTTAGTATGGAGTCCAAGTCCCAACTTGAAATCCTTGTACAATCCATAGACATTGGAGAAAATGTAAACAAAAGTAAGGAACTGGAGTTTGAGGAAGGTGGAGCGATACATATGTGCACAGTTGTGTAAGGCATACGATGAGTTGGTGACTGGTCCAAACTTGGTGTCCTCTGCTTTGTTGGTGTAGTGGTCCAGGGAAATGAAGTAGAAGCCTGACTCCACCTGGTCAAACGTGTTCTCTCTACACACACTGACCTGTCTCCTGAGAACAACGGGAGCGAGAGAGAGAGGAAAGGAAGATGTCAGGAAATGTAACAGACAGACTTCAATTGGAGTTGAAATGTCTTAATGTTACATTCAAGGTAACAGTCCATTTTGAGACTGCTGTGGCTGTATCAAAAGAGGCAACTATGGATAACCATTTAGTCAAATAAGTGATTACACACGATGTGGAACTGGACTGAGCCGAGCTGTAGGGCAATTCTACGGTAATAGGGTGATGCTGACTCACAGATTTTTTCTCCACCTTGTGGAGAGCTATCCTATAGGTTTTCACTTCATCCCTTACCTACATTACTCATATTGTTTAACAATGACTATCACAAACACTACATGGACACCTGCTTGTCGAACATCTCATTCCAAAATCATGGGAATTAATATGGAGTTGGTCCCCCCTTTTCTGCTATAACAGCCTCCACTCTTCTGGGAAGGCTTTTTACTAGATGTTGGAACATTACTGCGGGGACATGCTTCCATTCAGCCACAAGAGCCTTAGTGAGGTCAGGCATTGATGTTGGGCGATTAGGCCTGGCTCACAATCCGCCAAACCCAGATTTGTTCGTCAGACTGCCAGATGGTGAAGCGTGATTCATCACTCCAGAGAACGCAATGCCACTGCTCCAGAGTCGAATGGCGGCGAGTTTTACACCACTCCAGCCGATGCTTGGCATTGCGCATTGTGATCTTAGGCTTATGTGAGGCTGCTCGGCCATGGAAACCCATTTCATGAAGCTCCAGACCATCAGTTCTTGTGCTGACGTTGCTTCCAGCACTACACGCTTCAGCACTCGTTGGTCCCGTTCTGTGAGCTTGTGTGGCCTACGACTTCTCTGTGAGCTTATTCTGTATAAGACTCCTGAACAGGTAATCAAATGGCTATCCGGACTTCTTGCATTGTGCCCCCCCCCGCTGCTGCTACTTCCTGTTTATCATATATGCATAGTCACTTTAACTATACATTCATGTACTTACTACCTCAAGTGCTCCCGCACATTGGCTAACCAGGCTATCTATCTGCATTGTGTCCCGCCACACACCACACACCACCCGCCAACCCCTTTTTTACGCTACTGCTACTCTCTGTTTATCATATATGCATAGTCACTTTAACCATAACTACATGTACATACTACCTCAATCAGCCTGACTAACCGGTGTCTGTATGTAGCCTTGCTACTTTTATAGCCTCGCTACTGTATATAGCCTTTTTTTACTGTTGTTTTTATTTCTTTACTTACCTATTGTTCACCTAATACCTTTTTTTGCACTATTGGTTAGAGCCTGTATGTAAGCATTTCACTGTAAGGTCTACACCTGTTGTATTCGGCGCACGTGACAAATAAACTTTGATTTGATTTGATCTAAAGGTAATGTTAGCCTATTTATTATGAATATATAAAAAAAAAAAACATTTTTACTAGGCTATTCAAAATCAAATACAAATTCGGTAGACTATGTATTGTATAATGGCACAATCATTATTTTAATTCAGATTTTCTTTTCAGACTGATATATACTGTAGCCCTATGTTTATGCATATGCTCTAATATGCATATGAGTGTTTTGAATTAGCCATCACCTTAGAAAGCGCTGTCCATTTCATTGTGTTAGGCTTTGAAACAACATGTTTTCCACTCAGTTTCAACCTGTTGGTGAACTTTCTTCAAATTGAGGTGAGTTTTAAAAGCGCATACTGTTTTGATGATAAGTGATTTTCCATTGCATTTGCATTGACGTCAGAGTGGTTAGAGGGACAACAGAGCCCTGAGCCCCCGGCCATAAGGACCTGATGATCCTGTGCCAGTTGGGTACTCACGACTAACACATGTCCAGACAGCATAAAATGAGATTACCGTGACTCAACAGTCACGACTCATGACAGCCGGTGTGGTGGTAATACGGTCACCGCAACAGCCCTAGGTTTGGCACACATCAACTCCATCATCCCAGATAATAATTTATTGCCACCGTGGCCCGCAGGTGTAACTGTTAAACTGCTTGGTGTACACTGTACTGCATGATTGTAGCGGGTTTTCCAGCGTGTTAGTAGCTATGTTGACTAGACGTTAACTAATATGGTGACAACAATTTAGGCTGTGTGTTACAGTTAGAGGTTATGGTATGAAGGTTTTTGCCTGGTCACAGACAGCTGTTATGTTGTGCACAAGTGAAGGGCACAGGTGAGAGGTGGAAATGCGAGAAGGAATTATACAACAAGCAAAGTGATCATCCAGTTTGTATAGGCCTGCTATGAAAGTGAACTGTGTTTGCGGGTGATCAGCGGTGTATTCATTCTGCCGATTCTGTTGAAAAACATTTCTTAAACGTAAGCAAACGGAAAGAAACAGATTAACATATGTGGATTAGTCCAATAGAAACCCTCGTTTGCAACTGTTTGGACTATGACTAAACCCTAGATCAGCTAGATGCAGGCAAGAGTGTGCAAGGCAGTATTGAATGTGTCAATGTCTGTCACCTTGAATACTCAAATTTCTCTCGACCTGTGCACCTACGTTGTAAACTTTCATTCGTAGGCTAGGTTGTAGCAACCTCATGATGGATATAGGGAAACATTTTGTACATTGAGCTGGGTGATTGGAATATGAATGACAGCCATCCAATATGCTGTAATATAAATAAGGCCATGTTCATCATCTTTTTTTTCTTAGGCCATGTTCATAATTTTTTAAATCTCATTAAAAATAAATCTTAAACGGCCCCGACCGCCACTGCTCTAAACACACGCACACACACTCACATACAATCTTAATTTACGCTGCCGCTACTCTGTTGATCATACATCCTGATGCCTAGTCACCTTACCCCTATACATATCTACCTCCATCACTCCAGTATCCCTGCACATTGAAAATATGGAACTGACCTTGTATATACTGTAGCTTCTTACTTTCTTATGTTCTTCTTATTTCCTATTTAAATTGCTTGTGTGTTTTTGTTCTACCTTATGTTATCTTTAGTAGTACGTTGATATTGATTACTACATTGTTGGGTTTAGAGCTTCCAAGAAAGGCATTTCACTGCAGGTGACGTTAAAACATGAAACTTGAAATCAGTAGAACTGTCACGTGTTCTCCCTCTCCGGCCTCTAGGTCACCAGGCTGCTCGTTATGGCGCACACCTGTCACCATTGTTACACGCACCTGCGCGTCATCAGATTCACCTGGACTCAATAACCTCCCTGATTACCTTCCCTATATATGTCACTCCCTTTGGTTCCTTCCCCAGGCGTCATTGTTTCTGTTCCAGTTTCATGTCTGTGCGTTGTTCGTGTTTCTTGGTTTGTATTTGATTGTGTTTATTTATTAAAACACTCACTCCCTGAACTTGCTTCCCGACTCTCAGCGCACTCTGCACAAGAACAGGGGGCAGTTTGTGGTGTAGTGCAGTTTAAACTAATACTATTCCTATTCAAAGGTCACATGGAAACTTGGAATAACCTATGCATGCTTGGTTAGTTCAGGGGTTCCCAAACCTTTTCACTCAGGTCCCTCTTCCACCCTCCTTTCTGACCACCGTCTGACCAGTTTGTCCTAATTGTGACCTCTATCTGACCAGCTGGTCATAATTCTGACCACACTATTATGTGCTGGTGATAATTAAGACCTCATCATAACCTGGTAATGACCACCTGACTACAGCTTATTATCTACTGTAAAACGTATTGCAGAGGAAAAAGTTGGATATTGAAAAAATGGTTCATTACATTTCTATTTGTTTCTATAGGCACCAATTAAAGGTTAAATCTGCAACATGTTCTTACATTTAAAATAGATCAAGCAATGGCAAAAAAAAATCTACATCGCAATTTCTTGCCCATCTGCATGTAGTAATTGTTTCATAATTCACCCGCAGACATTACATGCATTGAAATACTGGGACACAGAGTATAGAAAGGCCCATTGTTTTATTTTATAAATGATTAATGGTGTGATGGGGTAGATCCTCATCAAGGACCTCTGAGCACAGAAGTTGATCTGGAGCCTAGTGGCCCTCTTAAAGAGTCATGTGATGGGTCAGATCTGGAGTGAAGACAATCAGTGCATTACAACTTCAGCAAATCTTGAGATTTTAAAAGAAAAGGACATTCCTGAAAAAACTGTGGACTCAGCTGGCTAAAAGTATTTCCATGGAGGACTATAAGTTGAAGAAGTTTGTGGTAGTTATAGCTTAGAGATGTCTTTGAAAAATAGCAACTTGCTCATATACATACTTCTTCGTCCTCCTCCACCACGGTGGTAAGAGGCATATTTAGGACTTTCCAAAGGGCCCGCAACCTCCTGAGTTTTCTGGCTTTTCTGAGGTGGCAGATAGCCAAGCAGGAAAAAAAGAGTTCAAATAGGATTTTATTTGCTTTACAAACTTATATTATTCGTACTTACATGGGCAGCTGAATAGCATGTCTCTTGGGGAATCCACTCTCTGAGACCTGATGCAGATAAAAAACATTAACGATCATCAGCATAGCTATTACAAACCTAGATCTTACCAAGCTGGTTAGTGAGAATCAATACACATTTAAGATCAGATGATCTGGTAACTGAGTGGGTGGCCAAGCATTACTGTAGAGGCCATGCATCAAGAATTGAAAAGGGCAGTTGAGAAGTGTAACGTTAGAATGAGTGTTGAGGCGAAGCAGGGATAGGCTAGTTTACAATACTTTTGGTCAAAAGTAGTGCACTACATGGGGAATAAGGTCTAATTTCAAATCAAATCAAATTGTATTAGCCACATGCGCCGAATACAACAGGTGTAGACCTTACAGTGAAATGCTTACTTATGAGTCCCTAACCAACAATGCAGTTAAAAAAAAAAAATATGGATAAAAAAATTAAAAAAGTAACAAGTAATTAAAGAGCAGCAGTAAAATAACAATAGCGAGACTATATACAGGGGAGTACCGGTATGGAGTCAATGTGCAGAGGCACCAGTTAGTTGAGGTAATATGTACATGAAGGTAGAGTTATTAAAGTGACTATGCATAGATGATAACAACAGAGAGTAAAAGCGGTGTAAAAGAGGGGGTAATGCAAATAGTCTGGGTAGCCATTTGATTAGATGTTCAGGAGTCTTATGGCTTGGGGGTAGAAGCTGTTTAGAAGCCTCTTGGATCTAGACTTGGCGCTTCGGTACCACTTGCCGTGCAGTAGCAGAGAGAACAGTCTATGACTAGGGTGGCAGGAGTCTTTGACAATTTTTAGGGCCTTCCTCTGATACCGCCTGGTATAGAGGTCCTGGATGGCAGGAAGCTTGGCCCCAGTGATGTACTGGGACGTTCGCACTACCCACTGTAGTGCCTTGCGGTTGGAGGCCGAGCAGTTGCCATACCAGGCAGTGATGCAACCAGTCAGGATGCTCTCGATAGTGCAGCTGTAGAACCTTTTGAGGATCTGAGGACCCATGCCAAATCTTTTCAGTCTCCTGAGGAGGAATAGGTTTTGTCGTGCCCTCTTCATGACTGTCCTGGTGTGCTTGGACCATGTTAGTTTGTTGGTGATGTGGACACCAAGGAACTTGAAGCTCTCAACCTGCTCCACTGCAGTCCTGTCGATGAGAATGGGGGCGTGCTCGGTACTCTTTTTCCTGTGGTCCACAATCATCTCCTTTGTCTTGATCACACAGGTTGTTGTCCTGACACCACACGGCCAGGTCATTTGGCCATTTGGGACATAGTCAATGGGAGTGTCACGGATCCTTCCGGTACTGTTGCTCATTCCATGTACCAGTTCCGGAGGTCTACGTCACTGGCCTCCAGGTATTACTGAACTGTTTCATTATGCACACCTGGTTCCCATTTCCCCTGATTAGTAATTGCATAATTGTGCCATTTGTTCACAATTGTCTTGGTCGGTTATTGTTTCCATGTCCGTTGGTCTTGTGAGTACCTGTGCTTTGTTGTTTTGTCTTTCGTGCTGCGTGTTATTGATGCGCACTTGTTATTACGGGTCTCGTCCCGTGTATTGTTATGTAATTCCTACTATAGATTCCTATAGATTCAGCTGGGGATTTGTGCATCTACCATGAGGTGGTGGTTGTTGTGACAGTTTTAGCTGTCACATCAACCACTTGACTTTGATGTGGAAAGATCCTGTCCCTCAACCTTACACTGAGTGCATTTACATTTGTCCATGTCTAATCTACCACAAAAGATGACTTGAACCACCCAAAGAGGACTTGACATGTTCCATTAGGTGTTTTGAATCCCTCTTCCCACAGTGCCTCTCTAACCTCCTCTTATCCTCTCTTTTGTAGTTTATTTTCAAGTAGTCTTGAAGCACATAGCCAAGGCTTTATGTTTACTGCATGTACCATCTGTTGGCTGAATCAAACATGCAGGGTTCCACGCCAAGGGAAATGTCTTCAGAAGTACTACTGAGTAGCTATGTGCCCAGAAAGGAAAGACGAGAAGAGATGGAACAGTACAGCCTTGATAGGGTGGAGAATCAGTGGGTGCATGCGCAGAATGTTACAAAGGTTGCCATGGGCTAATGTGAACTTGAAGGTTCATATTCTGTATAACAGTAATATTGGCTAATCAATCGTGTTTACAAAACTACACAAGGAAAGTATTGTTCCTCTGTAATGGTGTTTTTTCAGTGTATTAGTTGTTGTCTAGATGGACACGGACACACACACACACACCGAGTGGGTGGAGGGCTGTGATGTCCAATGCACTCCATAATTTGTCATCTTCCATTAAGGTGTTGGTTAATAGATAGTGACACTGACGATAATTGCCTTTTTCTGTGAGCTAGTGGAGAGAGAGAGAGAGAGAGAGAGAGAGAGAGAGAGAGAGAGAGAGAGAGAGAGAGAGAGAGAGAGAGAGAGAGAGAGAGAGAGAGAGAGAGAGAGCTCAGACATCTCTCCCTTTGTCTCTCTCAATATGAGCCTCTTCAGTCTCTCAGTTGGAGGTTACTTTGCTATTCTCTTTCTCGTTCTATGTTCCATGCTGTCCCTTTCCACCTCCCTTGATCCTCTCTTTCTCTCTACCCTCACTATTGTTCTCTCTCTACCACCATTTAACCCCCCCACCTTCCTCCCGATCTCGCTCCCTCTCTTTGTCCGTGTGTAACCAGTTGAGTAATGTAATATGTGATCCTGCATCTCTCTAATCTAATGTGTTATTAAGTCTCTGCATGGCAGAGGATGTGTGTGAGTGGGTGCGCCTTAGAGACAGATCTAGGATCAGCAACCCAGACCACATGTCCTTTTATTATCTTATGTGCTGTTGTTGCGCTTTGTGGGGTTGGGTTACCATGGCAACAGAATGAGACTTCACTGCATTGTTGTCGTGGGAGAGAGTTTAGTTGACTCCGGAGACTGAAGGTGAGTCACCTGGGTTTATAAAAAGGTACCGGAGAGAAGCCTTGAGCAGTTTAGCTTATTGATGCACGCAGAGAAATCCTCCAGCATGACTGAATGACTGCTGGGGTCTTGGGTTGGGCTTTGCTCACACGCATACGTCACTGGACTGACGTATGCGACTGACGTCATCGCTTTCAATGGAAGAGAAAGAGCGGTTGGCTTTAGTTGGTGAAGAACATTAGCGGTGGCTTCAGAACAGTGCCCCTGTCTGTCTAGGGCCTGTTGAAAAATACAAAGAGGAGCCTGTTATTGGGTCATTGCGTAATGTGAATTTGACTTTGAAACTGCACAGAAATGCTGCTCTAAACAGCACCCAACCCAACGCTGCAGCGGTTTGAGCCATAATGGACCCAGGCCAGGCCACTCCAATCTCTCAGTCGCTCCCTCTTCCATACAGTCAGTGGAACTGCTCTGCAACATGGCAGAGTGCAATGAATCTCCCCGCTGTTGTCATTAATAGGACACAGTTCCAAATGTAATTGAGCACTACAGCCTTTTTGAGTCATAATGGACCCAGTGGCAGCTGCGCCTATCTCTCAGTGGCTCTCCCTGTCTCTTTGACTGAGCTGTGGTTAATGAACAGCCATGAACACTAAAAAAAAAGGTTCCAGAAGGGTTCTTCGGCTGTCCCCATAGGAGAACCCTTTTTGGTTCCAGATAGAACACTTTCAGGTTCCATGTAGAACTGTGGAAAGGGTTCTAGATGGAACTTAAAAGTGTTATACCTAGAAGCAAAAAGGTTCTACCTGGAACCCAAAAGGGTTCTTCAAAGTGTTCTCCTATAAGGACAGCTGAAGAACCCTTTTAGGTTCCAGATAGCACTTATTTTCTAAGAGTGTGGGGAGGCTGGGGTGAATGGGAGTGTACGGTGGAAAGCAATTAAGTACACTAACATTCAAAAGTTTGGGGTCACTTAGAAATGTCCTTGTTTTTGGAAGACGTTTTTTTGTCAATTTTTGTCAATTTTTGTCAATTTTTGTCCATTTTGTCCATTGTCCATTTTTGTCCATTAAAAAACTAGTACAGCGACATCTTCCATCCCTGGATTGAGGTACGTATTCAAGCTACACTACCGTTCAAAAGTTTGGGGCCACTTAGATTTTTTTTTTTTTAAGAAAAGTACATTTTTGTCCAATAAAAGAACACAAGATTTATCAGAAATACAATGTAGACATTGTTAATGTTGTAAATGACTATTGTAGCTGGAAATGGCAGATTTGTTATGGAATATCTACATAGGCGTACAGAGGCCCATTAACAGCAACCATCACTCCTGTGTTCCAATGGCACATTATGTTAGCTAATCCAAGTTTATCAATTTAAAAGGCTAATTGATCATTAGAAACCCCTTTTGCAATTATGTTAGCACAGCTGAAAACTGTTGTGCTAATTAAAGAAGCAATAAAACTGGCCTTCTTTAAACTAGTTGAGTATCTAGAGCATCAGCATTTGTGGGTTTGATTACAGGCTCAAAATGTCCAGGAACAAATAACTTTCTACTGAAACTTGTCCATTCTATTCTTGTTCTAAGAAATGAAGGCTATTCCATGCGAGAAATGACCAAGAAACTGAAGATCTCGTACAACGCTGTGTACTACTCCCGTCACAGAACAGCGCAAACTGTCTCTAACCAGAATAGAAAGAGGAGTGGGAGGCCCCAGTGCACAACTGAGCAAGAGGACAATTAGAGTGTCTAGTTTGAGAAGCTGACGCCTAACAAGTCCTCAACTGGCAGCTTCATTAAATATTACCCACAAAACACCAGTCTCAACATCAACAGTGAAGAGGCGACTCCGAGTTGCAAAGAATGAGTCACATCTCAGACTCTGCCTAGAAGGCCAGCATCCCGGAGTCGCCTCTTCACTGTTGACATTGAGACTGGTGTTGAGGATCAGCGGAGTAGAGGTGATGTTTCCTACTTTCACCATCTGGGGGTCGGCCCGTCAGGAACTTGCACAGTTCAGTTCAGCGCGGTTCAGACCCAGTAGCTCAAGCTTAATTATGAGCTTGAAGGGTACTATGGTGTTGAATGCTGGTCTATAGTCAATAAACAGCATTCTTACATAGGTATTCCTCTTGTCCAGATGGGATAGGGCAGTGTGCAGAGTGATGGCGATTGCATCGTCTGTAGATATATTGGGGCGGTAAGCAAATTGAAGTGGGTCTAGGGTGGCAGGTAAGGTAGAGGTGATATGATCCTTGACTAGTCTCTCAAAGCATTTCATGATGACAGAGGTGAGTGCTATGGGGCGATAGTCATTAAGTTCAGTTACCTTTGCTTTCTTTGATACAGGAACAATGGTGGCCATCTTGACGCATGTGGGGACAGCAGACTGGGATAGGGAGAGATTGAATATGTCCGTAAACAGACCAGCCAGCTGGTCTGCGCATGCTCTGAGGACGCGGATAGTGATGCCGCGGATAGTGAGGTCTGGACCGGAAGTCTTGCGAGGGTTAACACGTTTAAATGTTTTACTCACGTTGGCCATGGAGAAGGAGAGCCCACAGTCCTTGGTAGTGGGCCGTGTCGGTGGCATTGTGTTATCCTCAATGTGTGCAAAGAATGTGCTTAGCCTGTCCGGAAGCAAGACGTCGGTCTCGGTGACGTGGCTGGTTTTCCTTTTGTAGTCCGTGACTGTCTGTAGTCCCTGCCACATACGTCTCACTCCACTTTATCTCTATACTGACGTTTAGATTGTTTGATTGCCTTACAGAGTGAATAACTACAGTGTTTATATTCTGCCATATTACCAGTCGCCTTGCCATTGTTAAATGCGGTGGTTCGCGCTTTCAGTTTTGCGCGAATGCTACAGTACCAACTATCCACGGTTTCTGGTTAGGGTAGGTGTTAATAGTCACAGTGGGTACTACATATCCTATACACTTCCTTATGAACTCAGACACCATATCCGTGTATGCGTCTGGGTTATGTTTCGCACTCTACCCGGAACATATCCCAGTCCATGTGATCAAAACAATCCTGAAGCGTGGATTCTGATTGGTCAGACTAGCGTTGAATAGTAGAGTTTCGGCTTGAGGTGGGATGTAAACGGCCATGGCGATGACGGAGGAGAATTCTCTTGCGAGATAATATGGTCGGCATTTAATTGTGAGGTATTCTAGGTCGGGTGAACAAAATGACTTAAGTTCCTGTATGTTCCTAGAATTACACCATGAGTCATTAATCATGAAACATACCCCCCCTGCCCTTCTGCTTCCTGGATGTACTGAGAATCCTGCTGGCTTCACCGACTCCGACAGAGTATCCTGAGAGAGCCATGTTTCCGTGAAACAAAGTATGTTACAGTCCCCGATGTCTCTCTGGAAAGAAATCCTTGCTCTAAGCTCATCAACTTTGTTATCCAAAGACGGAACATTAGCGAGTAATATACTCGGAAGTGGTGGGTGGTGTGCGCGCCTCCTAAGTCGAACCAGCAGGCCGCCTTGAGTGCCTCTCCTTCTGGGTCGGCCTCTGGAATAAGTTCAATTGCTCTGAGGAGAGTGAACAAAGGATCTGCTCCAAGGAAGTCGTATTCCTGGTCGTAATGCTGGTAGTTCTGTTGAGTTACCGCCGCTCTAATATCCAATAGTTCTTCCCGGCTGTTTGTAATGACACAAAACATTTTCTGAGCTAATAATGTAAAAAATATACATAAAAAAAAAAATACTGCAAAGTTTTCTAAGAGCTAGTCGCAATGCTGCCATCTCTGTCGGTACCATCTTAACATCACCATTAATCAAAGGGATATTTTCAGATCTTTTTCCTTAAGACTATTGAGAAACAACACCATGTTCATGTGATTTAGTATAGCCCCCAAAAAATGGAATACAGATGTACAGCAACACGTTAGCTGGGTGTTAGGCATATGCAGTAATACACTGCCAGAGAGATAGAGAGAGGTTACAAACACTGTGAGTCCAGAGTTGATATATGACTAGCAGCAAAATGACAGCAGCTGGATGAGGTATTGACCAGTCCTCACTGAGACTCGCACCTGATTTACACACTGAGGCAGACGGTGGGGGGGGGGACATGGAGAGTATAGGGCGAGGAGAGTGTGGGGGGACTGAATGAGGAGAAGGTGGGGTGAGACGGAGTGTGGGTGATGTTAGATAGGGAGTAAACAGTAGCGAGCTACCTTAGTGATGTAGAATATTAATATTCAGAGAGAGAGGAAGAGGAGAAACAAAGACAAAAGAAAGAGAGGCGAGAGCTATGCCTGGTCGGCCATTCGCTCCGTTTTCCTGTCAACTACCTCCCGCTCAGGAACTGTGTGTTTCCTATCAGATTGAAGAGCAGAGAGTGTGCATGCGTTAATATGACCATACAGTGAATTCAGAAAGTATTCCAAATTTAGTTGTGTTACAGCCTGAATTTAAAATTGATTAAATTTAGATTTTGTTTCACCTGATCTACACACAATACCCCATAATGTCAACGTGGAATTGTGTTTTTAGACATTTTTACAAATTAATGAAAATTGAAAAGCTGAAATATCTTGAGTCAATAAGTATTAAACCCATTTGTTATGGCAAGCCTAAATAAGTTCAGTAGTAAAATGTGCTTAACAAGTCAGATAATAAGTTGAATGGACTCAGTGTGCAATAATGGTGTATAACATGTTTTTTTGGATGACTACACAGTATCTCTACCCCACACATACAATTATCTGTCACGACTTCCACCGAAGTCGCCTCCTCTCCTTGTTCGGGCGGCGTTCGGCGGTCGACGTCACCGGCTTTCTAGCCATCGCCGCTCAGCTGTTATTTTGTTTCCTTTGCTTTTGTCTTGTTCACCTCGCACCTGGTTTGTATTCCAGTGATTGCGGCATGTATTTATTTCCGGTGAATATGTCATGTCATTGTGTGGAATTATTCATTGTTTATGGTGTGTGTAGCACAGGCTCATTTTTCTCCGGGTAACGGTTAACCCGTATTTTGTATGCTTGTGCGTAACTTGGACTGTGTTTATTGTCATAGCGCTAGACACTTTATTTAGTGACCTAGAAATTATTGACGCGTTGTTGCGTTCTTTCTTTTGTTTATTGTGCCATTAAAGTGTGCGCCTTTTTACGACACGTTCCGCTCTCCTGCACCTGATTTCAACCCAGTACCGCACACCGTGATATTATCTATAAGGTTTCTCAGTCAAGCAGTGAATTTCAAGCACAGATTCAACGACAAAGACCGGGGAGGTTTTCCAATGCCTCACAAAGAAGGGCACCTATTGCAGACATTGAATATCCCTTTGAGCATGGTGAAGTTATTAATTACACTTTGAATGGTGTATCAATACACACAGTCACTACAAATATATAGGTGTCCTGAGAGCAAGGAAACCGCTCAGGGATTTCACCATGAGGCCAATGGTGACGTTAAAAGAGTTAACGTTCAATGGATGTGATAGGGGAAAACTGAGGATGGATCAACAACATTATAGTTACTCCACAATACTAACCTAAATGACAGAGTGAAAGGAAGGAAGCCTGTACAGAATAAAAATATTGCTGTTTGCAATAAAGAACTAAAGCAAAACTGCAAAAAACGTGGCAAAATAAATTAACATAATGTCCTGAAAACAAAGAGTTATGTTTGGGGCAAATCCAACACAACACATCACTGAGTACCACTCTTTTCAATCATTAAAGACTGCTTTTCATGAATCTGTGCTTTTCAATCTTAAAGACTTAACCAGAAAGACACAGATGTAATCGCTGCCAAAGGTGATTCTAACATGTATTGACTCAGGGGTGTGAATACTTATGTAATATAAATAAGATATTTCTGTATTTCATTTTCAATAAAGTTGCAAACATTTCTTAAAACATGTTTTTACTTTGTCATTATGGGGTATTGTGTGTAAATAGGTGAGATTACATATATTTTTTAATCAATTTTGAATTCAGGCTTTGTGTGTGTGTGTGTGTGTGTGTGTGTAACTGGTCTAGTCATCTCCTAAGGAGCTCTGACTAGAATAATGGCAGTCGTTATGATCATCATCATCATCATCATCATCATCATCATCATCATCATCGTAGTCAGTGAAGTTATGGCCTGTAAAGGGTGTTTAGGATAGATCAATTCAGATGTGTTTGGGGCAGATCAAGTCAAATTGGTCATGTCAGATGTTCTATGTGATGTCAGGAGGTAAGAAGAAGCCACATTAGAATAGTGAGATTCCCTCCTTAGGGTCAAATTGGGGCGTGTGTGTGTCTCCTGTGGTGAGACATAACCCAGCATGAACACTGTGCATCGTGACTGGAGTGGGCCGCCCTGTGCTAAACACGACCCGGGAAACGCCGAGCGCGTTTCATTTTCTACTGCCAGTGACTATTATGTGTCCCACCTCCACACACTCTCCTCTCCCTCATCCCTCTCTGTGTCGCTCAGGGAAGAAATCCTCAGTGACATCTAAATCAGCCCCATTCACCACCATGCTGAGTAATGGTGGCCCGGAGAGAGGGAGAAAGTGAGAGGGAGAGAGGGAGAAAGAGAGAGGGGGGAGGGACAGAGAGAAAGAGGGAGTCCCCTCTCACAGAGAACACTCCCCTTCCTTTCTCTCTCTAACACCCTCTCACAGAGAATACTCCCCTTCCATTCTCTCTCTGACACCCTCTCACAGAGAATACTCCCCTTCCCTTTCTCTCTCTGACACCCTCTCACAGAGAATACTCTCCTTCCCTTTCTCTCTCTGACACCCTCTCACAGAGAATACTCCCCTTTCCTTTCTCTCTCTGACATTCTCTCACAGAGAATACTCCCCTTCCCTTTCTCTCTCTGACACCCTCTCACAGAGAATACTCTCCTTCCCTTTCTCTCTCTGACACCCTCTCACAGAGAATACTCTCCTTCCCTTTCTCTCTCTGTCACCCTCTCACAGAGAATACTCCCCTTCCTTTCTCTCTCTGACACCCTCTCACAGAGAATATTCCCCTTCTATTCTCTCTCTGACACCCTCTCACAGAGAATACTCCCCTTCCCTTTCTCTCTCTGTCACCCTCTCACAGAGAAAATTCCCCTTCCTTTCTCTCTCTGACACCCTCTCACAGAGAATATTCCCCTTCTATTCTCTCTCTGACACCCTCTCACAGAGAATACTCCCCTTCCCTTTCTCTCTCTGTCACCCTCTCACAGAGAAAATTCCCCTTCCATTCTCTCCCTGACACCCTCTCACAGAGAATACTCCCCTTCCCTTTCTCTCTCTGACACCCTCTCACAGAGAAAATTCCCCTTCCATTCTCTCTCTGACACCCTCTCACAGAGAATACTCCCCTTCCCTTTCTCTCTCTGACACCCTCTCACAGAGAATACTCCCCTTCTCTTTCTCTCTCTGACATTCTCTCACAGAGAATCATCTCTTTAACATCTTATCAAGATCAGTCTCTTTCCACAGAGAAATGAGCTTTTTATTATCACAGTCCAATGAGAGAATATCACTCTCTTTCTGTCAATTCCCTGCCCCCGTTTCCCTTCTCTTTCTCTCCCTCTCAGAGACTCCATTAATCTTTCCCGCTGTGCTATTCGTAATTCATAAGGATTTCCTGCATTTATCTACTACCATGTGAGACTGAATTCTGAGTGCCCTTCATCCTTGTCTTTTTGCTACCTAAAACAGTGGTAGGGTAACGGGTACTAACTGTTGAAGTCAAGTGTGCCTGAATAAAAGTGTGCAATAAGGAGAAAAACTAAAAAGATCTCAGCTAGTTACATCTGTCACCGTGTCGGCTTTGGATAAGTGAATTACAGGTATGTGTGGGAAAGTAAGCTTTTTGTGTCTGCGTGTGTGTGTGTGTGTATGTGTGTGTGTGTGTGTGTGTGTGTGTACGTGTGTGTGCGGGGCATCTATGAGGGTGTATCAAGACCTCTCTTCTCTCTGTCTGAGTCACTGTTATTTAACCAGTTGTTTTGGTCATCCACCCTCTGTCTATCCATTGTGTTAGTCTGTGCACTTGTAGTTACTTTCATATGGTCTGCTTAAAAATAGTCCATGTTCAAAACAGAATAAACAATGTGTTTCTTTGAAACTTAGTTGTAAGAGTACAGCCCATCTCTTTTTCATTGAGGCTATAGTCATTTAGATACTGTTTCATCTCTTTTGAAAGAGATTCCTGTCCTGATGAATAAGGGTGGTCTTGCTAGGAATGAGAAGGGATATTGGAGAATATGGTCAAATTACCAACACTGCTAAACACTAGCATGACAAATCCACTGAACAGCTTAGCAAAATATTGTCTGTGCATTACTTAATCACTCTGTTTCCACACACACACACACACACACACACACACACACACACACACACACACACACACACACACACACACACACACACACACACACACACACACACACACACACACACACACACACAGTCTTGTACAGCTAACCTTGTGGGGACACACAATTCAGTCCCATTCAAAATCCTATTTTCTCTAACCCTAACCCTAACCTTAACCCAAAACCTAACCCTAGCTCCTAACCCTAACCCTAAAACTAACCCTAGCTCCTAACCCTAATTCTAATCCTAAACCCCTAGAAATAGCATTTGACCTCATTGACTATTCTTGTGGGGACTCCTGGTCCCCGCAAGAACAGTTCAACACGTCCACACACACACACACACACACACACACACACACACGCAGTCTTGTACAGCTAACCTTGTGGGGACACACAATTCAGTCCCATTCTATTTCTTCTAACCTTAACCCAAAACCTAACCCTAGCTCCTAACCCTAAAACTAACCCTAGCTCCTAACCCTAATTCTAATCCTAAACCCCCTAGAAATAGCATCTGACCTCATTGACTATTCTTGTGGGGACTTCTGGTCCCCGCAAGAACAGTTCAACACGTCCACACACACACACACACACACACACACACACACACACACACACTGCTGCTCACACTCAGAGCTGTTTTTGTCACTCAGAGAGAGGGATATAATGGAGTGGATTCATTTCTTGTAGATTGAAATGAAACCATTGGAAACAATCAAAAGACAGTCAAATCAATCGAATGGAAATCAGCAGGCCTAGTTGAACGGAATGGCACTATGCGGACCTACATACTTGGATATGTCCCCAGTCTGGCCTAAGCTCCCTCTCCTCTGACCTACTTGGCTTTAGCTGAGGGGCTGAATGGGCGAGAGAGACTCTGTGATCGATGGCATTGTAATCTAGAGATATGGATGCTGGCTGCTTATGCAGAGTGTTTCATTCATTCAAACATTGATCTGTTTACTAGGACAATACTACAAACACAAACATAGACAAAAACAAAACCAATTCAGCAGAACATTTTCAGAGTCTCCAAAGAGAAATCTGGCCCCAGGAGCAATCTTAACATAGATGTTCTACAGGGGTGCCATGACCTTCAGGTCACTTCAGCTTCGAGAGAAGATTGAAGTAGAGTCTTGAGGTGTTTTATCTATAACAGAAGATGCCAGATAAGGAAGTAAAGAGGTTAGATTGTTGTTGATGGTCAAAGTAAAAAATTCTAACTGTTTCAAGTGCTATTCTGTTTCAGAGTGGACGAGGGGAAATGCAGGGACAGTATATTACCATGGCAATGGAAGTTGTTGAAGAATTTTTTTGTTGTAATTCTGGTGTTACTGTGGGGACAATAGTAATGGTATGGTACAACAGACACACACATACATAAACAGCCACAGGTCATGCCTAGATGTCCCTCTTAATTACATGGACGCTGAGTTATTGTAAGCTGAAATCAATGGCTGTCATCTCTGGCTGTGTTGACTAATGTGTACAGGACGCTGCTGGAAAATATGGCACGTATTGCCTTACCTAATGCTGCACCCACACACACAATACAGAGTTTCAGACCCTTATCTATTATTAGCCAGGTAACTGCAGCAGCAGAAGACAGAGCCTGGGTCTAGTCATTTTAGTATGGCTAGGTCTCCTTAGGGATTGTTCCAGTCACTTCTCTCAGCTGCAGCTTTTTTAAATGTTTTATTGATTTAACTAGGCAAGTCAGTTAAGAACAAATTCTTATTTTCAATGACAGCCTTGGAACAGTGGGTTAACTGCCTTGCTAAGGAGCAGAACGACACATTTTTACCTTGTCAGCTCAGGGATTTGATCTTGCAACCTTTCGGTTACTAGTCCAACGTTCTAACCACTTGGTGGTGATACTTACGATAGAGTTACCACTAACAAAGTAAGCCTTACTGCCATTATACCATAGAAGAAGAAGAAGAAGAAGAAGAAGGTAGGCCTAAAGTGCTTTGAGCATCTGGCCCCATGATGAATCCAATACAGTGGCAGTTGCATACAAAGTGATTTTAGCGGTATTACTGATAAAACATTTTTATCCACACAAATTATATTTCAAAACAATTTGTTTGTTCACTGGTCAACGAATGCAAATGTTTTTAACAGGACAGCACGTGGCTACACAGAGTTATGCAAATCTTTGACATGGTCATCTGTGAAACTCATGTTGCCATGGATTTAGAATATTAGCTTGCTATTTGTTTTTGTCAACAACAATATTTTAGCTAGGCCTGGCCTTCTTTAGCTAGGCTAACTACTGTGCAGGAAAGTGGCGGATATTGTCTTATACCCTTTGTGTCATATCTTCGATAGTTGTTTTGACAGAATGAGTGCGAGGAGGAGAGGCTCTGATATGTCACTGTGACCCCGACAATCAAGCCCCAAGTTCCGCGGACAGAAGCTGCAGGCCAAACCGCTGCTGACAGCACTGGGCAGATTATCCATGGCCAAAGACAACAGTGGCCCACAACACTCAGCCCTTAACGTTCAGTTTCACCGTAGAGTACAGGGACAGGTGTCATTCGCCATTTTAGTGAAAATAGGAAACAGTTTAAATGACCAGAGCAAAGACAAAATTAGAGCCCGACCGATATATCGGTTTAGCGATATTATCGTCCGATATTGGCCTTTTACCGCTATATCGGTAACAGACGATAATTAGACCGATAACCAATATTCAATAAATAGGATGAAAAAAGAGAATCTCATATCTGACAGCAATTCTCATGTCATTATGATCATGTATGAAATCAACATCTGAAACATAGGTATTGGACAATTGCTCTTTTGGATGGCAATTTGTTACTTTTTCATTTCCCTACTGTAAAACAGTATATTGGCAGATATATCGGTATTGGTAAGTTGTATCCCTCAAATGTAGACCAAATAGTCGGATTCAATTAGAATTGAATACCCCACAAACCTACGTAGGAAGCAACCCATTGGATTCCACAACACTTCCGGTAGATGGTTTGGACTAGGTGGTATACAGCTATCTATGACCGGTCATGACTTTTTCACAGCAGGTTAGGAAAACTTACGCAGCAGGTTAGGAGAATTAACGTGGCAGGTTAGGAGAATTAGCTTAAGGTTAGGAAAAGGGTTAGGGTTAGCTAAAATGCTCTCCTAACCTGCTGCTGAAAGTTACTTCCGGTCGTAGCTGTACTCAATCTAGTCACAACCACTAGGCGCCACATTTTCATGGAATCCAATGGGGTGCTTTAGCCTAGATAGCCTAGCATGAGGACTCAGTATTTCAATCTTCTCAATTTGGATAATGGGATATTAAACTAGTACAGCGACATCTTCCATCCCTGGATTGAGATATGTTTTCGAGCTACATTACCGTTCAAAGGTTTTGGGCCACTTAGAAATGTATATATATTTTTTTTAAGCAACTTCTTTTGTCCAATAAAATAACATAACATTTATCAGAAATACAGAGTAGACATTGTTAATGTTGTAAATGACTATTGTGGCTGGAAACGGCAGATTTTTAATGGAATATCTACATAGGCGTACAGAGGCCCATTATTATCAACCATCACTCCTGTGTTCCAATGGCACATTGTGTTAGCTAATCCAAGTTTATCACTTTAAAAGGCTAATTGATCATAAAAAATAAAAAAAACAGCTGAAAACTGTTGTGCTAATTAAAGAAGCAATAAAACTGGCCTTTAGACTAGTTGAGCATTTGTGGGTTTGATTACAGGCTCAAAATGGCCAGAAACAAAGAACTTTCTTCTGAAACACATCAGTCTATTCTTGTTCGGAGAAATGAAGGCTATTCCATGCAAGAAATTGCCAAGAAACTGAAAATCTGGTAAAACGCTGTGTACTACTCCTAGCTTCATTAAATAGTACCCGCAAAACACCAAGCTCAACATCAACAGTGAAGAGGCGACTCAGGGAAGCTGGCCTTCTAGGCAGAGTTGCAAAGAAAAAGCCACATCTCAGACTGGCCAATAAAAATAAAAGATTAAGATCGGCAAAAAAACACAGACACTGGACAGAGGAACTCTGCCTAGAAGGCCAGCATCCCGGAGTCGCCTCTTCACTGTTGACATTGAGACTGGTGTTTTGCGGGTACCATTTAATGAAGCTGCTAGTTGAGGACTTGTGAGGTGTCTGTTTCTCAAACTAGACACTCTAATGTACTTGTCCTCTTGCTCAGTTGTGCACCGGGGCCTCCCACTCCTCTTTCTATTCTGGTTAGAGCCAGTTTGCGCTGTTCTGTGAAGGGAGTAGTACACAGCGTTGTACCAGATCTTCAGTTTCTTGGCAATTTCTCGCATGGAATAGCCTTCATTTCTCAGAACAAGAATAGACTGACAAGTTTCAGAAGAAAGTTCTTTGTTTCTGGACATTTTGAGCCTGTAATCAAACCCACAAATGCTGATGCTCCAGATACTCAACTAGTCTAAAGAAGTCCAGTTTTATTGCTTCTTTAATCAGAACAACAGTTTTCAGCTGTGCTAACATAATTGAAAATGGGTTCTCTTCTAATGATCAGTTATCCTTTTAAAATGATTAACTTGGATTAGCTAACACAGCGTGCCATTGGAACATAGTAGTGATGGTTGCTGATAATTGGCCTCTGGACGCCTATGTAGATATTCCACAAAAAATCTGCCGTTTCCAGCTACAATAGTCATTTACAACATTAGCAATGTCTACATTGTATTTCTGACCAATTTGATGTTATTTTAATGGACAAAAAAATTGCTTTTCTTTCAAAAACAAGGACATTTCGAAGTGACCCCAAACTTTTGAACGGTAGTGTATATCCCGTGCCGGCTCCTCGGTGCCTACATTATGGCTTAGCATCGTTTCGACTTGGAGAAGAAAATCTCTCAAGTCTAAATGTTTTGGCTAGAACAAGGGTCTAGTGTCTTTAACTAAAGCAGTGATCAGTGGTATCCATAACCTGACCAGACTACCAGACAAATGTGTGGCTGGTGATTTCTTAGCAATGTAAAAAGTCCCTCTGGTGGTATACAGTAGTTCTCTCCCCAGACCAGGTCACCATAGACAGTTAACCTTTGAGCCTGTCCTGGTTGTATACAGCGCCTGGATTTAATGCCTCGTCTGTAACGATCTGGTGGGATGTTGTCAAGCCCTCTTCCCCTGGTGTTTTGGTCATTAATCTTGTGTCCTCTGCTTGGGAATTTAATTAAGATTGGGTCAAAATTAGACAATCTGCAGAGGCCACGAGCCTACGTCCCTTCGTCTACCCCTCTTCGTCAGTGATTGGTCAGCAGTACTACTCCTAGTAGGATAGGGAACAATGGTCTGGATTCTTCAATGAAGTGTTTGTTGTCATTCGACGAGAGAAGAATAGTTTTCATGCAATTTTTTTTACTTTTTACTTGAGAAACACTGCACCAAACATCTTAGTTCATGTAAAATTGAGTGACTAAGACCTCCTTGGCAAAACGTAAACATGTATTACAGATTTCTTGATTGATCTTAGATTCATTCGGACTAGTTTGAGGAAGTGTATACTGGATATGTTGTTGCTACGGTGTCTCAAGAGGGACAAACAGTAATATTGGCGCTTTTTTCTCGTTTTCCATTTAAGGGAGTATGCAAGGCGTAGACGTTCCCTTCGCCTAGCCGAGTTCTGATAGGAGCAAACCAAACCTAGAATATGGTGCCTTTAATAATACAATTGAAACTTTTCCCCTGTAAAATCAACTCACTTTATTCTTAAAGTGGACAATGAAATATGTTATTCTTGTAAAATATATAATATATTATAGAATAATTGACTATAGAGCCGGTCCATATGAATTCAATATCTTTCTAACTGCACCCCTTTAGAGTTGAACACAATCTTCCAAACATGTCCTCCATCGTTAACACATGTTGAAAGTGCGTGGGCCACAGAGAGAAACAAAATAGTGCAATTTGAGGGCATGTGGCGGAGAGCGGCGCGGACACTGGAGATGGGGGTGTGAGCAGGTGGGTCTGGGCAGGGATGATGATGTGGATGTTTGTAAGCGTCTGTATGTTGTCATTTGTATGTGGATGTTTTGTATTGCAAAGAAAAAGAAAGCGATTGAAATCATATGGAACGACCCTGCAGTGTACAACTTTGACCATCCAACTGTTTTCATCCTGAATTTTGGCTCTGTCTCTGTGTCCTGGTCTGTTTGTATCCTCCTGCCCAGGCCCAGTGAAGCTAGGTTTAGAGAGGTGTGTGTGGGTCGGGTGGCAGGGCCAAGTCAGTGCCCGGTGGAGGCAGAAGGTGGAGAGGGAGAACCACGGCAGGTCAGAACAGATCTGTTGACAGCTTTGCTGAGGATCACAACACCAGGATGGAAGAGGTAGGGGGTCTTTTTTTTATATTGGTGTGTGTACAGTGTGTGTTTTTGCCTTCAATTGAGTGTGTGTGTATATGTAGTGTGTTAGAAACGAAACACGTTAACCATGTGAGTGAATCCCCAGAACACGGCAGTCATCTGTGTGGAGTCTCCTCTGATGAATGGCTGAAGGCCCAGAGAAAAGAAGACGAGACAGAGATGACAAAAGAGTCAAAGAAGGTTGCGATGTAGACAGGTGCATTAGCAACCTTGGTGAATTTAAAATGACTTATTTTATTTTCTCATTCAGCGGTTAGAAACTAGAGGGGATAAAAAAAAAGCAGGAAACACTTATTCCGTGGAGAGGTGCTGACTAACGGCGAATAAACTGCAAGCTATAAAAACTAGAAACGAGAGGGGAACACGCAAGTGCCTGCAGTGCTTTTGCGGCGAGAGGGAGAAAGAGCGAGAGAGAGAGAAAGCGAGGGGAGGGTGCAGAGGGAGAGAGAGACAGTGCAGCAGTGTCGCCTAGTGGTTGTTCATTAATGCGCACCACTACTGTCTTTGGCATAAGAAGTGGCATGTTACAGAGACTGGTACCCAGACTTACTCGCCTCTGCACATGCGCTGTCGAATTGCAAACTATCACGTACAAATACTAGTGTTAATGTGATTCTGTCACCTACAGAGAAACTCAGCCAGGGGAAGACCATTGACTTTAATATCCAACACTCACAGTGGGTGGCATCATACAGGTATAGGTAAGTGCACGAGCATAATATACACACTTCAGTAAGCACAAAGGCATTAGATAGTAACTGTAGATTCAAACACATCATTAATATATACAGTACCAGTCAAAAGTTTGGACACACCTTCTCATTCAAGTTATTATTTTTACTATTTTCTACATTGTAGAATAATTGTGAAGACATCAAAACTATGAAATAACACATATGGAATCATGTTGTAAACAATTCTTTTTAAACAAATCAAAATATATTTAATATTTTGATTCTTTAAAGTAGCCACCCTTTACCTTGATGACAGCTTTGCACCCTCTTGGCATTCTCTCAACCAGCTTCACCTGGAATGCTTTTCCAACAGTCTTGAAGGAGTTCCCACGTATGCTGAGCACTTGTTGGCTGCTTTTCCTTCACTCTTCGGTCCAACTCATCCCAAACCATCTCAACTGGGTTGAGGTCTGGTGATTGTGGAGGCCAGGTCATCTGATGCAGCACTCCACCACAGCACTCCATAACGCTCCTTCTTGGTCAAATAGCCCTTACACAGCCTGGAGGTGTGTTGGGTCATTGTCCTGTTGAAAAACAAATGATAGTCCCACTAAGCACAAACCAGATGGGATGGCGTATCGCTGCAGAACGCTGTGGTAGCCATGCTGGTTAAGTGTGCCTTGAATTCTAATTAAATCACAGACAGTGTCACCAGCAAAGCACCCCCACACGATCACACCTCCTCCTCCATGCTTCACGGTCGTAACCACACATGTGGAGATCATCCGTTCACCAACTCTACGTCTCACAAAGAGACGGTGGTTGGAACTAAAAGTCTCAATTTTGGATTCATCAAACCAAAGAACGGATTTCCACCGGTCTAATGTTCATTGCTCATGGTTCTTGGCCCAAGCAAGTCTCTTCTTATTATTTGTGTCCTTTAGTAGTGGTTTCTTTGCAGCAATCGACCATTAAGGCCTGATTCACACAGTCTCCTCTGAACAGCTGATGTTGAGATGTGTCTGTTATTTGAATTCTGTGAAGCATTTATTTGGGCTGCAATTTCTGAGGCTGGTAACTCTAATGAGCGTATCCTCTGCAGCAGAGGTAACTCTGGGTCTTCCTTTCCTGTCCTCATGAGAGACAGTTTCATCATAGCGCTTGAGGGTTTTTGTGACTGCACTTGAAGAAACGTTCAAAGTTCTTGACATTTTCTGTATTGACTGACCTTCATGTCTAAAAGTAATGATGTACTGTCATTTCTCTTTGCTTATTTGAGCTGTTCTTGCCATAATATGGTCTTTTACCAAATAGGGCTATCTTCTGTATACCACCCCTACCTTGTCACAACACAACTGATTGTCTCAAATGCATTAAGAAGGAAAGAAATATCACAAATTAACTTTTAACAAGGCACACCTGTTAATTGAAATGCATTCCAGGTGACTACCTCATGAAGCTGGTTGAGAGAATGCCAAGAGTGTGCAAAGCTGTCATCAAGGCAAAAGGTGGCTGCTTTGAAGAATCTCAAATGTCAAATATATTTTGATTTGTTTAACACTTTTTGGTTACTACATGTTTCCATATGATTTATTTCATAGTTTTGATGTCTTCGCTATTATTCTACAATGTAAAAAATAGTAAATATAAAGAAAAACCCTTGAATGAGTAGGCGTGTCTAAACTTTTGACTGGTACTGTACATTCAGAACTTAAAATGCATAAATTATACACAGCACGTTGCAGTACACAAAGCCTACCTGGCACTAGACACCTAGCTATGGACGTGTGAGAATACACACACGTTATACAAAAGGTCTATATACTTTACATTTTGATAAAGTAGGGTCTCTGCAAATGTTACTGCCACGGAGTTATTTGAATTCTATGACTGCATAGAATTTGCATATAACCGCATCCAAATTCAAATACAAAGGTTTACTAACACAAATGTTTATGTCTCACTGAGAAGTGTGGTTTTAAAACTCAGGGACTCTCTGGTCACTCCTAAATCTCAGTCAGTCTACCCCTTGACCGTCATATCATAGTAAAATCTCCCTGAGGAGAAGCCCTTCTTTCCTAGGATACCGGTACATGAGGAAAATGTCTTTGGGTTGATTCTGTCTTCTGTCTACATGCCTCACTTGTTTCCTATACTCAGACAGGATGAGTCCAGAATTTGCTGTATCAGGGTCCAGAGTCATATCCACTGCATATAGCCCTCGCACTACACAGCTGATTAAAATAATAAACTAATCATCAAGCTTTGATAATTTGAATCAGCTGTGTAGTGTTAGGGCAAAAACCAAAAAGACTACCATCACTACTCTGGACGGTTCTGACTTAGAATATGTGGACTACAACTACAAATACCTAGGTGTCTGGTTAGACTATAAACTCTCCTTCCAGACTCACATTAACCCGCAGAGTGCAGATCAACTGGTGGAAGGACAACAGGTGGCTTTGGAGGTCCTGCGCAGTTGAAAACCACAGAAGGCCCAACCCTCCATTCGCCCAAAGCAGCGAAAAAGGAACTACGACCACTCCACTACCCCAGCCAAGGATGGGGGGACACCAACAGCCAGCTCCCCCAGACGATGCCCCTTCCTGAACTTGGACAGCAGGAAGTGCTACGAGTGTGGTGAGCCGGGACACATCGCATGGAACTGTCCAGACCACGATGGCCCGATGCCTTCGGGCTCAGCCAGTGAGGTAGCCACCGGGCGTCCCTGCACCTTACTGATGGCGTGCTGGGCTGAGGAGTGTGGTCCTTCCCCTGTCACCCCGGTGAGAGCCAACGGAAAGGACATCACGGCACAAAGGCTTTGGACTGCATGGGGCCCCGGCCACCTTCCGGAGGTTGATGGACCGGGATCTCCGACCCCCATCAGAAGTACGCTGCGGCATACATCGATGATATTGTGATCCATGGGATTGAGTGGGAGACCCATCTAAACCAGGTGACCGCGGTAGTGCAGGCCTTACGGGACAAGGGGCTAACAGCAAACCCAAGGAAATGTAGGCTTGGCCTGTGGGAGGGTGAGTACCTAGGGTACACGATCGGGAGGGGATGTGTCAAACCCCAGGTGAAGAAAGTGGAGGTGTTTCGGGACTGGCCCCGGCCCCTCACCAAGAAGCAGGTACGTACGTTTGTGGGGTTGACTAGTTACAACTGGAGATTTATTCCCCACTTTGCCTCCCTAGCCAGCCCCCTGACAGATCTGACCAGGAGCCGTCTGCCCGCCCAGGTGAAGTGCACCGAGGAGACCGAAAGACTTCCAGGACCTAAAGGGAGCACTGTTTCTGGATCCGTGCTGGTGACTCCGGACTTCTCCAAACCACTGGTTGTTCAGACTGATGCGTCCGAAACAGGGGTGGGTGCCGTCCAATCACAGTTCCAAGAGGGTGAGGAACACCCAGTCATGTACATTAGCCGGAAGCTGTTGCCGCGGGAACATATGTATTCCATGGTGGAGAAAGAATGTCTAGCGATCAAGTGGGCGCTAGAAACGCTAAAGTATTACTTATTGAGATGACACTTCACCCTCGTAACGGACCATGCACCACTGGTTTGGATGTCACGGAATAAGTACAGTAACGCCCTGGTCACCCACTGGTTCCTATCCTTACAGCCCTTTGCTTTCTCTGTTGTCCACAGATCAGGTGCAGCCCATGAAAATGCCAATGCCCTCTCCAGGGTTGAGGCTCTAGGGGGGAGGGTTATTGAGGGGAGATATCTGACAGCCCGTTGGCTCCACCCCCGGCACTTATATGGACTTCCTGCCCCAACGAGGCAAGGCTGTGGTTCGTTAAGCCAGGGAGTGCTTGGGAATAAAGGAGGGAGCAGCCGGCACAAAGGGGCAGAGTAGGAAAGAACCAAGAGCGCTATGAAGAGTGGGAGAAGAGAGAATACCCATTGTGACCTGGACTGTCGGACTACCCACCTTGTGTATCGGATTGGCTGAGTACCCGAGTGTGAGGATTACCCCTGGAAAACGGAACGGACAAAGATAACGGCTTGTGGACTGTGAAGTTATTGGTGAATTCCCCCTTCTTCCTCAGTGTACCAAAATCCCTAATAAATTCCCCATTTGCATTCTAGTTGTGCTACTGTTGCATGTTTTGTTATTGAACTTGGTGACGTGGAAACCCCACACCATTGAGCCTGCTACAGTATTTTATTAAAAAAATAGATATTTATTGTCCATTATATATTTATCAGAGTTATTGACCTCACAATAAGCCAGTTTCATCTGTTTGACAGATGAAATTTGTCTATAGGCTACTACATCCATAGATGTGTTGGTCAATTCCTACACCCACCATGCACTCTTTAAATAACCTACGTCCATGTCAGGGAAGGGTTGTTATATTAAAACCAAGTCTCGACTTGAGGGGAAAGAGAGGGTATGCTATCCACTTTGTTTTAATTATTATTCTGGGTATAGGGGAGGGTCACATGTTTTTTTTTTTCAAGTGTTCAGGGGGGTTTAGGTCAAATATATTTTGCTGAAGAGCAGCAGCTACAATCCTGCTACAGGTACTGTGTGTGTGTGTGTGCGTGAATTTGCGTGTGTTTGCGTGCATGCTCTTGTATACAAAACCATGGAAATACCTGCAGAGCTTTAACACCGAGAGAGGGAAAAGAAAAAGAAGAGAGAAAGAGGGAAATGACAGTGCAGCAGTGTAGCCTACTGGTTGTTCATTCACTTGCACCACTACTGTTAGTTACTAGGAATATCTGTCACTGTCACCGATATACTGTAGGGTATATATAATGCTTGTATTCTCACCTCTGTCCCTGCAATGCCGTATGGTGTAGAGATACTAGTCTTACTGTGATACTGTCACTGACAGAGAAGCACATTCAAGGGAAGACAATTGACTTGAATATCCAACACTCGTAGTGGGTGGCTGCATGAGCATTGTATTCTCTGTACACTTCAGTAAGCACATAGACAGATGATCACGTTTTAGATTATTTAAACACATATGTAGTATTCTTCGCAGGAGGTCACAATACACAGCCTGCCTAGACAGGATATATTCCACTTGTTATGTGAACATGTCATGTTTGAAAATGCCTATCTAATGTTTCATATTGTGTAAGGCCACTGGTTGCACAAGGTGGAAACAATGGTGTTTGCACAAGGTGGAAAAACAAAATTGTCACGGCGACAGTAATGGTAAACATATTGGTTTTCCTTGTGACAACAGATAGGATTGGCTAATTTCACAAGTTAGAATTTAAAGTTGAAACTCCAGTCTGTGTGATTAACAGGAGAGACGATCAGAGGGACACAGTTTTTACCACGACTAGTAATGCAAGGGCTAAATAATGGATAGAGTTTTTCTTTGAAGGTGCAGCCAGTGAAAGATGAGACCTGGCATCGACATCATAAAAAGAAACCTGACCCTCCTCATAATCCACAAACACTCTCTCTCTCTCAGGCGGAGGAGGACAACAGAGTCCTCATTAGCTTGATACGTATTTCCAGTCTTCTGCCACATAGTCCAATATCCATCCTTAGGGCTCATTGTTAGGTACCCCTTCCTGTTTATGGACTCTCTGACCACTCTTAAATCCCAGCTAAGCCCATTCACTGGCACCTCACAGTAGAATCTCCCAGAGGAGAAGCCCTTACTTCCCAGGACACAGGCAGCTGGGTCAAACCTCTTCGTCAGGGAGACTATAATGCGGGTTTCCCTGTCTCACTTGTTTCCTGTTCTTAGACAGTGTGAGACAGAAGGGAGCAGTATCAGGGCCCTGAGTCACATCCACTGCATACCTGCTGAATCCTCTTCTGCTCAGCATCACACAACGTCTTCACTTCACTCCACAGTGTCTCCTCCAGCTCCTGCTGTGAACCCTGATCTCAGACCAGTCCCTGATGGGAGAAAGACTGCAGAGGGATGGGGACCTCATGAGAGCTGCTCCAGGACGTTTTAAAATGTCTATTGTACATCATGTACGTATAAGACCATTGTTTGCACAATAAGTTGGAAACAAATAAAATGTCACGGCGACAGTATTGGTAAACATATTGGTTGTCCTTTGTGACAACAGATAGGATTTCCCAAGTTAGATTTGGAGGTTGCAACTCAGTCTGTGTATTCGACAGGACATATGATCAGAGGGATAGAGTTTTTACCACGACTGGAAAATAAGGACTGAAGTATGGATAGAGTTTCTCAGTGAAGGTGCAGCCAGTGAAAGAGTAGATATGAGACCTGGCCTCCACATCATAAAAAGAGACCTGGCCCTCCTCATAATCCACAAACACCCCCACCTTCTGGGGCTTCTCTCTCAGGCAGAGGAGGACAACAGAGTCTTCATTAGCTTCATACTCGTTCCCGTTCCTCAGCACAACAGCCCAGTATAAGTCAAGAGGGCTCAGAAAGATGTCTCCCTTCCTGTTGCTGGACTCTCCAGCCACTCCTAAATCCCAGCCATCCCCTTTCACTTGTACCTCATAGTAAAATCTCCCTGAGGAGAAGCCCTCCTTTCCCAGCACACTGGAACACTTGGAAAACCTATTTGGGTTGTCACTGTGATTGTTTGGTGTGTTTGACTGTCTCACTTGTTTCCTGTCCTTAGACAGGATGAGATACCTGTTTGCTGTATCAGGGTCCAAAGTCACATCCACTGCATACTGCTGAATCATTTCCAGCTCAGCATCACACAACTTCTTCACTTCACTAATGAGGGTCTCTTCCAGCTGAGACACTGCTCTCCTCAGAGTGCCCACACCCTGACCACTGTGAACACTGATCTCAGACCTGTCCTTGGTGGGAGGAAGGCTGCGGAGGGATGTGGAGCTCTGGAGGAGGTAGAGGTGGTCCTCAGTGTGTGACAGCTGCTCCAGCTCAGTGCTTCTCCTCTGTAGCTCAGTGATTTCCTGCTCCAGCTCTTTAATGAGGCCTTCAGCCCGCCTCTCTGCTGCTTTCTGCTTCTCCTCAACCACCTGAATAAACTCAGCCTGGCTTCTCTCAATGGAGTGCACCAGAGCAGTGAAGACCTGCACGCTGCCTGCTATCTCTCTCTCTGCGTCTCTCTTGCTGAGCGCTATTGAGCGTTCGATGTCCTTAACCTTCTGCAGTTGCTTCTGGATCATCTGCTGCACTTCTACCTCCGTCTTCCTCAGCTGGGCTTTTTTCTTTCCATACTCTTCCTTTAGAGGGACGGTGTAGTGAGTCTTGTGGTCTGTTTTTATACACAAGACACAAACACACGTCTGGTCAGTCCTACAGAACATCTCCTGGAGTTTGTCATGCTCCTTGCACATCCTGTCTTCCAGGTTCTCCACAGGGTCGATCAGGTTGTGCTTCTTCAGGGCTGGGAATATCTGATGAGCCTCCAGGTGGGTCTCACAGTAAGAGGCCAGACACACCAGGCAAGACTTCAGGGCCTTGTGCTTCGTCCCAGTGCAGGCGTCACAGGCCACTCCTCTTAGCTCGGTAGGGAAATGGTCTGGGCTTCTGGTAGCTTTCACTTGAACTGACTTCCTGAACTGAGCAGCCATCTCAGAAATGAAAGTATTGACAAAGAGATCTGGTCTCCTATCAAATGATTTTTTACACATTGGACACTGGCACAGGTCAGTGGTATCCCAGTACTTTCTGATACAGGCCTTGCAGAAGTTGTGTCCACATGGAATGGCTACAGGATCAGTGAACACGTCCAGACAGATAGAGCACAGGAACTGCTCTTCAGACAGGAGACTGCTGGAGGACGCCATATCTAGACAGAGACAAAATGAGAAATCATGAGACATTTAACAGAATGAGTTCACTCACAAGACATGATGTTGGTCATAGTACATAAACTTATGTAAAGTGTCTTTGAAAGGCACATACAAATACACTGTAGCTTCAACTCTATAGTCGTCAAGGTGGCATTATGATACACTAACTGTCCAATTCTAATAGATGTTTTACCATTTTGCACAAGGAATAATCCTGGAATAATCCTGAAATAATCTCAAAGAAAACAGGTGAAGACAGAAACACTAGTTAATCAGTTCTTCATCTGTCCATGTAATACTTACCTTTCTATAACTGGGGCTGCTTTCTCAGCTCTTTCTGTTTGTAGTAGCAAGCAAGGCCTGGAGATTGTATGCAGTTATTCAAAGAAGATTTGTGAAGAGAATGCAAGACTGTGCTTATGTGTACAATACACACTCCGTCTCTTAAATTTCACTTCAGAATAGTGAAACGAACATGCTCCTCCCCAACTGATACTGTCGAGCTGTTTTTCTGCACTTCCTGGTAGACTTTTTTTTGTTTTTGTTTTTTTATGGGGTGGATCAGCTTATTATTGCGGAAAGATTGTTGCTGCCGTCAATGAAATTGTCTGCATCATTTCCAATCCCCCATATATATTTTTTTGGTAAATATATATATATCCATATACATACACATATGCATACATTTACACCTATATATACGTACACCTACCTATATAGACATACATACTTTTTGTTGTTGTTGAATATACCCTTATTATTCCCTGCAAACCCTACCACCCTTCCCCCAATTGGAGTAAACTAATAAACAATAACACTTAGGCTTATACCTTCAGTTTATACATCTTATACACTTTTTACAGACACAATCTATTTTACAATAGTTATATTTTGTTTGTTATTTGTCCTTCCTCTATTTCTGATGTCCATTCAGTTTGATTGCTATTTGTAACTGTGTAGACTTAACCCTTTACATGGCTCGACTCTCTTTGACCAGGTAGTTTAACCAGTCAAATGTAACTAAATGTCATCGGAATTGTCATCGAAGTAATCCCCAAAAGTAATTATTTGTCATGAGAGGCCCATCAACATGAACTAGCACTGCTGCACACTCAAAGAAAGGTTGAAATCTCAGGTTTCTAGTGTAAGTAGTTATAAATTGCTGAGGCGTAGTCCCTTTTGAGGACACAAGCTCAAGTACACAGTACAAATATGGTGAAAATATTAAATGTTTTGTATGATGTATTTCCTATTCAACAAAACACCCTAAAAAATGTCAATGAAAATAATGTATGAATAAGGCTTGACATGACTTATATGCTTTATAAATATAGCATCATTAAATTATAAAACTACTAACTATAATATTTCACCTTCCTTACAACTGTATGTTATTTGTATGTTTAGGGTTAGAGAATATTTGCATATTTTCTAAAGGTCTCGCTTGATCAAAACGTCTGCCCCCATCGCTGTGAACGTCTCACAGAGCTTCCTCAACTCGTTAGGAACTCGCCTTTCATCCCATATTAATCTTGTCCGTTTATCTATATGTTATTTTAGATTCATGGCTATAAATCGATCTCTGAATGTGCGACCGTGATGAAACCACTCTCCCCTGCTAAGCTACAAGGATTGCAGGCATGTGTTTTGTCAGTGGCTGCGATGTAGGGTTCAGTCAGGAGTCGATGGACAGTCGGAAGAGCGAATGAAATGGTAGGAGGGACATCCCAGGGCTCTGTGCAGGCAAGTTCTTCCACACTGATCTCAACAAACCATTTCTGTATGGACCTCGCTTTGTGCACGGTGGCATTGTCATGCTGAAACAGCAAAATACACTTCCTCAAACTGTTGCCACAAAGATAGAAGCACAGAATCGTCTAGAATGTCATTTTATGCTGTAGTGTTAAGATTTGCCTTCACTGGAACTAAGGGACCTAGCCTGAACCATGAAAAACAGCCCCAGACCATTATTCCTCCTCCACCAAACTTTATAGTTGGCACTATGAATTCTGTGAGATACCGTTCTCCTGGCATCTGCAAAACCCAGATTCGTCCGTCGGACTGCCAGATGGTGAAGCGTGATTCATCACTCTTGAGAACGCATTTCCACTGCTCCAGAGTCCAATGGAGGCGAGCTTTACATCACTCCAGCCAATGTTTGGCATTGCGCATGGTGATCTTAGCCTTGTGTGCGGCTGCTCGGCCATGGAAACCCATTTCACGAAGCTCCCGACAAAGAGTTATTGTGCGGACGTTGCTTCCAGAGGCAGTTCAGAACTCGGCGGTCCCGTTCTGCGAGCTTGTGTGGCCTACCACTTCTCGGCTGAGCCGTTGTTGCTCCAAGACGTTTCCACTTCACAATAACAGCCCTTACAGGGCAGAAATTTTGCAGGGCAGAAATTTGACGAACTGTCCTATGACGGTGCCACACTGAAAGTCATGTAGTGTATAATACAGTGGAGACATGGCTTCACTTATCCAATGACATACAGATTAGTTAGAGTTAGGGTTCTTCAAGAAAAGTAGGAAGTAGTCATTCGTTGCACACAACACAAGCTCTTATCATTTAGTATTATGCTCCATTCCACCTTCCACTGCTCTGATGGTCGCTAGGCAACTCTCCTACATGGTTGGACGTGAAACCATATTGGCCCCCTCTCTCTCTGGGTGATTGGTTTGTGTGCTTGCATGTAGACAGGCGGTCTGCTTAAGTGGTATGTGTGTTAGGGGACCTGTTCTCACTCATGCGGATGAGGAGTGTAATTCAGTGGGAGAGGCAAAGTGCTGAGTGGGCTGGGCCTGGTTGGGAAAGGTCACCGTGCTCCCTGTCAGCGACAAACCCTCTGTACTCCACACCAACACCCACTCACTGGCCTTATGCTCCACTGTGCCTGAACAGAATGGAGACACACACACACACTCTTACTCTCTCACACACTCACACTCACCAACACAGACTTGCGCTGTCATACACATACCCACACGCATACACACTCACATTGTCACACACACATATTCTCTCACACGAATATTATTTCTCTCTCACACACACACACTCCTGTACACACTTGTCTCCCAGACAGTGGAGCCCTGCTGCGTGAGGGGACAGTCAGTGTGGTTGTGGTTCATCTAGCTGGACAGCTCCTCGTTACTTTTAATTAACTCCTCATTAATCACCCATCTTATTCTCTATCATTACAGACTACATTTTGATGTTCCTTTTTTTGTTCAGTTTTTTTTGTCAGTTGTCCATTAAAAGATTGGTTATATCTGTGGCCTCCTTCTCTGAGCTCAACCTTGCACTCTCCTTTGAATCCGTCACACACAGACACTCACCACAGACACTCACCACAGACACCATGGTTACTTCCGGCGCCAACAGAGATGGCAGCCTCGCTTCACGTTCTCAGGAAACTATGCAGTATTTTGTTTTTGTCGTGAATTTGTTAGATTACTTGTTAGATGCTACTGCATTGTCCGAACTAGAAGCGCAAGCATTTCGCTACACTCGCATTCACATCTGCTAACCATGTGTATGTGACGAATAAAATTTGATTTGATTTGACACCAGTCATTTCAGGTCTCTAGTGATTACTCTACTGATTTAACCTTTATTTAAACCACAGGTTGAAAAACTATTTTTCGAGAGAGACCTGGCTAGAAACTTACTAAAGACATGGGATGAAGAGGACAGTTAGGGTGGGAGATGCACCCTGATGCGCCCACTCTGTTGTCAGACTGTCAGGACAAAACTGACGTATTGCTACAACATAGAAAACATATAATTGATTGTGATTACTGGTATGTTATTAATCACTGTTAATTCTTTGCTTTCTGCCCTGCATCTCTCATATAGTGATGTCTACTGGCTCTGAGGCAGGGTAGAATGAAAGGGAGAGGAGGGGAGGAAGGCACTTCCAGCAAGTGCACTTCCAGCAAGTGTACTACTACTGGCACACAGATCTCCTCACACACTGGCTTTACCAACTCTCACCCACTAGGTGGCACCACATCCACTGTCAGAGAGGTAAGAGTCACAGGCTGTGTCTGAAATATGTCTTGCCTACTACTTACTAAAATGATATACTGTGTACTAATAGTACTACATGCTATTTAGAACGTACTGTTTAGTAAAAACGTATGCATTAAGTAACAAATATCAACATACTTCTCATTCATACTAAGAAGGCGTCATCTAATGCACAATCCCGCTTGTTCCCCGCCATTTGTTTATTGTTGTCAAACACATGAGTGTGAAAATTCTCTTCCTCAAAGGTGTGCAGCAAATTCAACTTGATGAAAAGTCAGAATGACATCCTTCCATTTGAAGAATAATCCATTTTCGAAATTTCACATAGCCTACTATAAAACGTTCTATTTTTGTATACACAAAAAGTCTACTATTTCGAACTCAAGCAGCGTATGGGTATTCGGACACGGCCACTGGCTGCCTCACAAATGACATGACACACTGGTATTCCCCATATGGTGCACTTTAAAATAGCTGATGATCATTTAGGATTACTATGAAATCATACTATGACATAAGGATGTCATATGTGCTCATGACAAGTCTTACAATACATTATGATACAGTAATGTATGTTTTGGCTGTAGTGTTACATTACTTCCAGACAGAAAATGAGGAACGCATAAACTGGAGTGTATCTGTGAATCGACTTTGCTCTCTCTGAATCAGCTGGCTGTCAGTCAAGTGGTGGTGGGTAGGTTTGGCTAATCAGCACAGACAATTCAGAACCACTCTGTTCTGGGGGTTCAATTCAGAACCCCCAGAACAGGACACACACACACACACAGAACATGCACATAACGTGTGTATACCTCTGCACACACGTTATGTACACTCTGCACCTCACACATCACACACACAAACAAAACTACAGCTATAACACTTGTTTTGTTGACATTTCAGATGAACATACATTTTTCCAGACAAATGAAACATGCACAGCTAAAATGTTGTGTGCAGGAATAACTTGGTCCAATAACATTACTAGTATCTTGTGGATACCATGATCGCACATATAAACAATCTCAAACATATATTTCTAATGTTCTACAATAAATGTGAACATTTCCACGAAAGGGTTGTAAAGTTTCCGGAATTTCACAACCCTGCACACACACAAACCTGACAAGTTGGCAATATATAAACGCAAGACGTGTGCTTGGAAATGGGGGAGTTTTTGTCCCTGCCTCATATGTTCAGGAATTACACTTAATTACAGTAAAGTAGACTAGAGTTTCTCAACCCTGCACACACATACAATGTTATCAAGAGTTATCAACATAACTTTGAGTGACGTAGTCCTCTCTGTCGCCAGCCCCCTTTATAACCCTGGGTGTGGGACAGTATACAGAGGAGCACTCGAGCTACGCAGAACACTCAAGTCTTTTGCAGAAACTATAATAAGAATGAACGGAGTTCTAGCCCTGCTACTGCTGTCTCTGTGCTGCTGCCTGTCCAGGGGACTGGGTGATAATCGGGACAGTGAAGGGTACCAGGGGACTGGGGCTAGTCTAGCTGTCTGTCTGCCCGACACCTGTGCCCTGTTCAGGGAACATGCAGCCATGAAAGAGAGACTAGGAACCATGGACCAGACGCAAGCTGCCCTGAAGGAAAGTTTTGGGGCCATGGGACAGAAACTGGGAGCTGTGGAGACCAAGCTACAGGGCAGTGAGACTCAGGTGGGGGAGCTGAAGAAAGTGAATGCGGGTAAGTAGCACAGAGGTGTAACAAGCAAAGCGTTCTGGGAAGTGTTATACAGCTTCATACACTTATTCCTATTTAATTTCTTTTAACTTTGTCTTATTGATTACTATTTTGAATACGATTCCCATAGGGCGGCGCACAATTGGCCCAGCGTCGTCCGGGTTTGGCCAGGGTAGGCCGTCACTGTAAACAATATTTCTTTCTTAACTGACTAAATAAATTGTACATTTAAAAAAATTATAATAATAATAACAATTTGTTGATCCTTTACTACACTGTAATGCTGAGGTTTTATTATGAAATCTTTGCTGTTATTACAGCTCAAGAGGAAGAACTGAAAGCCTTGAAGAAGAGCTTATCACCTGGTAAGAGCAAGGTTCCACTCTTCCTCAAAGTGGCATCTATCTATCTATGTCCTTATTGATATCTACTTGATTGTTTATTCATTCATTCCCCAGCCCAGCCAAAGGTGGCCTTCTCTGTAGCTCTCAGAGACTCTGGCAGTGGGAATATTGGACCCTTCACCACCGATACCCCTTTACAATACAAAAGAGTCTTCTCCAACACCGGCAGTAGCTACAATCCCGCTACAGGTACTGTTTGTGTGTGCGTGTGCGTGTGCGTGTGTGTGTGTGGTCAATCAGGTAGTATTATTTATCTTCCTTCATAGGCATCTTCACAGCCATGGTCAGAGGGATGTACTGCTTCCGCTACTCCATGTACAGCAACAACTCTGGCCGTCCCAACTCTATCGTGTCTCTGATGAAGAACAGTGAGAAGCTGGTTACTACATGGAACACTGATGACAGTATGAATGTCCACGAAAGCGCAAGCAACGCAGCGGTAGTGCAATTGGAGGTGGGAGACAGTGTTTACATCCAGCTCTGGGCTAACAGGGTCGTCTATGATGACATTAATAACTATAACACCTTTACTGGGTTCCTACTGTTCACAGTGTAGCAAGACCAGTTGATTTAACTGAGATTTTGTAAAGATTATAATTGATTGACAAGATATTCATTTGGCCACACAGTATAGGTTTTCAAAATAAATACATCATAACTGTATAAGAGGGAAACCAAATATAAGTGAATTGGCATTGGTATTTTATCTGGTGGTTTTCTGGCCCCTTCCTAACTAACGTGTTGAAGCAGATCTATTTGGATCTGTGAATTGCTCCTGAGGCCACTAGCTAGGGCATTACCTAATGTCATGTAATGACAGGGTATTAGTGTGCTGCTGGTCCCTGTGCTGTGACAGTCAGTTGACACCATGGAAATCCTGTGGGCTGAGCTGCTCGCTGCTGCTGCCAGAGGCGGAATCAACGACACGTTGTCTAAACAACAGGCCCGCTGCGGCCAAGGCCACTGTCTTACCTTTGTACTGACGTTGTGTGTGTGTGTGTCCTGTGGATGCGTGTACACACGTCATATATCACCACAGAGGAGCCATAATGACAAGCTGCAGGGACACTGAATACATATATAGTCGCTGGTGAAAGTCTACACACCCATTGCACATTTCACATCTTCACCTTTTGCTGCCTTCAAAATAAATCTATAAAGGGATTAAATCAAAAAATGTTCCCTACCAATGTACACAACCTACTCCACATTTTCAAAGTGGAAGACAAATGTCTGGTCCAGAGACGGTGGGTTTGTGCCCATAGGCGACGTTGTTGCTGGTGATGTCTGGTGAGGACCTGCCTTACAACAGGCCTACAAGCCCTCAGTCCAGCATCTCTCAGCCTATTGCGGACAGTCTGAGCACTGATGGAGGGATTTTGCGTTCCTGGTGTAACTCTGGCAGTTGTTGTTGCCATCCTGTACCTGTCCTGCAGGTGTGATGTTTGGATGTACCGATCCTGTGCAGGTGTTGTTACACGTGGTCTGCCACTGCGAGGACGATCAGCTGTCCATCCTGTCTCCCTGTAGCGCTGTCTTAGGCGTCTCACAGTACGGACATCTGGCCACATCTGCAGTCCTCATGCCTCCTTGCAGCATGCCTAAGGCACAATCACGCAAATGAACAGGGACCCTGGGAATCTTTCTTTTGGTGTTTTTCAGAGTCAGTAGAAAGGCCTCTTTAGTGTCCTAAGTTTTAATAACTGTAAACTTAATTGCCTACCGTCTGTAAGCTGTTAGTGTCTTAATGACCGTTCCACAGGTGCATGTTCATTAATTGCATGAGAAACAGTGTTTAAAACCTTTACAATGAAGATCTGAAGTTATTTGGATTTATCTTTGAATGACAGGGTCCTGAAAAAGGGACATTTCTTTTTTTGCTGAGTTTATATCCATTGTTTTTGTCAAAATGTCTCATGTTTAGTCAATAGAATGATCAGTACATGTTACATTTCAGCCGTACCTACATTATTCCCACGTCTTCAAACCTTTTTATTCTATCTAGTTTAAAAAAATAAAAATGTATGCCGGTAGTACTCACATATTGTTTTTTTATACCAGATATTGCTCATTGTCTTTGCCTGTATGTGTGTGTGTCCAGGGGGGAAAAAGGCTTTGTGTCCCTTGCCCAGACGTGCCCTGGTCAGACATTGGGGTAATATTGGCCAAACATTCCCCTCACCAATGATGGAGATGTGGAAATTACTATCAAGAATCCATAATGTATGAGTCCACAGAAATTGATCTGATTGGCTAGTCTGAGTGGACAGAAGGCAAATTATGGTTTGTTCAGAATTGGGGGCAACATTTCCAGCCTGGCTTTCCCATGCCACCATAGCAGCCATCCCCAGCCACTGCCCCTCTCCTCACACAGACATACACAAACACACACCTGTCCCTCCATGCTCACCTCGCTCCCTAGGGAAATTCTATACTTGTCCCTGTCTGACCGACCGGCCGCTCCGTTTGGCTGGTCGCACTAGCAACGGCCTGCCTGTTGCCAACGGCAGCAGAGGATAAATAAAGTGTGTGTGTGTGGGATGAGGATGAATGAGGCCGACAGACAGCCTTGCCATCGTCAGTAAACAGAGAGGGAGAGAGAGAGAGAGAGAGGGAGAGGGAGGGAGAGAAAGACAGAGAGAGAGAGAGAAACACAGGGCCAAAAAGTGCAGGAGCAAGACAGAAAGGGGGTTCTGAAAATGGGGATATTATAGATGGCTGTACTTCCTGTCTCTACTGCTGTGCCGTATACAATACACATAATACATCAAGGAGGTACGACGGAAAGGGAGATTCCACTTCTTTTTTTATAGAAATTAGGCAGATTCTATGGCTACAGAAATCTAACCCAGCTGCTCCCAAATGGATTATGTAATCCATTTGCGTTATCACATATTGATATGGTAGATCAGTGCTCTTATTCACTGTGGTGTGCTACGCAGACGTAGACTATCCCAACTGTTTTCTCTCACTGCCTGTGAACATTTGGTGTCTTCATATTGGGCAATGAGGCCACATGCACGCAACGCACACCCACGCAGTGCAACAAGGTTTTATTTCATCCCTCTGTCTTGCCAAGTCAGTCAGCTCAGTGATGTCATCGTGTCAGTGTGCCAATGCAGGATTACTGCCACAGCTGTTGCACCTTACTGAGATCCAAAAATACACACACAGACACAAACAAACACACCCTTTCAACTAGACATAGGCTACAGTAAAAACAAAGCACTGATAACCGAATCCACACATCTCACATCGACGGAGAGTGAAGATGGACAGTAAACGCTCACATTCCTGCTCAAGGATGTAGACTCACTCACCATCAATGATTATGATCAACAACAAAACAGCACCATCCCAGCAGTGTGAGAACTAAATAATATATCTTACGAGTAAGGGGCATAAGAAGTGTCTGAGGGGGGTTGGTGTGAGGTTCTCCTCCATGCTGTGATCGTTTAGGGTGGGTTAAAGAACCCTAAACACCCGCTGTGTGTGAGTCATTGAGCAGGAGGAGAACACACACACACACACACACACACTGGGCCCAAGAGCCAGCAAATGAGCAATATGCAATAACAGTGGGGGTGTGATTGAATCAACCTGCTGCCTTTTGGCTCCCAGCTCTTGACTCACAGCCCATAACTGAATAACAATTCCAAGGAGTCCAGGGTGATTTGCAATTCATGGTGATTGATTCAGATTCTTAATCTCATCCACTCTACTACTACACAACAGGTAATTTACAAGCACTCCCCTTGGCTATACTATCAGTGTCAGTACTATCAGTATTATTAGATTTGGGGAGGATTTTTAGTGGTACAAAAACTAGAGCTGACCTCAGAATTTGGAGATGTGATGTGTCTCACTCTTCTACCATGAACTCTGGCCTGACAATTGTTTTTGGATTGCAAACATTCACCCTGGCTTGGGCTGCTCTCTCTCTCTCTCTCTCTCTCTCTCTCTCTCTCTCTCTCTCTCTCTCTCTCTCTCTCTCTCTCTCTCTCTCTCGCTCTCTCACTCTCGCTCTCTCTCTCTCTCTCTCTCTCTCTCTCTCTCGCTCTCTCGCTCTCTCTCTCGCTCTCTCTCTCTCTCGCTCTCTCGCTCTCTCTCTCTCTCTCTCGCTCTCTCTCTCTCTCTCTCTCTCGCTCTCTCTGTCTTCCCCCCTCTCAATTCAATTCAAAGGGCTTTATTGGCATGGGAAGCATACATTATGTTTACTTTGCCGAAGCAAGTGAAATAGATAAATGTGTAAAAAAACTATAACAAATGTACAGTAAACATTATACTCACAAAAGTTCCAAAGGAATAGAGACATTTCAAATGTCATATTATGGCTATATACAGTGTTGTAATGATGTGCAAATAGTTTTGATAAAAATTTGATTTGAAGTACAAAAGTTAAAATATATCAACATAAATATGGGATGTATTTACAGTGGTGTTTGTTCTTCACTGGTTGCCCTTTTCTTGTGGCAACGGATCACAAATCGTGCTGCTGTGATGGCACACTGGTATTTCACCCAATAGATATGAGTTCATCAAAATTTGATTTGTTTTCAAATTCTTTTTGGGTCTGTGTAATCTGAGGGAAATATGTGTCTCTAATATGGTTATACATTTGGCAGGAGGTTAGGAAGTGCAGCTCAGTTTCCACCTCATTTTGTAGGCAGTGTACACATAGCCTGTCTTCTCTTGAGAGCCAAGTCTTCCTACGGCGGCCTCTCTCAATAGCAAGGCTATGCTCACTGAGTCTGTACATAGTCAAAGCTTTCCTTAATTTTGGGTCACTTGGGTCAGTTATTCTGCCACTGTGTACTCTCTGTTTAGGCCAAATAGCATTCTAGTTTTTGTTAATTCTTTCCAATGTGTCAAATAATTATATTGTAGTTTTCTCATTATTTGTTTGGGTCTAATTGTGTTGCTGTCCTGGGGCTTTGAGGGATCATTTTGTGTTTGTGAACAGAGCCCCAGCACCGTCTTGTTTTGGGGACTATTCTCAGGTTCATCTCTCTGTAGGTGATGGCTTTGTTATGGACATCTCTTTTCTGGATTTTGATAATTAGCAGGTATCGTCCTAATTCTGCTCTGCATGCATTAATTGGTACTTTACGTTGTACACAGACTATATTTTTGCAGAATTCTGCATGCGGAGTCTCAATTTAGTGTTTGAACCATTTTGTGAATTCTTGGTTGGTGAGCGGATCCCAGACCTCACAACCATGAATGGCAATGGATTCTATAACTGATTCAAGCATTTTTAGCCAGATCCTAATTGGTAGGTTGAATTTTATGTTATTTTTGATGGCGTAGAAGGCCCTACTTGCCTTGTTTCTCAGATTGTTCACAGCTTTGTGGAAGATACCTGTGGCGCTGATGTTTAGGCCAAGGTACAGTATGTATAGTTTTTTGTGTGCTTTAGAGCAACAGTGTCTAAATGGAATTTATCCTTGTCTTACTAAGATTTAGAATCTGTGCAGAAGATCTCGGTGCTGCTGTAGGCCCTCCTTGGTTGGGGACATAAGCACCAGATCATCAGAAAACAGTAGACATTTGACTTCAGATTCTAGTAGGGTGAGGCCGGGTGCTGCAGACTGTTATGGTGCCCTCGCCAATTCGTTGATATATACAGTGCATTTTTCCACATTTTGTTACGTTACTTATTCTAAAATTGATTAAAAAATTGTTTTCCCTTTATCAACCTACACACAATACCCCATAATGACAAACCAAAAACAGGTTTTTTGAATTTTTTGCAAAAACAAATAATCAATAAAACTGAAATATCACATTTACATAAGTATTCAGACCCTTAACTCAGTACTTTGTGGAAATCAAATCAAATGTTATTAGTCACATACGCTGAATACAACAGGTGTAGACGAGACTATATACAGGAGGGACTGCAAATAGTCTGGGTAGCCATTTGACAAGATGTTCAGGAGTCTTATGGCTTGGGAGTAGAAGCTATTTAGAAGCCTCTTGGACCTAGACTTGGCGCTCCGGTACCGCTTATCGTGCGGTAGCAGATAGAACAGTCTATGACTAGGGTGGCTGGAGTCTTTGACAATCTTTAGGGTCTTCCTCTGACACCGCCTGGTATAGAGGTCCTGGATGGCAGGAAGCTTTGCCCCAGTGATGTACTGGGCAGTACGCACTACCCTCTGTAGTGCCTTGCGGTCAGAGACCAATCAGTTGCCATACCAGGCAGTGATGCAACCAGTCAGGATGCTCTCGATGTTGCAGCTGTAGAACCTTTTGAGGATCTGAGGACCCATGCCAAATCTTTTCCGTCTCCTGAGGGGAAATAGGTTTTGTCGTGCCCTCTTCACGACTGTCTTGGTGTGCTTGGACCATGTTAGTTTGCTGGTGATGTGGACACCAAGGAAATTGAAGCTCTCAAGCTGCTCCACTACAGCCCCTTCGATGAGAATGGGGGCATGCTCGGCCCTCCTTTTCCTGTAGTCTGCAATCATCTCCTTTGTCTTGATCACATTGAGGGAGAGGTTGTTGTCCTGGCACCACACGGCCATGTCTCTGACCTCCTCCCTATAGGCTGTCTCATCGTTGTCGGTGATCAAGCCTACCGCGGTTGTGTCATCGGCAAACTTAATGATGTTGTTGGAGTCGTGCCTAGCCGTGCAGGTATGAGTGAACAGGGAGTACAGGAGGGGACTGAGCCCCTGTGTTGAGGATCAGCGATTGTTTGATGAGCTTTGAGGGCACTATGATGTTGAACGCTGAGCTGTAGTCAATGAATAGCATTCTCACATAGGTGTTCCTTTGTCCAGGTGGGAAAGGGCAGTGTGGAGGGCAATAGAGATTGCATCATCTGTGGATCTGTTAGGGCGGTTGGAGTGGGTCTAGGGTTTTCTGGGATAATGGTGTTGATGAAAGCCATGACCAGTCTTTCAAAGCACTTCATGGCTACAGACGTGAATGCTACGGGTCGGTACTCATTTAGGCAGGATTCCTTAGTGTTCTTGGTCACAGGGACTATGGTGGTCTACTTAAAACATGTTGGTATTACTGACTCAGACAGGGAGAGGTTGAAAATGTCAGTGAAGACACTTGCCTGCCAGTTGGTCAGCGCATGCTCAGAGTACACTTTCTGGTAATCCATCTGGCCCTGCAGCCTTTTGAATCCCGGAACATATTCTAGTCTGTGCTAGCAAAATAGTCCTGTAGCTTAGCATCTGCTTCATCTGAACACTTTTGGCAGCGATTACAACCGAGAGTTCTTGCATATGATGCGACAAGCTTGGCACATCTGTATTTGGGATTTTCTCCCATTCTCTGCAGATCCCCTCAAGCTCTATCAATTTGGATGGGGAGCGTCGCTGCACGGCCTTTTTCAGGTCTCTCCAGAGATGTTCAAGTCTTGGTTCTGGCTGGGCCACTCAAGGACATTCAGAGACTTGTCCCGAAGCCACTCCTGCGATGTCTTGGCTGTGTGCTTAGGGGCGTTGTATGGTTCGAAGATGAACCTTTGCCCCAGTCTGAGGTCCTGAGTGCTCTGGAGCAGGTTTTCATCAAGGATCTTTCTGTACTTTGCTCCGTTCATCTTTCCCTCGATCCTGACAAGTCTCCGCTGCTGAAAAACATCCCCACAGCATGATGCTGCCACCACCATGTTTCATCGTAGGGATGGTGCCAGTTTTCCTCCAGACATGACGCTTAGTATTCAGGCCAAAGAGTTCAATCTTGGTTTCATCAGACCAGAGAATCTTGTTTCTCATGGTCTGAGAGTCCTTTCGGTGCCTTTTGGTAAACTCCAAGCGGGCTGTAATGTGCCTTTTACTGAATGCTCCGTTTGGCCGGGCGGACAAATCTAGGAGGGGTCTTGGTGGTCTCTGGCATCTCCGCATTCGTCGCCGCCTGAACTATCTGTGCACAGAATAAGACTCCTCGGCACCTCCGGCTGGCCTCCTTCAACCACTTCCTGTACCTCACCGTCCCTGGTCATATATATCCCTGGACTTTGTCACTGGTCTTCCCCCGTCTGATGGCAACACGTTATCCTTGGGGAGGGGGTACTGTCACACCCTGATCTGTTTCACCTGTCTTTGTACTTGTCTCCACGCCCCTCCAGGTGTTGCCCATCTTCCCCATTATCCCCTGTGCATTTATACCCGTGTTCTCTGTTGCCAGTTTTCTTGAGCCCGTTTTCTAGTTATCCCAGTTTTGATCATTCTGCCTGCCCTGACCCTGAGCCTGCCTGCCCCTCTGTACCTTACAGACTATGCCCTGGACCACTGACCTCTGCCTGCCCTTGACCTGTCGTTTGCCTGCCCCCTGTTTTATAAATAAACGTCTGTTATTCGAACTGTCTGCATCTGGGTCTTACCCTGAGTCGTGATAATTATGGGGCATTGTGTGTAGATTGATGAGGAAAACAATTAATTTGATACGTTTTTTTAATAAGGTTGTAACGTAACAAAAATGTGGCAAAAGGAAAGGGGTCTGAATACTTTCCAAATGCACTGTATATTGAAGAAGGTGGGGCTCAAGCTGCATTCCTGTCTCACCCAACGGCCCTTATTCACATATGCATAATTACATGGTGTCAGAGAAAGGAAACCAAAGCCAAGCGTTAAGGAAAAGAGGTAAGGTATGTGGATAATGTAGTCGCTGTCGGATAAACGCAAACAAGTGGAACAAATGAGCGAGGACGAAGAGCCCGCAATATCTGTCAAATTCCGGTGCCTAGAGCCATGGACATGCCTACTGACAGGTGCGCTCCACCAAGGGGTGGATGAGTCTGTTAGACCAGTTCAACAGCTTCTCCACCGAATCCCCATTCCGCTTAAGGAAAAGATACTAAAGGCTGTTGATTCAATGGAGGAACAGGGTGTCATTACGAAGATCACCAAACTAAGTGGATAAGCAACATGGTTGTGGTGGAGAAGCCTGGCAAAATAAGAGTCTGCCTTGAACCAAGTGCCCTGAACAAAGCCTTATGTAGGGCACATTACCAAATGCCTGCCAAGCATAGCAAAAGCAAAAATATTTTTGGTTATAGATGCAAAAAATGGGTACTGGCAGGTACATTTGGATGAAGAGAGTAGTTACCTCACCACATTTTGGACCCCCAATGGTAGATACCAGTAGACAAGGTTACCTTTGGAGTGAAACCAGCTGCAGAGGAATATCAGCGAAGGCAACATGATGCACTTCAGGGACTGCCAGGAATAAGCGTCATAGCTGATGACATCCTGGTATACGGCTGCGGTGCTACAATGGAAGAAGCAGTGCAGGACCACGACAACAACCTGACTCTGCTCTTACAAAGAGAAAGGGAGATGAATCTACAACAGTGGTAGGCTTCGGCCTGCAGCACAAGATTTCGCTCTATGCGGATGATGTCTTGCTCTACATATCCAACCCTGAGAAATCCCTCCCATTTTAGACACAATTGCTCAGTATGGCAAGTTTTCAGGATATAAGATACATTTTAACAAATCCACTGTTTGCCCTCTCAATCTTACACTCACCTGCTCTGTGAAGACACTGTCCGTTCCAATGGAAGACACAGGGGTTTCAATACCTTGGGATCTTCGTAACACCAGATCTGAATTGCCTTTTCAAGGAAAATTATCTCCCACTCCTGGATCGAATCAAGAACGATCTCCAAACCTGGATCTCCCTCCCGATTAGCTTAGTCGGAAGAATTACTGTCATCCGTATGAACATCCTCCCTAGATTGAACTATTTATTTCAGATGCTCCCATGCTATCTCCCAACCAAAGCATCACCAAATGTATATGGGGCAATAAAAAACTTAGGATCAAGTTCTCCACTCTATCGAAACCTGAATCTAAGGGTGGTCTTGCCCTTCCCTCCCTTCAGTTGTACTACTAGTCTGCCCAAATCCACAACATGCTAAGATGGATCACAAACAGACAAGACTCAACGTGTATTCAGATAGAAGCGCAATCCTGTGGTTCATTGTCCCTAAGCTCAAATATATTCATTAATAACTTAGTGAGGTGGGCAACATAGCCAAAACCTTTGTGATTTACAGCACCCTACTAGCGTGGAGGGACTTTAAGAAATACCTGAGCATTTCCTCCCAAATGTGTTCTCCCTCACCTATAGTATGCAACCCAGACTTGCCAAAAGCCCTGAGTGATGCCAACTTTAATCTTTGGCATACTCTAGGAATCAGGACCTTTTCAGACCTATTTCATCAGAAAACCAATACACTGAAATCCTTTCAAGAGCTCTGCAGTGAATTCAATGTGCCAAGATCATTTAAAAAATGTATATATCTTCAAATTAGACACGTAATTTCCTCATTTACTTCCAAGAGGAGGTTTAGAGCTCAGCTGAATAAAGTTGAAACCGTTCTTGCTACAGCACAATCCATTAAAGGGGGCTCCTCCTTTACTCCAATGAAAATAATCTGGGAAAAGGACCTTTGTCTGACTATCAGTGATGAGTTATGGGCGGAGGTTTGCGACAGGGTATACTGCTCCTCTACTAATGTAAAAATGAAATAATCTAATTACAATTTCTTTTACAAATTGTATTACACCCCAATGAGACTCCATAGAATGAAAACAGACATTTCTCCTAACTGTAACAGATGTACCTCTGAAAGTGGAACCTATATGCATGTATTTTGGAGTTTTGGAGGTTGCCAGATTTTGGCAATCTATACATACTGCTGCACAGAAAATACTAGATGTACAGTTTGATATGACCCTGTGTATCTATCTTCTTAATGCCCAGCAGGACTTTGTTCTTGATCCTGACAGAGAAAAAATGTGTTTATGACTATCACATACTTTGCTAAGAAATGTATTCTTCTATGTGGGCTTCTAATACTTCTCCTACATTTAAAATGTGGATTGACCAGATTGTTGACTTTCTTCCTCTTGAAAAGCTCACTTATGACCTCTGCAAGAGACAGCCCAAGTTTGATAGACTCTGGTCTCCACTGCTCAACTATATTTCACAGAGTGAATGGGCTGATGAGGGAAATGAGCAGATACATGTTGTGTAAGGTGCTGTAAAAACGAATTATTTGCTTGTCGTCTCAGTTAAGGCTGGAAATAGCTAATAAGAACCTTGATAGTCCTGCTGCAAGGTTTATTTTTGTTTATTATTAACATTATTTTAATTATTATTATTGTTAGTTATTTTTAATTGTTTAAGTCTGTCACATCTGTGAACGTGGAATGTGTTTTGTTGTTTGATTGAAAACTTAATAAAACTTTAAATAAAATAAAAAACAGTGGTAGGCTTCATTACCAACAACGACGAGACAGCGTACAGGGAAGAGGTGAGTTTGGTGTTTGGTGTCAGGAAAATAACCTCTCACTCAATGTCAGCAAATCAAAAGAGATGATCGTGAACTTCAGGAAACAGCAAAGGGAGCACCCCCCTATCCACATCGACGGGACAGCAGTGGAGAAAGTGGAAGGTTTAGTTCCTCTGTGTACATATCACTGACAAATTGAAATGGCCCATGCACACAGACAGTGGGGCTGAAGAAATTGGGCTTGTCACCGAAAACTCTCACTAACTTTTACAGGTGCACAATTGAGAGCATCCTGTCGGGCTGTATCACCACCTGGTACGGCAACTGCAGCACCCACAACCGCAGGGATCTCCAGAGGGTGTTGCAGTCTGCACAACGCATCACCGGGGGCAAACGACCTGCCCTCCAGGACACCTACAACACCTGATGTCACAGGAAGGCAAAAAAGATCATCAAGGACAACAACCCCCCAAGCCACTGCCTGTTCACCCCGCTTCCATCCAGAAGGTGAGGTCAGTACAGGTGCATCAAAGCTGGGACAGAAAGATAGAAGCTGTTTTTCAATCTCAAGGCCATCAGGTTGTTAAACAGCCATCACTAGCACAGAGAGGCAGATGCCTACCAACAGACTTGATATCATTGGCCACTTTAATAAATGGAACACTAGTCACTTTAATAATGCCACTTTAAGAATATTTACATATCTCGCATTACTTATCTCATGTGTACATATATAGTGTATCTAACACTATCTATTCTATACTATCTATTGCATCTTAGCCGCTCTGTTACGCTCATCCATATATTTTATATTCATATATTCTTATTCCATTCCTTCACTAGATTGTGTGTATTAGGTTTTGTTGGGGAATTTGTTAGATATTAAATTTGTTGCGAAATTGTTAGGTATTGCACTGTCGGATCTAGAAGCATAAGCATTTCGCAACACTTGCAATAACATCTGTAAACCGTGTGTATGTGACCAATAAAATGTGATTTGATTAGAATAAAGACAACGTTAACGTCATTGCGTCGGCTGACCAATAAAGATGTGCTGTGGGCATGGCTTCCTCAACATGATGCTGCATTGGAGCAAGTCAAGAAATTGGTAAGCAACCGACCAATACTGAGGCACTATGACCTCTCTGAGGAAGTGACCCTCAAATGTGATGCAAGTGACAAAGGCCTAGGGGCAGCGCTCCTGCAGAAGGGGCAGCCCATTGCATTTGCTTCAAGGACATTGACACCCACGGAGAAAGGATATGCCCAAATTGAAAAGGAGTGCCTAGCCATAGTGTTTACCTGTGACCGTTTTGATCAATACCTTCATGGTAGGGACTTTATCACTGTGCACACTGACCACAAACCGCTTGAGGTTATCTTAACTTCCTTGAAGTGACTTCAAAGGATGACGCTAAAGCTTCAGCGTTATCAACTACAGGTAGTATGCAAGAAAGGAACAGAGCTTTCTTGTCTAGAGCAGCACTACCAACAACAAGTCACACGCAATATCGGACAAATTAGACTGTATATGCTCTACAGGCTGAGGTTAAAGATGTGAACCATGCTACTGATCCAAACATCTCCCCGCAGAAACGGGATGCTATCAAAGCTCATTCAGCAGAGGACAAAGACTTCTCGAACGTCTTCAGTCTTTTATCCTAAGAGGCTGGCCGAACACAAGAAAGAGTACGCCTATGCTGGTGAGGGACTATTGGACATACAGAGAAGAACTCACAATGCAGGAAGAGGTAGTCTACAAAGACGACAGGGTGGTAGTGCCAGAAACTCTACGCCCGGTGATTCTGTCTCGTATCCATGCAGGGCACTCATGGGTCAAAGCCAGTCTCAGGAAAGCCAGAGACTCAGTATTCTGGCCCAGCGTGACCCAAAAAATAAACATTTTGTGGCTGTGTGCAGCACATGTAATGCTAATCTACCTAAGCAGCAAAAGGAAGCACTGCACCCACATGACGTACAGTACCAGAACGTCCATGGTCTTAAGAAGGAATAGATCTGTTCACAGTAAAGAACGCTCCTTTTCTGATTATAGTGGACTACTATTCCGATTTTTGGGAGGTGGAGAAAGTGATTGACACAACAGCCGCTTGCATCATCGACTGTTATAAGCATCAGTTTAGCAGCAGATATGGCATACCTGACAGTGGTAAAGTTATGGATAATGGGCCCCAGTTCACGAGTCAAGACTTTGGTTTGTTTGCAAAAGCCTGGGAGTTCCATCATGTGCCCTCTTCACCATACCACAGTCAGAGTAATTGTGAGGCGGATGTCAGCAGTGAAAATAGCGAAGACTCTCATCACAAATGCTATGCAGGAAAGCACAGACGTGTGGTAAGCCATTTTGGCGTGGAGAAATACTCCCACAGAGGGCTTCAGCAGCAGTCCAGGTCAGCGCTTAACGTCTACATGCACTCGCTCTCTGTCGCCAATAACTCCCAAGCTCCTTGCACCAAAGGTCATTAGGGATGTTCAGGCCCACAAATGTGCACGTCAGGACAAGTCAAAAATGTCTATGGCCATCATGCAAAAAAACGGCCTGTAATAAAACAAGGCCAGCTGTCAGAGTGCTCCGGTGGGGACAGGACACACAATGAGGAGACATGGAAGACCCCACCAGGGTAGTTCTCTGCCGACCGTGCCTCCACAATTTCAGGAGGCTGTGGAAGAGGAAGGAGAGGCCCTGAGACTCCCAGAGGTGCCCAACATCCCAGAGGTGCACAATATGCTACTAGTGCAACACGCTAGGACAAGGGCTAACATAGTCCCTGTACCGCAGGGGCGGTCTTATGTCCCTTAAGAGATGGACAATGATAATTTTTTCTCATGTTTTGGTTTTAATTAAGTGTTGATAATGTAAATAGGTATTTTCACTGTGGTATTAAAATGGTATGAAGTGTTCGAGCTAATTATATGTGAAAAGGAAAATGTTAAGATAATGGGCATAATGCCAGCCCAGAGATGGCGATAGTGGGGCACATATCTAAGATATATAGACAGGTGCATTATAAGTGTCTGATTAGGATGTTGTGACCTGTAATACCTGAGTGAACAATCATACTGTGGTGTAAAGTATTTTATTTTACTAGGCAAGTCAGTTAAGAACAAATTCTTATTTTCAATGAAGGGTTAGGAACAGTGGGTTAACTGCCTGTTCGGGAGCAGAACAACAGCTTTGTACCTTGTCAGCTCGGAGGAATTGAACTTGCAACCTTTCAGTTACTAGTCCAGCGCTCTAACCACTAGGCTACCCTGCCGCCACTTAAGTAAAAATACTTTCAAGTACTACTTAAGTCATTTTGTTTGGTATCTGTACTTGACTATTTTTATTTTTTACAACTTGCTTTACTACATTCCTAAATAAAATAATCTACTTTTTACTCCATACATTTTCCCTGACACCTAAGTACGCGTTACATTTTAAATGCATAGCAGGACAGGAAAATGGTACAATTCAAGCACTTAGAAAGAGAACATCCCTGGTCATCCCTACTGCCTCTGATCTGGCAGACTCACTACACAAGTGCTTTGTTTGTCAATTATGTGTTGGAGTGTGCCCCTGGCTATCCATAATTTAATATAGAAAATGGTGCCGTCTGGTTTGCTTAATATACTTTTACTTTCGATGTTTAAGTATATTTAAAACAAAATACTTTTACTCTAGTATTTTACTGGGTGACTTTCACTTGAGTCATTTTGTTAGTTATTTTCTATTACAGTTTTTTTCAATTGCTAACAAGCATCTATCAATACTGAAGCAACTTTTTCAACACAGTCTGCATTACCAACATGCATCTTGGCCAAACAGTTAATCTCACCTCCAAAACTCACTCAAACCACCAACACTTCATACAAGTCTCAAAATAAGCTTGTTCGACCAGAACACTGGCAACAATTCTCACTCAGAAAGCATACATCACTCATATCACACTGACCTAAAACACACTAACAGGGAGCATTACATAAATGATGAACTTCTCTTTGAAGTTTGAATGATTTTTCACATAAATCAGTATTTCATTATAGAATAAGAATAACACCGTATCACTTTATTGACTGTACTAAAGTATATGTAACAAGAATGAATCAGAAATGCAGCAATTTGCTTCAATAGCCTTTATTTTTTTTATATCTTCGCATAATTTACTTGTAATTTTTTTTTTTTTAAATAAATAATAAATCCTCAAATTCCTGGGCTGCAACAATAATTACAAAAACAAACATGTATAGTATGATCACTCATACTGTACAGTACCTTGAGGGTTCTAGTTCTCCCTCTCTCCTGCATTTGGCCACAAGTTCTCATCAACATCACATCTTATGTCTTCTCTGGCGATGCATCTTGGAAAGTATCAAATCCAACCCTGGCAGTCTTCAGGAGAAGTGTCTCCACACCCCACATTCATGTCCAGTAAGGACATCTGGTCATGTGGATGGTGGTCATAAACCTTCCACCTCCACGCAGACAAAAACTCCTCTATGGGGTTTAGGAAGGGGGAGAATGGAGGCAGGAATAGTACTGACATCCTGGGATGTGCAGCAAGCCAGTCTGTGACTGCAGCAGAGTGGTGGAATGTCACGTTATCCCACACAACAACCAAGGTAGGGGAGTTTCTGCCCCTCTCTCCTCCGCTGGCACAAGTCTATTATGCAGGTCATCTAGAAAACAGCCCGTCTGTTTTGTAGGGGCCAATGAGTGGTTTGTGTAACAGCAAACCATCATTGGACAGTTCTGCACATATTGTGATGTTAGCTCCTCTCTGGCCTGGGACATCCACGGTTGCTCTCTGTCCAATCACATTTCTTCCCCTGCTACGTTTTTGCCAGGTTGAATCCAGCTTCATCCACAAAGATGGAAGCCATGCAAACTGCACATACAGTTGAAGTCAGAAGTTCAGATACACCTTAGCCAATTACATTTAAACAATTCCTGACATTTAATCCTAGTAAAAAAGTCCCTGTCTTAAGTCAGTTAGGATCACCACTTTATTTTAAGAATATGAAATGTCAGAATAATAGTAGAGAGAATGATTATTTCAGCTTTTATTTCTTCCATCACATTCCCAGTGGGTCAGAAGTTTACATACACTCAATTAGTATTTGGTAGCATTGCCTTTAAATTGTTTAACTTGGGTCAAACATTTCGGGTAGCCTTCCACAAGCTTCCCACAATAAGTTGGGTTAATTTTGGCCCATTCCTCCTTACAGAGCTGGTGTAACTGAGTCAGGTTTGTGGGCCTCTTTGCTCGCACATGCTTTTTTAGTTCTGCCCACACATTTTCAATAGGATTGAGGTCAGGGCTTTGTGATGGCCACTCCAATACCTTGACTTTGTTGTCCTTAAGCCATTTTGCCACTACTTTGGAAGTATTTTTGGGGTCATTGTCCATTTGGAAGACCCATTTGAAACCAAGTTTTAACTTGCTGACTGATGTCTTGAGATATTGCTTCAATATATCCACATAAGTTCTCTTCATGATGCCATCTATTTTGTGAAGTGCACCAGTCCCTTCTGCAGCAAAGCACCCCCACAACATGATCCTGCCACTCCCGTGCTTCATGGATGGGATGGTGTTCTTCGGCTTGCAAGCCTCACCCTTTTTTCCTCCAAACATAATGATGGTCATTATGGCCAAACAGTTCTATTTTTGTTTCATCAGACCAGAGGACATTTCCCTATAAAGTATGATATTTGTCTGGCTTTTTTATGGTTGTTTTGGAGCAGTGGCTTCTTCCTTCCTGAGTGTCCTTTCAGGTGATGTCGATATAGGACTTGTTTTACTGTGGATATAGATACTTTTGTACGTGTTTCCTCCAGCATCTTCACAAGGTCCTTTGCTGTTGTTCTGGGATTGATTTGGACTTTTCGCACCAAAGTACATTCCTCTCTAGGAGACAGAACGCGTCTCCTTCCTAAGCAGTATGACGGCTGCGTGGTCCCATGGTGTTTATACTTGCGTACCATTGTTTGTACAGATGAACGTGGTACCTTCAGGCGTTTGGAAATTGCTCCCAAGGATGAACCATACTTGTGGAAGTCTACAATTTTCTTTCTGAGGTCTTGGCGGATGTCTTTTGATTTTCCCACGATGTCAAGCAAAGAGGCACTGAGTTTGAAGGTAAGCCTTGAAGTACATCCACAGGTACACCTCCAATTGACTCAAATAATGTCAATTAGCCTATCAGAAGCCATGACATCATTATCTGGAATTTTCCAAGCTGTTTAAAGGCACATCTTCTGATCCACTGGATTTGTGATACAGTGAGATATATGTGACATAATCTGTCTGTAAACAATTGTTGGAAAAAATGACTTATGTCATGCACAAAGTAGATGTCCTAACCGACTTGCCAAAACTATAGTTTGTTAACAGGAAATGTGTGGAGTGGTTGAAAAACTAGTTTTAATGACTCCAACCTAAGTGTGTGTAAACTTCCGACTTCAACTGTACATTCATCTCCATTACTCTCTAAAATACATTAAATCCACAGTTTTACAGTACTTTACATTATGCATAGCTGTGTATGTACCCTGTTTGGTTATTGAACAGACATCTTCCCTGTACATATTGATACCGGAGTGCTGTCACACGTTCACCATTTCTCTCAAAGGGTACAGTGTACAACTGCTTCACCCTTATTTTATGTTTCTCTAGGACTCTGGCAGTTGTCATTGTGCTGACCGTATTCACATTCCCAAAAGTGATGTTGTCTGCAAGCACTCTGTCCTGAATTTCCCACAGTTTTGTTTTATTTTTGCCAATTACCATGTCAACAATGGCAATTTCCTGCACATCTGATAATATTCTGCCTCTCCCTCCTGTGCGAGGAAACCTTTGGATCCTACTGAAAAACACAAAACAGTCAATATATTTCAAAATGTCAGTACATGTAAACATGTGAACATACTGTAATGTAATGTAATATGTAGTTCAATTATTATTGAAAGATGTTTTTATTTCTTTACTTACCTATTGTTCACCGAATACCTTTTTTGCACTATTGGTTAGAGGCTGTATGTAAGCATTTCACTGTAAAGTCTACACCTGTTGTATTCGCCACACGTGACAAATAAACTTTTATTTGATTGATTTGATTTGATTTGATATCACCGGTTGTTTTGCTGTAAAATGTGTACTATTGATGCAACAGTTGAACGCTGGTTGGTTGCACCCTTAAACCGGCCTGGTTTACAACACGGTCAATAATTGTGGCCCTTATCTCATCAGAGACCACCGCTCTTGGTCTTCCTCTCCTTGTCCTCCACACATTCTCCCGCTCCCTGCCACTCTTCTTTCCCCACAGACCTGTCTTCCTTCATCCATGTTTCCAAACTAAATCATTCAGAAGCCGTCCTCTTTTGTCTGTTTGGTAACGAGACTTAAAACAGGACACTTGGGTAGGCTTTCAGCTGAAATTGCAATCAGCTGTGTTTGGAATGATTAAATATTCTGCTGAGATTTTCTATATGTTTCAATCTGGTTACTGCAGAAATGCATGACCTTTGCCATCATTCTGTTTTGAATGTGTTTTTATATTTATAGTTTTGCAGGTGGTGTGAAGTATGAATGAGAAAAGAGTTAATGGATTTCGGGGAATGTGGTCATTGAATGCATTTTGTGTGAAAGCAATGAAAAATGATTTACTGTTTGGTCCACATATACACTTCTGTTTCGCTGACTGTGTGAAGAGTTTTGACAATGTGACTTCCGTTTTGACCAACTCATGTTAGCAACTGTAATACACTGTAACACATCTTTAGATTATACTTGCATTTTACCAAACCCTCTGACGTGAGTTATTCACATAAGCATAATAACACTAACGTTACTCATTTATGCTGAGCTTCGCCTGGAATCCACAGAGCTGGAGGTAATCTGGGGGATGGTATTGTTGTTTGGCTAACAGAGGTGTGTGTGTGTGTGTGTGTGTGTGTGTGTGTGTGTGTGTGTGTGTGTGTGTGTGTGTGTGTGTGTGTGTGTGTGTGTGTGTGTGTGTGTGTGTGTGTGTGTGTGTGTGTTGGTGGGTGTGTGTGCGTGTGTGTTCAGCTAATGGAGGTCTTGTGGTTTCCTCTCACGGGTCTCATGATCGCACTGAGCTCCAAGTCAGAGCCATGGAACCCATGACACAGGCACATGGTGACCTGCTAGTAGAAGAGAGGTTGCCCTCAGCCTCAGAACTAGGATCAGTTTACCCTCTCTAAATGCCCGTTTTAAATCCACAAAACTGACCCTCGATCAGTGTTTATGGGTAATTTAAACACAAACACGTACGCACACTTGGCTGCATACCACTGTGATATACATATGGTTCTAAGTAGAATAGAATCAGAGGGACCCATCTAGCTGAGCCATTCTGGAAATCATAGCGTAGCGTAGCATAGGTCATCTCATCTCAGACTGGAGGAGAGAATGAGGATAGACATATCACTCAGGCGTGTGTGTGTGACAGGGAGAGCAGCCCAGCCGAGCGTGCATGGATTGTCAAATGACTGTGACTTATACTTAAAACTCTCATTTGAGTCAGCTCATGTGTTCTTACCAATATGACTGGTAGAGGGAGGGACAGAGAGGGGGGGGTGCGACAAGAAGATGAATGAACTTGGGGCTTTGGGGATGTCATTGACGGTTAGAGGGAGGGCTTTAAGAATTGAGTAAGGGATGTTGTCGGTTGGTAGGCTATTTGTGTGTGTGTGTGTGTGCTTCTACATCTGCATTGCTTGCTGTTTGGGGTTTTAGACTGGGTTTCTGTATAAGCACTTTGTGACATCTGCTGATGTAAAAAGGGCTTTATAAATGTGACTGATTGATTGTACAGGTAGGTGTAGGTTTCCTCAGTGGGTCTGTTCTAATGGGTTGTTACTGAAACACAAACACACTAATCTACTGTCATCAACAAATAGAGGTGTACTGTTCCATTCATACCAGGTCATACTGATCTCAAGTGACATTTTAATTTACAAAATCTGTTTGTTCATTGAAATTGTAGCAAATAAGGGGGGAACCGCTAACTAGGGCTTGACCCTTGACCAGGTGACCCTCGGGCTAGTCACTCCCACCTGTGCCATGAAAATCCAGACCTCTAGGCAGACATATTTGTTTGTCTGTCCTATAATATACACATAAGATCAAAGGAGCATGGCATGTGTATGAGAAATAATGCATATATAGTTATTGACATGACATGCCACGCTATTTACTGTATGCAGTACACGAAGGAGGGGCTTGCTTTATTTTTCGGGAATAGTTTAGGTGACGTCACCGCAGCAGCCAGCGCCCCTTCCACACAAGCCCTAACACGCTCCCCACTCGAGTTCTACAGGCGTGTGCATGGTGTTTGGTAGAGCTGTCAGCCGCAATAGAAATACATCTCTAACTGGTCTAGCGCGTTTTTTTTTTTTTGTCGTAGTGAAGTAGGGATTACATGACCAAATCAATTAGAAGAGCGACATTATTTATTTAAACGAGCTACTCGTGCTTTGAGTGTTTGAAACTGGACCGTTTGCCGCTAGAAGAAGTAACATAAAGGGGCGGGTGCGAGCCATTGGCAGCTCCAGTCCTGTGTAACACCTTAGCTAATCTGACGTTACAGGCTGGTGACAAATACTGCCACCGAGCCTGCCAGGTGAACAGCCAATTTCGACGAACACTAGCTGTGAAATAATTATTTAATACATTTGTATAGCCGCGTGTGTCGTTCCTAACGCCGAGGTGTCACGCGGATGATATTGCGCTGTCATTATTGGACTTATTTTTTTATTTTATTTTTTATATCTGTGTTTATTTCATCGACTGTCAGATAACGTTAGCTTGTTAGCAAGAGAGCTAGTTAAAACAACAACAATGTCGGATAACCAGAGCTGGAATTCTTCGGGTTCCGATGAAGATGTGGAGACGTCGGAATCGGGAGTCGGGCAGCCAGTTGTTGGTATCGCCGAGTTCGGTGGAATCATCAGCAAGGTAGCGTTAACGTCTTAACTGGTTTTAGGCTCACTCCCCCTCTTCGATAAGAGACACAAATTAAACAGGTTGATGATTTGAGAGTACTTCGCCAGTACGGCTGTGGGCTAGTTCAACGAAGCAGTGTTGGTTTCCCCTTCGCCTCACATAGAGCCAACTGTGGGCGAATGTAACCGCTGAAAGGGGTTTTCAATCGCTAGCTAACCTGTATATAATCAGTTGTTGCCTGATTTGATCTATTTGATAGCTGTGTGGGTTTGTCATTCTAAAGAGATGGTATGCCTGACCTGCTAACCCAAGCATGTTGAGAGCATAAAAATGTAATTAGTAAAACGGGGTTGGAATCTCTAACCCTGACAAGTTGACTGGTAAGCTCATGGGTGCACTTGCAATGGCTGTCTGGTATTTCCATGGTAATGTAGAATGTTAATTCAAATGATGCTAACTAATGTGGCTCATGCAATGGAATGTATACTGAACCAAAATATAAACGCAACATGTAGTGTCGGTCCCATTTTTCACGAGTTGAAATAAAAGATCCCAGAAATGTTCCATATGCACAAAAAGCTTATTTCTCTCAAATGTTTTGCACAAATTTTGTTTATGTCCCTGTTAGTGAGCATTTCTCCTCTGCCAAGATAATCTATTCACCTGACAGGTGTGGTATGTCAATAAGCTGATTTAATGGCATGATCATTACACAGGTGCACCTTGTGCTGGGGACAATAAAAGGCCACTCTAAAATGTACAGTTTTGTCACACAACACAATGCCACAGATGTCTCATGTTTTCAGGGAGTGTACAATTGGCATGCTGACTGCATGAATGTCCACCAGAGCTGTTGCCAGAGAATGAATGTTAATGAATGAATGTTAATTTCTCAACCATAAGCCACGTTGTTTTAGAGAATTTGTCAGTACGTCCAACCGGCCTCACAACCGCAGACCATGTGTAACGACGCCAGCCCAAGACCACCACATCCGGCTGCTTCTTCACCTGTGGGATGCAGACAGTTGATAAAACTGGGGGTTTGCACAAACAACAAATTACTGCACAAACTGTCAGACACAGTCTCAGGGAAGTTCATCTGGTGCTCGTCGTCCTCACCGGAGTCGTGACCTGACTACTTTTCGGCGTCGTAACCGACTTCAGTGGGCAAATGCTCACTTTTGGCCGCTGGCACGCTGGAGAAGTGTGCTCTTCACCGATGAATCCCGGTTTCAAATGTACCGGGCAGATGGCAGACAGTGTGTATGGCGTCGTGTGGGCGAGCGGTTTGCTGATGTCAACATTGTGAACAGAGTGCCCCATTGTGGGGTTATAGTATGGGCAGGCATAAGCTACGGACAACGTAAACAATTGCATTTTATCGATGGCAATTTGAATGCACAGAGATACTGTGACGAGATCCTGAGGCCCATTGTTGTGCCATTCATCCACCGCCATCACCTCATGTTTCAGCATGATAATGCATGGCCCCATGTTGCAAGGATCTGTACACAATTCCTGGGAGCTAAAAATCGCCAAGGTTCTTCCATGGCCTACATACTCACCAGACATGTCACTCATGGAGCATGTTTGGGATGCTCTGGATCGACGTGTACGACAGCGTGTTTCAGTTCCCGCCAATATCCAATAGCCATTGAAGAGGAAAGGGACAACATTCCACAGGCCGCAAATCAACAGTCTGATCAACTCTATGTGAAGGAGATGTGTCCTGCAGCATGAGGCAAATGGTGGTCACACTAGATACTGACTGGTTTTCTGATCCACACCCCTTACCTTTTTCAAAGGGTATATATGAGAAACAGATGCATATCTGTATTCCCAGTCATGTGAAATCCATAGATTAGGGCTTATTTTATGTAATTTGTTGATTTCAACAAATTGAAGTACAGATTGATGGGTGCACTTTCTGCTTTTCTCATATGGGCTATTTGAAAGATGACAATGGGATTCTAATATACCATAACTCAGCAAAAATGGGACCTGTGTTGCTAGTTAGCAGCGGTGCTAGTAGTTATCAATGGTACCGGTCCAATAAATGTTTGTTTTCTAACGCTGCTGCAATTACTACGTTGTCTTAACCTGTATATTTTAGATCTAGCCTAGTATGTGTGCACATAACCAGTCTCCCCCATTATGCCATCGTTGACTTGAATGGGAACGCCCATTCTATTCATTCTATTTCTATGGTTTGGGAGATTATTGCACGTCGTCATGCTAAACTCACCTGCGCGATCATAGAAAGCCCCTTACACATGATGCATGAGTTTTAGATGGCTGAACATTAGATTCTCTTGTTTTTATACAGCTGTGTGTGAGTGCTTGCCTCAGATTGTTGCCACAGTAGAATATTGCATCAGAACATTTGTCAAGAATCGGATGTGAATGTAGACGTTATAGACTTAGCTAGTGAGCTCAAAGCACAGTAAGTTTACGGTTTGTGTCCCCCCACTGGCTATCTTAATCATGACTCTCCCTTCCTAGTGTTTCATCACATACCCATTGTGTGATTTGAAATGGTTGTTTTCATCCATTTCAAATGTCTCATTTTGTGTTTTTCTTTTGCTTTAGCCAACTTTTCCCAACAATGTGTCATTGCTTTAGGGGGGAGGTGTAATGTGTCCCAGACTATCGTGCGCATCCTCGTTATAACATTATCACTTTGTAAATTCCTCCCTCATAGTGAGGTAACTTTTTTTTTAAATTTTACATTCTCCTCTCTCCTCTCCCTTCAGTGGACTAACTACATCCACGGCTGGCAGGATCGCTGGGTGGTCCTGAAGAACAACACTCTGAGCTACTACAAGTCTCAGGACGAGAGAGAGTTCGGCTGCAGAGGGTCCCTGTGTCTCAGCAAGGCTGTCATCACTGTGAGTATGCTACCCTGTTCTATAGACCAGTGGTTCCCAAACTGAGGCGGGCCCCCTAGCAAGGTTCTACGCTGACCTTTATAAAAAAGTGATGTACTACAAGGAGCACGTGTGCATCTAAGTTGAAAAATGTAGGCGCTCGCGTAAAGAAGTTTAGGAGTTCAATGAAAAATAGTTGAGGTAATCATTTGGTGCGCCTAAATACAAATTCCAGGTCACACAGCGAAATATTTAGGTGCATATGCTAATAAAATGGTCGTAGTGTGTGTGTGTGGGGGGGGGTGCTAGTGAATCAGCAGCTTTCCTCTTGTCATGTCAGTCATTGCAGACCTTAGAGAGCTATTTCTAACTTGTGATATATGTCCAGATGATGTTTTTAAGCTAGGTGTTGTAGCCCATTGTGTTGTAATGTTTGAGTCTCTCTGATATCACATGAACACACACAAGAAATTCCAAAATGTGTAAATGTTCCCCAATGTTGGAGGGAGACCTGATTTGGAAAAGTTTGGTAAACACTGCTATATACTTTAGTATGTTACTATACTACTTTATAAATGTTAAAGACAAGGTAAAAAACTGTCCGATGACAGAGAGACAGTTCGGCTGTAGAGGGTCCCTCTGCCTCAACAAGGCTTTTGTCCCCGAGTACATATAATAGGTAATCCTGTACCACCTTACTATTCATGGTTTCTGATTCACACTGGTATGAAGAGAGCAATAGAGAGCAGCTGTAGAGGGTCCCTGTATGTCAGCAAGGCTGTCCTCCTTGTGAGCAGACGTCCGAGCTCAAACCTACAAGACAAATTCTGTCATTTTACGGCATGACAACAACATTATGAGGAATGGTCTTGCTTTGGGACATTGGCCAACAGATCTGGACCTGGTTAACACAAATGGCAATGTTCCAGGGTGTAGAGATGGAGGGATGGAATCAGCCGAGCAAAGATTAGGGGCACGGGGCATCTCCTGACTCAAGCTGCCTGCCAGGTCAACACACACATCAGGGCACAGCACAGCGTGTGGAAGTGTGTTTGGGTCAGAGAATGACCTGGCATGTCTGGCGCTGTGCCAAGATCACAATTCAGCACATACTTCTGAGCTCTTGTCGATTTCTGACTCCAGTTGAATTAGTGGGTATGTGAATGATCTGGAAGTGGTATTTTATGGACTGCGTAACAAGCTAGTGAGGGATCAACTATTGACATCGACATACATTTTACATGGACTCTGAGATGTGCATTGGATCCAAAATGTGACCTCCTAATCAACTGAGAAAAACTAGCTACCAAAAGCATCTTATGGCTATGTTCATCGTTAGAATCATATGGTTCTAAAGATGAACTTCAACTTAAGATGCCTTTGGGGAACCGGGCCCAGAGCTATAGCTGAGTGTATGACTGAGTAGAGGAAACTGTTGTCATTTCAAAACAAAAACAACACAAAACTCCTGATTGCAACTTAGTGCTGGAGGGTAAGTAGCTTGTCAGGTGACTGCTGGTTTCAACACAACACTCTGAGCTGGGATAAACTTAAGCCCTACTCAGATCCGTTCACAATGCATCCTTCCTTCCTCCCTTCCTTGAAGTAATCACTGATCTAAGGCCTAGATTCAATCAGATCGAGCATTAACCGCAATAGCTGACACAAGCATAGCTGATATTTTGGCAGTGTCGGAGGTTTAACTGCGTTGGAGCTGCCAAATTGATGAGCAGCTGCTCTTGTGATTGCCACTAAGCTACACCCATCCCACTCGCCTCAGAAGTTAAGAACAAGAAAGTGACGACTATAGGCCTATAGAAATCCTCATTATTTCGTTGAACGATTTTCATATTTTGGCATCATTATTTCTATCAGCCTAATTGAGGTGTAGATTACACCTCACATTCCAGTGTTCGAACTTGTGAACAAGGCGAAGTGGGATTTCTCTTAATGCAACCCCGTGCAGCCAACGGCAATGCCCACTTTAGGTATAACACCGGGAGCCACTTGTGGATTTGACAGCTCTTAACGCAGTTCCATATCCGACACCGCCAAAACGACCACTATGCGGGTGTCGTCTAGCGCAGATCTAGCCCCAACACTGTTTGATCAAGGCAAGGGGGAAAGCTATCATAGCTTTTACCAATCCAGTCACGTCATCCACTGACCATAGCAGGATGATGACATGAATGAGAAAAAAGGGTGGGTTCAAAGGTCAGGTTGTCATGGTAACTGATGAACGTCGAAGACTGATTTCCTCAGGGCTTTGAACCCTGTGAACCATCACTGTCCTGTAACTGGCAGCTCAGTGGTTTGCCAAGCACACTATCATATCCCAACACCGTGTGTACACGCGCACACACACACACACACACACACACAGCAGGATGAATGAGTGACTGTTCCCAGGCTGGTCAGAGTGGTCAATCTATTCAGTCTGTATTTATTCAGCTTCATCCATTCTCTACCACTGTAAATATTAACTTCCACCGTGTGTAATTTAGTCTATGTTCCAGACCTGGGGAGCAAACTTTCCATAACGGAAGCTCCCATTTGATCATAATAAATCAACAATGGAAACAAAACAGGGGATTATTATATGCCCCCCTGGCTAAGACACAATATGATTAGAATGTAAAATGTTTAAGTGTGTGTGTGTGTGTGTGTGTGTGTGTGAGAGAGACACTCGCCAGTAGGGCTGTGCCTGACAAAACCTTTTTTTACCTTTTATTTTTCCATATAGACAGACACACACAATGTGTTTGAATAAAATCAACTACATATGTATGCACTGAGCTTGTCTGATGCTTAAAGCATACTAATATATTAAATAACTAAGATGCACAAATGACTCGAAAGAGCCTGATAGTCACACTGTAAAATAAAAATAAAAAAAGACAGCGAGTACCTGCATGGCGCACGTTGTCTCACTCTCCTCCCTACTGCAGCGAAAAAGCACCACAGCAACCAATAGGGCCTTGACCTATAGCCTATCATAATCACATCAATAAATTGCTTATAACAAACTCCGAACACAGTAACAAGTGACAGCAAAATGGATGCAGAGGACGTGAAAAAGAAACTCAAAGCGGGCAAATGTTTACTGGTTGCTCAGGAGGGAAAGGGGACGTCAGATGTGTGGAAGACATTTGACTTAGTTGTGGAAACTACTGGAGATCCAGATAAAGGAGGCTATAGGAGCGTTGCGTGAGTATTATGTGTGCCAAACAGTTGCTGTTGGATTAGAATATTATCATTTTTTTCTGATCATTTTTTACAGTGTAAACAGCACTAAATAAATAAGTGTACCAGAGAGTCTGTTCTAACAAAACAAAATGATAACGCCTTTATTACAGCAGACTAAAAGCGGTTGCGTTGCATTCGTGAATTGCTGTTTATTAATTGTTTAGGATAATTATTCAAAGCTCTCTTTGTTACTTAATTTTAACTAAAAGGATTGATTGCATTTCGAAGCATGACGCTCTCGTATGCAGTGTCATGGCATGAACGAATGATTTGATTAATACTATATATATATTGAAATATAGGCCTAAGTAAGTTACAGTATTAAGACTAAACAGGCCTACAGCTCGATGGTGGCTATACAAGGATACTATACCAAGCCTACTAATGATAACGACATCACTGATTATAATGATGATCATAATAATAATTGTAATAATAACAGTGAGGAGATGAAGAAAAAGGAGGCTATAGGAGCGAGAGCTGTGTGCATATTATGTGACAAACAGGTGCTGTTAAATTACAAAAATCTTTATGTAATACTCACATTTACATAAGTATTCAGACTAGTAAGGCGCCGATAATATTTTTGGCCGATATCCGATCTTTTCCTTGCCCCCAAAAAAAATTCTACCGATATTTAAAATTGGAGCGATATTTTTAAGCATTCTAGTACAGTTAAATAATTAACACACACACATGGACGCAGCGGTCTAAGGCACTGCATCTCAGACACCTTGGTTCGAATCCAGGCTGTATCACAACCGGCTGTAATTGGGAGTCACATAGGGCGGCGCACAATTGTCCCAGTGTTATCCGGGTTTGGCCCGGTGTAGGCCGTCATTGTAAATAAGAATTTGTTCTTAACTGACTTGCCTAGTTAAAGGTAAATGCATTTAAAAAACACAGGAGAAATCAATTTAATTCTAAAATAATATTAGATAATTTCAGTATCACATCTTCGATGCTGACCAGACCGCTTGCGCGTGTGCGTCATCGCGAACATGTTGATTTTTGTCCACCTACACCAGACGTGATCAGGAGATGCAGGTTGAAATATCAAAACGAACCCCGAACCAACTATATTAATTTGGGGACAGATTGAAAAGCATTTATCTAGCTAGCCTGCTGTTGCTAGCTAATTAGTCCTTGTATATAAACATTGGGTTGTTATTGCTACTCTGACAATTCATCCAGAGATAAAAGGGCAAACCAATTTAGTTTACTAGTAATCTCTCCCCTTTCAGGCTTCTTCTTTTTTGGACTTTATATGGGGGGTTGGCAACCAACTTTAAGATGCATTACCACCACCAACTGCGCTGGAGTGTGGACCTCAGTTCATCTTTCAATCACCCACGTGGGCATATGCTCCTAAGAACCTATGGGAGAAGCGGGACTTGCAGAGCTTCAAGCGTCACAAATAGAACCAAGTTCTATTTTAGCGCCTGGCTATGCGGACGCTCGCGAGCATTGTGGGTGCAATGAAAAAAATTGTGCACCATGAAAAAAATATATATATAATTGCGACTGCTCGACTAAAGTAATCTCGGTCGACCATAACGTTTTTAACCAGTTGACTAAATGGGCTCAGCCCTACTCGCCAGCTAGGCAGTGGAGGACGGTTGGCAGTCAGGACAGTTGGATTCCCAGTTATTGTGACCTGGATCGCATACGATCTACTGCTCTCAGCTGTATTCAATTGAACTGATTTGCATTTAGTCTGGAATACACCGGGTTTTTCTCACTCGGTCTTCCTCTCCCTGTATGTCTGTTCCTTTTCTATATACGTCTCTCCTTTATGTGTATATATAATGTCAGCCCTTGCTACTCTGCATGTGGCTCTTGCGTACTCCCCTTGCCTTGAAATCACTGAGTGACTCCCAAAGAAGGTCCACACTCCCCTGTTACACAAAGTGTGTCTGTGTCTCTGTCACGCTCACTGAAGTGGAAGATGTCTGCCGCTTGCCTGAGGCTGGTTCGGCAGGCAAAATATATACACGCACACACACATTGTCATTCTCCAGTGCTCAGTGATCGTCACCAGTCAGGTTAGGACATGAAGAAATGTGGCTTTACTTCCTGTCAGTGTTAATAGACATGTTATCATGTCACAGAAAGACACTGAGTTAGGGGTGTGTGTGTGTGTGTGTGTGTGAGAGAGAGAGGTCACAGGGTTCCGCTTCAGATGAAATCGCATCGTGCAGTGTGTGTCCGTTCCCTGAGGGAAGCAGAGAAAACAAAGAAGAAAGAAACGACCCAGGGAAAGAGGGAGAAACTCATAGAGGGGGCTGACAATGGGTCTGTCTGCTGTCTCTGCTGCTGCTCTGCACCGACTCAATGAGCCGTGTAGGCCTAGCTTTTTATCCCCTCTCTCTGTTGTGTGTGTGGTAAATCAGAGATTTGAGCCAGTATATCGGTTGAGTGGTCAAGCAGCACAGATCCTTGTGGAGCTGCAGCATGGGCAGTTCTCTAATGCTCGCTCTCATAATTTTTTCTCATTCTTTTCACTCCCATTCTCTCTCTCTCCTGTATTCCTCTCTCTCATTCAGTGGGGATTTAGACGGTCAGTTGAATGCTATTAAAACGTGACTGCTCATTGTCAGGCCACTGCTTAAGGTGTCTGCATGTATTACTACATTTCTTCTTGAGGCAAGCTGAAGTCGGTAGCCGCAAACAGTAAGGATTCAACAGTAAGGATTCTTCAGTAAAGTCTTTGTCAGTCATTTTCATGCAATTTTTTAAAACATTTAGAAATACTGCACCAAACATATTGTAAAATTGTGCAACTAAGATCTCAAAATTGTCAAACTCAAGAAATCTGAAATCTGTCATTGACTATTTTTGAGGAAGTGTGTACTGGCTATGGCTAAGTATTTGACGCGAATGTCTTTTAAGGGAATATGCAAGCACACTTGATCACCTAGCCGAACTGAAGCATGCTGACACCTTTAGCCAGTGCATACAAACGACTGAACAGAGCCAGAGGGAGGTGTGTGTGTGTGTGTGTTGGTCAACCAGTTTGTGAAAAAGAAATGGCGAGTCTTCTGTTAGAACTTCAACCGGAGTTGGTCAGCCCACTTTAGCCTGCTGTCCTGGCACACACACACACACACACATTCCGTCCGTCCGTTGAAAGAAAGCACCTTTTCTATTGTCACTCTCGCTTCTCATAGCCTTACTAGAAAAGCAAACATGAAAATAGTAGTCATGTAAATATTACAGCCATTCAACTAACATTGCATAATAATACGGTAATATGCAGCTACTGGCTGGATGTTTTGGGACTTTGGTCTATTTTTTTCATTTGGGTGGTCCAGGAATGAATGGGGTCCATTTGTTTATTCCCAGGACAATGGGGAATAAAATGTGTTTGTGTGTTTTTAGTAGGTAGGTTACCCTGCTTAAGATAACAACAAAAAGGACACTTTAGGTAGCCCTGCTTGTAGGAGCGTCGGGCCAGTAACCGAAAGGTTACTGGCCCAACGAGCTGACAAGGTAAAAATGGCATTCTGCCCCTGAGCAAGGCAGTTAACCCACTGTTCCCCAGGCCCCGAAGACGTGGATGTCGATTGAAGGCAGCCCCCCACGCACCTCTCTGATTCAGAGGGGTAGGGTTAAATGCGGAAGAGCCATTTCAGTTGAAGGCATTCGGTTATCCAACTGACTAGGTATCCCCCTTTCCCTTTAAGGATCAATTCCTCAGTTCAAAAGGCTGGAGAGTAGCCTAGAGCCCTAATATAGTAGACCTGGCCTTTAGCCTCGCCACTCAGAAAGCCACTAGCATCCATTATTAGCTCCAGATTCAGCTTCAGCTCTCCTCTCCGCGACCCTCAGGGGCTTGGAGATGGACCACAAAACGGGGAGGGTCTGCTGATTCTTTCTCTGGTTCTTTCTCTCTCTCGTTCACTCGCTCGTTCTCCTTCTCTCGTTCTTTCTCTCGTATGTTCCTTTGTTCTCTTTCTCTCTGACGTACTCTTCCTCATGTTCTTTCTTTCCTTCTCTTTCTCTATCTTCTCGTTCTTTCTATTGTGCTCTGTTCTTTCGTTCTCTCATTTTCTTTCTTTCATTCTTTTTCCTCATGTACGTTCTTTCCTTCTTTCTCCCTCTCCCTCTCTCTGTCCTCTTTTCCTCGTTCTTTCTCATTCTTTCTCTCTCATGTTCTTCCTTTTTCTTTCTCGCTCTTGTTCTCTTTTGAGCTCTACCTTTTTTTTCTTCCCCCTCTCTCTATACATCCATCTCCCCCCTTCTCTGACTCTCTCTGCATATTTGATCAAACCAAGGCCATTGGCAGTGACACTGTCTGAGGAAGGCTGGCAAAGCAGAGGTCAAGAGAATTTACAAATGTCAATGTGTGCAAATTCCGAAGTCTTCTCTCTGCCCACCTCAAACCCTTCTGCCTATCTATGTTGCTATTGCAGAAGAAAGCTCCTTGATGGGTTTAATCTGTCCAAGGAATGGCTGAATCTGTGGATTATTCAGTGATATTGTAGTTTGAGGGAGATGGGGAGAGAGAGCGATGGGGAGGAATAGAAGGGGCAGGGGCAATCAGGGTTGATTTTCAAGAGTTTACTAAGAGAGATTAGAGGGTAGGATGGAAGAAAAGAGGGTGAGACAGGCCAACAGAGAGCTGGAGCAACAGACAGGCTGTGGGGGAGGTGTTGAATATGGTAGAAAGTGTTAGTTGAAACAGGAAATGGGTCTCTTCCTCTGGTCTGGTTCTCATGACATCCTGTGGGCTGATACCACAGGAGAGGAGTCGTCGTCTCTGGCCCGCTGTCCTATCCTTCTCTCTTCCATCCCGTCCTATCCTTCTCTCTTCCATCCCGTCCTATCCTTCTCTCTTCCATCCCGTCCTGTCCTGCTCTCTCCCGTCCTGTCCTGCTCTCTCCCGTCCTGTCCTGCTCTCTCCCGTCCTGTCCTGCTCTCTCGTCCTGTCCTGCTCTCTCTCATTCAGCTAGATCAGTCTCTTCCATTAGTCTCCTTTCCCCAGTGACCCCACCCATCTACCCTTTTAGGATTTGAGTGTTGTTGTATACGCCGCAGTAATACTGTCTGTGAAATGCTGGAAGTCTTGTTTATCTATGTAGATCTGTGGTGGGCTGCAATTGTTTAGATTGGTTTCTCTTAGGGATGTTAACGGTTTACTGTTAATCGAAAATACATTTGAGCGTCATGCTTATTGGTCTATAGGATCATTTGCATAATTGAGTGGAATTAAATTGATGCGTGTGTTTTTGTTAGTTTATCATGTCCATTCTTTATCAGACGCGCACAGCATATGTTACAAAACCTAGTAGCCCATGAGCTGAATAATATCACCTGTCGGACAGTGCAGCTCTCGAACAGCTGGATGCTGCTGGAGTGAAAAGTGTTCTTATTCCAAGCCCAGTCATTGTGCAACAATTCTAAACGCAATCGCATGTTAAAAACAGGTTGGGCCGGCCGCTTCAAAAGCAGAATGGGGAGTTTGTCTTGGGAGAGCGAGGCGTGAAGGAGGCCTCAGCCTTAAACCTGTCCTTTAGAAGTTTCTGGACTCCTCCCTACATGCTTCAGATGGAACTTTAAAGAGAACATTGGAGGAGAGTGTAACTAAGTTTCCACCCGCGTGTGTATGTCTGTCAGCTGAGAGATCCACTCTTTGCCTCTCCAGAGGAATGGGTGTTTTTATTTTAACCCTGCTTCCCAGTATACCCACGCCTGGCAGACCATTCCAAGTAGCCCTCTCAGTAACCCATCGGCTCCCATTCCTAGCACCCTAGAGTAGGCTTGGGGCGGGAATATCGTCTACCGGGATATTTGAAAATAGCCACGGGATGGTTTTTTAATACCATCAATACTGTTGAAACTATTTTGATGTTTTCCAGTACATTTTCATGTTTCTAGCTACTTTTTAAGTAAATACCTGCAGTCAACTTGTGCAATACATTAGGAGATGAAGCAGATTGCGGTTCTTCATTTCACCTTTCACATTATGAATCTTACTTAGTTCCCCAGCACAGTTGAGCCAGTCGTGTTTGTTGTAAATAGCACAACAGGAGAAAGCGGGAGCAGGTGAGTCCAGCTGTGTATTTACAGGGGTCGCGTTTTATATTGAAAGTCAAGTGTTTTTCTTCAATAGAGTGATCAGGGAAGTACAACTATAGTTTTCCTTCACATAAAATACATTAGTGCAACACATTTGGCTGGCAGCCACACAAGTAAATTAGCTTACAATCGAAAAAGTACAGTCTTTTTTTCAAAAACTACGCATGGCCATCACATTTCTAATGTTTATCACAGAAAGAATGTAGCCAATATCCATTTCCTAATGTTTTGCTTCAAGTTCATCTTGCATCATTCAGGGCGCTGTCTGATGATATGCCCGTTCGTGAATTCTCATCCGAGTGGAGAAGTGCAACCGAGGCACATTATTAATTACAACAAGAAGCATTTTTTTAGATCTGCGGTTACAGAACGCACCAAGATATTTCCTATGTGTTTTTTAATTCCCTGCGTGGAAAAACGAAGAATTCCGCATTAACTAGCAAGTTAAACTTAGGGGTTGCTTTGTCTAAGTAAGTGGCTGAATGAATAAGGTGACGGGGCATCGTATTGTGTTAGCTTTCTGCCATGGTTGAGAAGTCAAAGCCCTTTTGGATGAGCTATCTGTACAGCCGCCACTGCTATCTTTTGATTTCCTTACACTCCTCCCCCATCTTCTCCAAGCAGAGCAGGCAGGCGTCTGAGTGGCGCAGCGGTCTAAGGCACTGCATCGCTGTGCTAGAGGCGTCACTACAGACCCTGGTTCGATCCCGGGCTGTATCACAACCGGCCGTGATCGGGAGTCCCATAGGGTGGCGCACAATTGGCCCAGCGTTGTCCTGGTTAGGGTTTGGCCGGTGTAGGCCGTCATGTAAATAAGAATTTGTTCTTAACTGACTTGCCTAGTTAAATAAAGGTTGCCCTCCAGACTCCGGAGCTAGTGCTCTTCTTCCTTCAGATAAACACAATGTCTCTCGTTCACGTTCACTTGTACATATCCAAACTCACCCAAAATTAAATGTGATAGCTCCTACCTAATATATATGTATCACTTTATGAGCTGGATTGCCTGTCTTTGCAATTTGTTTATTTTCATTTGCGCTCGTTAGCATATTTAGCTAGCAGCCTCCATGTAAATTCGTTATTACTTGTGCTAATTTTGTTAACATTCTGGTAATAGATGGCCAATGGGCTTTTTTGTGTCTTTTGAGGCCCCATGTGTACTAAACCGGTCCAATAACAGACTATGGTCAATAATATCAAAGGCTAACATTACAGCTCCCACAATCTTATCAATATCTTTCAGCCAATCATCAGTCATTTGTGTCAGTGCAGTACATGTTGAGTGCCCTTCTCTATAAGCATGCTGAAAGTCTGATAAATTGTTCACAGATGAGGTTTGGCTAACAAGTCAGTCAATCAGTCACTGAGTGTCAGTTGGTGTGGGGCTGAGGCTACCAAGCAACACGAAGACTGGAGATTGACGTTCTGCAGAAATTAACTTCAGTAATGGACAGCAACATTGAACGTGTGTTTTGTATGCCATTTACTATGACGTTATTTCTCACCCAAACTGAGCATCTGGTCCTGTCCTCTCTCCCATCCATGTTTCAGCACAGCTAAATTAGACTCTTCCACTGAGCCCCATTCTACAGAGCTGATGCTGGCTGGCTGGCTGGGCTAGAATGACTCTGCCAACTCACTAAAGTAGTCCCGTTCTGCTGTGATGCACACACTCTCTCGCATTCCATTAGATCTGCCAGTGTGAGGTGTGGTATTGGAAGTGGGGTGTTGTAAAATAAATTGACCGTCTTACGAGGTACTAGTCTGGAGGGGCTTAACATTAGTTCACCCCCAAATAAATGTTTTTTTGCCATAGCTCTCCTACTGTCAGTCTTTACAATTTATGTGGGATTGAGGCATGCAGATTTCTATTAATGAATGAATTACAGAACAGGATTATATAACCCCTTTTAATTAGCCCAATGTCTGACGTTCAGAATTTGGACAGGTTTTAGGGTAAATGAAGGAGCCATCTTATGTTGTAGCTTGGGGATGTGGACATTTACCTTACTCTCAATCGCTCGCTGTCCTAAACTGCCCTTGACCCCCCACACACACACACACACACACACACACACACACACACACACAGTCCTCTGGCTGTGATTAGCCCTGGTTTGTGATTTAGCGTTTGGCTTCTAGACTCTCACTGGGCCTGAAACGGCTCATAAACGCCACACACACACGCACAGAGAGAGAGAGAGAGAGAGGCGGTGCCAGCACATCCGTTTCTCAGATTTGAGCAATAGGGAGACGAAGGCCACTGGAGAGACATTAGGGGTCTGTTCAGTTCGGCTGATCGGCCACTTCAAAAGCCCATTTGTCTCTCGCCTGCCTTATAAAATGGAGGATGTTCGGATTTTGAACTCTGATTTCTCTCTCTGCCTTTTTCCTCTTTCTTTCAACGGCCTGCTATATAAGCTACAAAACCGTACAGCTTCACTGTCCCGTGGGAATCGCAAAGAAGTATTCGTGCTGTCTTATGTTATTCCCAAAACTATGGCCTATGCAATATTTAAGTGTTTTGTTGATGTACATTTGACTGTTTTTTTTTCTTCCCCTCCCTTTCTCTCTCTCACTCTCACTCTCACTCAGCCCCATGAGTTTGACGAGTGCAGGCTGGACGTCAGTGTTAACGACAGTGTGTGGTACCTGAGGGCCACAGACCCAGAACACAGACACCAATGGATCAACTCCATTGAACTGCACAGGGTAAGACTTATAATAACACACACGCGCCACTGGAGTGTTCAATAGGTCTTTCTGTTTTACCTCGGCTGCATGTTTCTTATCGTCACGTCTTATGTAGGTCATGGTTGCGCACAGTTCAATCAGGGAATGTACTGTGGTACACATACTGAACAAAAATATAACCGCAACATGCAGCAATGTTTCATTGATTTGACCGAGTTACAGTTCATATGAGGAAATCAGTCAATTGAAAGAAATTCATTAGGCCCTAGTCTATGGATTTCACATGACTGGGAATACAGATATGCATCTGTTGCTTCCAGATACCTTTGAAATAAATGTAAAAAGTAGGGGGCGTGGGGGGTCAGTATCTGGTGTGACCACCATTTGCCTCATGCAGCGCGACACATCTCCTTCACATAGAGTTGATCAGGCTGTTGATTGTGGAATGTCCCACTCCCCTTCAATGGTTGTGTGAAGTAGCTGGATATTTGCGGAAACTGGAACACGCTGTCGCACACGTCAATCCAGAGCATCCCACACACTATCGAGTGACACGTCTGGTGGTGAGTATGCAGGCTATGGAAGAACTGTGAGATTTTCAGCTTCCAGGAATTGTGTACATATCCTTGTGTCATGGGGCTGCAGACCTGCCAACATGCACACATTTTGCGTACCAACTACGCAATTCTCTGTCCATCTACACAGGTACGAGATCCCACTTAAAAGTACGCAGAAATGAATAGGGCCTGATTTAGTTTTTTCTTATTTTTTATGTTAAACATTTTAATAAAAAATAAATCCACTGAGTAAATCTAACATCCGATTCTCTAGCTGCAACACGCAGACGTACGGAGTTTGTGCCACCGGACATGGAGATGAATACATCATTATTCATCGAAGCTGCCCGGTGTCTGCCCCTCCTGTTTGGTGTGTTGCTGAGTTTGCCGACTGTCAGCTGTACGTAAACACATGGACAAATTGTTCCGAGCACTAATTGTTCCAAGCTAATGTTAGCGAACATGAGATGGACATTCAGTGGGCTCTATAGTGCCAGCAGTTCACCCACATTTAGTGAAAGAGTGAAAAATTAAATGCAAATACGAAAAATAACTGGTCACATTTGTGCGAGTGTGATACATTTAATTCTGCGTCCCATTAGTTGTATTTTCCACGTAACATTACGAGGATCACCCAACCTGATAGACTGTAACTAATTATGATCCACGTCACAAAAAGCATTACAAAAGTATAATCAAAAATAAATATAAACATCTTGGCTTTAAATGGAGTCGGGAGTTTAGAAGACTGCGCGATGAAGAGTGAATGCGTGTCCGGTATTATTCAAATTTCGAAAAATCTGAGATGATGTATGCGCTGCAAAGAAATCCAATAGGCACCTTTACATAGGCTGAAACAGCGGACTCTTCTAGCGAACAGCGTTCAGATTCCCTTTGCGGTAGCCTACTTAAGCTTTGTGTAGCCAGTTTGCGGTCTGTGTCGATGCGATCATTTGTTTTAAAAGTGATTTGGGTTTTAATGTTGATTAGGAACCGTGTCTAAAAAGCCAATACTTGTGAGCTGGCCCTGTTTGAGAGGTGACAAGCATTCCTCTACTATAGAGACCTAACTTGGGGGCATGTGCTAAGAAAAGCGTTCTAGATAATTATCTCCATTCTATGCTGTGCATGTAATGGAATAAACATACAGACAATCTGTGCTAATTCCACAAAACATATATTTATTTTATATGTTCTGTACAGTATGAGTATTTTATTTATGTTTTGTAAATACCTTTTCAGAGGACTGAACTGAACCAGGTGTGATCCATAATGTTTGTCTAAGCACATGAATCTCCTATTTGCCGCACGCGTCTGGTACTCTAAAAAATTGGACAGGGTTGGCAGGTCTGGGGCTGTGCATTATCATGCTAAAAAATGAGATGGCAGCAGATGAATGGCATGACAATGGGCCTCAGGATCTCGTCACGGTATTTCTGTGCATTCAAATTGCCATCGATAAAATGCAATTGTGTTCGTTGTCCGTAGCTTATGCCTGCCTACACCATAACCCCACTGCCACCATGGGCACGATGTTCACAATGTTGACATCAGCAGACCGCTCGCCCACACATCTCCATATACGTAGTCTGCGGATGTGAGGCCGGTTGGAAGTACTGCCAAATTCTCTAAAACGACGGAGGTGGCTTATGGTAGAGAAATTATCTGGCAACAGCTCTGGTGGACATTCCTGCATTCAGCATGCCAATTGCATGCTCCTTCAAAACATTAACATCTTTGGCATTGTGTGGCAAAACAGAACATTTTTGTGGCCTTTTATTGTCCCCAGCACAAGGTGCACCTGTGTAATGACCATGCTATTTAATCAGCTTCTTGATATGCCACACCTGTCAGGTGGATGGATTATCTTGGCAACGGAGAAATGCTCACTAACAGGGATGTAAACAAATTTGTGCACACAATTTGAGAGAAATACGCTTTTTTGTGCATATGGAACATTTCTGGGATCTTTTTTCAGCTCATGAAACACTTTACATGTTGTTTATATTTTGGTTCAGTGTAGATGGTTGTTGTTTCATTCATTTCGTATCAACCTAGCACTCACTCCCTGTTACAGTTGTGTGTGTGTGTGTGTGTGTGTGTGTGTGTGTGTGTGTTTCTATCAGAGTCTAAGAGAGAGGAGGATAGACAGTGGAGTCATCCAGAGGACATCACTAGTCCCTCCAGCAGCAGTGTGTTTAATGGCAAGTCTACCTATACTAAACCAGCTACTGTGTGTTCTACTACCATTTAGCACAGTGCCCTTAATCTAGTGTGTGTGTGCTTTATTCATTTTCTGTTCTCACCATTGAAAGCAGGTCAGATAATGAGTGGCACCTAGTGTTTACACTCCGGTGTTAAGGACAAAGTTCTCAGGGAGGGGTTCTCACTGACACACATGCACACACTCAGTAATAGGTTGTTCAGGGTTCTGCATCACTGATCCAGTTTATAATTGTTTCCACAGACGCTCTGATCCTTCTGGAATTAGGTCCTGTTACTCATCAGAGAGAGGGAGGAGGGAGGGAGGGCGAAAAAGGGAGTTGTGGATGGATTAGCGTAGAGTGTAGGATAGAGAGGCAAGATGTGGAGGAGAAGGAGTGTACGAGTGGGAGGACAATAATAGACAGAGAAGGGATTCTTCACTCTGACATTCTGAGGCTATCTTCTAGGGAAGGATATGGTAATGGGTTGTGAGAAGGCTTTGGTGGTATCCAGATTTTCATATTGTCATACCATCCTTCTCTTATCGTGGGATTTACGGTATTACTGGCATAGCACACAAGGGGGGGCGCTAATAATGCAATAAAAGCCCATTGGGCCTCAATTTACCAGAATGCTAACAAAATGAGCACAAACTAATAGTGAAATCACATTCACTGTTAGCTGAATGCTAACGAGTGAAAACATACAAACTATTTCCAAAGACAGGCAAATCCAGCTCATAAAGTTATACAAGCTTAGCTAGTAGCTACCAAATGTCATTTTCGGCGAGTGTGGACATTTCCAAGCGGAAGTGAACGAGAGAAATTGTGCTAGTGAACAAAGTTGTGATGCATGCTTTTCTGAAGGAAGAGCAGCATGTGTACACGGAGCAGAGGGGAGAATAACGGAGGGGGAAAAAACGCTAGTAGGAAGCACAGGGAAAAACTGTACAGACAAGTCATCCAGAGCTCTTTGGCAAAAAAGCCATTCTAAGATATCTGATGGCAAACATTCTAGTAGTGAATTGCATACAAGCGTAACTTCATCACGTCATGTGCGCCGCTCAACAGAGACTCGCCGATAGATAGTTACGCTACGGACTCACCCGCTCCCGCAGTCTCCCGTTGTGCTATTTACAAACAAACATGTGACTGGCTCAACTGTTCTGGGGAACTACGGCAAGCTTCATAATGTGACCAGTGAAATGAAGAACGCAATATGTTTTATCTCCTAAGTTGACTGCAGGTGTTAACTTAAAAAAAAAAAAAAAGTGCTACAAATATTCACATTTTATTGAAAAACATCAAACAGTTTGGAAAAACCATCCCGTGGCTTTTTCTAAATACCTCGATACACGGTATACCGCCCAAGCCTAGTTCTGAGGTTGCAGATAGTGTGAAGGAAAGGCTGTTTGTGAGAGCCCAGAACACAGCAGAACAAATAGTAGACCACGTCCTATGAACATGTAATGAACATATTTAAATAGTAACATTGCGTTTGTATGTGGTGTCAGACACTAACACTTTAGAACATAATGCTGAATTTGTCCTTGGAAGGCAGAGTAGCCACCACACCCTTAAAGGGATACTTTGGGATTTTGACAATGAGTCCAGTATGAAGGAAGTTTGAGGTAGTTTCGTGAGCCAAAGCCCCGCACAATGACTGGAAGTCTATGGCTATCTGCTAGCGCGTTAACACTAGTTAGCAATTGCACTAGTGCTAGTTAGCAACTTCCTTCCAGCTGCACGCAGAGACATACAAATGGTGTCCACAAGTTCGTATGACTCTGGGGAAGAAGAATTAAGGGCATCATTCTCAAAATCCCAAAGTGTCCTTTTAAGGCATCCCCGTGCTTCCCATCCGAAAGAGTTTGCGCATTTATTATGACGACATTCTGTGACGTGTTTTGTTTTGGTCTTCGACAAGGGTTTTTCGGCTGCTCGTCTATGCCCCTTCGTCGGTGATTGGTCAACTGTAGGGATTCTTCAATGAAGTGTTTTTCATTCAATTCGAGACTGTTTTCATGCACATTTTTCCCCTTGAGTAATACTGCACCAAACATCTTGAGTTATCTTCGATTTAATTTAGACTATTTTGAGGAAGTGTATACTGGCTACGACATCTCAAGATGGAAAAACGAAACTATTGCGGCTTTTTTCTCATTTTTCAAGCGGAGATCTTTTAAGGGAGTATGCGAGCACACTCGTTGGGTTCGCCTAGGATGGGCGCCAGCTGAACCGAAGCATTTCTCCTCTCCCTCCCTCCTTTCCTCGCTCTCTCCTTCCCTCCTGACACATGTTAGTCATTCTGGCAGTGGGTTTTGGGAAACCCCTCCGTGTCACACTCTCCCCCTTCCCCTTGCTCCTCCCAGCCCCAGGGTGACCCTCTGACTCAGCCAGAGCAGGAAGGAATGAGTCACACACACGCTACTTCTCCCCACAGTGAGTCACCAGTCAGAAACTCTCGGCCTGTGAGGAGGCCCTTCTGTCCCCCTCGCAATCTCTCTCTCCCTCTGATCACTCTATAGACTCACAGCAAAGTGTCAACTCTCACTAGAGAAAAACAATTTGGTGAGGGCTGAATTTTTTTAAAATATTTTTTTTAGATTGTAAATAATATTTTGTATTGCTCTTTGCTACATGAGTAAACATGGTCTGTGTGTGATTGTATGGAAAGTTCCACGTCTGTCCTGTAAAATATTATCTGTTAGTACACCTAGACAGACAGCTGGTTTCAAATAATCAGTCCACATCTCTCTCTCTCTCTCTCTCTCTCACACACACACTGCAAGACCACACACACACATCGACACAGACGTTTCAGTACTGTAGCTGTGTGTGTGTTTAAGTTATATTCAGACTCGGGCATTGCACATTTACTCTTTCTCCCTCTCTCCTCTTCTCCGTCTCTCCCTTCCCCATCTTTCTTGGTCCTTGATTGGCGCAGCGTTCTAAGGCACTGCATCGAAAGTGCTAGAGGCGTCACTACAGACCCGGGTTCGATCCCGGGCTGTATCACAACCGGCCGTGATCGTGAGTCCCACAGGGTCGGCGCACAATTGGCCCAACATCGTCCGGGTTAGGGGAGGGTTTGGCCGGGGTAGGCGGTCATTGCAAAATAAGAATTTGTTCTTAACTGACTTGTCTAGTTAAATAAAAAAAAATGAAAATACAATTTCTGTTGAATGTGTTTGTTTAGACTGATATCAAACACACCGCTTCTTTGATCCTGTGGGCGATTTGTCTTTATCTAACAACCAGATAAGAAACTGCATTATATTCAATAGCAGCTCTGTGATTTGGCAGATAGCGGCTGTATTGAACGGCCATTGTAGAAATGGTTACAGCTGAGAGGGCGACGGCAGTATTGAAAGCCATGGCGGAGGCAGGAAAATGGTTACTCCCGGTCGTTGACCGATAGTAAGCTCTGGGTGGGTGATGCAGGGCCAGGCAGCAGCCATGGGAACAGTCTGCCTCCTGGTGGTGAGGAATTGAAGCACATGCTGTCTTCATCTTCGTTGGAAATACTTAACTAGGCTACACGCTCGGTTCCACTTGAACCCTTAACCCTGTGTTAGGCCCCACACAGTGTCTGTACTCTTTTTTTTTTTCTGAGTGCTAATTCACACAGGGTGAATCACTATGTCCTCTCCAGACAGATCTTCCCTCTTTTCCCACCTCGCTCGCTCTATTAAGTATCAGGGTTAGGTACGAAGTCAGAGAGCTGTAGAGACCAGAGAGCTTCTACCCTCTGTTAGAGGGAGTCACCCGATACTCCATTCTGTGACAGTGTTCCGTGGTTGCCATGGTCACTGTTGCCACGGTCCCACTGTTTCGGGGTCATAGAGAGAACTCTGTGTTGTCAGGGTGACGTTGCACACACTCCTGAAACTCAGGGGTGGTTGTGTAATGGGGAGAGAGGATGTGATTCTCATTTAACTTAAGACGTTGTTTTTAAGTCAAGTATAGCGGTGTTATAACACATCCTCTCATACAAGACGTGTCCGCTAAACCTTGTTTACCACACCTGTAGAGCCGTGGGCATAGGAGAAGACGCGTGAATAACATGTACACAGGAGAAAGAGGAATGGGAAAATGTGTCAGCTGCCATATCACAGAGGAAGTCACATGTGATTGATTCGTGACTTGTCAGAAACACAGGAAGTGATTGGGAGGGATGGGATGCACGGAGAAAGGAAATGGGGGTGAAGAGTGTTTGACTGAATAATACACGGGTCTGTCTGACTGACGGTGAGTTTAGATGTGGTGGTAGGTACAGTGGCGTGATATGATGATTTGTATGTCACCTCCCCTTGCTGCTGCTGATGAAACGCTTAGGACACTTCATATTTTGCTAATGTGTTAAGTTGATAACGATGCGGAGATACATACATACATACATACATACATACATACATATCTGTTCATGTCTCTCTCCCTCCCTGTGTCTAGGCTGAGTCTGGGTATGGGTCAGAGTCCAGTCTGAGGAGACATGGCTCCATGCTGTCTCTCACGTCTGCTACCAGCGGCTACTCTGCCACATCCACATCCTCCTTCAAGGTGAGACTTGACCTAACACACAGACACACAGACACAGACACACAGACACAGAGTGTTTGCTGACCGTGCGTTCCTCTGTTGGGGTCCGAAGGGTCACAGCCTGCGTGAGAAGCTGGCGGAAATGGAGACGTTCAGAGACATCCTGTGCAGACAGGTGGACACGCTGCAGAAATACTTCGACGGCTGCTCTGACGCCGTCTCCAAGGACGAGCTGCAGCGAGACAAAGGTAAGCCGCTGAATTAATCAATGGATCAATCAGTCAATCAGTCAGATGCTTGTGTCAGACGGTAAAATCGTAAGTGCTGGCCAGCCACAGGTCTACGATCCTGTGTGTAACCGTGGAGGAAGATACTTCCACGTGCACTCTGTGACAGCAAAGACAATACGTTCCTTCCTACTTATTGCTTAACTTGCACATGAACAGAAAACACCACAACAGCTACCTCAAAAAAACAATGGCAAAGTGCCACAAAATGCCTCTAAACATTATTTGGTGTTCCCAGCAGAAATGCTAAGCATGTGTGTGGATCATGAAAATATTCAGCGCTTTGGGGAAGTATTTTCAGAATCTTCAACGGAATGTGTTCCGTCAGCCCCCTCATTGAGATGCAGTCATTTCTCTCTGTCTCTCTCTCTGTCTCTCTCTCTGTCTCTCTCTCTGTCTCTCTCTCTGTCTCTCTCTCTGTCTCTCTCTCTGTCTCTCTCTCTGTCTCTCTCTCTCTCTCTCTCTCTCTCTCTCTGTCTCTGTCTCTCTCTCTGTCTCTGTCTCTGTCTCTGTCTCTGTCTCTGTCTCTGTCTCTGTCTCTCTGTCTCTCTGTCTCTCTGTCTCTCTGTCTCTCTGTCTCTCTGTCTCTCTGTCTCTCTGTCTCTCTGTCTCTCTGTCTCTCTGTCTCTCTGTCTCTCTCTCTCTCTCTCTCTCTGCAGCCGGAACATTTGCTCATGGTAGAGTTTGCGCTTTGTCACCGTGCCGAACGACGGCTCTGGATGACCACGAACAATCAAACCGTTCCTTTGTTACCCATCAAATCCCTTTCTCTTTCCCTCCTCTCATGCCCCCTCCATCTGTCTGCCCATCCTTTACTCCTGAATAAGAGTCCAGGCCGTTGTTGTTCTGAGGACAGTACAGTAGAGTTCTGTCAGCGCGCCGTGCTGGGTGGCTGCATAGGCGACTCTTGGCACTACTCGGGCTCTATTGATGTCTCTTTGCAGGGGCTTTGTAGGGACTGGTGTACTACTGTATGACGGTTGTTGATCTCTCTTGCTCTCTTTCGCGCTCTCGTTCCCTTCTTCTTCTCTCTCTCTTTCGCGCTCTCATTCCCTTCTTCTCTCTCCCTCCCCTCCGCTCTAGTTGTTGAGGATGATGAGGATGATTTCCCCAACACTCGGTCAGGCGGAGAGTTCATCCACAACAACAACGGCAGCAAGGAGAAGCGTGAGTACAGCAGGATGACTTCTATAGAAAGGTTACATAGCTTGCAGGTTCAACCGTCTGAGGCTATTTGTGCTTTTGAAAAACTGTTGTTGAAAATAAAAGCCATTTTTTTAAGTCCGTGTGTGTGTGTATGTACGTAGTAAACATGAAATACGATTTGTGTCCTGAAGTAAATGTTTCAAAACACCTAGCTATGTTAAAACGTGTGTTTTTACACACACATTCCTCTCCGTGCAGTGTTCCGATCTCTGAGCCCTAAGGGCATCAACGGAATAGACTTTAAGGGCGAGGCGATCACGTTTAAGGCCACCACAGCTGGGATCCTGTCCACCCTGTCCCACTGCATCGACCTGATGGTGAAGAGAGAGGACAGCTGGCAGAAGAGACTGGACAAGGAGACTGAGAAGAGGAGGAGGATAGAGGAGGGCTACCATTCCGCTCTCTCTGAGCTCAAGAAGAAGTCTCACTTTGGGGGGCCTGATTACGAGGTGAGATGACTGGAACAGTTCTGTGATGGTTCTGAGCCAGGTGAAAAAGACGCCGGTCGTTCCCATTCTCAGTAGGTAATGAACGCCGTGTTGCCCTTCCCTCTCCTCATCCTTCTTCTTTTCCTCCTCCCTCTCCTCTTCCTCCAGGAGGGGCCTAACAGCCTGATCAATGAGGATGAGTTTTTTGATGCTGTTGAAGCAGCGCTTGACAGACAAGACAAGATGGAGGAACAGGTACAGGAACCAGAGCAAAACCACTCGGCCTCTATTGATAGAGATGAAATCCAATTCTATAATAATACATCTTCGTATTGCATTGAGTGTTTCATCCTGGCCGTGTGTGTCTCTAGTCTCACACCGAGAAATCGAGGATACAGAAGTCCAGTCCAGTCCCCCCAGGAGATGTCTACTCCACCATAGGATCACACAGATTCGCTGACAAGGTAATTCACCTCGTTTAGCCACGAACACGTTAGTTTAACAATCACCATCATGTTATGCTCTCTCTCACTCTTCCTTTCCCCCCTCTCATCTGTTTCTCTTTTCTTATCTCTCACTCTTCCTTTCCCCCCTCTCTCTCTTCTCATCCTCCCTGTAGCTCCATAGTCACTGTCCTCCGATAGTCACTGCCCCCCCACTGCGCTTCGTGGCAGAGCAATAGCACCCCCCCACATACATCTGTCTAGCTGCTTTTTACCTGGGTGGGCAACTCCAGTCCTCGAGGGCCTGATTGGTGTCACACTTTTTCTCCATCCCTAGCAAACCAAGCTGATTAATCAAATTGCATTCTAAACTGAAGATCATGATTAGGTGATTATTGGAGTCAGGTGTGTTGGATGGGGCTGGGGCAAAACTGTGACACCAATCAGGCCCTTGAGGACTGGAATTGCCTATCCCTGCATGATATTATTGGTTGCCACCCTGAGTCACTACACTATATTTAGCTAGTATGCTTTTGTCTTTATCTGTTAGTACAGAGATTGACTGGCCTTTGCAGTTTGCATGTCATAGCTGTTACCTCACCACAGTACAATTGGTGGTTTGTCTTTCCTTTAACACGTTTGTGTTTGTCAGTGAGCTGTTATTTCCTGACATTTAACCCCATCTGTTCCTCTTCCTGCTTGTTTTTAATAGGTGGAGGAGATGGTGCAGAATCACATGACCTACTCGCTGCAGGATATGGGCGGGGACGCCAACTGGCAGCTGGTGGTGGAGGAGGGGGAGATGAAGGTAGGGGGAGAGAGATATTTTGATTTATGCATGTGACTTATGTGAAAGAAAGAACCTTTGTGTTGCCAGCACTTCAACTAAGCCATTCTGTCTTCAATCCCAAGAGTTGAAGTAAAGTATTACCCACGGTACCCCTCTCTGTTGTGTGTAGGTGTACAGGAGGGAGGTAGAGGAGAATGGCATTGTCCTGGACCCCCTGAAGGCCACCCATTCTGTGAAGGGAGTCACGGGACATGAGTTGTGTCACTACTTCTGGGACACGAACGTACGCAACGACTGGGAGAGTAAGTCTCATCTAAACAACATAATACATACAGTGGAGCAGTATTTTTTTTTTATTCTGTCATTTCTTGCTATGTTCCTTATTTGTTCTTCTCTCTTTTCATTCAGCTACCATTGAGAACTTCAACGTTGTGGAGATGTTATCGGACAACGCTGTAATCGTCTATCAGACACACAAGGTAAGAGGGAACATGTAAAACACACACATAATCTATGGGCTCTGAGAAAGATTGGGTTTTTAAAGGAAGTAGACAACCTGAAGACTTGTGATGTAAAGCATACATATGAACTGTATTGCAGAGGGTGTGGCCAGCATCCCAGAGAGACGTGCTGTACTTGTCTGCTATGAGGAAGATCCTGGCTAACAATGAGAACGACCCAGACACCTGGCTGGTCTGCAACTTCTCTGTGGACCACGACAACGCCCAGGTCATTTGACCCATCCTACCGCTTATGAGCTCAAAGATTTTTGGATGTTGTATTTATTAGTTAAACTCTTATTCAGGTCTGTCTTTGGCCTCTCTCTGGCAATAAAATAATGATAAAATGATGGTTAATTAAATATTCAACTTGGTAAGAATCTCCTATGCTTGTAATTGATCTTCCTCCATGTCATTGTCGCCCTGCAGCCCACCAACAGGTGTGTTCGTGCCAAAATCAACATTGCCATGATATGCCAGACACTGGTTAGCCCACCAGAGGGCGACAGAGAGATCAGCAGAGACAACCTTACCTGTAAAATCACCTACGTCGCCAATGGTGAGCTCACCTCTTTAACTACTTACGGAGTGGTGGGGCGCCACTCCCGACACTACCCAGTGAAATGCAAGGCGCCAAATTCTAAATCCAAAAGTTGAATTATTAAACATTCATCAGTATACAAGTGTTGCATAGTCATCAAAAGCTCTGCTTCTTGGCAATATCACAGCGTTGTTAGATTTCAAAAAGGCTTAACGGCGAAAGCACAACATTTGATTGTTTGAGGGTAGCACCTCTAATATTTTACCATTAGCATAAATTCATAAACCATTGCGGTTCACACAAAACACATTTCACAGCGAAAACAAATCCCTTACCTTTTTGAAGAACTTCTGCTGAGGGCTTCCCAAGTGTCCAACGAAGACATCCAATGGTTCTTTTGTTAGAAAAAGTAATTTATTATATCCATAAATCTCAGTTTGGTTGGTGCGTTATGTTCAGAAAATCCATCATCGAATCGCCCATTGAAACGTGTAGAGAACGCGTTCAAATATACCTATAAACTTTTCCTAAACAAATGAAATACCAGTTATAATGCATCCTTAGCTATCCTTTTTATGAATATGAGCGATAATATTTCACTCGGATGGTCACCTAAACGTTATTATAAGTAAAATAAAGTGGGGCGCGCAGCCAGACTCGCGCACGAGAAAACTTGTTGACATCTGAGCTACCTTGGCCATTTCCTGTACCTATTCTTCCTGCTTCCTCCAATCTCTCTGAGGCTTTATATGTAGACTGTTGACATCTAGTGGAAGCCATAGGTACTGAAATCTCGGAGCTGCTTGCCATAGAACTCAATAGGGAGACTGTCCAACAGAGCCAATGTGACAAAAAAAAAGTAATTCCGGATAGATTTTTCTCGGGTTTTCGCCTGCTATTTCACTCACAGACATTATGTTAACACTTTTAGAAACTTCAGAGTGTTTCCTATCCAATAGTACTAATTATGTGCATATCCTATTTTCTGGGCCTGAGTGGGAGACATCTTACTTTGGGCACGCTAAGAAGTTAACCACTCTAATAGGCACTAAAGATAGCCATGCTAGAACGTACAAAATAAGCATAATTACAATAGCCATGTAGTACATTGCCAGTTACCATGTATTCTTCAATTAGGATTTTAGTGACTTCCTTTTCGGAATAATAAGGTTAGGGTCCAGGTTAATGTTATAGGGTTAATGAATGTTAGGCTAGCCAACAAGCGCCGAGGCAAGCTAGCTACTACTAGCTATTCCTGCCTCCCCCGCAGTGGCGTTGCTTGGGTAGCTCTCTTGTTTAGTATATGTAGCGTTAAGTCTCTTGGTTATTCTAAATGGACCGTGCTGCGGTCAGAGGCTAGCTAGCTTAGACCAAAGAGCCTCCTGGCTAACGTCAGCTAGCATGCCTAACTTCCGGTGAATGAAGCTTATTAGCGTTCCCCCAGCGCTGTGGCAACCCCATTCCTATTTTCAATTCCTGGAGTTGGAGGGATTAGAGAGAGCAGGCTTTTTGCGCGTAGCCCCCTGAGCAGCTGCACCGCTACACAAGAACATAGAAGTGACATGTGCCCCCACTTTTTATTACAGCAAACCGGGCACTAAGTCAGCCGGGCTTCTTGCAGGCTACACAGTCTCACGGGAAGCACAACGTGTTTTGGAAGTTTGTCCATGTTTAATTACCCTCTGGCACCCCGCATTCCATGGTGTTCACAGGGTTCATCAATCTCCCCAGCGTGGAAGTAATAAATTGGGCAATTTGCTCACTGTCCACAAGGAGGCACCCCTCCCCCATAGCTGGATTCCCGCCTGTAGCTCACTAGTCTGTTTGAGGTGTCTAGGGATGCATGTTATGGGCCCTGTAGGCGATTGGTGGTTGGTAGCGGAGTTGAGGGAACAAGCAGGGTTGGACACGACCATGCTATTGTCCCACACAGTCTAGGTGGTTCATATGAACCCTGAAGTGAGCGGTCTTTCTCCAGTTTAGCGCTTTTCTTTTATGAATCACCCCTATATGTTACCATTCCCAGCTAGCCAAGTCAACAAGCAGATTACCGACTATTTCGAATCCCACCGTACCTTCTCCGCTATGCAATCTGGTTTCAGAGCTGGGCATGGGTGCACCTCAGCCATGCTCAAGGTCCTAAACGACATCATAACCGCCATTGATAAGAGACATTACTGTGCAGCTGTTTTCATTGATCTGGCCAAGGCTTTCGACTCTGTCAATCACCACATCCTTATCGGCAGACTCGACAGCCTTGGTTTCTCAAATAATTGCCTCGCATGGTTCACCAACTACTTCTCCGATAGAGTTCAGTGTGTCAAATCGGAGGGCCTGTTGTCCGGGCCTCTGGCAGTCTCTATGGGGGTGCCACAGGGTTTAATTCTTGGGCCGACTCTCTTCTCTGTATACATCAATGATGTCGCTCTTGCTGCTGGTGAGTCTCTGATCCACCTTTACGCAGACGACATCATTCTTTTTATTTTTTTAACGGAACGCATCTTACCAGTTTAGGTGGTAATCGGGGTACGTCACTGATCGGCGGAGCTCTTGTACCCAGAGTTGGCAGAGCTTTAGGCAAACCTTGGTACATAAACACATTTCTTTTCAACCCCAAGTTCTATAGCGGTCACATGTGACAAAAGTGTTCTCTCTCGCATATGAGTTTGATGAAAAGTGTTCCTTCTCCACGTTCAAAGGCACTTTTCGCATTAGTGGTGGAAATGGAAGAATAAACTATTTCTCCTAGTCCACAAGGTGGCGTCACACCCTTTCTGATGGCACTTCACGGGAGGCTCGCTTTCTGCCCCGACCAATTGTATGCATGCACAGTGTCGCCCTGGATCGTCAGGGTACAGGCTACAATTTGCTGTGCATCCACCACGCTTCTGCAGCGTCACCACGTCGGCTGTTCCTGAAGCCTCGGCACCTGTTTTGAGGTAGGAAATATCCTCCTGTCTCCAGAAGCAGGCAAACCGAATGGTTTCTCGAAGATCCAGGACGGCTGGTTTAGCCGGTATTTCCTGGTTCCGAAAAGGGATGGGACTTTGCGTCCCATTCTAGACCTACCTGTCCTCAGCAAGCACCTCAGTCTACAAACTCAGAATGCTCACGAGCTGCCGGCTATTACAGCTGATTGGTGGCGGCAGAGTCGAGGGGGCAAGCGGTGTTATACACATCCATGCTACTGTCCCGTATTTGGTCTCTAGGCTTCATAAGAAACCAGAAAAAGAGCGGTCTGACACCATCTCAGCACATTCTGTTTCCGGAGATTTGGTTCCGATGGGCCTGGCCCCTGAGTGCCAATCTGATAGCTAGAGGTTTACCTCCGAATGTTATTGCTACTATTCAGTCTGCAAGGGCGGCCTCCGCGAGAGGGCTGTATACGTATAAGTGGCAAGTGTTTTGTGCTCTGGTGCCAAGAAAAAGGTCTTCAATTTCAGTGCTCTGTGAGGTTCATCCTTATCTTCCTGCAGGAGCTTTTCGAGCAGGGATGGGCATTCTCCACGTTAAGTGTACATCTCAGTCCTGGTTGTGCGGTTCCTGAAAGGTGTACGTCGTCTCAACCCGATCTCTAAACCTACATGGGACTTGCCGTTGGTTTTGGAGGCACTGTGTGCGGCCCCTTTTGAGCTTCTGGAGTCGGTGTATCTGACGATCCTTTCCTACAAAACCTGCTCATGGCTTTGGCCTCGACTAAATGTTTTGGAGACCTCCGCGTTATCAGGTACTCAGTTCGCCCGAGGCGATTCTAAGGGGATGTTGCGTCCAAATGGGCAGGTTTGGCAAGTCATGGCTGTGTCCTACAGGTCCTTAGCTTTTGAGATATAACTTTTTCACCTCCACCGTTTGCTTCTCAAGAGGTTACATGGCCTGTGTCCGTTGTGAGCTTTACGCACGTAGATTGAACGGACCCAGGATATCCGGTTATGTGACCTGTTTTACTAATCCAACACGCAGCATGGCAATCCCTAAGCAGCGTCTCTCCCACTGGATTGCGGAGGCTTTCTCTCTAGCATATAGCAGCAAGGGTTGCCTAGTGGTGTACGCACCCACTCCACCAGGGGTGACTAAAGGAGATATTTGTGCTGCAGCAAGTAGTTAACTACAGAAAACCATGTGATTAACTCGATTCTTTATCGTTTGACAGCCCTAATTAAATATGAAGGTGTTGTGTATTAAACTGTTCTCTGTGATATCCTGTGTAATGTGTATTTCCTCTTCCTGTCTGTCTCAGTGAACCCGGGAGGCTGGGCTCCTGCCTCAGTTCTGAGGGCTGTGGCCAAGAGGGAGTACCCCAAGTTCCTCAAACGCTTCACCAGCTATGTCCAGGAGAAGACAGCCGGGAAACCTATCCTCTTCTGAGTCTCACAGGACTCACAGCACCCTTGTCCACAAAACAGACTGTTCCGAACATTGTGTACCATTGCAACCCAACTCTAGCTAGCCCTTATGCTAAGTGCTAGGGTACAGCTAGGCCTTTTCAGACTAGCTTCCATGCGAGCTCTCTTGCTAGGTCTTAAGCTAGCTTCAATGTAAGGCCTCATGCTAGCTTCAATGCTGGTTTCCCGTTCTATACCTCATGCTAGTTCTTTATACTAGCTCGCTCCTCATGCTAGTTTCCTATGCCAGGTCTTATGCTAGGTCCTTTGCTAAGTAGCATGCTAGTTCTTATGCTAGCTCCCATGCTAGTTTCATTAGCTAATGCAGAAAGACCTATCAGAAAATGTCAATTGTTCTCTTTTCTGGCAGAGCTATATTAATATATAAATGTAAGTATGTGTTATAAGAAATTTATAAGAAAGCAGTTTTCAAGACTGGAAGACAAAACATTACTCTATTTTAGTCCTGCTTTTTGTAGTCCTTTTTTTAAAATGGTGTTCCTATTTCGTGTTGATTTAGCTTTTTATAATAATCAGTGGTGTTACAGCTTATTCTCATGCTGATCATTTTCTTAGTACAACAAAATCGGATCGCCTTTTTTCCAGAATGATCGTCTTGTTTGTAAGAAACAAAAAACGACAAAATTCCAGAGGGCTGTCATTGAACTATGACCCCTATGACATAAGGCTTTTTGTTCTGTCTTTCTGGTGAAAACACCACTTTGCTGGTGCTGATGGAGGGACGAGGCTAAAAGTAATTTTATTTTCAGATGTTGAAAATGTATTAAATCTTCACATTTCTTTATTTTGGGGTTGTACTTGGGTTTCAATGTTATACTATAACACAATTTCGATTTGGGATTTTAGGTATCTGGATTATAACTGTATATAATGTCAACAACCATTTCTGCTTCACAACCAGCTGTAAAAATGTTTGCAAATGCTTTTTGTGACTGAATTGACTCTATGCCTTAGACTGGGGGAGATAATACAATACGTTTTGAGTAGGGGAGAGGGTGCTGATAGACAGTACACCCATATGAAATCACCAGAGACGTGCCAAGGGCCTAGTTCCAATACCTGATTATCGTCCCTTTCTCTCCTGCCTTCGTTGAAGTAATCACATCCCTGATATGACTGAGTGGACGCCTGAAACGTCTTCCTGATTGGATAAGTCAGGGCAGTTATCAGTAGGAAGGGAGGAAGTAAGGTGGTCCTTTTTAAGCAAGGCATGGGTGGCACTCATTCCATGGAGGGCCTAGTGTCTGCAGTTTTTTTTTCTTCTTTCAATTAAGACGTGGACAACCATGTGAGGGGAGTTCTTTACTAATTAGTGACCTTAATTAATCAATCAAGGGAGGAGCGAAAACCCCCAGACACTCGGCCCTCCGTTTAGACAGTTTCTCCATTTTACAGCAGACTGAAGCTTTGTCGCCTGCTGGGTACTTCAGTGAAAACAATGATGGGTCTCCACATAAGTCTTCACTATGTGGAGACCATCATTGTTTTCACTGAAGTACCCAGCAGGTCGACAAAGCTTTAGTCTGTATTAACCCCTTAAACTACCTATTTATATTAAACTATCTGAGATGTCTTCACTATGTGGAGAAATGTCAGATATACTACCTATTTATATGAAACTAAGGGGTTAATACGATGTCTAATTCATTTCATACCCCTTTTAATTCAAGCATTGTGATATTGCAATCAGCAGAAACGGATGTTCACCGAAAGGCCAGCTCATTGGAGGAGCTATATGCCAATCAACTTTTCTGTTCAATGGATAGATTGGTTCAAATCCTTAGAGGATGATGGTGTGACCTGTATGCTGGCTTTCATTCCAACTGATCCTTGATTTGGTCAAGTGATTTTACCTTTGTATGTTCAACCCTTTGCGAAGAAGTCCTATAAATTATTTCTAGACTAAAGAATAAAGCCACGTGGAGAAATACCTGGTTAGAAAGACATTTTAAAGACTGGTTTCCCAGACTCAGATTGAGCCTACTTCTGGACTAAAAAAACATGTTCTACATACAATTTAGTCCTGGAATCAGCATAATGTGGGTCTGGCAAACTGTCCCAATAAGTTGTCCCTCTCCTACTAATGAAGTTACAGTTGCACTGAATGTATAATTTTGGGGAAATCGTGTAAATAAAAGTGGTCACACTAAAGCTGTTGGGATTGACTTGACTGTACTGTGAAATTGTGGCACTTATTTAGTCCTGTTTAGAAATAAATGTTTGACATTTCTCCAGTCACGATCTAAAAAGTCGATCTAAAAAGTCAGGATTTCACTAATTATACAGAAAGCCAATTAGTCAAGGTTTCGATTGGAATCAAATATTGCATTAGTGTTTGTTTTTGTGACAAAATACATATGAGTAGAAAATTAGTTGACCGTGACATGGATTCCAACACAAGCCATAAGGCCAAGCGTCCCAACAATCGATAGAAGGCCACTAGCGAGCAACTTTACTTTGTAAAAAAAATTATGTAAATGTCTCTCATCAATCTACACATAATACACTATAATGACAAAGCAAAAACAGGTTTTTAGAAATGTTTGCAAATGTATACATTTTTTAAAACAGAAATCCCTTATGTAAATAAGTATTTGCCATTAGACTCGAAATTGAGCTCAGGTGCATCCTGTTTCCATTGATCATCCTTGATGTTTCTACAACTTGATTGGAGCCCACCTGTGGTAAATTCAGTTGATTGGACATGATTTGGAAAACCACACAACTGTCTATAAACTCAGCAAAAAAATATGTCCCTTTTTCAGGACCCTGTCTTTCAAAGATAATTTGTAAAAATCCAAATAACTTCACAGATCTTCCTTGTAAAGGGTTTCAACACTGTTTCCCATGCTTGTTCAATGAACCATAAACAATTAATGAACATGCACCTGGGGGACGGTCGTTAAGACACTAACAGCTTACAGACGGTAGGCAATTAAGGTCACAGTTATGAAAACTTAGGACACTAAAGAGGCCTTTCTACTGACTCTGAAAAACACCAAAAGAAAGATGCCCAGGGTCCCTGCTCATCTGCGTGAACGTGCCTTAGGCATGCTGCAAAGAGGCATGAGGACAGCAGATGTGGCCAGGGCAATAAATTGCAATGTCCGTACTGTGAGACGCCTAAGACAGCGCTACAAGGAGACAGGACAGACAGCTGATCGTCCTCGCAGGGGCAGACCACGTGTAACAACACCTGCACAGGATCGGTACATCCGAACATCACACCTGCAGGACAGGTACAGGATGGCAACAACAACTGCCCGAGTTACACCAGGAACGCACAATGATGTGATCACTGTCTGCAACTGTCTGCACTGTCTGCAATAGGCTGAGAGAGGTTGGACTGAGGGCTTGTAGGCCTGTTGTAGTAAGGCAGGTCCTCACCAGACATCACTGGCAACAACATCGCCTATGGGCACAAACCCACCGTCGCTGGACCAGACAGGACTGGCAAAAAGTGCTCTTCACTGACGAGTCGCGGTTTTGTCTCACCAGGGGTGATGGTTGGATTCGCGTTTATCATCGAAGGAATGAGCGTTACACCGAGGCCTGTACTCTGGAGCGGGATCGATGTGGAGGTGGAGGGTCCGTCATGGTCTGGGGCGGTGTGTCACAGCATCATCGGACTGAGCTTGTTGTCATTGCAGGCAATCTCAACGCTGTGCGTTACAGGTAAGACATCCTCCTCCCTCATGTGGTACCCTTCCTGCAGGCTCATCCTGACATGACCCTCCAGCATGAAAATGCTACAAGCCATACTGCTCGTTCTGTGCATGATTTCCTGCAAGACAGGAATGTCAGTGTTTTGCCATGGCCAACGAAGAGCCCGGATCTCAATCCCATTGAGCACGTCTAGGACCTGTTGGATCGGAGGGTGAGGGCTAGGGCCATTCCCCCCAGAATTGTCCAGGAACAGTCCACGAGGAGGAGATGCACTGCAGTACTTAATGCAGCTGGTGGCCACACCAGACACTGACTGTTACTTTTGACTGTTACGTTTGAAGAACGAAGAAGTTTGGAACCACCAAGACTCTTCCTAGAGCTGGCTGCTGGTACCCAAGAACCTGATGGTCACTCTGACAGAGCTCTAGAGTTCCTCTGTGGAGATGAGAGAACCTTCCAGAAGGACAGCCATCTCTGCAGCACTCCAATAATTAGGCCTTTATGGTAGAGTGGCCAGAAGGAAGCCACTCATCAGTAAAAAGCACATGGCAGTCCGCTTGAAGTTTTCCAAAAGGCACCTTAAGACTCTCAGACCATGAGAAACAAGATTCTCGGGTCTGATGAAACCAAGATTGAACTCTTTGGCCTGAATGCCAAGCGTCACGTCTGGAGGAAACCTGGAACCATCCCTACAGTGAAGCGTGGTGGTGGCACAATCATGCTCTGGGGACATTTTTCAGCGGCAGGGACTGGGATACTAGTATCGAGGAAAAGGTGTGTGTGTGTGTGTGTGTGTGTGTGTGTGTGTATGTATGTATGTATGTATATAAAAAATCCCATAACTAACTAATAATATTGGTAATAATGTAGGCAGTTCATGAAAAGGATTGTTACCTATAACCAGGATTGCCATTACAAAAATTTCATTTTTGGCAAGCAATTATTATTTTCGCAAACAATTATTGTGATTCATCCTATATTGTCCCTAACATCATTACCCCCCTTAGCAACAGATGTGGGATACATACATATACATACACACACACACACACACAGTCATACGCACTCAACCCCTTTCCCCCACAAACAACCATAAACTCAGATTCTCAACAGTTGCTCCATCCCTGAGCCCAACTCAAGAAAGGACTTGATTTACAAATGCATATACTGTACATTTGCAGCTTTTTGAGAAGGCCTGCAAAATTGATCAACAATTCGGGGAGATTTTATTAACCGTTGTCACGTCCTAGGTGGTGGAGATCAGATATACAGTTGAAGTCGGAAGTTTACATACACTTAGGTTGGAGTCATTAAAACTCGCTTTTTCACAAATTTCTTGTTAACAAACTATAGTTTTGGCAAGTCAGTTAGGACATCTACTTTGTGCATGACATAAGTACTTTTTCCAACAATTGTTTACAGGCAGAATATTTCACTTATAATTCACTGTATCACAACTCCAGTGGGTCAGAAGTTTACATTCACTAAGTTGACTGTGCCTTTAAACATCTTGGAAAATTCCGGAAATTATGTCTTGGCTTTAGAAGATTCTGATAGACTAATTGACATCATTTGAGTCAATTGGAGGTGTACCTGTGGATGTATTTCAAGGCCTTCATTCAAACTCAGTGCCTCTTTGCTTGACATCATGGGAAAATCAAAAGAAATCTGCCAAGACTTCAGCAAAAGAATTGTAGACCTCCACAAGTCTGATTCATCCTTGGGAGCAATTTCCAAATGCCTGAAGGTACCCCGTTCATCTCTACAAACAATGGTACACAAGTATAAACACCATGGGACCATGCAGTCATCATACCACTCAGGAAGGAGACGCGTTCTGTCTCCTAGAGATGAACGTACTTTGGTGCGAAAAGTGCAAATCAATCTGAGAAAAACAGCGAAGGACCTTGTGAAGATGCTGGAGGAAACAGGTACAAAAGTATCTATATGCACAATAAAACGAGTCCTATATCGACATAACCTGAAAGGCCGCTCAGCAAGGAAGAAGCCACTGCTCCAAAACAGCCATAAAAAAGCCAGACTACGGTGCACATGGGGACAAAGATCGTACTTTTTTGAGAAATGTCCTCTGGTTTGATGAAACAAAAATATAGCTGTTTGGCCATAATGACCATCATTATGTTTGGAGGAAAAAGGGGGAGGCTTGCAAGCCAAAGAACACCATCCCAACCGTGGTCGCAGCATCATGTTGCGGGGGTGCTTTGCTGCAGGAGGGACTGGTGCACTTCACAAAATAGATGGCGTCATTAGGAAGGAAAATGATGTGGATATATTGAAGGAACATCTCAAGACATCAGTCAGGAAGTTAAAGCTTGGTCGCAAATGGGTCTTCCAAATGAACAATGACCCCAAGCATACTTACAAAGTTGTGGCAAAATGGCTTAAGGACAACAAAGTCAAGGTATTTGATTGGCCATCACAAAGCCCTGAACTCAATCCCATAGAAAATTAGTGGGGAGAACTGAAAAAGCTTGTGCGAGCAAAGAGACCTACAAACCTGACTCAGTTACACCAGCTCTGTCAGGAGGAATGGGCCAAAATTCACCCTACTTATTGTGCAAAGCTTGTGGAAGGCTACCTACAACGTTTGACCCAAGTTGATTATTTTGTGCCACCAGGGCCACAATAGTATGCCCCTCTCTGATTGTCCGAGTGTTACCCCCCTCCCCATGGGTTACTGCAGCTAGTGTTGCCAGCACTGCCACTACCTGGTGGGGGCACCCCACCGGAATCCCCACCGGCTAGGTACAAGGTCGTCAAAGGTTGTCATTAGCAGCTTTGAGAATGTCCATGTATATTATGTTCTCCCATCAGGGGGCTTTGGCTTTGTTGGACCAACCCTGCCAGACAGGCTCAGAATCTTGAGGGGCGGTGCTGCTTTAGTAGGTCTCTGATTGCATTCATCTTTCTGATTTGGCTGCGTATAGGAAACGTACAGTCAGCCAATAAGCCAGATGACTTCTCCTTAGTGTGTGGGTCCCTCAGGTGGGTGTCTAGGATATAGGGTTGGGGACCATTCCATCATGACAGGACAATAAATAAATCATATTTCTAATTTATTTTGATATGTATATCCCATGTCTGCACAAAATTGAAAGCTCTCTCACAACCCGTGCTCACTAACACACCTGGGCTCTGGGATTTGCATCCTTTTTGTCGACAGCTTTGCGTGGGATCTGAAGCGCTGTAAGAAAGAATTCCTTCACCCCATTTTCAGGAAATGTGCCTTCTTTTTCTTGTATACCAGTAAGTATCAGATTTTCTCTCATAGATCTAGTCTGTATGTCAACTAAAGCTTCCCTCAGAAAGATGTTAGATCTTATTGACTGTCCTATTTTAGCTTGTTTGTTTCTTTCTCCAATGTTGCAGCTTTTTCGTCACTCATCTCGAGGCTCTGTTATCAGAAGAAACTGTGTAACCTAGCATTTATCGTGGCTAATAAATGCATTGCCGTTAATTGTATGGTTGGTTACCCTCCCACAATGTATTGAACAAATGTCAAGTTATGTACAGTATCACTAGAATTATTTTAAGATTAAGGGTATACTGTGCAACTTTTATAAGGTCTGTATGTCTTATATGGAATATTACGACAAATGGAGTCTGTATTGGGCTCCCGAGTGGCGCAGCAATCTAAGGCACTGCATCTCAGTGCTAGAGGCATCACTACAGACCCTGGTTCGATTCCAGGCTGTATCACAACTGGCCGTGATTGGGAGTCCCATAGGGTGGCGCACAATTGGCCCAGCATAGTCTGGGTTTGGCTGGGGTAGGCCATCATTGTAAGTAAGAATTTGTTCTTAACTGACTTGCCTAGTTAAATAAAGGTTAAATAAAAAATTGAAAACATGCCCACGTCAGAAGAGATTTAGGCAATCCCTAGCTACTGGGCTGCTCAGTCCTGGCCCTGGGGGTCTGCTGTACTGTTGTCACTCTGGCCTTGGCCTATCACACCTGAAACCAATAATTAATGTTTCACAAACATCCTAAAGCTGAGTGGGGTGTGTTGGGTTGAGGGCGCTACAGGGCCGTGGAGTTCACGATTTGCAATTCCTAGTTGGATGATCATTTTTTAAGATTTTTCCCAGTCGGAGCTGTTTTTTTTCCGAGGCCTCTGTTAAACGCACTGAAGTCTGAGAATTTGGAGATCCCATTTGTTTTGTGTGCAGCATGGATGTCTCGAATCACTCGGGATAAGGTCATTTTAGGCACGTTATGACTGATCAACTACTCACAAGTGCTTTTAATTTCATAGCTTACATGTTGTGGCAAAACATTACCTTCATTACTCAATGCATTTCATGCATGCTTTGACAACAACACCATTGTGACCGGTGTGGGGGCTGTCACTGACCCAGAGGATTGGGTGACAGCGTGAGGCAGCGTGAAAAAGGTCTTTAGTAATGTCAACACCCGCAAGGCCACGGGCCTGTCTGTATTCCAGCAGAACAGCTGGCAGGCATATTCACAATAATCTTCAACCTCTCCTTGTCCCAGTCTGTAATCCCCACATGTTTTAAGATAACCACCATCATTCCTGTCCCCAAGAACTCTAAGGCTTCATGCCACAATGACTACCGCCCTGTAGAACTCACTTCTGTAATCATGAAGTGCTTTGAAAGGCTGGTTATGGCACACATTAACTCCACCATTCCAGACACCCTAGACCCACTCCAATTTCCATACCGCCCCAACAGATCCATAGATGATGCAATCTCAATTGCTCTCCCCACTCTATGTGAGAATGCTGTTCAATGACTACAGCTCGGCGTTCAACACCATTGCCCCCTCCAAGCTCGTCACCAAGCTTAGGACTCTGGGTCTGAACACCTCCGCCTAGCAGTGTGGTGCCAGAACAACAACCTCTCCCTCAACATCAGACCAAGGAGCTGATCCTGGACTACAGAAAATGGGGCGGGGCAAGCACGCCCCATCCACATCAACGAGGCCGCAGTAGAGCAGGTCGAGAGCTTCCTTAGTGTCCAAATCACTAAAGACTTAAAATGGTCCAAACACGCGCACATCGTCGTGAAGAAGGCGCTACAGCGCATATTCCCCTTCAGGAGGTTGAAAAAGTTTGGCATGGGCTCTCAAATCCTAAAAAAGTTATACACCTGTACCATTGAGAGCATTTTGACTGCATCACTGCCTGGTATGGCAATAGCACCATCCTCGATCGCATGGCGCTACAGAGGGTAGTGTGGACAGCCTAGTACATCACGGGCTGAACTCCCTGCCATCTAGAACATCTATATTAGGCAGTGCGGTAGGAAGGCCCGTAAAATCGTTAAAGACTCCAACCACCCAAGCCATAGACTATTCTCTCTGCTTCCGCACGGCAAGTGGTACCAGTGCATCAAGTCTGGCACCAACAGGCTCAACAAGCAATAAATAGCTAACAAAATAGCTACACTGACTATTTGAGTTAACCTTGTATCCTCAGTGATCTTTTTATTTTATTTTTGCACTGTTCTATGCACACTCACAGGGCCCTACACACACACTCACTCCATCATCTGCTTACTCACAAATAATATACATATATAATTATACTGACTCTACACACACTCACACCCATTACAAGCTGCTTCTACTCTGTTTATCTTATATCCTGATGCCTAGTCACCTTACCCCATATCTATCGCCATCCTTCCAGTATCCCTGCACAATGTAAATATGGTATTGGAACTGACCCTGTATATCAGGAGGTTGGTGGCACCTTAATTGGGGAGAACGGGCGTGTGGTAATGAGGAATGGTATCAAATACATCAACCACATGGTTTCCAGGTGTCTGATTCCATTTCATTGGCTCCGTTCCGGCCATTATTATGAGCCATTCTCCCCTCAGCAGCCTCCTGGGATGTATATTATGCTTACTTACTTATTGTGTTTTTCATATTTCTTATTTATTGTGTGCAGCACTCCCTTTCTTTCGATCCTATCAGTGTCTAAACATGCTCCAAAACTCACTTAATAACCAACCTCTCTGCATGGTGTTTTGGGAAACGCATGTTACATCTTCAGCCGTTGTGGGAAAGATTCAATCTTTGTCAGGAAACCGGGCCCAGAATGAAGTTGATTTTTGCTGTAAATCAATTCCAGTTTGTGAAACTAACATGGACGTCTACTTGGATTTCATCATGACAGTTTTTTTTAAACATCTCTTTTTTTTTATTGTGCTCTGACTGTGCATTTTAATTTTCTTTTTTCTCTGTTTTTCACTTTCTCTATTTTTCTGTTAAATCTCCTCCAATCATTTGTATTTTAAAGTGTCTCTATTTTCTTACACTTTTGTACTTCACCTTCTTTTCAAAGATAGAGAAAAAAAGCACATTTGTTTTGTGAGGGAAGGAAAGAAGCGCATTTAGTTTCCACAACCGGGACCATAAATACAGTATATTAACTGGTTTTTATCTCTCTAATCTCAACTTTGAACAAACATTCATCATATTAAGCAGAGCATCTACCTAAAGCTTGACCAACTCATATTATTGTATGGTATTGATAATTTGTACATGTTCTGGCAAGGAGTTCGTCAGTGCCTGTGACAATGACAATGAAAGGCCCAGAGGTGAGAAGTTCTGAAAAAATAACTCCAGTGTAGCCTATCTTTGTTACACCACTTGATCCCTGATGGAGCTCTATATGCTCTTATTAACAGTGCCTTCGGAAAGTATTCAGACCCCTTGACTTTTTCCATATTTTGTTACATTACAGTCTTATTCTATAATGTATTAAATAAATTAAAATCCTCAGCAATCTACACACAATACAACATAATGAGAAATCGAAAACAGGTTTTTTGAGTTTTTTGCTAATTAATTCAAATAAAAAAACAGATACCTTATTTACATTCAGACCCTTTGCTATGAGACTCGAAATTGAGCTCAGGTGCATCCTGTTTCCATTGATCATCCTTGAGATGTTGATCTACAACTTGATTGGAGCCCACCTGTGGTAAATTCAATTGATTGGACATGATTTGGAAAGGCACACACCTGTCTATATAAGGTCCCACAGTTGACAGTGCATGTCAGAGCAAAAGCCAAGCCATGAGGTCGAAGGAATTGTCCGTAGAGCGCCGAGACAGGATTGTGTCGAGACACAGATCTGGGGAAGGGTATCAAAAAATGTCTGCAGCATTGAAGGTCCCCAAGAACACAGTGGCCTCCATCATTCTTAAATGGAACCACAAAGTATGGTACCACCAAGACTTTTCCTAAAGCTGGCCGCCTGGCCAAACTGGGCAATCGGGGGAGAAGGACCTTGGTCAGGGAGGTGACCAAGAACCCGATAGTCTGACAGAGTTCTAGAGTTCCTATGTGGAGATGGGAGAACCTTCCAGAAGGACAACCATCTCTGCAGCACTCTACCAATCAGGCCTTTATGGTAGAGTGGCCAGACAGAAACCACTCCTCAGTAAAACGCACATGACAGCCTGCTTGGAGTTAAGGACTCTCAGACCATGAGAAACAAGATTCTTTGGTCTGATGAAACCAAGATTCAACACTTTGGCCTGAATGCCAAGCGTCACATCTGGAGGAAACCTGGAACCATCCCTACTGTGAAGCATGGTGGTGGCAGCATCATGCTGTGGGGATGTTTTTCATCAGCAGGGACTAGGAGACTAGTCAGGATCGAGGCAAAGATGAACAGAGCAAAGTACAGAGAGATCCTTGATAAAAACCTGCTCCAGAGTGCTCACCTTCCAACATGACAATGACATTAAGCACACAGCCAAGACAATGCAGGAGTGGCTTTGGGACAAGTCTCTTAATATCCTTGAGTGGCCCAGCCAGAGCCCGGACTTCAACACGATCTAACATCTCTGGAGAGACCTGAAAATAGCTGTGCAGCAATGCTCCCCAGAGCTTGAGAGGATCTGCAGAGAAGAATTGGAGAATACAGGTGTGCCAAGCTTGTAGCGTCATACCTAAGAAGACTTGAGGCTGTAATTGCTGCCAAAGTTGCTTCAACAAAGTTTTTTTTTAATCTATATTAGAATAAGGCTGTAACCTAACAATGTGGAAAAAGTCAAGGGGTCTGAATACTTTACGAAGGCACTGTAGGTCAGGTAATATATCTATATTTAAAGTATTTTAGGTGTGCTTGATATACATTGGAGTTTGCACTTTTGGGACTATTCCATTATACAGCTACAATTATTGTTATTAATCAAAGAAATTGAAAGTATGTCAATTATGAAATAATTAAGTTATTCCTGTCTCTACCAATGGGAATAGACCCCTTTGTTTCCGGGCTTGAGCACCATTGGTCTGGGGTTTTTTCAGGCTTGTAAAAGGCATAAACTGGCATGAGCTGACTAACTGAAAGTAAACTGTAGAATATTAAAAATAGTCACACACTATGCTCCCAGAAATGTATTGGGTAAACCACCAACGTTTCAGCATCACATTGCCTGCTTCAGGCTTGGAGTTCTTCACCCTCCCTGAAGAAGAAAATGTGATGTCGAAACATTGGTGGTATACCCAATACATTTCTGGGAGCTTATAAATAGTGTGCAACTCTTTTAATTTTTTATTGCTTACTGTTTATTCAGGCTGCAATCAGTTATGCATCCTCCAGGTGATGCTGTTCTATATCATTTTACAATATTAGTCATTCTTTCAGTCTTTGGCTGTGAATATAATGTGTTTGTTACAGTATAAACGGCATTCTGTTGACAGTTTAGATTTCTGTGTACTCTATTTCAGAAATTTCAGTAGCCTATTCAAATGCATGCTGAATGAATGTACACAATGTGTGAAGAAACCCCATTTATTAAGCCAACATTTTATGCTACAGAAAGTCAAGGGAAACATTGTTGGAACAATGTTTGTTATAAGTGGGGGAAGCTACTACTGCTACTCAGGCTAGACTTTTCTGCCCCCAAACTGATGTAATATGGCACCTGCACCCACTGAAGGGATAAGTCAACAGTATCCAGCTGCAGCCCCTTTCCTAGATTCCTTTACTTCTTTCCTCGCTCCCTGTCTTTTCCTCTTTTCCTAGCTTCCTTTCCTCCTACCCTAACTTCCTTTCCTTCTTCCTTTACGCTCCTCTTTACTGGCCATGGTAAAGACCACATAAATCCTACCACAAACATCTGAACGCTTGATTCATTTTCTCCTTTCCTAGATTCCTTTCCTCCTTTCATAGATCCCTTTATTTTACTCCTTTCATCTCTCCCTTTCCTTCCCTCCTTTCATGGCTTCCTTTCCTTCCCTAACTAAATTTCCTCTCCTTCCCCACCTCCCTTTCGCGCCTCCTTCCCTATCTTCCTTTATATCCTTTCGTAGCTCCCTTTACTTGCTCCTTTTCTTCCTTTCCTTGCGCCCTTTCTTTTCCTCCTTTCTTAGGATTAACCACTGCCAGTAGTGAGGAAAGGAAGATTGGAAATTAAGCTAGAAAGAAGGAAAAGAAAGGGAGCTAGGAAAGGAGGAAAAGAAAGGGAGTGAGGAAATGAATCTAGTAAAGTAAAGGAGTTCACATGTATGTGGTCAGGATTAACAGCCAGTAGAAAGGAAAGGAGGAACGGAAGCTAGGAAAGGAAAGGGAGCGTTGAAAGGAAACAAAGCTAGGTGAGGAAAGGAAAGGTAGCAAGGAAAGGTGGAAAGGAATCTAGGAAAGAAAAGGTGGTGTTCACGTGTATGTGGTAGGATTTAACCACGGTCAGTATATGGTTATAGTATTGGTTTTAGTGACAAGGCTCAATTTAGTCACAGGCTGCTGCGAGGTGCATCTCGGATACGCCGGGAGGCAAATCGATCGCACTCCCAGTCACGTGGTTTGAGCATGACAATGGTATGATGCGTTGTCAGCTGACTGCAGTAAATTCACCGACGTTCTCTGCAAACACAGACCAGCAGCTGGAACCCCGTCTTCTTGTCCATCTAGACCTCTCTCTCCGAACCGAATAATGGCTAGCCAGTCCCAAGGTATCCAGCAGCTACTGCAAGCTGAAAAACGAGCTGCAGAAAAGGTAGCAGAAGCCCGTAAACGTAAGTTAAAATCTGACATTCAACGGTTTAGGTAAGCTAAACTAGCTAGAGGACAGTTAACTATCTGACTTTAGCTTGATTGTCTAATATTTTGCTGGAAGGTAACGTTAACTAGCTAATGGCATAACAAACATTTTATCAATAAATAGCTACTCGAATATACCCCAGATTTGATAGGAATAAATTCGGCAGAGTGTGGAGATGGCAAGGCCTTCTAAGCCTTGCATTAATCCAAGATAACTAGCTAGCAACATCTGATAGCTAAATTAGCTACCAGCAGTGTTGTTTTTTTTTACCCCACCTAGCTAACTGTTAAGGTCTCTGTTTTGTTTTTTAGCAAATTATTGCCACCTGTAGTAACTGTTAGCTACTGTTATTACTAGTAAAGGTCTATGCACAAGACCAATGGTGTCGTGCACACGATGGATGCCAACCAAATGGGCCTAATGCTGTGTTTTTTCTTACAATTGGCATTGGCTGGCTGTTCCATAGCATACACAACTGAGCTAGTAAGATGTGAAATGTTCCATAGTGGTGGCAATTAAGCAACAGCAATCGGTGTGTACGGTAACTCACCTTTACTGTCCCCTTAGTAGATTATCTTGGAAAAAACACACCTAGCCTACATCTAGTGAAGATTGGTAAATGAGATCAGATGATATTTACAATAGGCCTAGCTCTCGAGAACCCGTCAAGGGGCCAGTCAGACCTAAGGCTTCGATCACACCAACAGCATCATTGCATTTTGGTACACCAGATCGTGGACTACAGGAAAAGGCGGCTGAACAGGCCCCGTTAACATCGACAGGGCTGTAGTGGAGCGGGTCGAGAGTTTCAAGTTCCTTGGTGTCCACATCACCAACAAACTATAATGGTCCTAACAAACCAAGACCGTCGTGAAGAGGGCACAACAAAACCTTTCCCCCTCACAGGAGACTGAAAAATGTGGCATGGGTCCCCAGAAGGCCAGCATCCTGGATGCCCCTCTTCACTGTTGACGTTGATACTGGTGTTTTGCGGGTACTATTTAATGAAGCTGCCAGTTGAGGACTTGTGAGGTGTCTGTTTCTCAAACTAGACACTCTAATGTACTTGTCCTCTTGCTCAGTTGTGCACCGGGGCCTCCCACTCCTCTTTCTATTCTGGTTAGAGCCCATTTGCGCTGTTCTTTTGAAGGGAGTAGTACACAGCGTTGTATGAGATCTTCAGTTTCTTGGCAATTTCTCACATGGAATAGCCATCATTTCTCAGAACAATAATAGACTGATGAGTTTCAGAAGAAAGTTATTTGTTTCTGGCCATTTTGAGCCTGTAATTGAACCCACAAATGCTGATGCTCCAGATACTCAACTAGTCTAAAGAAGGCCAGTTTTATTGCTTCTTTAATCAGAACAACAGTTTTCAGCTGTGCTAACATAAGTGCAAAAAGGTTTTCTAATGATCAATTAGCCTTTTTAAAATGATAAACTTGGATTAGTTAACACAATGTGCCATTGGAACACAGGAGTGATGGTTGCTGATAATGGGCCTCTGTACGCCTATGTAGATATTTCATAAAAAAATCTGCCGTTTCCAGCTACAATAGTCATTTACAACATTAACGTCTACACTGTAATTCTGATCAATTTGATGTTATTTTAATGGACAAATTTGCTTTTCTTTCAAAAACAAGGACATTTCTAAAGGGCCCAAAACTTTTGAACGGTGGTGTATATTTTATCAGAATAGTCTGATTACACTAAAGAGGGTTTTTATTCTCTCTTACTGCAGAGATCACTTGGTTTGGTCTTGAAAAAATTTCTGTTGAGTAGAATTTTAAGAGACGGATTAAAAACTAGCTCCGTTTATGGTAAAAGCTATTTTCACATGAAGTTGATTTAAATGGTGCAGATCTCGGTTCCTTAAAGCTTACGTTGACTGCCCTTACATCTTGCAGTTTACTTTTTTGTCTTTGTCTATAGTTTGCCTTAATGCTAGGGGGTTACGTAACAAGGTGAAGCGCAAGGCCTTATATTTGCTAAACAACTAAGAACAGATTTAGTTTTTTTTCAAGAGTCTCACTCAATTTTAACTGATGCCAACTTCTGGAAGTCACAGTGGGGCAACGATATTTGGCTTTCTCGTGGCTCTGAATGCTCCGCTGGGGTCACTACAATGAAAATGACCTTTGGTAATATTCTACACTTGGACTGTGACCCCTTTGGTCTTGTAATCAGTTACAATGACATTATGAGGAGTTGCTTGAATCTTTAGAGAAACAAACTTCATTGGTTATCTAAATTTCCCAATTTGTTATCATTGATAGGAGGGGACTTTAATATTACTATAGATAATTCAACTGATAGATGGCCCCCAGGTAGGTCAAACAATCAGAATTTGGGTTTAATACTTTTTATGGAAAAATGTAATCTTACTGATATATGGAGAGGTTTCAGGCCGACAGATCATTCACTTGGAGTGAAACAGGTTCCATACTGTCCAGAATAGATGTTTGTATTCTGTCAATGGATTGATGGTGAGTGTGTTGCTACAAATATTTGTACTACTCCCCTCACAGACCATAGGGCCATTTACATTGATGTCAAAATATTTACCCCTGATACTTACCTTGGTAGAGCATCCTACTGGAAGCTAATTAGCTCCTAATTAAATAATGATGTAGTTAAGTTTAGGGTTAAAGGTCTGCTCTCACACTTTTGGGAAAGAGCTTGTGGAGAGATCTTATTGCAAGAACTGGGAGCTCTTTAAATTTGAACTGGCCAAATACCTTAGAAAATATGGTAGTAATCTTGCTAAGACCAGAAGAGCTGAGGAGGAAAAGGTGATCATTTAACTTCCCTTTTCTCAGAGGTCCCCAGCCAGCCTCTCGGGAAGAGGACATGGAACTGAGTTACAAAATAAACTGGATTTTATTTATATATTAAAAGCAGAAGAAGCCTTTTATTAGATCTAGGAAAAAATGGCTTGAGGGAGAACAGAATTCATCCTATTTCTTTACACTACAAATAACACTACCCATAATTTAAGAATTTATTACAGATGACCAAAAATGTATCGCTAACTACTGTAGCAATTTTTACAGGAAATTGTATAGCTCTACATACTGTCAGGAATCCAGATGTTTTTTGACTCCCTGAATAATCTTCACTATAAGTGATATAGAATCTAAACTGTGAGATTACCCCATCATAGTGGAAGAGATTATAGAGTCTATCAAACAATTGAAGAACAGTAAATCCCCAGGTATTGATGGAATTACAGCAGAATTGTACAACATGTCTGTTAGCATAACAAATTACTATCTAATCTAGCAAGATATTGCATAGCAACAGCATCAACTTCCGGTAGACAGGCGAAGCGCTAGTACGCTCAACTGAAAGGATACCGTTCGTTTACAGTATACTTAAATGAACTTGTAGTATGGGTATTCTAACACAGTTTAGGTCTAATTTCCCTAACAATAGGATTTCCCACTTCCTCTGTTGGCATGAAGCACACAACCAACTGCATAGTTACGGTAGATTTGATGGGACTGGGAATTTAATGTCTGCTCCAATGCATTTGACTTACTAAGCCTTGTTTATGTTTTGATCAGGTAAGAACCGTCGGCTGAAGCAGGCCAAGGAGGAAGCCCAGGCAGAGATTGAGCAGTACCGTACGCAGAGGGAGAAGGAGTTTAAGACCAAGGAGGCTGCAGTGAGTCACTGGGGGGACGGTTTGAATTGGCAAAGGAGAAACGAGGCATAAGCTTTCCTAGTCAAGGAACTGTAGTTGGTAGCGATCAGAGTGAGGGAAGCAGCAGAAAAGCTAATTGTTTTGCTACTTTATTAACCAGAGCTACAAAGAAAGGGAGAGGAGGCACAGAGCGAGCAGCTGTAGCTACTAGGGAGCAGGGGAAGAGGTTTGAATGTGTGAGTAAGAAGCAGGAGGTTCCGAGCGACGGCACAGAAGGAAAGAGACAGCAACCACTTAACTTCCGCTAATAGACAAACTTCTTGCTAGATATTTATCATCCCATCCGATTACATAATACCTGTCTTGACAGGTACTTTCGTTCTCATTTTCCATTGATTAGAAATCTCCTGACTTGCTTGCTACACAAGCATAGCAGCCATGCAATTCTCTGTGGAAGCGCAAGGATCAGAGCACATGCCCTTTTGCAACTTTTTCCAAATCCTCAATATAGAGTAGCATCATGTTTTGATTTCTGAAACATTGTTCTATCACAACTAAAGTTACCAATTAACTCTGATTTAAGTGTAGCCTATAAGACCTGTTTCAAATTCTCCATTTTTTTAAATTGTTATTGTGAATATTCATGGATTTATTTGACTGTTTAAAATGTATATGTTCCAAATGTGCTCATCAGCAGCTTGTATGCATAGAAGCCTGGAGATGCTAAATGTGTGTTAAATTATGGTCAATTAACATTATACTGGCAGTAATTTGCCTGAGTTACCTGTTGACATTCATGACCGCCACAGCCCTACTTAATACTCACTGTATGTTTGTGAAGTGGTTTGTCTTGGAAGGTGGCCTTAATCACTAATTTCTCCATTAGGCTCTTGGATCCCATGGTAACTCTGCTGTGGAGGTGGACAAAGAGACGGTGGGCAAGATGGGTAGCATCCAGACTAGCTACCAGCGGAACCGCGAAGGGGTGCTGGGCAATCTGCTGAAGATGGTGTGCGACATCAAGCCAGAGATCCATGCCAATTACCGTTTTGCTGGTTAGACTCTCTTCCCCCCCATCCCTTAAACTAAGAAAGCACTGACACACTCTCATTGCACTGCCATCAGTTGACATGCTTCATTGATACATCTACTACACCTATGGAGCAAACCACTTTCTCTGCCTGCTCATTTGAATGCGCTATTCATAAGTCTATTTTCTCTATAAATAGAATCATCAGATGGTTATAAGATTCACATAGATAGGCTATACATTTATCTAGTCAAATATAAAGCATATTGACTCTCAATTGGTTAATAGAAGCAGGCAGAGGTTGTTTTGGTCCGATGCAGTGCAATGTCTCTGTGGTTCTGTCTTATTGGCTTCTAGTATCAAGGTGTTTCTGTGATGGTTAGTGTATATGTGTGTCTTGCTATGCAGTGTGAAATTTTATTTATATGGACTTATTTGTGGAGACCAATAAAGTACTTATTCCAATTAATAGAACTTTAGCCCAAAAATAAGCAATTCAATTGTGAAAATCATTCTGTTTTGTTAATATGTTTTCCTATTATGAATATTAGATCCTGTGTGTGTATAGTGGACATTCTTCTGTTTAGACATCGTGACATTATGAAACTAAAATAAAGTGTAGTGGTGAATTTCATCTCAATTGCTGAAATGACCATATGTGGTTTTCTTAATTTATACTCAACAAAAATATAAACGCAACAAATTCAACTGCCAGAGGTGGCTTATGGTGGAGAAATGAACATTCAATTATCAGGCAATAGCTCTGGTGGACATTCCTGCAGTCCGCATGCCAATTGTATGCTCGCCAACTGCATATTTTAGTGGCCTTTTGTCCCCAGCACAAGGTGCACCTGTGTAATGATTGTGCTGTTTCAGCTTCATATACCACCTGTCAGGTGGATGGATTATCTTGGCAAAGGAGATGCTCACTAACATGTAAACAAATTTGATTTGTGCACACAATTTTAGAGAGAGAATCTTTTTGTGCATATGGAACATTTCTGGGATCTTTTATTTCATGGAAAAGAAAATGCAGCACACTGCTTCTCATGCTCCCAGGTGATATAACATTTCCACCCTTAGGTCTTCATCAGGCATCCATCTTTTATTTCAGCTCATGAAACATGGGACCAACACTTTCCATGTTGCATTTATATTTTTGTTCAGTATATTTCCTCAGGCTACCCTACGGGTTATTTGTTTCCTAGGCTACAGCTAATGTAGAATTTGTTGAAGGTTGTGAGATTTCTCCCTCCAAGTACTTTGTGGAAGCAGCCAGAGGGGTAGCCTATGAAGCAGGTTTGAGGAGTCTGCGAGGTCATTTTCGTGAACTCGGGATAACCGGTAATACGAAAGTGGCTTACCTTTTTAGCCAGGTAAATTTCATAGCCTGCCCCGGAGCAAGTTTGTTAACTCAACTCGCTCAGTGCTATCCAGAATCCTTGAGACATCTTTACCTTAATCCTTAACCATTTGAAATGTCAACTTCAAATCACCTTGAATTAAATGACTGAGCCACAAGTTTGACTATTCCCTGCCTCTTGCAAAGATGTATCATCCCCTTCATTTGAGGAAGACTACAGATTTAAACATTTTATTAATCAAATGGTTTCTGGGTTGTTAAATAGTCATGTTAATCACCTTTAGTAATGATAGAATGCATTTTAAACTCCACGCAATGTAACACTTGTATGACTTAATTTAAATCTATAGGATTGGGAAAATGTTCTTGTGCAAAGCACACAAAGGTGGCATTAACGATAAGTAATAAAATATGACAGTACTCTTAAAAGCCTATTTCATTTGAAATAACTTATTTCATTTTGATTTGGGCACAAATGAAAATGTGGCACTTAATCGCCCATGGATTGATGTTTCACCATTGTCTCAATGAAAATAGCTTGGCGTTCGACTAGCCATGTGTGACATGCACGTGCAGTTACAAGCCTGCTAGTTAGCGGCAGGTGGATTAGCAATATCCACCGTCGTAGTACGAAGGAAGCCTGAGCTGGAATCTGAAGCTGGTTAGCTTTAGAAAACCCTGAGTAGATCTAGCTTGCTTTGTAGGATACCCCTCTGATTGCTGTGTTCACTGAAATAGAATGGTGAATGCAGCGATCAGGCTGCTTCCTCCAGGCTATTGTTCAGCAGCCCAATACAGGAACACTGGAACGGACCAAAAAAAGCAGAACAACTGCAGCCATGTCTGTGACTTCTTATGGATAAGACAATTTTATGTACATCTAGGCAAACTCAATATCTGCCCCTGCTGAGGTTTACATGTCACTTGTTGTTCTCAACTATTCCAAGTACCCAAATTGTTCCTCCAGAGGTCACTACAACTTGCCTGACGACTCAAACTAAATTCTTCTACAGCTCTGTTTGTTACATAAGTCAATGAGACTGCCATCATTTAAGTCGTTTGTGGTGACGTCAAAAAGAGGGGTGTTGTACAAAACAGGCATCAGCGATTGGATCATCTCTAACCAATCAGTATCAAAGCCAATGACACATTTTCAAAACTCTGCTTTACCCACATGTGTTCTGGCCCAACCCATCGGTTTCAGGGACCAATCAGAACGGTTAGAATGTGTTTGCATTCTTGGGGAGGTACTCGGATCCAGACTCAACTCCGGAGAAGAAACTAACGTCTGTGGTTGTGGCGTAGCGTTTGGCCGGAGCAAGTTTGGCCCAATATGTAGTTCTAACAAAGACAGTACAGAATGAAGATAGGCAGAAATCAAATAAAAATTGAATCAAAGAAACTGCTTCAATAGAAATCTTCAATAATGCTTGTAGGCATGGCATATTGCTTGGCATATTATTTACACAGTAATTTATGTGAACTGATATATAGTACATGTAGTCTAATCCTTTTCATATTGTTTAACCAGTAATTGATGTGACCTGATGTACATGTATAGTCTAATCCTTTTCTGTACAGTGAGTATTTTGTCCATGTGATTGAATCAAATTCTGTTCTTTACATGCTTACTGACAAAAGCTACATACATGTTAAAAGATTACTGCCGGCTGTAGTGATGCTGACATGCAATTAATTACCATACAGTAAGAATATTTGTGGACTGTTACAATTCCATGTTGCACAATCACTAATAATGAGCAAGGTACAAGGGCATGAAGTAATGGCAAACAACAGAGCATATCCCATATGCTGCAAAAACACCTCTCATTCTAGTAGCCTATGCACTCACTGCTACCTGGTTATATTTTGAGGAAACCATCACAAACTTAAAAAAACAAGTTTTGTGAATGTTTGAAGGAGCTTGGGCTGGTATCTAATTTCCTTAATAAGATAGTCATGCCTTGGACCGTGTTGTTCATGTTCAGCTTCGTGTAGGAGAAGTGGAATTTCGATGGCATCCACTTCATCGCCAATAACAAAGGCGAATTCCATGTCTGACATTTAACGTTTCCTAGAAAAAAACAAAAGTTGTACCTCCTCGACTTTCCTCGTTGACTTACGTCTACAGTCGGTTTACCACTCAAACGCGCGCATTTACTTCTCAAACCCCAGGCCTGGTCTGTCTGCTTGGTCTGTTTCGCAAGCATTCCCCGAATCTCACAATGTTATGCCTCTGGTTTCAGAACGCTTATTTATTCAGACAACAGTAGGCCAGCGGTACTAATATTAGTACTTCAAATTATTATAGACGTAACAATTATAGACGTAACATAGTAAAAGTAAATCCGGAAATTCTAAAATAGTAATATATGGTTACATAAAACATATGGTTACTTGAGGCAAAAACGAAAGTAGATTGGTTGGTCTGGGTGGGTGTACAATGCAAACGAATAGCAACCTAAATATTGTAAATTCGTATCTCTTTCTATTTAGCTAATTAACAACTTTTCAACCCCTTACTACTTTTTACTTACTTTGCAACTACTTATTATGTTAGCTAACCCTTCCCCTAACGTTAGCCAGCCAGCTAGAATTTGTAACATATATGTTTTGCTAATTCGTAACATATTATGTTATGCAAATTCGTAAAATATTGTACGTTTAGCAAATTCGTAATATATCATACGAAATGGGTGATGGACTTTACATACAGAATAATACAAAATACTCTTAGACCAGGTTGCCATCCAACCCAGCCAGTGAAGAGATCACCACGAAAATACACAAATTTTCGGAGAATATCTGTGAATAAAAAATTACATTCGGGGATTTTGAGGGCTACATTAAATGTCAAATACACACAGGAGATGTTATAAGGCGTTATGTAGGCTTACGGGCTGCCATGTGGCGGCGGAAGTGCCTACCCTGAACGGGTCGAAAACATCCGTGCTACGTCTACATTTTCCTGCTTTGTCAAATGTCAGCTTGCTGTGCTGTCGGCGTTTTGCCAGTAGGGTAAACAGGAGTTTGGAAGTTCATTTGAAAGCTCATAGTTAATGATTAGGTTGTGAGTTATCTATGCCCAAGAAAATCACGCTGGAACCGCAGAGTTTCTAAACCTACTGTACTGTCGACGTTGCTGGCACCGTGTTAGCTATATTGTGAGGTAAGCGCGTGCGTGCTTTCCCAGAATAAGTAAAACGGTATCGTTCTTTCGGACGTGTTTGACCTCTGGAGCTACTAGGTAAGATAGCTGGCTAGCAAGTACAGTGACTATCGACTATAGTTCATTAGTTAGCAAAGTCGGGTTTTTTGGTATTACACAACTTGAGCCATCTCACAATTTCAAACAAATGTGCATATGTTCGAGATCCCATTTATATATATATATATATATATATATATATATATTTTTTTTTAAGACAACCCCATACAGTTAGTTAGCTGCCAACAAAACTGATTTCTAGCCTTTGACTATAATATTCAGACGGTCAGTTATTGTTGAGAAACACTTGGCTTTTGTATTTGCTACACAGCTACAGTACACAAAACTCTACTTTGTTGCCATTGACTCATTGATCTTAGTCTCTCCACTACCTCAAGGTTTTACTTTGCTCTTTTTCATCATACTCTCATATTGCGAAACAAGTAAGCTGTCAATATCTATCACATTGTCATGCTCATTAACTTGTCATAAAGCGCCAACATGCAATATTCCCTATTTCAATGTCTTACCTATTCCACAACTAGAAATTAAGCTACAGTTATGCAAAATATTTTTTCAAGCTATTTCAATTGCAGCCTTTTCAGAGCATTGTGTTGAGCATGGATGATGATGCTGAAACAGAACCAATTGTACTGCAGTCCTTTATAGACAGTGCAATACAGTAGGATGCTTCTTTTCACAGCCAATTCCAGCTTTGAACACATTACCTGTCACAGTTATCCCTTCTATAACAGAGAACAAAGAGCGCCGCTAGAGACAGAAAGTGCCATGACCTGGTGGTCATTATTTTTGTCAATCCAAAAGTACATAAAAAAATGGTCAAGGCTGGCCAACCACAAGAAATGTATGGAACTTTAATTATCTCTCAAATGGTCGGTGCTCACTGATCTTATTGTGGGAAGTCTGCTATTGAGTGGCACTCAACAGACACGGCAAACTCAGCCACAAGACTTGAACCCCAATGCACAAAAATGTATGCGACTTACATGCTGTTTTAAAGAAATGCTTTTCGCATCATTTGGATTTCGCTTTCAATTCGACTGCTCTGGGAATAACAGGGTCGCTCATAATTAACTGACTTTGTTATATTTTCATTTACTCTCTGATATGTGAATGGGAGGAATGTTTATGAGTGGGTCAGAGTGAAACAGTGCCCTATTGTCTATATGGATCAGGAGGACAGTGACAGTATCCAATGGGCCAGGCTGTCCTCCAGCTATGCTGCTGTAGTTGGTTTTCCTTCCCAATGGCATCACTCCTACATGACTGAACCTTGTTTGCCTGGTAAGGGTTCTCATTCTCAACAACCGGTTTACTTTATAGACAGACGTATACTTTGGCTAGTTGATGATGAATGAAGGCAGCAGGGGAGCAAGTGTATTTGAGTACAACTTGTCCGACCTCCGCCAAGCTTAACTGACCACCTTAAAAGTTGAAGTGGATTGTTAGTAATTGTTTTGATCTTGGTTATTGATTGAAATTGCGTCATAGTTACAGCCGAGAAAATCAATCCCCTCCTGGATCAAGATCCCTGCAGCCTAAATTTGTTTTTTTTACATTTGAAAAGTAATAGCGCCCCTTGTGCCAACTGCCAGTAATACAATATACCCCGGTATGCTACAGGAAGGGTATGAAAATCTGGTGACCGCCCAACCATAGTCACATATAACGTTCCATGAATGGTCCTCTGAGATTCCTCCAACACAAAGTAGCGGAATGATAACACAGAAATGACAGGTAAAATAAAACTAGGCTTGAACAACACCTGTAAATCAAAGATGGAATGACGAGAACATGATCAGATTCTAATTCTATTTTAGGTATGAATTGACGACCTTTTGGTTATTGTACCTCAAACCTGTATTGTTCTGTACCATCTTGTTTTAAAAGGTGGAAAGTAGGCAGACTTTGCCAATGTACTCTTAGCTAGCCTGTGTACCCTTTACTGTACAGTATTTGCATCAAGTAGTAAGTCTGGCAGTTATGTAGCAAAATTAGGTCAGTGGTGTACTGTTAAATGTGGAAGGATTAGGCTTAGGTCTACATGATCATGTGAGGCCAGTTAGGGTCATTGATGGCGATACCGTACAGTATTTATTTAGATAAGACTGATTAATTGCACACTTTCAAATTGCAGGTCAAGGGTTATCTTTACTGTCCACTGAAGTGATTTGTGAATTAGGCAGGCCTTTCCAAATGGCATGTTGCCACATTGACAGAAGCAGGCAGAGAATGGCTTTGAACATTCATTGTTTTCTCTACTCAGCTTGTCTTTGTTCAATCATGAACTTCAGGATGCAGCTTTTACTAAAGGCAAGAGCTGAAGAAAGTTAATCTCTCTAAACAAAGCTACAGTACACAAACACGCACGCACACACACAACCACAAACTGTTGAGTAAATAGTAGGCTTCACTGAGTAATCATCACCTCTGACCTCTAATCACAATGTTTGAGTTGCACAATCATGGAATGTTTTGTTGGTCAGTGGTTGTTGATGCTATTTTCCATTCCTTAATTTTGTACACTGCTATTTACTGAACATTTCATCATTGCTTCAGTCACTTTAATCTTCGGTGGGGATTATTATGAGCCAGTTTTATCTTTCATATAATAGGCCTACGTCGGCCTTGACTTGACATGCACTTTTACCTCATGTTCTGGAGGTCAGACTGTTCTATCACTGTCACACTATAACTCATTTTAGACTAAAGGTGCAAGTACATTACATGTACAGTGCCTTCAGAAACAATTTGGCGGCAGGTAGCCTAGTGGTTAGAGCGTTGGACTAATAACCGAAAGGTTGCAAGATCGAATCCCCGAGCTGACAAGGTGAAAATCTGTCGTTCTGCCCCTGAACAAGGCAGTTAACCCACTGTTCCTAAGCCGTCATTGAAAATAAGAATTTGTTCTTAACTGACTTGCCTAGTTAAATAAAGGTAAAATAAAACAAATTCACACCCATGTACTTTTTCCACATTTTGTTGTTACATTGCTTAAAGTTGAGGTGTTGCTACTGATCTACACACAATACCCCATAATGTCAGTGGAATTTTGTTTGTAGAACATTTTCAAAATTGATAGAAAATGAAAAGCTGAAATGTCTTGAGTCATTAAGTATTCAACCCCTTTGTTATTGCAAGCCTAAATAAGTTCAGGAGTAAAAATGTGCTTAACTAGTCACAAGTTTCACGGACTCATGTTCAATAATAGTGGTTAGCGTCATTTTTGAACGATACCCCATCTCCCACACACATTTATCTGTAAGGCCCCTCAATCGAGTAGTGAATTTCTAGCACAGATTCAACCACAAAGACCATGGAGGTTTTTCAATGCCTCGCATTTTTCTTCCACTTTGACATTACGGAGTATTTTATGTAGATCGCTGACCAAAAATGACAATGAAATAAATGTTAATCCCACTTTGTAGCACAATACAATCTGGAAAAAGTAAAGGGGTGTGTATACTTTCTAAAGGCATTGTATTCTTCGCTGCAGTGTATCCATTATCCTTATCTTTGTCTCAGAGTTTGGTCGCCATAAAGTCTAATGATTAACAATTCCCTGTACATGGACCCAAGCACAGGAAATGGCATGATTGGTTGTGTTCTATGCATCAGCATTCCGTTTATGATCAATTATTTTGATCGGGAAAGTTTTCTTGTGTTACTGTATAGGTTAGCTGATGTGGGTTTTACCAAACACTGATGAACACAAGCCTACACTGTTCGGTCCGGACTGTTTGTCTGGTCAAAGGACAGATTTATAAAATATAAAAGATTGTCTGAGCAGCAAACAAATAAGTGAGTGGACATCCCATTATTTCATCAGCCAATGTATGTTTTGGATGTGTTTAAAGTATTTGCTTTTGAAATGACTCTTTTCCTCATGGGGAGCCCATGTGATTGGCTGGATCAGAGGAAATGAGAGGCAGATGAACAGTCACATGAGGAGGGCAGTCATGAGAGAGAGCAGCTTATTGCACAACACACATTCACTTTCCCAGACTCAAGCAGGAGAGCACACAGAATCAGACTACACACCTGTACGCATTGATAGGTTGCATGAACACACACACATATTGACAAGTATCTTGTCATTGATTTGGCTGTACAGAGACATTTGGGTAAGTTTTTTAAAATGGGGTGAGATTTTATCTGGAATGAAACTATTTCATATAAATTATCGAATCAGGAATGTTTAGGCTACCATTTCCTTGTATGAAATGTATTTCAGCTGTTTTTACTTCTGCATGCTCCAAACAGTCTGACTGTTCTGGGGGAAAAAAGCATGGACTCTGTTAATTATGTGTTTCCTGTTTTTATGTATAGCTCAACTGAGTAAGCGAGTATATGCAGGGTTTAGTTTAGGCTATTATCCACAGTACTTTGAGAGTAGTCGTTTCTAATGTGAGTCACATCTATATGATGATCACCATTGTTTTTTATTTAAGGGGCTAGATCAGCTTTAATTTTGCAGATAGATGCTGGGTTCTTTCAATGTCATTTTTGGCATCAATTCCATCAATTTTTTTTTTTAATTACATGTATTTTCTCCTCCCCTCCCCTAATTGGAGTAAACCAATGGACAACTATACATTTTATATCTCTTTTTTTTCTTCTTTTTTTGTCATCCTTCAGCCACCCTCAACCCCTAAAAACAATCCAGTCTTGACTTATTTCTGCTGTGCTGTTTCGCAAAAAAGTTCTGAACCTTTCTATTCTCAAGTTTCCGCAGATTCTAAATGAAAGATGAACACCTTTACTAAAAGTACTATTATATTATTGATCGACAGACCATGGCTTTTCAAGTCACCCAGCAGTGCCATTTGCAAAGCTAGATTTAAGTAAATGTTGTGATTTTTTTCAGCCATTCCTGAACCTGCGACCAAAAACAAGCTACATATGGGCAGTACCAAAATAAATGATCTAATGATTCTCTTTGCAGAAAAATCTGCAGAGCTGGGATGGTTGTATCCTCCATATCAACTCAGCAAAAAAAGAAACTGCGTTTATTTTCAGCAAACTTAACTTAACAAATATTTGTATGAACATAAGATTAAACAACTGAGACAAACTGAACAAGTTCCACAGACATGTGACTAACAGAAATGTAATAATGTGTCCCTGAACAAAGGGGGTCAAAAGTAACAGTCAGTATCTGGTGTGGCCACCAGTTGCATTAAGTACTGCAGTGCATTTCCTCATAAACTGCACCAGATTTGCCTGTTCTTGCTGTGAGATGTTACCCCACTCTTCCACCAAGGCACCTGCAAGTTCCCGGATATTTCTGAGGGGAATGGCCCTAGCCCTCACCCTCCGATCCAACAGGTCCCAGACATGCTCAATGGGATTGAGAACCAGGCTCTTCGCTGGCCATGGCAGGATACTGACATTCCTGTCTTGCAGGAAATCACGCACAGAACGAGCAGTATGGCTGGTAGCATTGTCATGCTGGAGGGTCATGTCAGGATGAGCCTGCAGGAGAGTACCACATGAGGGAGGAGGATGTCTTACCTGTAACACACAGTGTTGAGATTGCCTGCAATGACAACAAGCTCAGTCCGATGATGCTGTGACACACCTCCCCAGACCATGATGGACCCTCCACCTCCAAATCGATCCCGCTCCAGATTACTGGCCTCAGTGTAACGCTCATTCCTTTGACGATAAACGCGAATCTGACCATCACCCCTGGTGAGATAAAACCGTGACGGTGGGTTTGTGCCCATAGGCGACGTTGTTGCCGGTGATGTCTGGTGAGGACCTGCCTTACAACAGGCCTACAAGCCCTCAGTTCAGCCTCTCTCAGCCTATTGTGGACAGTCTGAGCACTGATGGAGGGATTGTGTGTTCCTGGTGTAACTCGGGCAGTTGTTGCCAGCCTGTACCTGTCCTGCAGGTGTGATGTTCGGATGTACCGATCCTGTGCAGGTGTTGTTACACATGGTCTGCCACTGCGAGGACGATCAGCTCTCCGTCCTGTCTCCCTGTAGCGCTGTCTTAGTCGTCTCACAGTACGGACATTGCAATTTATTGCACTGGCCACATCTGCAGTCCTCATGCCTCCTTGCAGCATGCCTAAGGCACGTTCACGCAGATGAGCAGGGACCCTGGGCATATTTCTTTTGGTGTTTTTCAGAGTCAGTAGAAAGGCCTCTTTAGTGTCCTAAGTTTTCATAACTGTGACCTTAATTGCCTACCGTCTGTAAGCTGTTAGTGTCTTAATGACCGTTCCACAGGTGCATGTTCATTAATTGTTTATGGTCATTGAACAAGCATGGGAAACAGTGTTTAAACCCTTTTTCAATGAAGATCTGTGAAGTTATTTGGATTTTTACAAATTATCTTTGAGTCCTGAAAAATTGACATTTCTTTTTCTGCTGAGTTTACATACATTCTATTGGTTGCAAGAATTTTGAATAATTTACATTTTACTTAATGTACAATTGTACTTAATGTATGATGTACTTTTGCTCAGTTGTGCACCGGGGCCTCCCACTCTTTTTATTCTGGTTAAAGCCGGTTTGCGCTGTTCTGTGAAGGGAGTAGTACACAGCGTTGTACGAGATCTTCAGTTTCTTGGCAATTTCTCGCATGGAATAGCCTTCATTTCTCAGAACAAGAATAGACTGACGAGTTTCAGAAGAAAGTTATTTGTTACTGGCCGTTTTGAGCCTGTAATCGAACCCACAAATGCTGATGCTCCAGATACTCAACTAGTCTAAAGAAGGCCAGTTTTATTGCTTCTTTAATCAGGACAACAGTTTTCAGCTGTGCTAACATAAGTGCAAAAAGGTTTTCTAATGATAAATTAGCCTTTTTAAAATGATAAACTTGGATTAGCTAACACAACGTGCCATTGGAACACATGAGTGATGGTTGCTGATAATGGGCCTCTGTACGCCTATGTAGATATTCCATTAAAAATCATCCGTTTCCAGTTACAATAGTCATTTACAACATTAATGTTTACACTGTATTTCCGATCAATTTGATGTTATTTTAATGGACAAAAAATGTGCTTTTATTTTTAAAAAACAAGGACATTTCTAAGTGACCCCCAAACTTTTGAATGGTAGTGTATGCAAAAAAGGGTATTTTTTTTTATACATTTGCAAACATTTCTAAAAACCTGTTTACGCTTTGTAATTGTGGGTATTGTGTGTAGATTGCTGAGATTGAATCAATTTTAGAATAAGGCTGTAATGTAACAAAATGTGGAAAAGTCAAGGGGTCTGAATACTTTCCGAAGGCACTGTACGTTTGGGTAATGGCTAACTTCTCACTGTGGCTGTAACTGAGTCGAGCAGAGCAGAACAATATGAGGCAACAGATGTTTTGACTGAGCCAGCAGTTTAAAATATGTGATTTTTGTGTCTTCATTTAGATTCTCGATGTCTGTTTTCCTTGTCCGCTGATGTCATTGTTTCCCCCTCTGGGTGTTCCAGACCTTTTTTCATATATCATGTTTCTCTAATTGATTGGCATTGTCCATTTAAGTGGGAATTTATTGTGTTATAAAGACAGTTTTTACGGATGTGGCCTTGGGTTGTTTAGCTCTCGACTCAAGTGGCTAATTCTTCCTCTTTGAATGATTGCTCTCTTAAGTAGGGAGTGAATGTGATTTTCAAGGTGACATGTCTAGTAGATTTAGATTTAACCTGAAGCCATGTATGAAATAGCCTTGGCACACTGGTCTGAACTGGCTTTACAGTTCTTGGTACCATGTTTTTCTATCTGTAGCCTAATATGTGTCTGTTCTTTCCTAAATGTAGGTACTCTTCAGCTCCAACAATCGCAACTATAATTAGCCTAACTATTGTAATTGCATTATCAATAACTCGATTACAAAATGGCAACGCTGTAATCGTTGTCTTGACCTATAAACGTTTATGGTTTGGGCACTGTGCTTCCTTTGCACGTACTTGATGTCCAAGAAAACCGTTTCAATCAGCGTTTACAATAGACCCCTGCCACCAGTGGGTTCAGTACAGTAGGTTGAGATTCATGGTTAAAACACCTCTCAACTGAATCACACCATCACCGTCTCTCCATAGCAATAACACTGGGTACTTTGGAGACATTGACTGACTCGTTTAATTACGGCCCTAACTTTTTAATCGGTGCTAACCAAGGAGCATTAGAGAGGATCTGGGGCTTGTCCTCAGGCTGGTGGCACGGTGCCAAGCCAAAGACCAGGCTACTTGAATTCTGAGTGATTACCCACTTTATCCCTCTTTAAGCTCACAGAGTCAAACACGGACCTGTGTCCTTACAAATCTGGAAAATTTGGTTTGAGAGGACCTAAATTTGGCGTGCAGGCCTACACCTGGAAAATTGCACACAAAGCATTTTTCCTGGACGACAATAAGCAGGAGTCCTACACTGTGCTGCTAAGGGTGGTGCAATGTTCCCTCTAAGCTGTGTGTGTGCGTGGGCGCCGCGCAGCTCCCCGGGACTGCTGGGCAGAAGAAATATCAGCCCACAGGGAGAAGCACGAGATTTAACTTGGCTTGAAATAAGGGCTGTGTTTCATGTAGGCTTACACTGGCGCGATGTTTTGATAACCTTGTAAATCTCTCTCATACAAGGGGGACTTGTATCAATATATTCGTCTATATTTACTTCGGAAAATGCTAATTAGCATCAAAGTAGACATCATGCAATACTACAAATCCCTGCAAGCTCCTGCATGTCATCTCTAGCTGACGCCTTTGCTAACAGGTTTTGTGTCAATTAAAAACTTGCACAAGACAGTTCACAGAATTGTCAAGTTAAAGAAATATTGCCAATTATTTTATTACAAAATGTAGCTAACTTTACATAGTTAATCCAGAGATTCTTACCTTTGCCTCGAATCAGGCTGTCGCATCCAGATCATAGCATCTTGTAGTTCTTTATTATAGCCACATTAGCATTTCAATTTTGGGGGGTAAATACAGGGAACTATGTTGATTATAAATCACCTTGTCCTAGAGAGATTTACACGGTTATCAAAACGTCACGCCAGGGTAAGCCTACACGAAACACAGCCCTTATTTTAAGTGTTTCTAAAGTCCCCTATAGGAAAAATGAATGGTTGTTTGACCGCAAGGTTTTATGGGTATTATGACTCCTACTGTGGTACTCTATAGGTAGCAGGAAACATAATTTGTCTGATTCCCTGTAGTAATGGAATGGGCATAATAATGCATTTTATTTGGTGAAGTGGTTTCTTATGTCAAATTACAAATTTTCAGTCACCTCCTTGTCTATAGGACAACTGGACAAACAGGTTAATGTCAAGCCTTGCATGTTTTTTTCCATACGTCTCAAGGAATTTAGGCCTACATTGAACACACCACATTGCCTGCTACTGTAGGCTGAATGATAACTATTTCCATGTTAAAATGTTATGGGATGCATTTTCTCCATTGTTTTTAATGGTAGGCCACTCTGGTAGGCCACTCTGGTAGGCCACTCTGGTAGGCCACTCTGGTAGCACTACATTATGATCAAATAGCCACAGTAGCCCACTTAGCCACTGTTTAAACTGTAACTTAACGTGGGTACTGCTTCAGTGTTCACATTAAACGTGTTAAACACTGTTTAAACTGTAACTTAACGTGGGTACTGCTTCAGTGTTCACATTAAACGTGTTAAACACTGTTTAAACTGTAACTTAACGTGGGTACTGCTTCAGTGTTCACATTAAACGTGTGTTGGAAGTTGCACAGAATTTTCACAACGTTCAAGTTTGTGCTCAGCAAACCTTAAATATGCTCAGTGCCTAATTTCTTTTTAGTGAACATTTGGGGTGGGGTTTGTTTTATTTTTGGCTTTATGTCTGTTTCTGTCTCGGCTTCACAAAAATTTTATGAACACCTTTGGGCACTGCCAAGTACCTACAACAAAAGCCACCTGTCGTGGACAAATGAGTCTGTGTGAAGTGTGTGTGTGTGTGACTGATGTGTATTTTGTCTCTATATTTCCTGGTTCTTGCAGTCCTACAGTACAGATGAACATGGACATGCATCATGAGCACCATGAGCACCACGACCACGGCACCATGGCTCCTCCCATGGGGACAGACTCCCATGGGGAGAGAGGAGGGGATGGAGCAGTACACTGTGCAGGAGGAATGATGATGGTGAGTGGGCCTGGCACTCAGAAAAATATATCACACACTAATTTCTCTCTGATACAGTGTGGGATTTACTTAGGCTTGGCACCCTAGCTCTGCACTTGCTACCACCTCTCACAAAGTTGCAAGTCTGATTTAAGATTAATGGTTTTAAACTCTTATTTCAAACAGCCTGCTTGACATTTCTCTCTGCTGCATCACTGTAAAACCCTTGGCTCTGTAGGTGTGTGATACAATTTGTTTTCTATTCCTCTTCTGAAGCAAATGACCTTCTACTTTGGCTACACAAACGTGGAGCTGCTGTTTGCCGGTCTTGTCATCAACACACCTGGAGGTAAGAGCGTGTGTGTTTCCAGGATGTGTTTGTAGACTTTAAATGTAGTGCAAAAAGTATTTTATGACCATGGCCATTAACGGTTCATTATTATCCCCAAAAGGAAGTTGAATATCTAACCAACATTAACATCTCAGTCATGTCTCCTCTCAGAGATGGCAGGGGCCTGCATTGGTTGTTTCCTGCTGGCTGTGCTCTACGAGGGGCTGAAGATCAGCAGGGAGTTCCTGCTGAGGAGGAACCAGGTCAACGTGCGCTATAACTCCATGCCTGTCCCAGGAGCAGATGGTACCATGCTCACGGAGACCCACAAGACTGTAGGGTGAGTGAGACCAAATATGCAACAGGCCTCCTCACTAAACGGATACACCATAGTACTGCAGTGCAGTGTTCCAATTTACACCCCAAATGTGAGACTTCTAGACATGGCAGCCAAAAAGGGCTACTGGCTCCATATTAACTTGTAGTAGGACATTTTGAAGCCTTATAATAATTTGGTGGGTGCTTATTTGTCCTATTTCACACATGTACACGTGTGTATTAATACGCATGTGTGAATTGTAAATGTGTTTTTTGCATATAATTCTCCGAGACACCCTCGCAGACTGGCCCAATGCTCTAACCACTAGGCTACCTGCTGCCCTGCCTTACTGTTTGTGGGGAATGTTGTGGCCATAACAGGAATTTAAAAAAATTCTAAGTAGCCACTAACACCCGACTTGCATTGACTTGAATTGATTGAAAACATGACTCTTAATATTCCTGTTTCCTTCTCTCTCCCCTGCAGCCAGCGGATGCTGAGTCTGTCCCACTTGCTGCAGACGGTGTTACACATCATCCAGGTGGTGGTCAGCTACTTCCTTATGTTGGTCTTCATGACCTACAACGCTTACCTGTGTATCGCCGTGGCAGCGGGGGCCGGGGTGGGATACTTCTTATTCAGCTGGAAAAAGGCTGTGGTTGTTGACATCACCGAACACTGTCACTAACACCCCCACCTGGTCTCTCTTCATCCTACCACACACACAAAACACACATACAGGCATTCTCCTTTCAATCCCCATCGTCATGCATCCAGTTTTTTTTTTCTGCATGTATCACATTTGGACAGTTCACTTTGTCACACTAAAGCTTGATGGTAAATCTGAATTATGACCATGAGCTTTTACATTTGTGACAGTCTGTCCTATTGGTAGTAGCTCTAGAAGACTACCCGTGTCACCGTAACACGATGTTGGTATTCCAAATTCATGCTGTTATACCAACATACCCCTCCTGTCTCAATCTCCACGTCTCTGTCACAAGAGCTAAACGTCCACTCTTCCCCCAGTCGTGCCATAAATAAAAAATATATGTACATGTCAAACAAAACTACTGCTAGTATCACTTCCAACTAAGATCATTTCACATCTAAATTCAAGTGTCTGCCTTTCTAAATCTTCACTATCTTAAATTGTTGCTGGCAAAATCTTTAATTTGCTTGTTTCAAGAAACGAATTTATGTTGAACAGATTACTGGGTCTAATCTGAGCGCATAAGGAAGTCTCTAAAAACCTCATCTTAAAAAGGGTTAACTTCATCACTTCATGAAGTGGGATTCCCCGCTATAATATGGGAGTAACTTTGTGTGTTCATTCAATAGGCTTAAAGTAGCACATGTCAACACAACATAAATACTAGTGTCCTTATTGGAGCAAGTGCTCAAGTCCCAAGGACAAGCAGAGAACTCTGGGAAAGTAAGAGGCTGGATCCAGTGCTTTCTCAGACTGTTCTAGTAAGACATTTCTGCACTACTTTGTGACCCATCGGTGCTTAGGCCACACACTACAGACAGCACATACTTTGACAGAAGGGTGATTTCTATGAAGTAGAACCTAAAAGAGAAAATATTTCACTTTTAGGTATGTCTTTTTAGTTTCTTAATGGTGTACTTTTTCATTTGAAATAAGTGACTGTAGTAAATGTTTCAGTTGCCTGAGTGCCATTGTGCTGTGCCTGGTTTGGGGATCAAATTCCCAGTTGCTATAACTGGATTTAACAGCCACACGTTCTCATTACATTAAAGCCAGGGACATTAATAGTTAGTGTATACTTGAACATATAACTGTTTCTGATTTACCACGTGGGATCATGTATAAAGAGGATATATTAGTATACTGTACAAATTGAGTGTTGAAGTGAATTGGACAAAAACAAGAGTGGGAATCTGACCACCACTGCAGCGCAGCATCATTGTGAACATGTCTGTATAGTTTTACATATTTATAGTGCTGTAATCTTTTTAGAGAAAACAAGTAATAAATGGTATCATTCAAGAACTGTATTTGTTTGATTCTGTTGCAGTCTCCTGTCCTTGACATAATGCGGCCTTGAAGGCAAATAAAAATACAATCATACCATTGTAAGTAATGACTGATTTAGTTAAAGTCCATTCAGTTAATCCATCTTTCCAGATGCTACCGAGTTTGGATGTTTGTAATAAAGGAGGGGAACCACTGTACATGACCCCCTCCCATCAAACATTACATTGCACAAAAGGCCACCCTTTGCATCGCAAGTCATCACTTTTCAGGTAAATGCAACAACATTACTTCAGACTTATGAACGCAATATGATCCTCAAAGTACACATTTCTTTGTAGAGATATACTTCTCAGGTAAACAAATATCCCTGATCATGTCAAGAGCACAGTCAAGGTGCCAACCACACACACCAATGCTGGAGGGGCCAACTGTTTTAGCTGTCTCTAATGTGTCCATTAGAAACCTAAAATTGCAGGTTTCCAAAGAGCGATGGCAAGGTGTTGGGTTTAGGATGGGGCTTGTAGCCTATTCTCTCATTGATCATCTGTTCCCGTGTCTTCCCATCCCCTGTTCCACTACTGGCCCCAACCATGTCACTCGACATCGCCACGCCAACAACATCCACCTCATCTCGCTGTTTCTTCCGACTCTGAAAGAGAAAATAAGTGTGGGTGGTAGTTAGACACATGGAAACTCTGCTAATCATCAAGCTTTTCTTGCAAAGTTAATGGGGACTGCATTGTTCATACACTAATAAGATGGTCTTTTATACCTGCAAATACTATAGATTATTCATGGTGTGGCTACTCACCTCAAGCTCTTTCTTGACACTCTCAAACTCCTCGGTGTCATCCAACTTCAGCTCCAGACGGGTGGGCTTTCTGCGCAGCATCTTTTACCCACTAACGTTAGCTGGGAAGCAGATGTGCCGTATCAATGAATACTTATTCACACAAGTGCCGTAGGACACGGTTGTAATATTATAGCTGGCTGAAGGTGATAAATCAAGTGCAATAGGGGGACGTTAGCATTAAAAATCACTTATAGTAATGTATATGAAATTAAACAAAATGAGTAATTGTTAACTGCATTGTTGAAAAAGAACACGTAAGTAAGAATTTCACTGTTAGTCTAGACCTGTTGTTTACGAAGCCTGTGACATAACATTTGATTTAGGCTGCCAAAGAAATGAATTGCACTCAAATCTCTCTGCAACGTCATACACCTAGCCATCTGGCTAACTAGAGCTAGGACTACAGTGACGGACCAAACTTGGCAAAGGAGACCAAAATAGCGAGCTCCCAACGTCAATGCTTTGTCTCTGAGACCCAGTGAAACGTGCAAATCGTTCATATTTACTTACATTTTGTTGTTGTTTATTTGGATAGTGGCTAGCCACGCTCTGTAGAATCCGCCACAAATTGACGAAGAGCTTCTGGGTAAAGTAGTTTTTACGGTCAATCGGCTTGTTCGACATAGATATGTTGTAGTCCTAAACCCCGGAAATGAGTTACGTCTGGTTCGTTCAGCCATTCATATGGCGAAAATGAACTGGAAAGAATAGAGTTTTGGGATAAATGGCGAAAATAATGTAATTTTTACTCCATACATTTTCCCTGACACCCAAAAGTACTACTTACATGTTGAATGCTTAGCAGGACAGGAAGATGGTCCAATTCACGCCCTTCTCAAGAGAACATCCATAGCATCTCTATTGCCTCTGATCTGATGGACTCACTAAACACAAATGCTTTGTTTGTAAATTATGTCTGAGTGTTGGAGTATGGCTCTGGCTATCCGTAAATTAAAAAAACAAGAAAATTGTGCCGTCTGGTTTGCTTAATATAAGGAATTTGTATATTTATATAAAATAAGTATATTTAAAACCAAATACTTTTAGTGTTTAACTGGATGACTTTCACGTTTACTTTAGTCATTTTCTATTAATGTATCTTTACTTTTCCTCAAGCATGACAATTGGGTACTTTTTCCACCACTGCTTATAACTACTCAATGGGCGTGCGAAAATAGACGACTGTAGACAGAAGTCGATGAGTAAACCAACTGCAAGTTGGACAACTTTTAATGTTTCTAGAAAACGTGACAATAGCAGACATGGCATTCGCCTTTGTTATTGCAGATGAAGTGGATGCTATCAAAATTCCACTTCTCCTACACAAAGCTTAACATGATCAACATGGTCCAAGGAATGAATATCCTGATGATAAAGAAATGAGATACCAGCCCAAGCTCTTTCTAACATTTACAAGACCAGGCAGTGAGTGCATAGGCTACTAGAATGAGAGGTGTTTTTGCAGCATATGGGATATGCTCTGTTGTTTGCCATTACTTCATGCCCTTGTACCTTCCTCATTATTATTTGTGATTGTGCAACATCAAGATTCAACACCAAGATTCTTACTGCATGTGTAGCCTACAATATGTATTCCATTTTTGTCACACTTAATAGACAATCAACCAATTAGAATTTGTTTGGTGACAACAATATTACAGACAAGACAATTGTAGGCTATAACATTGGACACATTACAGTAACATCTAGATAAATACATTAGCTAAATTGTCCTAAGTAGGATATTTCATTTATTTATGTTAGAAATGTGGATTACATGTAGGCCTATGTAGTTAGCGAATCCAAGATGGCGTAGCAGTTGGACATGTGTGTTTGTCTTGTCCCATGTAAATAGTCGGTCTCATCTGGTTTTTCTCGTATATATTTTTTATATTTTAATCTCACTTTCCACCTACGATCTAAATATACTTCTCTGCAACCCGCCCCACCCAATGTGGTACGGATCTGCTATTTTTATACGTTATAACTGGAACCTCCATCAGAAGCTAGCCAGCTTACTAGCTAGTAGTCACTGTTAGCCACGGCTAGCGGACTTCACCTTTAGCTCGGTCAATACCTGCTAGTCTGCACAGCGCGATTTCGGACTGTTTTTCTCCACCACATCACCGGATTCCTGCCGCAAGCTCTGGGCCATTACACCGGATCATCGCAGCTAGCTAGCTGCAATCGAGTGGCTACCGCTGGCTAACGCCTCTGTCCTGAAGCAACCACCAGTTAGCCTTGAGCTAGCCTCAAGCTAGGCCCGCGGTCAAACGACCACCCCTCACTACTGTCAAACGCTCCCTAAAACTCTTCAGTGACCAGGCCTTTCTAATCGACCTGGCCTGGGTATCCTGGAAGGATATTGACCTCATCCCATCAATAGAGGATGCCTGGTTGTTCTTTAAAAGTGCTTTCCTCACAATCTTTAATAAAAATTCTACATTCAAAAAATGTAGAACTAAGAACAGATATACAGTTGCAGTCGGAAGTTTACATACACTTAGGTTGGAGTCATTAAAACTTGTTTTTCAACCACTCCACAAATTTCTTGTTAACAAACTATAGTTTTGGTAAGTCGGTTAGGACATCTACTTTGTGCATGACACAAGGTATTTTTCCAACAATTGTTTACAGACAGATTATTTCACTTATAATTCACTGTATCACAATTCCAGTGGGTCAGAAGTTTACATACACTAAGTTGACTGTGCCTTTAAACAGCTCGGAAAATTCCAGAAAATGATGTCATTGCTTTAGAAGCTTCTGATAGGCTAATTGACATCATTTGAGTCAATTGGAGGTGTACCTGTGGATGTATTTCAAGGGCTACCTGCCTCTTTGCTTGACATCATGAGAAAATCTAAAGAAATCAGCCAAGACCTCAGAAAATAAATTGTAGACCTCCACAAGTCTGGTTCATCCTTGGGAGCAATTTCCAAAGAACACCATCCCAACCGTGAAGGACGGGGTTGGCAGCATCATGTTGTGGGGGTGCTTTGCTGCAGGAGGGACTGGTGCACTTCACAAAATAGATGGCATCATGAGGAAGGAAAATTATGTGGTTATATTGAAGCAACATCTCAAGACATCAGTCAGGAAGTTAAAGCTTGGTCGCAAATGGTTCTTCCAAATGGACAATGACCCCAAGCATACTTCCAAAGTTGTGGCAAAATAGCTTAAGGACAACAAAGTCAAGGTATTGGAGTGGCCATCACAAAGCCCTGACCTCAATCCCATAGAAAATTTGTGGGCAGAACTGAAAAAGCATGTGCGAGCAAAGAGGCCTACAAACCTGACTTAGTTACACCAGCTCTGTCAGGAGGAATGGGCCAAAATTCACCCAACTTACTGTGGGAAGCTTGTGGAAGGCTACCCGAAACGTTTGACCCAAGTTAACCAATTTAAAGGCAATGTTACCAAATACTAATTGAGTGTATGTAAACTTCTGACCCACTGGGAATGTGATGAAAGAAATAAAAGCTGAAATAAATCGTTCTCTCTACTATTATTCTGACATTTCACATTCTTAAAATAAAGTGGTGATCCTAACTGACCTAAGACAGGGAATTCTTACTAGGATTAAATGTCAGGAATTGGGAAAACTGAGATTAAATGTATTTGGCTAAGGTGTATGTAAACTTCCGACTTCAACTGTATATCCATCCTGCCCTGCCTTTGTAAATTCTTCGAAAGCCAAGTTAACAAACAGATCACCGACCATTTCGAATCCCGCCGTACCTTCTCCACTATGCAATCTGGTTTCCGAGCTGGTCATGGGTGCACCTCAGCTACCCTCAAGGTCCTAAACGATATCATAACCGCCATCGATTAAAGACAGTACTGCAGCCGTTTTCATCGACCTGACCAAGGCTTTCGACTCTGTCAATCACTGCATTCTTATCGGCAGACTCAACAGCCTTGGTTTCTCAAATGATTGCCTCGCCTTGTTCACCAACTACTTTTCAGAAAGAGTTCAGTGTGTCAAATCGGAGGGCCTGTTGTCCGGACCCCTGGCAGTCTCTATGGGGTTGCCACTGGGTTCAATTCTCGGGCCTACTCTTTTCTCTGTATATATCAATGATATCGCTCTTGCTGCTGGTGATTCTCTGATCCACCTCTACACAGATGACACCATTTTGTATACATCTGGCCCTTCCTTGGACACTGTGTTAACAAACCTCCAAACGAGCTTCAATGCCATACAAAACTCCTTCTGTGGCCTCCAACTGCTATTAAATGCTGGTAAAACTAAATGCATGCTCTTAAACCGATTGCTGCCCGCACCTGCCCACCTGCCTAGCATCACTACTCTGGACGGTTCTGACTTAGAATATGTGGACAACGACAAATACCTAGGTGTCTGGTTAGACTGTAAACTCTCTTTCCAGACTCACATTAAGCATCTCCAATCCAAAATTAAATCTAGAATTGGCGTCCTATTTTGTTATTTATGTTAGAAATGTGGATTACATGTAGGCCTATGTAATTAGCAAATCCAAGATGGCGTAGCAGTCGGACATGTGTGTTTGTCTTGTCCCATGTAAATAGTCGGTCTCATCAAAGCCTCCTTCACTCATGCTGCCAAACATACCCTTGTAAAACTGACTATCCTACCGATCCTTGACTTCGGCGATGTCATTTACAAAATAGCCTCCAACACTCTACTCAGTAAATTGAATGTAGTCTATCACAGTGCCATCCGTATTTGTCACCAAAGCCCAATATACTACCCACCACTGCGACCTGTATGCTCTCGTTGGCGGGCCCTTGCTACATATTCGTCGCCAAACCCACTGGCTCCAGGTCATCTATAAGTCTTTGCTAGGTAAAGCCCCGCCTTATCTCAGCTCAGTGATCTCCATAGCAACACCCACCCGTAGCACGCGCTCCAGCAGGTATATCTCACTGGCCATCCCCAAAGCCAACACCTCCTTTCGCTGCCTTTCCTTCCAGTTCTCTGCTGCCAATGACTGGAACGATTTGCAAAGATCACGGAAGCTGGAGACTTATATCTCCCTCATTAACTTTAAGCATCAGCTGTCAGAGCAGCTTACCGATCACTGTACCTGTACACAGCCTATCTGTAAATAGCACACCCAACTACCTCATCCCCATATTGTTTTTTTGTTTGTTGCTCTTTTGCACCCCAGTATCTCTACTTGCACATCATCATCTGCACATCCATCACTCCAGTGTTTAAATTGTAATTATTTTGCCACTATGCCCTATTTATTGCCTTACTTCCCTAACCTTATGACATTTGCACACACTGTACATAGATTTTTCTATTGTGTTTTTGACTGTACGTTTGTTTATCCCATGTGTAACTCTGTGTTGTTGTTTTTGTCGCACTGCTTTGCTTTATCTTGGCCAGGTCGCAGTTGTAAATGAGAACTTGTTCTCAACTGGCCTAACTGGTTAAATAAAGGTGAAATAAATAAAATAAATAGATTGTAAGGATAAAGATGTATTAAAGCTCTAAATAGTCATCCATCCAAAACAGTAAACATGCACTGATAATAACCAATGATAGTTGGCGACATCAACCATTTATGAGCATGTAGTGCTTTTTGCTTCCAAAAAACATAATCCTGTATCCCACAATGCTTTTAATGTTGCAGTTGGTGAGGGGCAAATGCAGAAATTTCCAGTTGACCACAGTCGAAAGTTTATTAACTTTGATCACATGGTTGTTGTAAAGGCCATGAAGTCGACATGTCATCGCAAATCTGACGTATACCCATAATGCAACACACTTTGAAAGGCGGTGACCAACGTTGGTCAACGTCTTGACAACGTGATCTGCTCGAACGCGCCCAATATTGTTTCTAGATCAGTCAGTCAGAATTTACAGAATATAACGTCACGGTTTGGATGCTCTCGAACACGGCCATTGATTTGACCCAGAGGAAGATATTTGATTTGACTCCTTTTTACACTAGATGTCGCTGTGAATTTTCAAACCAACCTTTTCGGTAAACAACTTCCTGTGCCCAGACGGAGATACAACGCGGCTAACGTTACCACTTTTGTAATTAGATTTTACTAGTTACTTTTCTTTTGTAGTTGCTTTGTTATTTAAAACCCAAGACTGGAATACAGCTAAAGTAATCCCCGTAATGTTGAGGGTTTTGTCTGGTTGGGGGATGCTTTTGCTGTTGGCAAACCTTTGAGTACTGTTTGCTAACGTTAGCTAGCCAGGTTAGCTAGCTAGGCTATGTCAACGTGCTCTTGTGTAGGAAGGCAGCACGAACTCCCAAGATTTTGTCAATGCATCTTATCCAATTGATCTACTGATTAGGGACTTGGCTATTGTTGGTCAGTAAATTGCTAGGTATAATAGCTTTACACTTTGCCTCATTAACTATAGCGACTATAGCGATTGAGGTGGTTGGCTATCAAGTTCTCATTCATTCATTAATCTGCGTATGTCTTGTCTATTCCAGGTTAGTATCTTTGTGGTAAACAGTGGGACTATACATAAAGACCAGAGATGTCTGACGATGAAGAAGCTCCGCTGGTGAAGAAGGCCAGGATCTTCTATGGCAGTTTGGAGGAGAAGGAGAGGGAGAGGCTGGGACGAGAGGCCTCTGGGTCAGGCAAAGATTCTGTCAAAGCAGGAATCGAGGCTGGCAACATCAACATCTCCAGTGGTTAGTATACCAAACACAAATCTGTATTTGAAAAGAGTTATGAAGAGTTTGTGGTGTCATCTAACTTCTCCTCTCCCCTCAAGGCGAGTCCCTTGAGCTTGAGGAACGTGTGAGTGAGCGCCAGTCTGAAGTATTGGCTGACTTTGAGCGCAGAAAGAGAGCGAGACAAATTACAGTATCCACAGATGATTCAGAGGTCAAAGCCTGCTTACGGGCCCTCAGGGAACCAATCACACTGTTTGGGGAAGGGCCTGCTGAGAGACGAGAGAGGTGAGTGACACAAGCATGGCTCTGTCCACCCCTTCTAATATTTTTGAATGTGTGGATCAACAATTAGACAACAATCCACACATCTGTGATCCTTTGATGCTTTTACAACATGTTAACTCACCAATTAAAACAGCTTTTTTGAGGAATTGCCTTAATGATTTAACACACTGTATCGATAGTTATATTTCACTTGCGTTATGTCCACCTTTTAATCTTTGCTCACAATCTCTCTTCCCCTCTCCCGCTCAATTTGTACTTGCTCTCTTTTCCAGGCTAAGGAATATCCTCTCTGTAGTGGGTCCAGATGCATTGAAGAAATCGAAGAAGGATGATGAGAAATCCAAACGCTCCCAAGAGGAGGTGTGATATGTGGCTTGACTCTCCCTATATCTTTCTCTCACTACTACAACTTTTACAGTCCGCATTCATTCAATATGTAGACACGCGTTTGATGTCTTCTCCTGTTCCCCTCTTTCAGTGTCAGCAGACGTGGTACCATGAAGGGCCAACCACTCTTAAGGAGGCAAGGCTTTGGTTGGCCAGATACTCTCTGCCCAGGTACAGCTTGATTCTAATGTTGGACCGTAGTTACCATGATGACAATGATAGTTTCAACGGTTGTTTTGCAGCAAAATGATATTCGTAAAAACCTTGCGATGTGTCAACAGGGCCGTGAAAAGGTTAGAAGATGCCAGAGCCCACAGGGAGATCCCAGAATCTACACGAACAGTCCGGACGCAAGAACTTCACAAGACGCTCAGGGTACGTCCTCCATCAGTCTCCAAAAGCATTAAAGTCCTTGACTTGTTTTGTGTAAAAGCAGTTGCAGAATGACATGATTTTCTCTGTCTATCCAGAACCTGAATAACTTCTGCAGTCAGATCGGTGACGACAGGCCTATATCCTTTTGCCAGTTCAGTCCCAACTCCAAAATGCTGGTGACTGCATCTTGGTGAGTCCCTTCTCTCACTCTTCTCTCAGTGCACCGCACAGGCAGCAGTGAGCATGATTACATGCACACAATAATACAATTATTGTTGGTAGTCAGATTAATATAATAGTTTGTTTAAAACGTTTACATGCATTTTAAGAAGAACGATTTCCCTAATAATCCTGTTTACATGGACATGTCGGAAATCCCAAACTTTTGTTAATGCAGAAAATCGCCTAATCAAAATAAACGTTCTACCACAGTGACCATGTTATATATTTTGGATTCTGAGTTCGGACATGTAAAGTTTGTATGTAAACTCTTTTTTGATGCATACTTTCAGTTTTTCCAAACTCACTTCACTCGCGCACAAGAGGGAGGCTTGCGCTACCGGTGCTGGCACATGCACAGACACCGCTGGAATGCTGATTTTTATTTTATTTTTTTAAGCTGTTTACATGTCCTAATAATTCAAAAGATTGTTCAGATAACCGTTTAATATCAAATTATTAGTGTGCATGTAAACGTACTGTTCGACTTTGGGTGTTTTTTTGTATTTAAAATGTTGCTATCAATAAAGGTATTTGACTTTTCCTCATCTCTTCCTGACTTGTTCTTTTCTCTAGGAGTGGCCTGTGTAAACTGTGGAATGTTCCTGACTGTACCCTTGTCCGTACCCTTCGAGGTAAGAAGAATATCTTATTTTCCCCCTTCTTATCCCTTGCAATTACTCTTTGCTTGGGCTACTGTAGTCCGTAATTAATTGTAAGTAATTCCAACCCTGATACATCCTTATCATCGTGTGTTCTTCTCTTTCCCTTCCCACAGGCCACAACACCCACGTGGGGGCCATCTGTTTTCATCCTCAGGCCACTCTGACTCTGGAGGACTCTGATGTTAACATGGCCTCCTGTGCTGCCGACGGCTCCGTCAAACTCTGGAGTCTGGACAGGTCTGCTCCTATTGCTATCGTTAATGTGTTTTTGCCTTTATTGCCGTCTGTCAAATAATGGGAGACTACCAGATATTATTCGGGCAAAAAAGGGTGAGGGGTCGACCAAGAGCAGTGTAGCTTTTTCCCCAAATGTTCTATCATCATAAACAGTAGCTGAGGTTGTGGAGTGAGCTGCTGAAATGAATGGTGGCCATTTGAAGAAGGAAAAAAAGCATGTTGATGTGTTGTAACCGTGGTAACCCCTCTCTTTACAGCGATGTGCCTGTCGCTGACATCGAGGGCCACTCCATGAGGGTGGCAAGAGTAGCCTGGCACCCCTCTGGAAGGTTCCTGGGCACCACCTGGTGGGTGAATTTATTCTGAAACATTATTTAACCCTGCACGCCAGTTGAGAACTTGTTCTATCGTTTTTAGAACGACCCGTCCTGGCAATACAATAGAAAGGAGACATGATCACTTGCCTCAACCATAGACCATAGATACATTTTACTCTGGCCAGACTTGTGTTTTTCAAATTGAATCTAAAGTGGGGCCTAATCCTCTCTCCCTGGCAGCTATGATAATTCGTGGAGGCTGTGGGACCTGGAGGCCCAGGAGGAGATCCTGCACCAAGAGGGACACAGTAAAGGAGTCCATGACATGCAATTCCACCCTGATGGATCTCTGGCAGCTACTGGGTAAGATCTCACTGGATATGCTATGAAAGTCAATGTCAGTTGTCAATATTTGTTCACAATACGTCATTATTGGAGAGACCGTTGAAGATAGCTCTGAAACGTAAAAAAAATAATAATAATAATCGCGTTCATTTCTGTGTTGTCTTTTGGTTGTCTGCACATTCTGTTGCCCATAAATCTAGCACTTTTGGAGGGCATTACCCCATTATTTCTACAACCAACAGATAACTGGGATCTCATTGTCCTCCCCAAAATGAAAATACTATCTAGAAAAGGCTTTAATCAACTCCTTAATTGAAGTGCTGTCAGGTCAAAGAGCAGATCTAGATTAGCCTATTAAAGGGAATGGTCGCTATATTAAAACAATGGTTGGATTCAGTATTCTGTTTTAATGAAGGCCAGTAATGTCCACCCAGTTATCTCAATTAGAGGGTTGGCAGAACAAGAGCCTCTCAGTGGCTGTCTTGGTCTGAAAAATACAGGGATGTTCCCTTCATGTCCCCTAATGATAACATGCTTCCTTACACACACCCACACACACTGCTCTTTCAGTGCACATTGATTGCATACATATAATCAACTCAATTTATTACCTGAACAATTTGGAGGACTGAGAAGGTTTAGCAGCTTGTTCTGTGCTGTTATAACTGGTTATAACCTCCTAAATGAAAATAAGTCAGATGCGACAAACCGGCTACATGTGACACATTAGAGCTGGCGTTGTGTTTGTGTACAGATCCATCTTGTTTGTTGTAAAGCCGCTTGCCTGGTGCAATTCAGCACAGAATAATTTACAGAATAAAGAATTACAGATCCCTATTTACCCCTCATCAGCAGTACTGTTGGTTGAATCCTAGTTTGCCTCAGTACACAATATTAATCTCTTTCTCAGGGGTCTGGATTCATTTGGTCGTATTTGGGACCTTCGGACCGGGCGCTGTGTGATGTTCCTGGAGGGCCACCTCAAAGAAATCTACAGCATTGACTTCTCTCCCAACGGGTAAATGACATGGAAGATACTGTGTTATTCATATCTTATGGATAGGGCCAGATATTCCTGAACATGTGATCTAGAACTACAGCCCAGAGTTATTCAATGGTCAGGAAAAACTCCTGGCCCTACTTATTGATGATGATGATAAACCAGAGTGTGTTTATAGGTCCACTAATGAAACCATCTTCTCCGTTTAGCTACCACGCAGCAACAGGAAGTGGGGATAACACCTGTAAGGTGTGGGACCTGCGTCGCAGGAAGTGCATCTACACCATCCCCTCCCATCAGAACCTGGTGTCTTCTGTCAAATTCCAGCGTGAGTTTCTCCAGCTCCCAGAGACCTCCTTTTTTAATTTAATCAAGCAATTGAGTAAATCACAGGGTTCAAAGTTCTCAGTCACTGCGATGGATTTCCGCCATGTGGATGTCCCGTTAGGTTTAAAACGTCTAAAACTGTTTAAAAAGTATGAGGAAATGAGAATGGACCTATATATTTCCAAATAGCTGCCGTTTTTCTGGCCCGCAAATCTAATTTTGACCAATAAATCGGACTTAAGAACATCTGTGCAGCCCTATGTTGAATTGTGAAATCCCAAATGTGGTCCTCAAGCCCAAAACCTTTGAGATTTTTTTGTTGTTGTTGCATTAACCCCTGTAATCAGCTCAATCTATCTCACATACTTTTGGAGGACTGAGAAGGTTTAGCAGCGTGTTCTGTGCTGTTATAACTGGTTATAACCTCCTAAATGGAAAATAAGGCAGATGCAACAACCGGCTCTGAGACACTTAAGAACTGATGTTGTGTTTGTGAACATAATTTTGGACTAGTAATACCACTGTTTTTTTTAAGCTGTTCGTATGCAGAGTTTCTGTTGCAATATTTCTGTGCTCACATTTCCTTCCATAAATCTCCCTCTCTTAGCCAATAACGGTCACTTCCTCCTGACTGGGGCCTATGACAACACAGCGAAGGTGTGGACCCACCCAGGCTGGTCCCCCCTGAAGACCCTGGCGGGCCACGAGGGCAAGGTGATGGGCGTGGACATGTCCCCTGACGGACAGCTCATCGCCACCTGCTCTTACGACCGCACCTTCAAGCTCTGGATGTCAGAGTGAGGAGGGGAGGACAACCCATGGAAATAGAATGACATTCTTTGGTACATTCTATTTATTTGGCAATACCTGACTGTCATTCCATTCAAGTAGAAGAATGTTAAACCAGGATCTACAAAATATTAACTTCTCGATTAATCTGAACATCCTAAATATTTGGAATTTGTCTGATTGACATTTAGTACATTGTTCGGTTTATTATTGAACAGCATTTGAGGCTATTAATGTCTACAACTTTGGAGTTGTGGGGATACTTTCTGTCCTTTCTCCCAGATTTTTTTTTAATAACATGTTTCAGGTGGTTTTTAAACCCACGAGTCATTTGGTGTCAGAAGTTGATCCAATTGCTATTTGTTTTGTTTTTAATAAAAACAAACTCCATAATATCTTTCATTATTTTACACTTGCACATGACAAAATGGTTACATATATTCATTAAACACACTTACAAATGGTACTATAACTCAACAAGGTGTGCATATAATTATTCTTTCAACAGTTGACTGTCTCACAGGGTACCAATAGCCCGGATGTCCAGTTGCATAATTGGAAGGAGGCACCAGAGGATTCTTTGGGTTGTAGGCGAGCTCAAAACTGAGGTCCTGATCAAGCATCCCATTTTGAGTGCTGAAATATTCTTGTATGAGTCTTCCAAGTCATAAACTGACAACATTGGGAAAAAAGTATCTTTGTTAAACGATAGACACGTTTTCCCCCCACACAACTTTGTCCCATGACCACTGTTCTCAGTAGTGTAATCACACACACACAACTAAGGCCTGGTGTCTTTCATGGTCAGGTCAGGCAGACGGGCCCTAGGTATTTTCCACTTTGTAGCCTTGGAAGCCCAGGCGTCCCTATAATCAGCTGCAGGAGGTACTGTAATGGGAACTCTTGGCCAGATGCTTTAACCAACTCCTGTCATTCATACATGACTGAGCAGCCTAGCACCACCAGCAGCAGAAGAAGCGCCTGCAGCAGGGGCTCCTGTGGAAGCGAGGCTCCGCCAATCCTCCATGGTTCCAGGTGGCCTGAGGCGGTTCTATGATGGACTGCTTCCCAAAAGAGGGCTTGTGCTCCAGCTGGGTGCCTAGTTCTCTTCCTCCCTGCCGGGGGCAGGACCTCTGGTTTTCCATCTCGGCCTTGACCCCCAAGAAGACTACTAGGTCCAGGTCCAGGGCTGTAGCTCCCCCGCGTGGGAGGGGGGTGTTCTGCCGACACTGTGGACAGGGGATCCACATCTGCTGGGAGTAGAAGAGAGGGCAGGGTAAGGGTTGTCACTTGGGACACGTTAGAGTCAAACGGAACAGAACTAAGTGGTCTGACTGTTGTGCTCTACAGAGTCCCTCCCTAGAAAAGTATCTTGATGCAATCCATTGCTCTGCAGCTTTGGTCATCTTCAAATTAGTTTGAGATTATGCATATTGGCTGATCTTCAACAAATTAGTGTTCCTTTTCACCAAGAGAACAAGTGCGCTATAGTTTGCCAAATGAATGCATGTTTTTGGGAAAAGGCCCAGTCTGTTTGAACTATTCTGGAACTAGTCCAAAAACATTGAATATCTATCAAACATATTTTACAGTTTAACTAGTGTATCTTAGTCCGTTGAGATAGACTCACACAGAGGCAGGATCTATGGTGGCGCCGGTGTTGTGATAGTCAGTCAGACCCACCTGTTCATTGAGGATGGTGTCGAGGCGTCTCAGGCAGGCCTGGCAGAAGGTGTGGCCGCAGTAGAGCTTGCGTGGCAGCCTCTCAGTCAGGTTGAAGGCACAGTAGCAGATGATACAGTCCAGTTTACGGCTGTCTCTGGATGGCTGAACTCCTCCGGCCTCCACACCACCCTCTACTGGGGGATCTTCTGGGGCCTCTAGGTCAGAGGACTCTGCTGGGTCCTCTGGGGCAGGAAAGTCTGAGGCATCAGGAACTGGGCCTTCTTCCTCGTCCATCCTGTACAGGAGAACATATGAATGGGTGCTTATTGCTATGGCCCAGAGTTTTTCCTGGTTAGGTTGGATTCTCAAGAAAAACTCAGGGCCCTTTAGTGACATTACTACTTTATAGTTAGCATTTCAAATCATCAAACACGGTAAATGGTTACAGTTGATTATTACAAAAATAGAGGAATTGAATTGATAATAAAGGTAGACTCAAGAAAAGGATTGAGACCCAGATGTTTAAGTTAGCTGTGAACTTCTGTTACAACATTCTCTGTCTGTTCAGTCAGTTGTGGGATGACACAACACAACAGGTTAGTTGTAAGCAGAGACACAGATATCTATTTACTGGCTGAAACTATGTCACTGAAAAGGGGAGATGGTTATCTTGATGTGCTAGGCTAGGAGCTTCTGCCTTTCTGCTGGGTCTGTGTCTAATACTTAATTGAAACATTCATACTATTTTAAGTATTTTTAAACTCATAGCTAACAATCTGTTGTAAATGTTCTTGTATTCAATACATTTGGACATCAGCTCTGTGAGAAAAATGTGTCAGTCTCACTCAGATCTTTACTACCTGTTGATAGAAAACTGGCCTCAACCAAAAGCATGCGTAACAGAACTGAAAGCCCCCATAACAAAACATGACATACCTTCTAGTTTGTCCTCCAAACCCCCTAAAGGTCCTTGGTAGTTCTCTGGAGTCCTGCCATGCCTTCTGTTTTCAAAGCAACCTCCTTCCCATCCCTAGCACAGTCCACTGGAGGGAACGTCCTCCCTTTATCTCCCCGCTGCTCTGCTCTACTCTTCCACACAAACTGCTCTCCTCTCTAATGAAGGGCAAACAATGTGAGCCTGGAGCAGGTCATCAGGCCCTTTAATATTTCAGGCTGCCCTTCCCTGTGAACTCCCACTCATAGGCCTGTCAATGGAGCGTGTTACATATTAAAGAGGCCACAGGGAACAGTGTGGTTCTCCGGGGGGAGAGGGAGCTTATTATCCTCATCTATGGGGCCAATGGGATCCGATGGGATGGGCCCTCTGCTTATCTGCCCTAGCATGTATACAATCAAGTGTACATATGCACAGGTGTGCGTAAGAACACGTGCACGCAAACACGTGTGTGCTAACAAGCATACACGCACGCACGCACACACACACACACACACACACACACAGGTAGCTGGTTGTGTCACTTGTTGTGTCCATTCCCCCTTTTACACCTCCTACTTCTTGTTGTGAGTATCCCAACAGTCTGACCAGCTGAAAGGCGAGCCAGGCTCTCGTTCCTGTATGGAGGGAGCAGGCAGCAGATCAGCTTACACTGGCAACAATAGACAAGCAGAAACCCTACACTCTCGATCCACCAGCACTCACAGGAGCCAGTTGCCAGCACAGGGGGGGTAGGCCAGCTGAGTCCATAAGACCCAGTCACCCAGGGCCATAAAGCAAAATACTGTAGGTATCCTAAAGTAACCTTTACAATGTGACTTTGCCTTGTCCAGGCTGAAAATTACCCTAGCCCCATTAGCCTCTTCTCCCAGCAAACCACATTCAGTTCTGAAGAGACTGGATAAGTGTAAGCAATTATATGGCGATGGACTTCATGGAACTTACACCTATCCAGTTCCTAGTGATCTGAAAACAGTGTTAGGGGCTGGAACAAGAAACCAATGGTTGTTTTCATTAGGTTACCCTCTTGTCTATGTTGTAAACTCCAGGTTTGTTTATAATCAATGTACAATATAGACATGTATACTAGTACAAAGCATTGTTTAATTGCAGGCTTGAGGAATGTTTTAAATGGACTGTCATGAAAAAAAAACCGGTGCATGATATGTTGGTGTTCAGACACTAGATGGTAGCAAAGATTAGATAGACATCCAGAGATATACATTTCAAGCTGCACAGCATGTTCAGGGGTGTCAGCGGCCGAGTTGAGTGGAAGGTGACCGCCACAGATGGACTGTCTACACAAAGACTGACCACTGCAACATATGATTGAGGGAAGTTACTGTTTGTTGTAGAGTGCGTTCCTTGGTTGTGACCGTAAAACAGGTCTATGAAAGATGAGTAAATGATGATACCATATACTGTCTCCTATGTGATAGGAATACATTGTACTTGATTTTTAATATCTATTTTAATAATACCCTAATAGCACTGTTAATGTTTGAGCTATATTTTATGCTCAATTTTATTTTATACTAATACAATTGCTCAGAGACAGAGATTTTGTTTAATAAGTATTTTGTTTTAAATCTAAAAGATATGTGTAAAAAGTATTGGCACCCCTGTTTTCAATACTCCGGCACCCTCCCCTTTCGAGGATAAGGGCAATGAACCTTTTTTTGTTGTGGTCAATTAACAATTTCTTTGTGGATTTTGATGTGTGTTTGGGGTCATTGCCTTGCTGAAAGATCCACTTGGGCCAAGTTTCAGCCTCTTTTAGTATCAGGATATATTCAAAATGTGTGCAAAGCAGCTTTTGTGCTACCATTCCATAAGTGTGGGATTAGTAGTGATCTTGATCGTTATTGACCCACTTCCAGGCTCCCTTGTCTTGCGAAAATACTAGAATCATTGGTTAACAAACAGCTACGTTATTTTCTATCTGTAAAAGGTAGTTTTAATGTTAATCCATCCGGATTCAGACCTAAACATTGCACCACTACGGCTACGTGCTTGTTGTATGTAAATCACGCGTCAAACCCTTGAACTTAATTGACTAATTAAGGTCACTAATTAGTAAAGAACTGCCCTTACCTGGTTGTCTAGGTGAAAGGAAAAACTAAAACCAGCTGATACTAGGCCTTCAATGGAATGAGTTTGACAACCCTGTTGTAAGTGATATTGTAAATGCCTTAGATCCGGGGTGTCACATTGGAGGGCCGAGTGTCTGCAGGTTTCTGGTATTACCTTTCAATTAAGACCTAGACAGGTGAGGGGAGTAGTTAGTGACCTTTAATTCATCAATCAAGTTCAAGGGTGGAGCGAAATAAGACAGACACTCGGCCCTCCGTGGAATGAGTTTGACACGTGCCTTAGATGATTGAAATAATTGTGCTGCCATGTTTGTAGACTTGTCAAAAGCTTCTGATACTGTACACCATGTTATTCTGTTGAATAAGATGTCCTCGACAGGGTTGGGTACTGCTGCTCTCATTCCAGATCAGTGGTTGGCTGGGCACAACTTCTCCCTCGGTCCACATCAAACCTTACCCGTCACGATCTCCTCTACTGCACAGCTGAGCGAATGAACGGCAAACACTCCTCACAAACTTTATGACGAAAGAACCGACCACGGGTACTTCCAGTGATGTGTGTTAGTGTCATGGGGAGGAGTGTTTCAGCTGGTGAATTGTATATTGAAACTCGTGTAGATAGCAACATTTAAAAAGGCTTTACATGAGCACACAAAGGACAAAATGTGAGCTAGTGATGATTCCCTAATTGGGACAGCAGCCTACTAATTAGGAAGCTTAATCTTAAATTAGCCATGAATCCCCTTGTGACAGAGGAAATGGAAGCGTATTGTGCAACAAGGAGGGGCAATTGAATGCAAGCTTCACTTTTTCATTTTTTATTGTTATAGCTCCAGTGCAGTCAAAAACTTTATTTCCACAATATGAATAATACTGTGAAATTGTAAAATGCTGATAATGCCCTTTTAAGCTTAAGCCTTCTATGGTGACGTCAAAATGCGGTAAAATAGTTAATAGACCAATAAGAAATAGAGTTCCAAACCCATATACAATTATGTCTAAACCTCTCTGCCAATAACTGAAAATTTTCTTTTCCTTACCTAGACCACTCCCTGACAGTCCTAGCAAAATTCTTGCTTGAGAAATTGTCCTTTGCTAAGAAGCTTTTTTTTTTTTACCATTTTATTTGAAAACGCACACAGAAATGTATTTAATGGTTACCCAGAAATGATTTGATATTGACCTCGTGAAGATACCATTGGACATTTACAGCATTTCTAGCCTGTCTATCTATGGGTACGAGGGTTGACTTGTTATGCTTGACCCGGTCAGTTTCCTAAAATGGCCAAAAAAGAGTAGAATCAGCTCACCTGCTTTTACACTAGTTGACTATTAGATTTTCAATGTTTGTTTTGAAAATAATATTTAAAAAGGATGTATATTTCACCATATTAAAATGAGAGTTCAGTTCGCGTAACTGGGTTGACTTTAAAATGAGGGACAAACATAAATGAATCACTACTCACAAATAATACTCTTCAGAGATGACTGTCAAAGCAACAAAACAACTAGAGCTTTACAATGATGGTGAAAATGTAAAACATTTGGGGGTTAAGTAGGTTTAAATCTTCCTAGAAGTCACAGATGGTGCACAGAGGGACATGTCAAAATGCTGAATTTTGGCAGTTTATTCATATTGAAAATCTGATTTATTGAATTCTCCATGTGGTCTACATTAAAGGGCACTTCATTTAATATAATAGATTTTAAAAATTCAATATTGGTGCACAATTTCTACTTAAAATATCAAAGGGACGTAAAAGGCACTAATTTCGTGGAAAGACCCAGTTACATTGATGGACTTATCCTCTGTACTTTTACATTAAATGTTGGCGAGTGTTATCTTTCTGGGTTGTTGTATGTGTACAAGCAAAACCGACTCCCCTTACAGGGACAATAACGTTGTATATTATTGTCTTGTATGATTAATGTAGAGATCTATAATGTCTGAGGTTGTGCATGTCATGAGAAGTACATTGCATTTGGTGGATGTTTGCTGGTGTGTTATTATTTTCTAGCTATGACTTAGCTCAGTTTATACTGTCAATCATCTGTGGGAAGTAGAACAAATACACTTGCCTAACCCTGTTCTCTCTCTCTCTCTCTCTCTCTCTCTCTCTCTCTCTCTCTCTCTCTCTCTCTCTCTCTCTCGCCATGGATACAAATGGTTTCCACTAGCACTTAAAGAACCTCTGTCAGGGGCGACCTGAGGGCGGCTCTAGGTCGCCCGCAACCGACCAATGATAGGTGTCTTTGAGTCGACTAACTCTCAGATCCTCCACTGACTCGGCCCTGTTTACATCTCCAAGGTGTAAACTCCACTTTGCATGTTTCACTCACCTCTTTCTTTAAAAAAAAATTCGTTTGAGATGTGGTATCCCCTCGCCTCGCTGCCTCTCAGAACATGGGTGGGTCCATCGGCTCTGTTCCCGTGGTCTCCCTGAGATCCCAAGTTTGAAGGATCCCTTGTGCACCATTGACCCAGGTCGTCAGGAGCGGTCACCACGTGAAGATTCACATCAAATCAAACTTTATTTTCCACATGCGCCGAATACAACAAGTGTAGACTTTACCGTGAAATGCTTACTTACAAGCCCTTAACCAACAGTGCAGTTCAAGAAGAAGAAAATACTTACCAAGTAGGTTGTAAAAAAAAGTAACACAATCAGGATAACAATAACAAGGCTATATACAGGGGGCACCGGTACCGATATCCCCGTCGCCAAATGTGGTTAATTTCTTTATTATCAAATGAGGAGAGACAAACTTATCACACAAGTCAGTTATACTTAAACTAAATCTTTATTCACTTATTAATAAGGGAGCAGGTCAATACAACACACACACATATAAAGTGAATCGATTGAGAGCCCTACGTTAATGATGGCTGGTCGACGAATTGAGAGGTCCGAGACAAAAGTACAAAGGTCTTTTATAGCCACGATACACCCCCTTCAGGCTACATGACAAACAACAGATGTATGGAATGGGTCACAAGGTTAAGATTAGTATGAAAGATACTGTCTGCTGTGGATTATAAGTATCTCATTGTGTAGAGACCAGGTCTGGCCCTGGGGTCATCTCTCCCTGGTACCTTATAGAACAGAAACATTAACTCATGCTCTGGAATGCGGTATCACCCAAAGACATCGTAAATCTCCCAGAGGCCCATCCTCAGTAGAACACACACAGATGAGTGTTCTAACAACCCCTTATTCTGTCGCATAAAACAACCATTTGATGCGATAACAGCAGTATAACATAATCTTGTAAATTCTCTCACAACGCTGGCGTAGCTAACTCGTTGCAGCTGCAACATTTTCTCTCAGCCTCATGGCAAAATGTGAGGCTAGATTAGCAGGAAATTAGCTCTAAAACAGCAACATTTTCTCTCAGATGAATGGCAAAATGTGTAAAATAGGTGGGGGGCCTTGCGAAACTGTGCTACGCCACTGATAGAGGACAGAACATTCAATGTTGACCAGACTAAGGGCAGGGGCCTATGGGCAAAGAGCAGGTTATTCCAGTTATTCCAGTAAGTATCTTGGTGGAGAGACTTGTAAGGCATGCATGTCATAGAAAACAGACACACTAGTGGCCTATCCTGTTCCACTAGCCGGGACCGGGATGAAGATACAGCCATATATTGTACACTCTACTCCAGAACACTTACGTATTACTCAGGCTCTGACGGAATGTGTGAGCCGGAACAGGTGTATTAATTGTTCTTTGACACAAGCTTCCGAGCAATGTACCCAAACCTGTTATTGGTAGTCTGACAGCTCACTGAGATGAGTTGAGGACCATTAAGGACAGGAATGCATTCTTGTAGACACAGTAGTAAAATGGTCTGTTGCTAACAAGTGACATAGTTACTGTAAGCGTGAACGAAAGTGGGGTAGTAGCTTCATAAATTGAACAAGTTGTGTATTTCAGTATCCTCATAAGTGCAGTATGACATAATGATCACAATTATAATCACCAATAATGTGAATGAATGGCAGTAGAAGTGCTAGATTAATCTGTAACTATTTCTTTCCTGAGGAGCTTAAAAGGCTGGAATTCAATGTTTACCCACTGCCTTTATTTACAAGTATCTACCTGCACAATGTCTACCTGTTATTTGGAAAACATTAAGCCTCAACTTCCTGCTCTGAGAAGCACAGAAAGTTCAAACTAAACCGGTTCCGTCGCTGCCGTCACCATCCTGTGACTGTTACACCTAAACCTCGTCATGGGTAGAAAGAAGACAGGGGTGACCTTTTATCTGTCAGTGTTTGACTGCAGCACACACCATCATTAAAAAATCCAATATATGGTTCAAACAATAATTCTATTGGGTGACCTGACCAGGAAAAGCTCTAAAAACTCCTATTAACAACAATACTAATGCAGTTATGTATACTGAACAAAAATATAAATGCAACATGCAACAATTTCAAAGATTTTCCTGAGTTACAATTCTAATAAGGAAATCAGTCTATTGACATAAATTCATTAGGCATTCATCTATGGATTTCACATGACTGGGAATACAGATATGCATCTGTTTCTCATATATACCTTTTGAAAAAGGTAAGGGGTGTGGATCAGAAAACCAGTCAGTATCTAGTGTGACCACCATTTGCCTCATGCTGCAGGACACATCTCCTTCACATAGAGTTGATCAGACTGTTGATTGCGGCCTGTGGAATGTTGTCCCTTTCCTCTTCAATGGCTATTGGATATTGGCGGGAACTGGAACACGCTGTCGTACACGCTGATCCAGAGCATCCCAAACATTTTCAAATGGGTGACAGGCCATGGAAGAACTTGGACATTTCCAGCTTCCTGGAATTGTGTACAGGTCCTTGCGACATGGGGCTGTGCATTATCATGCTGAAACATGAGGTGATGGTGGTGGATGATTGGCACGACAATGGGCCTCAGGATATCGTCACGGCATTCAAATTGCCATCAATAAAATGTTAATTGTGTTCGTAGCTTATGCCTGCCCATACCATAACCACCACCATTTCATTTTATTTATCTTTATTTAACTAGGCAAGTCAGTTAAGAACAAACTCTTATTTTCCATGACGGCCTAGGAACAGTGGGTTAACTGCCTTGTTCATGGGCAGAACGGCAGATTTGTACCTTGTTGGCTAAGGGATTCGATCTTGCAACCTTTTGGTTACTAGTCCAACGCTCTAACCACTAGGTTACCTGCCGCCCCCACCATGGGCCACCCTGTTCACAACGTTGACATCAGCAAACCGCTCACCCACACAATGCCATACACCCTGCCATCTGCCCGGTATAGTTGAAACTGAGCATTTTCCCACTGAAGTCGGTTATGATGCCTAACTGCAGTCAGGTCAAGACCCTGATGAGGAAGACGAGCACGCAGATGAGCTTCCCTGAGACGGTTTCTGACAGTTTGTGCAGAAATTCTTCAGTTGTGTCAAACCCACAGTTTCATCAGCTGTCCGGGTGGCTGGTCTCAGACCAAACCGCAGGTGAAGAAGCCGGATGTGGAGGTCCTGAGCTGGCGTGGTTACACGTGGTCTGCGGTTGCGAGGCCGGGTGGATGTACTGGCAAATTCTCTAAAACGACATTGGAGGCGACTTATGGTAGAGAAATTTACATGCCAACAGCTCTGGTGGATATTCCTGCAGTCAACATGCCAATTGCATGCTCTATCAAAACATGAGATATCTGTGGCATCTATGTTGTGTGACAAAACTGCACATTTTAGAGTGACCTTTTACTGTGCACCTGTGTAATGATCATGCTGTTTAATCAGCTTCTTGCTATGTCACACCTGTCAGGTGGATGGATTATCTTGGCAAGGAGATATGTTCACTAACAGGGATGTAAACAAATCTATGCACATTTTAGAGCAATGAGAAGCTTATGGAACACTTCTGGGATCTTTTATTTCAGCTCATGAAACATAGCACCAACACTTTGCATGTTGCGTTTATATTTTTGTTCAGTGTAGTTAATAACACACTCCCAATTATCATTCATACATGCTTTATTTAAACATTTTATTCCACTTTATCATTACACAAATCAATCATACATAGTGTCAACCTTTGTTATGCATTCCTTTAACTCTGGGTCCTAGTAACTTACTGAGCTTTGCTGAGTAGTTGTAGTCCACTTCTGACTGGAGAAGAAAATACCAGTTCATGCATTGAAGTTCTAACTCATGCACGTGTCGTCATGTAATCCTGTAGGGGGATTAGGGGCTTGAACTAAGAGGGGCTTTCATACATGGAACCAGTTCATGAGGTGACCCTAATATGCTGTACAAGTTTGCAAAAAAAAAATGTAATCTAATTACTAAACACGAACAATGCAGAGTAGAGTTTCAGTAATAGTTTCACAAGGCTAAACTATAGACGTACAGTGGCTGTGTAACTCATACAAACAAGACAGCACGAGCATTGGCCATATCGCATTTCAATTCTCATCCAGTCTTTTTGGTCAGGAGGGACAGTGAGGTACTGTTTACCACATACACAGAGCAGAATGACTGGGGTTGGAGCTGGGGCGGCGGGGGCCTGTGGCCTGGTTTCCTGGGACCCAGTTGCACAAAGGCAGCATTGTAAATCATCAACAGCAGAGCGACCAGCCCAGCAGATTGATCAGCAGGACGGAGTGGTGTGTTATGGTGTGGTATGAGTTGGGAAGACTGGACTCAGTAAGGCCCATGGAAACTAACCCAACCTCTGAGCTAGCTGCCCCTCCTCTAGTTCCACCTCACTGGTTCGGTCAGGTCTGTCCATGACAAACCAAAGAAAGGCCTAGCATGGCATCTTTTGTGACGGGTTGGATTGACAGAGGAAGTAAAAGGTTGTTGCATATTAATTCCTTGACATGTGTACTGTAGCAGTTGTCTTACTCTCTACCACTCCCTAAACACTGGCTAGTTGCATCATTTTTGACATCATTCAAACACTGACAGATAAAAAACTAATAAGGCATAAAGACATTAGGGTATAAATATTTAACAAAACAATCCATAGCTAAATATAGCACAGTCTTGTCTACTAGAAGAAAAAAAGCAAGCATACAAAGTCGTAAGTGAAAGGCTTATGTAAAACACTTCTGTTTCAAAGGCAGATTCTGCCATAGTGGCTGTGAGTGCATCTTGCATCCAATCTCAAAAAGAATCCCTTTGGAAATTGCATAAAATGTAAATGATACCACTGATGAATCCTTCAAAAACTATACGTTTCACCAGTAATGGCTTTGGCTTTTAATCCAGCTGGTATACACCAGGTTGGACAGTGTCTTCCGACAGTGTCCCTTGATTGTCTTAGTTCATATACCCTGAACCTTTGTAGTCGGGTGTTGTTTGACTGTTTCCTGATCTGGGTGGAAGTTGCCAGTTCACTTCCGTCGGCAGCGCAGGCAGCAGGCCCGAGAGCGTCCCACCTCCTCTTCCTTGTCTTCCTTCACTGTGTAGGAGGGCTGGCCGTTGTAGCGCGGGGGGTTTGAGGCGTCCCCATCCCCATCCTTGGTAACTTCTGAGTGGGCTTGCGACTCCCCATTGGGTTTGAAGGCACCGTACGGGTTGAGGGAGGAGTTGCGGTTGCTGTAGGTACTTTCCTGGGCCATGGGGTTGACGATGATCGTGCTGTCCTCTGCAGAACGTAGCTTGGCCCGAGGGATGGTCACTTCTCCATAAGAGCTGTCCAGAGACAGATTCATGATGGCTGGTTATAGAAGGCTGAGAGGACGAAACACAGGTAGATAGGGTCTGCGACTGTCAATGTCTTAGATCTCAGACACGGTATTGAGGCTCTGAGATTCTGATCTGAACATTAAGTTTCGCTGTCACCATTTCTTCTGGTTTCCTCTGGTGACTTGAACTGGCTTTCCAAGAAAACTCCTGTAAAAGACAGATTGAAAACACAACTGTTTGGGTATAAAGAGAATTCTGAAACTACAATAGCTCTGGTTTTGTTCTGCTTGACATTCGAGAATTTTGGGGAAAAGAGAAGTATCCCAAAAGAGTAAAATAAAAATATTTTTCAGTCCCTCTGCTTTATAATGTTCCTGCATACTCCTGATCCAAAGCTCACTGTAGGATCTTTCTCAATTTAGGGTTTATCCATTAACTCATCTTAATGCTAGAATTGTCCTATCCCATTCTCTTTCCAAATAATTTTCATGATCATATGTCACGTTGACACCGAAACGTCATTTATATGGAACTTTTAAAAACGCAAAACACTTCACCAGTATCAAGCACTGATTGTTCACGCTTACCTTTTCAACTTGTGGAGTTCCTCAGCAGTCAAGTGTTGTATGACATCCAATGTCAACTCCCCTGGTCTTTAGATGGGTCGTACACTCCAGTGAGCACTTAAAGGTGTAATGGTTGTCTCTTGAAGATCCTTCTAGGTGCACTTCCTCTGTCTCTCTTTACAGGAAAAGGGAGCCACACCTGTAGCGGTGTGTGTCAGAGTAAGGACTGAGATGGCCCACACACACGCTCCGGTGAGGGGGAGTGCTGTTGGTCTACCTGGGAGCCACCTGCCCCACCCCTATGAGAACAGAGCAGCTGCCCGAAACCCTGAGAGGGTGTGGTGACGACTGGCAGCCTCAGTCCTGGAATGTCATTCCTCTCGCTGCTCAACACAGGTGCATTTGTCATGGTGACCAGGTCCCTCCTCTCCTTTTGTCTCTCCCAGTATCTCAGTCAGTATCTGTAGCCTGCTGCTAAGCTACACCACCCATTGAAATATAACGTAACTGGTAAATGAGTGTGACCACTCAAAGCTAGAATCACACAGGTACAGTGTGTTGTAATGACATGACAGTCTTGTTTGTTGTATTTGAGACTGAGTTGCAGAGAGTGGTCTATAGAGACCGCTCAAGTTTAAGCTATGAGACTACAGGATTGCTGACATAGCTACAGTACCTGTATGGGTATTGTTGAATTTAGGTTAATTCCAGTGTTACATTTACCTGGTTCCATATGAAACACATTCAAGTGGCTTTTTCTTCTGCTCTCACCCAGAACCTTTACATTTGTATGCTCAGCATGTTTGTGAAATGAGTCAAAGTGAACAAGCGCATGAAAACAGACAAATGTACACACAAATGCAAACAAACACACACACACACATGCACGCACACACAACCTTATACCTAACCTTGTGGGGACAGACAATTCAGTCCCATTCAAAATCATATTTTCCATAACCCTAGCTCCTAACCCTTACTCTAATATAAACCTTAACCTGAAACTCCCTAGAAATAGTATTTGACCTTGTGGGGCTGACAAAATGTACCCGGTTGTTAAAAAAAAAAATTCATGTACTATTTTTGTGGGGACTTCTGGTCCCCACAAGTATAGTTAAACACAACCGCAGTCACTCTCTCACACATACGCACAAGCATGCACACGCTCACACACGTCATGATTTTGTATGATAACAATTCTATGGCCCTTTGTTTCCCTCAAGTGGTTTTACTGGTCAATGCTTTTCCCTTTACAGCAACTAAGGGTATTAGTCTACATACAGTTGAAGTCGGAAGTTTACATACACTTCGGTTGGAGTCAGTAAAACTCGTTTTTCAACCACTCCCCAAATTTCTTGTTAACAAACTATAGTTTTGGCAAGTCGGTTAGGACATCTACTTTGTTCATGACAAGTAATAAAAAGTGTTTTTGTTTACAGACAGATTATTCCAGTGGGTCAGAAGTTTACATACACTAAATTGACTGTGCTTTTAAACAGCTTGGAATATTAGAGAAAATTATGTAATGGCTTTAGAAGCTTCTAATAGGCTAATTGACATCCTTTGAGTCAATTGGAGGTGTATCTGTGAATGTATTTCAAGGCCAACCTTCTAACTCAGTGCCTCTTTGCTTGACATCATGGGAAAATCAAAATAAATCAGCCAAGAGATCAGAAAATAAATTGTAGAACTCCACAACATTTTCCAAACACCTGAAGGTACCACGTTCATCTGCACAAACAATACGCAAGTATAAACACCATGGGACCACGCAGCCGTCATACCGCTCAGGAAGGAGACGCGTTCTGTCTCCTAGAAATTAACGTACTTTGGTGCAAAATGTGCAAATCAATCCCAGAACAACAGCAAAGGACCTTGTGAAGATGCTGGAGGAAACAGGTGCAAAAGTATCTATATCCACAGGAAAACGAGTCCTATATCGACAGAAGTTAAAGCTTGGTCACAAATGGGTTTTCCAAATGGACAATGACCCCAAGCATACTTCCAAAGTTGTAGCAAAATGGCTTAAGGACAACAAAGTCAAGATATTGGAGTGACCATCACAAAGCCCTGACCTCAATTCTATAGAAAATGTGTGGGCAGAACTGAAAAAGCGTGTGCGAGCAAGGAGGCCTACAAACCTGACTCAATTACACCAGCTGTCAGGCGGAATGGGCCAAAATTCACCAAACTTATTGTGACCCAAGTTGAACAATGGCAATGCTACCAAATACTAATTAAGTGTATGTAAACTTCTCACCCACTGGGAATGTGATGGAAGAAATAAAAGCTGAAATAAATCATTCTCTCTACTATTATTCTGACATTTCATTCTTAAAATAAAGTTGTGATCCTAACTGACCTAAGACAGGGAATTCTTACTGGGATTAAATGTCAGGAATTGTGAAAAACTGAGATTAAATGTAATTGGTTAAGGTGTATGTAAACTTCCGACTTCAACTGTATATTTCACCTGCTCGTTGGACACCTGCTCGTTGAACATCTCATTCCAAAATCATGGGCATTAATATGGAGTTGGTCCCCCCTTTACTGCTATAACAGCCTCCATTCTTCTGGGAAGGCTTTGCAGTAGATGTTGGAACATTGCTGCGGGGACTTGCTTCCATTCAGCCACGAGCACTAGTGAGGTTGGGCACTGATGTTGGGTGATTAGGCCTGGCTCGCAGTCGGTGTTCCAATTCATCCAAAAGGTGTTCAATGGGGTTGAGGTCAGGGATCTGTGCCGGCCAGTCAAGTTCTTCCACACCGATCTTGACATACCATTTCTGTATGGACCTCACTTTGTGCACGGGGGCATTGTCATGCTGAAACAGGAAATGGCCTTCCCCAAACTGTTGCCACAAAGTTCAAAGCACAGAATCATCTAGAATGTAATTGTATGTTGTAGCATTAAGATTCCCCCTTCACTGGAACTAAGGGGCCTAACCCAAACCATGAAAAACCTTCCCCAGACCATTATTCCTCCTCCACCAAACTTGACAGTTGGCACTATGAATTTGGGCAGGTAGCGTTCTCCTGGAATCCGCCAAACCCAGATTCGTCTGTTGGACTGCCAGATGGTGAAGCGTGATTGATCACTCCAGAGAACACGTTTCCACCACTCCAGCCAACGTTTGGTGATCTTAAGCTTATGCTCGGCCATAGAAACCCATTTCATGAAGATCCCGACAAACTACAGCGCTTCGCGTTCCCGGCTGAGCAGTTGTTGCTCCTAGATGTTTCCACTTCACAATAACAGCTCTTGCAGTTGACCGGGGCAGCTCTAGCAGGGCAGAAATTTGACAAATGGACTTGTTGGAAAGGTGACATCCTATGACGGTACAATGTTGAAAGTCACCGAGGTATTCAGCAAGGCCATTCTACTGCCAATGTTTGTCTATGGAAATTGCATGGCTGTGCTCAATTTTGTGTGGCTGAAAATACCAGAATCCACTCATTTGAAGGAAGGGGGGATCCACACTTGATCCAGGTGTTTCTACACTTGGTTACTTTCAACACGTTTGTGAACTCAGTGCAGTTTGCTTATTCTTTTGTGCAGTGTGACCACTCCAAAGGAACTCAGACCCCTCAAAAGAGCACCCGAAGGGAATCAAACAGACCAGCTACAGGAGATCGGAGTTCAGCTTGCTTGAATTCTGAAGTTTTTAGAGCAATGTGAACAAAGCTCCCCATGTTCTCGTCATTATTCCCGCACCGCACTAGACTACCGCAATACCGTTTCCCCTGACATAAACCCTCACATTGGTGCCACAAGAGAGAAGATGTGCAGGGTAGCTGAAAAAACATTTTGGGATATTGATTAGCAATTGATGCACAGAAATTACAAAGTGTGTGGAGTTTTTAATTCAGATTTTTTGGTTTGCAATATGTGATCTATAGGCTAAGATCTTCATAGACGGTTTACTCAATTTGGGGGGTTTGACTAGTGTGAGAAGAAAGCATTGGGTAAGAATCCCAACAGAGCTAGAATTGATTTTGTACCCTTAGAAGTGTAAGTAGCCTACATTGGGTGTACAACTTTCAATTCCATCACTTAGTCTGCAGTTATTCTGCCATTTATTCTGTTACCAATAAATGTTACATGTTAACAGTATCTTATTACAATTATAATGCCTCACATTTTAGGTAAATGCAATTAATTAGCTTCCAAACTGTGAGTAGGTATATCAAGCAGTTCAATAACATCTGATGGAATGGCTTATCTTGCACTTTGTAAAAACCCGGAGTGCATTGACTGAACGTTGGTAAAAGATCAATCGACATTAAGATAGGAGAATTTGATCCTAAATCTGTGGTTTAGGGTAACTTCTACCTCAAGCTAATTTATATAGCAGACCATTGCTCCCATTAACCAATATGACCTTTGGGGCATTTTTCATTGTGCTCCAATCAAATCACTCTTCTAACTTTAAAAATTGAGCGAGAGTTAGCTCCAGTGATCAACACCAATCCTATAATGTGTGAAGTACATATTTTGTCACACACAAAAACATATTTAAGAATACGCCAAAATTTATTAGACATGTTTTCTTGCTTCTAAAAAAAAAAAAGTGAGATTAAATTTTATGCAGTGTTGAATGAGTCACACGATTCAAATATATTACAATGTACATATAAAAACAAGTGTGCAGCAGGCAGTGGCCAGGCCCTGGTGTTTGGTTTCTGTATGCAACACTATTTGTGGAACGACGACGTAGCCAAGAGGTTTGGTGTCACCGGCATCACCCAGGTCCATCACGTCTGTGACCACCGCTCGTCGTACGCTAGAGGTCAGAAGTCCTTTACCGAGGGGTCAAGGTCAGAATAGGTCGATACCCCCTCAAACAGAGCAATAGTTCCGCAGCAGAAACACAAAGTCTACATTTGTTCAAAGCAATTTTTTTTACTACATTGAAAAACCAAAAAAAAACGTAGTATTTTTGGCACTACTAGAAAATCTAAAACAGAAATACAGAAAAAAAAGCAGCTTTAAATAGCTCAGCCCTGGGTATCTGAAGGGTGTCACAATCGTTAGTATCGATATCAGCACAAGTTTTAGTCTTAAAAGGTTTAGCCCAACTTATTTGAATATTATCACTGGCAGATAACTTCCAGTTTAACAACTTATTCCAATTCAACTGAACAGCAGAAGACAAAAAGTAATAGTTACCAGTTTGCACATTCTCTCCCATGATCCTACCACCAGTGCTGGGTTTATTTTTGTAATGATGGTCAGAGGGCTGTATATCAGCATAAAATGAATGGCTCCATTCAGAGGAATACATCAGGATTTAGTCCATTGATGAATAGGGTTAGATTAACACACGTCATTGTAAATCATCTTCACGGAAATCGCTGAAGTCATCATCACATGTTAATGTCTACTCTAAAATGTGACATAACCCTAAATGACTGCTAAAAGGGGTACAGGAGCAGTAATTGGCAGCAGGCAGCGCTACTAGCTACCTCTAATGATGATGAATAATGCATGGCTGTGATGGCAGAGATCGTACACCAAGGGCTTAATACAACAGGGAAGTTTTCATTAGGGCACACCATAGCAGAACTTTGTTTTTCTTCATCACACACTGAAAATAAGAGGTTCCTATTGGACCAAGTCCAAGTACTTCTGGCTGGTTTCAGACAGTTTTCTTCCTGCAGGTGCCTAATGAATACGACCCAGACACATTTGACTGGGAGGAATCGTGACAGTCTTTAACTCCATGACAGAAAGGGGGAAAGAGTCCACATAATCACCCCAACACAAGCACCTTCTCTGGGGATGGCAGAAGAGGGAGAGCCAGCAGTGCGGACGGAGAGGGTATGAGAGAGCGAAGGAGAGGATGAAGGCATTCAGTATCAGAGCGAAGGAGGGAGGGAAAGAGAAGGAAGAGGGTAGCTCTGTATATAGTCTCTGGTACATTCCTTCTTCGTGGTTTGTTTAGTGTAGGTGTGTATACTACATAGGGAAGCCTGTCCACATGATAGTGGCTTAGTGTGACAGGGGCTACCTGTGTGTGGATGTGTCTCGCAGCTCGCTAGCCTAGTCCCAGATCTGTTTGTGATGTATGGCCAACGGACAAAGGAGTTGGGCTACACGGCACTAAGCAGATAGTGAAATCAGGCTAGTGCTGCTCGTGTCTGAAACCTCAGAGGAACTCCCCACTGACGAGGAGACCCCTGACAAAAGGCAATATGTGGAAAATTTAACAAAATAAAATAAAAGATGCTAATAAAATGTATTCTTATGGAACAAAAAAGTAACTAATTGCTGTAAACTATCTTGCTTTTGCTGGTCTAGGTACTGGTTTTAATCAATTGTCAAAAGAAGTAAATAGTTAATTGAAACTAGTCGATGGAACAGGGAGACCCCCTTGTTAGTAAAGCAACAGTGGTGGCTTGTGAGTTTTTGCTGTGAGTCAGTCAGTGCATCGTATGGTAGCTGTACGTCTCTCAATTTCAATGTACAGTACATGTACTGAATGTCAGTGTATGAATGAGTGTGTGCGCGCGCGCACACAAGCAAGTCCCCTTTGCTCTGTACACGCATGTTAGCGTGTCCATCAGTTTCTTATAGTTTAGTCTGTTTCCCCCAGAATGAGTCTCTCTGGTCTGCCATCTTGGCTCACATAGTCCCCAGGGGTTCTCCGTAGCGGATCTTCTGGCCGGCCTTCAGGTTGAAGGTGAAGTCGTGCGGAGCCTCGAAGAGCAGGACGATGGTGGAGCCCAGGTTGAACTCTCCCAGGTGCTCCCCTTTCCTCATGCTCACGCCCTCCTGGTTGTTGTTAGACAAGTAGCTGAAGTCGTTGTACGAGCCTTTGCTGTAGCGCGGGCTGTTGGTCCGAAGCTCCTGGGGGGGAAAGAGTTGTCAGTTTAGTAAATATATACAGTGAGGGAAATAAGTATTTGACCCCCTCTCAATCAGAAAGATTTCTGGCTCCCAGGTGTCTTTTATACAGGTTACGAGCTGAGATTAGGAGCACACTCTTAAAGGGAGTGCTCCTAATCTCAGCTTGTTACCTGTATAAAAGACACCTGTCCACAGAAGCAATCAAACAATCAGATTCCAAACTCTCCACCATGGCCAAGACCAAAGAGCTCTCCAAGGATGTCAGGGACAAGATTGTAGACCTACACAAGGCTGGAATGGGCTACAAGACCATCACCAAGCAGCTTGGTGATACGGTGAGATTATTTGCAAATGGAAGAAACACAAAAATAACTGTCAATCTCCCTCGGCCTGGGGCTCCATGCAAGATCTCACCTCGTGGAGTTGCAATGATCATGAGAACGGTAAGGAATCAGGCCAGCACTACACAGGAGGATCTTGTCAATGATCTTAAGGCAGCTGGGACCATAGTCACCAAGAAAGCAATTGGTAACACACTACGCCGTGAAGGACTGAAATCCTGCAGCGCCCGCAAGGTCCCCCTGCTCAAGAAAGCACATACACATGCCCGTCTGAAGTTTGCCAATGAACATCTGAATGATTCAGAGGACAACTGGGTGAAAGTGTTGTGGTCAGATGAGACCGAAATGGAGCTCTTTGGCATCAACTCAACTTGCCGTGTTTGGAGGAGGAGGAATGCTGCCTATGACCCCAAGAACACCATCCCCACCGTCAAACATGGAGGTGGAAACATTATGCTTTGGGGGTGTTTTTCTGCTAAGGGGACTGGACAACTTCACCGCATCAAAGGGACGATGGACGGGGCCATGTACCGTCAAATCTTGGGTGAGAACCTCCTTCCCTCAGCCAGGGCATTGAAAATGGGTCGTGGATGGGTATTCCAGCATGACAATGACCCAAAACACACAGCCAAGGCAACAACGGAGTGGCTCAAGAAGAAGCACATTAAGGTCCTGGAGTGGCCTAGCCAGTCTCCAGACCTTAATCCCATAGAAAATCTGTGGAGGGAGCTGAAGGTTCGAGTTGCCAAACGTCAGCCTCGAAACCTTAATGACTTGGAGAAGATCCCTCCTGAGATGTTGGCCACCAGGTTTGCACACTACAAGAAACGTCTGACCTCTGGGATTGCCAACAAGGGTTTTGCCACCAAGTACTAAGTCATGTTTTGCAGAGGGGTCAAATACTTATTTCCCTCATTAAAATGCAAATCAATTTATAACATTTTTCACATGTGTTTTTCTGGATTTTTTTGTTGTTATTCTGTCTCTCACTGTTTAAATAAACCTACCATTAAAATTATAGACTGATCATTTCTTTGTCAGTGGGCAAACGTACAAAATCAGCAGGGGATCAAATACTTTTTTCCCCCTCACTGTAATAATGATCATACATTGGTTATAGAGCATAGTTTTACCCCCCCATATAAATTCAGTGTCCATCCATGTGATGTGTAAAAATGGGGAATTGGAGGAGAATAGTTGAATTGGACTCATTCCCTTTAGACGACAAGCAGCGCAGCTGAATGAGGTCATATCCTCCTGTTGTGTTGATTACGCCCAGGTGGAAACTGCTTGTATCGCTGGCCCCCTCACTCACATCTCCCCATCTCATCTTTCTCGCCTCTCCTCCCACTCACCTCCTCTACTTTTTCCTCCCTTCCCACCTGATGAATTGACAAGGAAAATTGTAGGGCCTAATTTTATGAAAACTGAATCCGGAATCCTATGACTAGCTTCCAAAAACGAGGGAGTTTTTCCTGGTCAGGTCACAATGTGACATGGTAAGGAGAAACTCCTGTATCCATCTACTTCAGATGAAACAGGAGACAGCGCCAGTGAGCAGAATGTCCCCTTATTGGTCTGCTCTCTGTTGACTGTCCCAGGGAGGCAGCCCAGTGGCGACCGTTGATCCAGCATTAGTCTGTCTGCACCCGAAGCTGAGATCCTATTGACCTCTAACCCCTACAGTAGGGAAGTGACAGGGTTGGCTTTTAAAACGTCCACGTCATCCTAAGCCTCTGCTCTAATCAATGGGAGTCTACGGGACATCAGTCAGTTTGAACACAGTGAGTGTGGAGATTAAATAGGCCTACCAGTGTGTGTGTGTGTGTGTGTGTGTGTGTGTGTGTGTGTGTCGGCAGCTTAGGGAAATGGCCTGACGTACAGGTAAGTGAGACAGGAAGCAGAGGGAGCTTAATGGAGTGATAAGAAGTGTAACAAGGCTCAGAAACTGAGTCAGGCTGGCCCACTCTCAGCTTTATGTCACACTGACTTTGTACTGCGTGTACTGTTATGTCCTAATAGGTTAAGCAGGAGACCCTTGTCTGTCCTCACAATATCAGAGAAAGAGATCGCCATCAGTAATACATCTAACGCCAGTTTAAAAATGTGTACGTACACTATAACTGCACTGCTTGTCAATAGTATAGAATTGTGGCGTAAATACATTGTTCAAGGAACAATAGTGGGACCACTATTGACGCTCCCATTCAGAACTTCCTCTATGTATGGACAACGCCAAGGTCCCTAAACACTATGACGTGGAGAGACATCGATGCTGTGCTATGCACCAGCCAGCGCAAAATGGATGAGAGTGATTTTATACTATGACAGCACCAGAACAGGTTCAGACTAGTGAAACATCCAACCTAAGTGGGTTTTGGCTCCAACCAACCTTGTCAAAGTAGATGCGTATGGAGCCCACATTGGTGGCTCCAACAGCGGTGAGGGAGAAGAAGCCGTGCGTCCACTCTCCGCTCAGCACCACCCTCTCGTTATGGCAGAACAGTTCTTTGATCCAGCGGGCCACGCCTGGGTTCACTGACATCAGAGAGCCTGGGAGGGACACAGAGGGAGCAGGAAGTAAATACACAGGTAAACCGACACAGATACAAAACACAAGGTATAATACAAACAGTGTAAGCAACACTATACACCAGTTTATTAGGTACAGCCTGTTTACAAAAATGGTTCGCGCCTACAGACCTCGAGTCACGTGGCTGTGGCTTGCTATGTAAAGCAGGCAGACAGGCATCCAGTTACTGTTCGATTGAACGTTATAAAACGGGCAAAATTTGTGACCTAAGCGACTCAGAGCGGTATGGTTGTTGGTGTCAGGCGCGCCGGTTCCAGTAGCTCGTAAACCGTCAGCCTCCTAGGCTTTTCACGAACGACAGTGTTCAGGGTTTACCGAGAATGAAAAAACATTCCGTCAGCGGCGGGCCTGTAGGTGAAAACGTCTTGTTGATGAGAGGTCGAAGGAGAAGGCCAAGAATCGTGCCAGCTAACAGATGGGCCACAAAGAGGCAAATAATGGCACAGTACAACAGTGGTTTGCAGAACGGCATCTCAGAACGCACGACTTGTCTGTCCTGGTCACGGATGGGTTATTGCAGTAGACGACCACACCGGGTTCCACTCCTATCAGCTAAAAACAAGAAGTGGCTACAGTGGGCACGCTATAACAAACACTGGACAGCTGAGGAGTGGAAAAACATTGCCTGGTCTTGTGAGGCGTCCTAGAACAAAACAACCGACGTGGTTGTAAGATGGGTCATATTAGTGTGTAGCCCAGTTGGCAGAAGAGGCTGTACCGAATTCAAACGAGTCCTGTGATGCTTGTGGGGGGTCGTAAAGCAAAACGGAGAACACCATTGCGTTCGTGAGAGTCGCATCTTTCCACAGAGGGCAAACCACTTGGATGCTACAGAGGTTTGTGAGAAGACCGATTTTCAGGATGCTTCATGATTTGACAAACACTGCTCTAGCTCACATCTGCAGAAGGGCGATATCGGCAGATGTGGTGGATTGAGACGCAAAAAAAAACCTCTACAAGATCGGTGTCCCCGCGCAGGACATTTGAGCTAACGTAGGCTAATGTATGAGATGGTAAGAAACAAACAAAAAAACGGGCAGAAAGATTAAGAATTTAAGCTAACTGCACTGTCCAATTTACAGTAGCTATTACAGTGAAAGAATACCATGCTATTGTTTGAGGAGAGTGCACAATTATGAACTTGAAAATGTATGAATAAACCAATTAGGCACATTTGGGCAGTCTTGACACAACATTTTGAACTGATACGCAATGGTTCATTGGATCAGTCTAAAACTTTGCACATACAAAGCTGCCATCTAGTGTCCAAAGTCTAAATCGCGCCTGAGCTGGAATAATACATTTATGCCTCTCTTGCATTTCAAAGATGGTAAAAAACAACCAAAAAAAACGCATGTTATTATCTCATCTTTTACCAGATCTAATGCGTTATATTCTCCGACATTAATGTCACATTTCCACAAACTTAAAAGTATTTCCTTTCAAACGGTATCAAGAATATGCATATCCTTGCTTCAGGTCCTGAGCTACAGGCAGTTAGATTTGGGTATGTCATTTTAGTCGAAAATTGAAAAAAAGGGGCAGATCCTTAAGAGGTTTTAAATAGACGGATTTTGATGGGGATCTTTGATTATGTTAATTAGATTTCTGCGTGGCCATGGACATTGTAGGAGAAGGGTTAAAAAAATAACCACCAGTCAAAAGGATACAAACAGCTCAAGAGGTATGCTTAGATATGCAGAAAAACATACTTTTAATTATATATTTTTTTTTACATAGAATGAAGCATAATGATTATTGCTCTAGACTGCAGGAACCTGTTTCAGATTTTCGAAAAATGTAAATTCTCAAATTTACCAGCCCCAGCCATCCTCACATACTTTGTGCCTCCACAAATTTTGGGGTGCATGATGCCCCTCATTATGTTGTGTGTGTCCTGAATGTCCTGGGATTGTCCTAGCGTAGCGGAGTAATTCTGGTGTTTATATAGGGGAATTTCAATGTCGAATGTATGAGCAGGACAGTCCTAATAGCGCACTGACCAGGGAAGTGTCTTCTGTGGGCCACCCTCCAGTCTGTGGGGGAGTGGAAGCAGTGGTAGTCTCCTGGAGCCAGGTACACCACACAGTGGAACAGCTCATTCCCCTCTTTAGTCACCAGCAGATCCTGGAATGAGCTGGGGTCCTCTTCATCTGGGAAAACGCACATAATTATGGTCAGCAGGCAGGGTGGTAAGGTGCGTCATACAAACCAATCCTAAATCCCTAGCCTCTAAACAAAACAGGATTAGATGTGTCTAATTCTGATAAAATGTATACATTTTATTGGGGGCAAGGTGGGCCTATTAGGTCTTCAACATCAGTTATACTGTATTTACCCACCCAATCCTTTGAGATCAACAAGTCTCAAGGGGATTAAGGGTTGAATTAGGATTAGATCCCATTAGACCGAGGGGAGGGGAAGAGGTACCCACTTGATGGCTTGATGGTACAGTTGATGGCCTCAGCCCAGGTGTGGGGTCCCAGAAAGGTCTCCAAGGAGTAGGTGACTCCTTTGACTTGCTCCACCTCACAGTTCCGCACCCGCCCAAAGTGCAGGATCTTCCCATCTGCTGGGCTGATCTGAAAAAAAAAAAGGACTCCGACATTTACGGCTTTAGCCAGGGATCTACTCCTCTATGTCTAGTACCTTCAGAAAGCATTCATACCCCTTGACATACTTCACATTTTGTTGAGTTACAGCTTGAATTAAAAATGGATTAAATATCGTTTCTCACTCATCTAGACACACCATAGTGACAAAGTGAAAACATGTTTTGAGAAAAGTTTGCAAATGTATTGAAAATGAAATACAGAGACCTCACCCCTTGGAGTCAATACATGTTAGAATCACCTTTGGCAGCAATTAATTAAAGCTGTGCGTCTTTCTGGGTAAGTCTCTAAAAATGTTGCGCAAATGGATTGTACAATATTTGCACATTTTAAATTCTTCAAGCTCTGTCAAGTTGGTTGTTGATCATTGCTAGACAGCCATTTACGTCTTGGCATAGATTTTCAAGCTGATTTAAGTCAAAACTAACTACGCCACTCAGGAACATTCAACGTCATCTTGGTAAGCTAGTCAGCTGTATATTTGGCCTTCTGTTTTAGGTTATAATCCTGCTGAAAAGTGAAATGGGTCTCCCAGTGTCTGGTGGAAAGCAGACAACCAGGTTTTCCTCTAGGATTGTGCCTGAGCTTAGCTCTATTCTGTTTCTTTTTATTTAAATAACTGCCTAGTCCTTGCCGATGACAAGCATACCTATAACATAACATCTCGCACCACCGTACTTGAAAATATGAAGAGTGGTACTCAGTGATGTGTTGGATTTTCCCCAAACATAAAGCTTTGTATTCAGGACATGAAGTTAATTTCTTTGCCACATTGTTTGCAGTTTTACTTTAGTACCGTATTGTAAAATGGATGCATGTTTACACTCGGTCATTTAGGTTAGTATTGTGGAGTAACTACAATGTTATTGAGCCATCAGTTTTCTATCACAGCCATTAAACTAACTGTTTTAAAGTCACCATTGGCCTCATGGTGAAACCCCTAAACAGTTTCCTTCCTCTCCGGCAACTGAGTTAGGAATGACGCCTGTATCTTTGTAGTGACTGGTTGTATTGATACACATTCAGTGTAATGAATAACTTCACCATACTTAAAAGGGATATTCAATGTCTGTTGTTTTTTTACCCATCTACAAATAGGTGCCCTTCTTTGCGAGTCATTGGAAAACCTCCCTGTAAAACTCCCTGTAGATGAATCTGTTTGAAATATACTGCTCAACTGAGGGACCTTACAGATTACCTCTTCTCTGTACCCCACATATTGGTTATCATAAAAAAATGATAAACACTTATTGCACATACAGAGTCCATGCAACTTGTGACTTAACTTCTTAGGGAGCAGCTCCCGAGGTGACGGTTTTGGAGAGCCTGGCGTGCCCAAAGTAAAATGCCTCCCACTCAGGCCCAGAAAATAGGATATGCACATATTTAGTACCATTGGATAGAAAACACTGAAGTTTCTAAAAGTGTTAACATTTTGTCTGAGTATAACAGAACGGATATGGCAGGCGAAAACCCGAGGAATTTCTGTCCTGGAAAAAGTGGTTTTGACACATTGCCTCATTTGGAACCACTCCCTTATGAAAATGCCCATTTAAGGGCATATGAATGCAGTACCTATTGCTTCCTCTGGATCCAAATAGTAGGTTGACTGGTATAATAAAGGTTGCTTATTTCACAGTGGTTTCAGAGTCACACAATAAGAGCTACGATGATAATGTTCTGTGGATGTCACTGAGAAGACTGATGCCATTGATCCACAATCCATAGGCTGTACAGTGAAATAAGTATGCTTCCAATGCAATTCTTAAGTCTAACATCTATTTCAACAGATGTCAATCAAATTAACAAAATATTTTGTTGAATTTATACAACATTCCAACATCGTTTAGCATGATCTATTACATTATGGCATGATCCCACTATTTGTATCACTTTCAATTAGACATATTTTGAAGGTGAACTGCAAATTCCATTATTGTGTCTACTCCTTATTGTGGCCAGCTTCACATAGGTGGGTCTAAAACCTACACTGGAGTTGCTTACCAAGAAGAAAGTGAACGTTCCTGAGTGGCTGAGTTACAGTTTTGACTTAAATATACTTGAAAATCAAATGGCAAGACCTGAAAATGGTTGTCTAGCAATGATCGACGACGACGACATAGCTTGAAGAACTCTGAAATTAATACACGTGCAAATATTGCACAATCCAGGTGTAGGAAAGCTCTTAGAGCTGTAGTCGCTGCCAAAGGTGCTTCTACAAAGTATTGACTCAGGGGTTGAATACTTATGTAAATTAGACATCTCAGCATTTAATTTTCAATACATTTGCAAACATGTTTTCACATTGTCATTATGGGGTATTGTGTGTAGATGGCTGAGAGAAAAACATCTATTTAATCCATTTTGAATTCAGGCTGTAACACAAAATGTGGAATAAGTCAAGAGGTATGAATACTTTGAAGGCACAGTACACACGCGCACGCATACACACACTCACCACGCAGTGCGAGTTGCACACGGGCCGGACAGCTGGTTTGAGTTTCCGTCTAAAGAACTCTCCCAAGTTCCTGTATTGAATTAGGTCTTCCACAGCCGCCTCCTGCATGTTGACGCCAAACGTCCAGATATACAGACTGTAGACTGGCTTTCTCAGCCAGGTCGGTAGCTCCACCTGGTTCAGGCGACCCCAGGCCCGAGACAGAAGCCGTGTTGGGATGGTCTTGTACAGAGCAACCTGGGCCGGGGAAGGAGAGGCGATTGGGTTAGTCTACACATAGTTAAACTGCATGTTCTCACATTGGCTGCATCCTGGCTTATCCCAGATCTGTTTGTGCTGTCTGGCCAACTCCTATGCTCATTGTTACAACAAACAACCATAGGAGTTGGCAAGACTACACAAACAGATGAGACCGGGCAACTACTTCTCTAAATGGGAGAACTGTAACAGGAGAAGCTAGAACCATGGCAGACGAGGCTATAAAGTTGACTAGATCACTAAGCTTAAGGCAAGGCGCCATCTCAACTCTGAAAAGAGCATTAGCCACCCACATCACTAAGTCAACTGCATCAAGGCCATGTGCAGGATAGGTAGCAAGCGAGAGTTGACAGCTTTTTAATGCGCCTGAATAGATTGAACTTTTGCACACCTGAAGTACGGTCTTCGTTTACAGGTGCATTGTAGAAGCCAAACTTGAACCATCAGAACTCAAAACAGACCATGCACATTTGCAAATGAAACTTAAAAGTTTAAGTCTCATTGAAAGCCATCTTGTCACGGCCTTACAGACACCTTCCAGAAAATTGGAACGGAAATGGCGCTAGACTAGAAGTCTTCTGACTAGCTTGGAAAGACTAACGTGCAGTATCGAAGAGCCCTCACTGCTGCTCGATCATCCTATCATCCTAACTTAATTGAGAATAAGAACAACCCAAAATGCATTTTTGATACTGTCGTAAAGCTAACTAAAAAGCAGCATTCCCCAAGAGAGGATGGCTTTCACTTCAGCAGTGATAAATTCATGAACTTCTTTGACGAAAAGATCATGCTCATTAGAAAGCAAATTACGGACTCCTCTTTAAATCTGCATATTTCTCCAAAGCTCAGTTGTCCTGAATCTGCACAACACTGCCAGGACATAGTATCAAGGGAGACACTCAAGTTTATTAATACTATATCTCGACACATTGATGAAAATAGTCCACAACCTTCATACTGGACCCTATTTCAACTAAACTACTGAAAGAGCTGCTTCCTGTGCTTGGCCCTCCTATGTTGAATATAATAAAGAGCTCCCTACCCACCAGATGTGTACCAAACTCCCTAAAAGTGGCAGTAATAAAGCCTCTTGAAAAAGCCTAACCTTGACCCAGAAAATATAAAATAAACTAAATCAGCCTATATCGAATCTCCCATTCCTCTCAAAAATGTTAGAAAAAGCTGTTGCGCAGCAACTCACTGCCTTCCTGAAGACAATGTATACGAAACACTTCAGTCTGGTTTTAGACCCCATCATAGCACTGAAACTGCACATTAACCACTGAAGGTGGTAAATGACCTTTTAATAGCATCAGACCAAGGCTCTGCATCGGTCCTCGTGCTCCTAGACCTTAGTGCTGCATTTGATACCATCGATCATCACATTCTTTTGGAGAGACTGGAAACCGAAATTGGTCTACACGGACAAGTTCTGGCCTGGTTTAGATCTTATCTGTCGGAAAGATATCCGTTTGTCTCTATGGATGGTTTGTCTTCTGACAAATCAACATTACATTTCGGTGTTCCTTAAGGTTCCGTTTAAGGACCACTATTGTTTTCACTATATATTTTACCCTCTTGGTGATGTCATTCGGAAACACAATGTCAACTTTCACTGCTATGCGGACGACACACAGCTGTATATTTCAATGAAACATGGTGAAGCCCCAAAATTGCCCTCCCTAGAAGCCTGTGTTTCAGGCATAAGGAAGTGGATGGCAGCAAATGTTGTACTTTTAAAAACTGACAAAACAGATGCTAGTTCTAGGTCCCAAGAAACAAAGATCTTCTGTTTGATCTGACAATTAATCTTGATGGTTGTACAGTCATCTCAAATATAACTAAAGGACCTTTGCGTTACTCTGGACCCTGATCTCTTTTTTGACGAACATATCAAGAATATTTCAAGGACAGCTTTTTTACACCTTCGTAACATTGCAAAAATCTGACACTTTCTGTCCAAAAATGATGCAGAAAAATGTATCCAAGTTTTTGTCACTTCTAGATTAGACTACTGCAATGCTCTACTTTCCAGCTACCCGGATAAAGCACAAAATAAACTTCAGTTAGTGCTAAACACAGCTGCTAGAATCTTAACAAGAACCAAAAAATGTGTATCATATTACTCCAGTGCTAGTCTCTCCACACTGGCGTCCTGTTAAGGCTAGGGCTGATTTCAAGGTTTTACTGCTAACCTACAAAGCATTACATGGGCTTGTTCCTACCCATCTTTTCGATTTGGTCCTGCTGTACATACCTACACGTACGCTATGGTCACAAGACTGTCCCTAGAATTTCTAAGCAAACAGCTGGAGGCAGGGCTTTCTCCTATAGAGCTCCATTTTTATGGAATGGTCTGCCTATCCATGTGAGAGACGCAGACTTGGTCTCAATCTTTAAGTCTTTATTGAAGACTCATCTCTTCAGTAGGGTCTATGATTAAGTATAGTCTGGCCCAGGGGTGAAGGTGAAAAGGCACCGGAAAGGCACTGGAGCGACGAACCGCCCTTGCCGTCTCTGCCTGGCCGGTTACGGGGGCTGAGTCACTGGTGCCCTTCCATGCCGTCCCTAGGAGGGTTGCGTCACTTGAGTGGGTTGAGTCACTGATGTGATCTTCCTGTCCGGGTTGGCGCCCGCCTCGGGTTCGTGCCGTGGGGGAGGTCTTCGTGGGCTATACTCAGCCTTGTCTCAGGGTATTAGGTTGGTGGTTGAAGATATATTTTTATTATATATTTTTTTACCTTTATTTTACTAGGCAAGTCAGTTAAGAACAAATTCTTATTTTCAATGACGGCCTAGGAACAGTGGGTTAACTGCCTGTTCAGGGGCAGAACAACAGATTTTTACCTTGTCAGCTCGGCCGCCCCAATATCCCTCTAGTGGTGTGGGGGCTGTGCCTTGGCAAAGTGGGTGGGGTTATATCGTGCCTGTTTGGCCCTGTCCGGGTGTTTCTGGTGACCTGTGTGAATTTAAGTATGCTCCCTCCTTCCCTTTCCTCCCTCTCTTTCCTCCCTCTCACTCTCTTTCCTCTCAGAGGACCTGAGCCCTAGGACCATGCCTCAGGACTACCTGGCCTGATGACTCCTTGCTGTCCCCAGTCCACCTGGTCATGCTGCTGCTCCAGTTTCAACTGTTCTGCCTGCGGCTATGGAACCCTGACCTGCTCACTGGACGTGCTACCTTGTCCCGGACCTGCTGTTTTGGACTCTCGCTCTACCGCACCTGCTGTCTCTAACTCTGAATGATCGGCTATGAAAAGCCAACTGACATTTTACACCTGAGGTGCTGACCTGTTGCACCCTCTACAACCACTGTGATTACTGACCCTGCTGGTCATCTATGAATGTTTGAACATCTTGGCCATGTTCTGTTATAATCTCCACCCGGCACAGGCAGAAGAGGACTGGCCACCCCTCAGAGCCTGGTTCCTCTAAGTTTCTTCCTAGGTTCTGGCCTTTCTAGGGAGTTGTTCCTAACCACCGTGTTTCTACATCTGCATTGCTTGCTGTTTGGGGTTTTAGGCTGGGTTTCTGTACAGCACTGTGACATTGGCTGATGTAAAAAGGGCTTCATAAATAAATGTGATTGACCTTAAACTGCACTCACCAGAACAAGGCCAGGTCTGAGCAGCAGAGTCGGTTTGAGAAGCAGAATCGAAAACCCAAAACTTGAGTCGCCAATTAAATCCTGTTCTATCCGATTTGTCTTCATAGCCATGAGATGTGACCAGTAGCTGAAGGATCCGCTTGTTGCTTGACTTCTCGGCATCGTGGTGGCAGGTAGCGGCCACAGGTGTAAAAGAACACCCATCCGCAGTGTGTGAGGAAGTGAATAAAGTATGACAAAGCTATCTGATAATCGGACCTCTCCCAGCACCGGCAAGCAGTCAGGTCTCTTTAGACTATTCCATCTACTGAGAGCTCAAGAAGGTTTGCCGCTTGATTTGCAACTGCTCGCTGGACTGGCATCATGGATGGCTTCTGCATAGTTAAATGGATTAGTCAGCTTCTGGACCAGCTGACACGAACTCCAATAAAGCTTAGCTAGCCCCCATCTGATATTATAAACTGGGTGGTTCAAGCCTTGAATGCTGATTGATATACCACGGCTTTCAGCCAGACTGTATACCACGGGTATGATAAAACATTTATTTGTACTTCTCTAATTACATTGGTAACCAGTTTATAATAGCAATACGGCACCTTGGGGGTTTGTAGTATATAGTCAATATACCACTGCTAGGGGCTGTATCCAAGCACTCCGCGTTACTTTGTGCTTAAGAAAAGCCCTTAGCCGTGGTATATTGGCCATATACCACACCCCCTCAGGCCTTATTGCTTTAATATAGTTGGGGTTTAATATGCACAACGTGTTTCATTTAATACACTGGTAATACTGACATATGTTGAGGCGAGCCTCGTTAATTCTGTCGGAGTCTAAACTTTGAACATTGAGATATTAAAGACTGATAGATCAGTATATAAAGGAGTGAGATCTGTAGAAAGAGTGGCTGTCGAATGTGCTGGGTGGACGGGAGGAGATCAAAGGATTGCTATAGGGGAAATAGACTAACATCTGTGGATTAGACAAAGGAGGGGTTGAGGTCAGGAGGTCAGGTCAGATCCCCTGAAGGGAGTAACAAGGGTTTACTACAATTTTCCTGTGGAACCATAAGATGTAAGGATTGGAGAGAAAGTGTGTCTTAAGGGGGATATATAGACACCTGTGATGGTGAGAAATGCTATAACGACCCTTAGGGAAGAATTAAACTTGGTTGAGCTTCTCTAGTGTCCGTGAGTTATTTACTCTGAAAAATAAGAACCTAACAATTCTAATGTGTTGACTCTGCACTTTAGGGATCTTCCCCACCCCTTATCCCTGCCGAACAGCTGAAGCCCTTAATGATATTCCATCTGAAATCCAACGTGGCTACGAACGGACCACCGGCACAATAAAAAATGCGTTGAAATAGCCATTTCTTTACATGGCCTCAGATGCGAGGTCAGGGTAATACACGCAGAAATCAGATTTAAAATAGAACGGCAATAGAATAGGAGTTTAACAGGTAGGCAGGAGGATTGGAGGGTCTCAAAAAGCCATTTGACCCCAGGATTAAAAACCTTAAAAGCTGATCAGAATTCAGATTGTAAAACAGAAAAACTGAGAAATACTGGAGCTTAACATTGCTGATAGAAATGGAATGTATAGATCAAACTGACAAACCGATTCAATGTGCACAATAGAGAGAAGCATGTCTGTTCTACAACATTTCAATGCACATTTTCTGGAACGTTGCACACCTTCATGAATTTAAGCCAAACCGGTGCTGCATGCGGAGTCTGGACCCGCCCATATAACTCATAGGCAGTAAGGTCCAGTAGCTCTAGAGATGATCACAGATCTTGTCCAAACTGCAGGAAATAGATCAGCTGAGGATATGGGGTAGCAGACACGTTCTATCTCCATGATTAAGTATCCACTTTGATTAAAAGGCCAAGGGAGGCGGAATAGATCAACATTTCATTAATAACATTAAATGCTTATTGGCTGATGGTAAGGGAGAAACAGCGTCCATTGAAACTTAGGCCACTCACTCGCCCCTTTGCCGCGACAGTGTGAGCGAGCACAGCAGGAGAATAAAACAAAGCATTCCTCCCGTTATTGTGTGGATCACGCAAAGGGCCTTTGATAGGCGTTACGATAGAGCCTGGGCCGAGATCAGAGCTCTGCAGGTCCATATGGGTCCGGCCATCTGTGGCGGAGGGGGGGGGTGTACCTCACACATCAGTGCCTCTAACAGAGCACTTCTAGCCGAGAAAACCTAGGGCCACGACACAGGGGAAACAAACTATGTTTGGCAGGAACTGTAATGAACATTATTCGGGTGGATTTGAAGTCCCTTTTCAAGTGTTCCAGCTGTGATTTACCTTGTACGAGCGGAACTGGTATCCTACTCAACTAGTATTATAGGACTTGGTACCTCTGGATGCTGAGATTGACATACATTAACACACACACACACACACACACACACACACGCACAGAAAGAAAGAGAAAAAGCTGTAGTAGCTCGTTAGTAGGGAAGTACTCACCCTGCTTGTTGGTCTCCAGCCAACCTTGGCCAGGGGCTTGAGTGCGCCGAAGGTCAGGAAGTAGTAGAGGAAGCTGAGCGGCCATGAGCGCAGCCGCAAGACAGGCCGGGACATGCAGCTCAACTGGCCAAGACGACGCCGCAAGGCCAACTGAGGGAACTGCAACCTGCACAACCATACAAAGCCCTGGGTTGGCACAGGTATGGCAGAGTACACACAAACAGTCTCCGACTCACAAAACACAGGCAGGACAGAGACTCACATTCACATACACCCACAGTCTCTCACCCACAAAGCACGTGAAAAATGACAATGCACACGTGTGTCCACGCAAAGATGTGGGTAAATATACGTATAACGGGAACTAAATGACACGACAACAATGCACAATCAGAAATAGCTGACAGATGATGCCCTCTTACGTTACACTGTTCGAAAAACACATACCTATCGGGAAATAGGCTACGGAACCGTCACACGTTCTGACTGCACAACCTCCCCAAAAACTCTCAACCACGCAGATGATAGTCTTCTACAGTATCTCATCTAAACCCCCACGTGGTTAGTTTCCTAAAAATTAATATTTCATACAGAATCCACTCTACTCTTCAGGCTGCTTTTAGTCAAGTCAACTGTCTCTCCTTAAAATAACCTCATATCTAACTCCCATCCATCCAGATCTCTCAATAAGCCATGTTAAAAATGCATCACTTTATTCTCTTAGCCTTAGGCGATAAACGCAGAGGGAGTTAAATGACAAACTCGGTGCTCTCGAAGTGTGGGTGGTAAAACACACAGCTAAAAATGCATCGAAAACAGCATATCCACCCAACAGTCAAATCCATAATCTGCCCATGACTATGCCTGGCTGCACTGCATAGGTCTATTAAAATAGGCTTCAGTGGTGGTTGTGCTGTATTGTCCCGACTCTGTACAATAGGAACAACTAGGGCAGCAGTGATGCAGCGGTGGACTGGACTCTAAGGGGGAGACCAATGTTATCTCAACAAGGGACATCCAACGCACAACACCACTGGCTTTTAAATGGGATATGGGGGCACATGGAGGTGCTGCAGCCTTAGCTATGCAAGTCCAGACTTGTGAAAATAAAGTGAGGGAGTGAGAGTCCAGATTTGAGAGAAGAGGAGGTATAATACAGGCTAGCTGTATAGCCACGGTGGGGCTATCTATAGGCCTAAAGAAGACCTGTCCACTGTAATCAGCATAAAGGCAAAGCGTGAGGCCATGCCATGCATGGTTTAGCCACTGACACCCTAACGGACAGCCGTCAGTAAGCAGCACCTTAACACCAATCACTGGCATACAGACCTGTAGGCCAACAACCCTAATGACAAGGGGAGTAGGGCTGGAAACAGTTGACCCCCGACGATCTCTCACGCATGTACACAATCCAGAGACACCAAATATTACACACTGACATAACAGAGAAATACACAAATGCAAAAAGAATAATAAAGTGGTCTAGTGACTGGCGTACAGTAGGTTACATCGGTCATCTTCTGTGGCGTCTATATTAATCCCTGTGTTATTATAGACCTGTTTGGCCTCTGCGTTGAATCAGATCAATTGAATGGTGCTTCACAGGCTGGTGTTGATGCCCCCTTTGTGAAACTGCTGCCAGTGCTGAGTGATCGTCTCCCAGCACAGCCGTTCAGACACAACACTGCCCATATTGTTCCACTATCTGAATACACATGTATCGGAGGATGGCCTTCAGATCCGGAGCGGTGTGTGGAGCTGCGAGGTTCAGCGGCTCCGCATAGACAGCCGCACACCCCACCCCCACATTTTATTGTGTAATTTCTCAAGAGTTTGATCACCACAGCACGGCAGTCGTGAAAGAAAAGGCTATCATTAAACACACCTGAATGAGCCACAGCAAGCGACTTATGATCGCCCCATTCTGGAAATCTGGAATGAAATTCCTGATTCGTCAGGGAAAATCCCATCTCTGATTACTTTGGCTCCACGGTAGCTGGGTACGGGATTATTTCCACTGAGGCACGCTGCTGTATGGTGCCTAGTGTACTGGAGATAGTGACTGCTCTTCTCATAGTCACCGCCGGCTGCCTGGCCTAGTTTGGACTGCAGAGCGTTAGACTGGGCCATTCATCCTCTCTAAGCTCTAAAACAGGAAAGTAAGGTTTACCACAGAGCCTGGGTACACAGCCTATAATTAGATTCCAGCTAATGGCGCTAATATAGATAAGGCAATTCCACGATAACGGAATTGCGCTGAGAATGATTTCTCACTTTAAAAAAAATACCATTGATTTAAAAAGTTTAACAAAACCATACAACTATGGACATGGACTACTTTTAACAATTTACACAACATTTTACAAAAACATTAAACAAAAAAAACTCAGCAGAAAAACTGCTCCAAATTAACATTCAAAAGATGAATGGAGTGTCAGCTATGACATGACACATTGAATTTAATGAACTACAGTAAGTGAAGTGGATTTACACCCGGTAACGGAATTGCATCATGGCTCCCTGATCTGTACTACACAGAAACGTATAATTATGGATATAGTGATGCATACTAAATAGGTACAAAAATGTAGAAATATGCAATATCCTTAGCATATTTCGATATTATTCTACACTGTGGCTCTGATTTTATTGAGCCCCCACCCTCCCAAACAAGACAACATTTGAACAGACCTGCTGAACTTTACAATACTGTATTTAACTCCACACTGCTTTTATTTCCGTACTCTACCTTTCTTTACTGTATTGTACTGTCCAAACTTGTGAACCAAACTGTGGTGTGACTGATTTTCCGTTGTAGCCAATTCAATTGCAGAAATTGAGTTAGTTTTTTCTGAAATTCCATTAAAGATTTGGTAACGGAATTTAGAGTTCACTTAATTCATCAACAAAATTGATATCAGTAAAAACAAAGTAATTGATAGACCTACCTTCACTTGATACTTCTGTAAACGTTAGTCATCCTCCCTCATGAGGAAGAGAAATTAGAAAATATCTTAAAGACACACTATATACACTAAAGTATGTGGACACCCCTTAAAATTTGTGGATTCAGCTACTTCAGCCACACCCGTTGCTGACAGGTGTACAAAATCGAGCACACCGCCATGCAATCCCCTTAGACAAATTGTCAGTAGAACGTCCTTACTGAAGAGCTCACTGACATTAAAACGTGGCACCGTCATAGGATGGCACCTTTCTAACAAGTCAGTTCTGCCCCGGCCAACTGTAACTGCTGTTATTGTGAAGTGGAAATATCTAGGAGTAACAACGGCTCAGCAACGAGGTGGTAGGCCACACAAGCTCACAGAACGGGGGCCGCCGAGTGCTGAAGCATGTAGAAATAGTCTGTCCTCGGTTGCAAGACTCACTACCAAATTCCAAACTGCCTCTGGAAGCACTGTTCAAACTGTTCGTCGGGAGCTTCATGAAATGGGTTTCCATGGCCGAGCAGCCGAACAAAAGCCTAAGATCCCCACGTGCAATGCCAAGCGTCGGCAGGGGTGGTGTAAAGCTTGCCGCCATTGGACTCTCGAACAGTGGAAATGCGTTCTCTGGAGTGATGAATCACGCTTTACCATCTGGCAGTCTGACGGATTAATCTGGGTTTGGGGGATGCCAGGTGAACGCTACCTGCCCGAATGAATAGCGCCAACTGTAAAGTTTGGTGGAGGAGGAATAATGGTCTGGGGCAGGTTTTTCACAGTTCGGGCTAGGCCCCTTAGTTCCAGTGAAGGGAAATCTTAATGCTACAGCCTACAATGACATTCTGGACAATTCTGTGCTTGCAACTTTGTGGGGAAGGCCCTTTCCTGTTTCAGCATGACAATGCCCCTGTGAACAAAGCGAGGACAAAAATAGAAATGGTTTGTCGAGATCGGTGTGGAAGAACTAGACTGGCCTGCACAAAGCCCTTACCTCAATCCCATTGAACACCTTTGGGATGAATTGGAATGCTGACTGCGAGCCAAGCCTAATCAACCAACATCAGTGCCCGACCTCACTAATGCTCTTGTGGCTGAATGGAAGCAAGTCCCCACAGCATTCCAACATCTAGTGGAAAGCCTTCCCAGAAGAGTGGGGGCTTTTCTAGAAGCAAAGGGGGGACCAAATCCATATTAATGCCCATGATTCTGGAATGAGATGTTCGATGAGCAGGTGTCCACACACTTTTACTTCAAAATGATTGTGTTCTGATGTATTTAATACCTTGAGACTTTCTGGTAGATGTTGTTTTCTAAGACCACTTTTCCATCTGTTTGACCAGAAATCAAAGCCTTTACTTATTCCTAATACTTATGATGGAAAATAGTTAAAAAAATGTTTTATTATTTCTCAAAAAAAGCTTACATTTGACACCTAATCTGACATGCTCCTATGAATTTCACGTTGGTACTCATGGGTCCTTTTACATAGAAATTACCCTGAAAGTCATTAATTTGATGCAATTGAATCTCAATTCTCATACAAGTCTACCAGTGCAGTATCATTAAAATATTACCACCATAGCCTGTCATGCACCTTGGTTTCAGCAATCGCAAAGTATAGCTTAAATATCCCAGCCAACCAGATAAACGCAACAAAACAAAAAGCCAACACGTAAAGAATACACTTCTATAATTGTTTTATTTCCCGGCTATCCAGTCTCCCTCCACCACACAAAACACAGGCTCCAGCAGCACCCCCCCCTTTTCCTCAATGCAGGCACATATTAGCCAATCACTGGCTGCATAGCGTTCTCTCTCTCCTGCCTCTACATCAACAGAGTCTCTCAGCCACCACACAGATCTCTAAAACTCCATCTATCCCTCACTTCTTTCAGGCCCACTTCCGAGGTTGGCTGGGTAAGGCTGGCTAACTGGCTGCATAGGGCTGGCCTTGGCCTGGCCCAGATACATTGTTACTCCTTAGACTGGCCTGCCTGGATGGGGCTTAAGGGCATTATGCTGCAATTAGGCCAAACAGAGGCTTTGTGCTGCCTGGGACAGAGAGAGAGGGAGAGAGAGGGAGGGAAAAAAAGAAAAGAGCGAGAGAAAGAGCGAAAAAAAGAGAGCGAGAAAGACGGGGCTTTGGGAGAGTGGACAGACTGGCCACTCAAAATTCAGCCCCTCGGCTCACGGTTGTCCCTCTCCTCATGTAGCAGCTCAACACGCGAAGTGCACACAACCCCCCACTCACAAACCATAACTGTTCGAGCGTCAATCTCACAGCAGAACATTACATTAATCATCCCGCTCTCACTTGCCTTTAATCCATCTCACACAGTGTAAACAATCACTTTATAGGCTGAAAACCATTCGTTCTCTCTCCGCGTCGGTCCCGTCTTTGTCATGTCTAACAGGCATATTATACACATGCTAAGGCATCTTGTGGTCATTCATCTTTTTCCTCGCTCTCATTCTCTCCCGCTCTCAGCATACCTGAATCGGTTCCTGTGGCTGAGTGCTCGGGCCCCCTGGCCTGAGACGTTGCCGCCGTTGCCTCCCCCCTGCTCCCTGGCAGCTCCTGTGGAGCTGATCGTCCGGAGCCGGCGCACATCAACCCTAACTCTGTGGAGATTGTAGCAAGACGGAGGGCTGTGCAAAGACCTGCAGCATCTCACCATTTCCCTGAGCTCTGCGCTGCCGCCCGCTGAAGGCTCCTGTTCTGACACATGATCACTGAAGGCGTGGGGGGGGGGGGATTACAGACGCTTCTCTCTCGCTCTCACTGGGGCTGCCGCTCTCGCTCGGTGTGCGCACTTCTGTTCTCTTGCTGGATCTGGTTCTCTCGCTCTGCTACTCTCAAGCCCAGCCCCCTTCTCTGGTAGGACGGATGTGACGTGGTGGAGGGTAATCCGTTCGCTCCTCTTCTCTCTCCCTCAGGGATCCAAGGGCCTCTGGAAGTACTAGAGAATGGGCATCTTCTAAGTGGGCTGACTGTTTAGTGTTTGACCAGATACAATGCTATTTTACAGTAAACTAACTGACAGACTTTCAGAACGCTTATAGGGAAGGACATTCAACAAGCACAGCACAGTGAAATCGATAAAAAGATTGTGGGGGCTGTTTTGTTAGACTTCAGTGTGGCTTTTGACATTATCGATCAGTCCGCTGCTGGAAAAACTTGTGTTATGGCTTTACACCCCCCCTTGCATATTGTGGATAAAGAGTTCTGTCTAACAGAACACAGAGGGTGTTCTTTAAATGGAAGTCTCTCAAACAGGATCCAGGTAGAATCAGAAATTTATCAGTGCAGCTGTCTAGGCCCTTTACTTTTTTCAATCTTTACTAATGACATGCCACTGGCTTTGAGTAAAGCCAGTGTTTCTATGTATGCGGATGACTCAACACTATACACGTCAGCTACTACAGGAACTGAAATGACTGCAACACTCAACAAAGAGCTGCAGTTAGTTTCAGAATATGTGGCAAGAAATAAATTAGTCCTAAATATTTCAAAAACAAAACATTTGTATTTGGGACAAATCATTCACTAAACCCTTAACTACAACTAAATCTTGTAATGAATGATGTGGAAATTGAGCAAGTTGAGTCAACTGTCATGGTCAAAACATTGATAAAACCGTAGCTAGGACGGGGAGAAGTCTGTCCATAATATAGCGCTGTTCTGATTTCTTAACACTATCAACGAAGCAGGTCCTACAGGCCCTAGTGTTGTCGCACCTGGACTACTGTTCAGTCGTGTGGTCAGGTGCCACAAAGAGGGACTTAGGAAAATTGCAATTGGCTCAGAACTGGGCAGCACGGCTGGCCCTTGGATGTACACAGATAGCGAACATTAATATGCATGTCAATCTCTCCTGGCTCAAAGTAGAGGAGAGATTGACTTCATCACTACTTGCATTTGTGAGAGGTATTGACGTGTTGAATGCACTGAGCTGTGTTTGAACTCCTGGCACACAGCTCAGACACCCATGCATACCCCACAAGACATGCCACCAGAGGTCTCTTCACAGTCCCCAAATCCAGAACAGACTATGGAAAGCGCACAGTACTACATAGAGCCATGACTACATGGAACTCTGATCCACATCAAGTAACTCACACAAGCAGTAAAATTTGATTTAAAAAAGAATGGAACCTTATGGAACAGCGTGGAATGTGAGACAACACATAGGCACAGACATGCATACAAACACAATACACACACTTGTACAAATGGATTTTGTGTTGTGAATGTGGTAGTAGAACATTACAATACATTCATAACTGCCTTAATTTTGCTGGACCCCAGGAAGAGTAGCTGTGGCCTTGGCAGCAGCTAATGGGGATCCATAATAAATACAAATAATCCCATCAGCTATAGAGTTCACGGACCCTGTTAGACTCCTGGCAACTTCCCTATACTGCTGATCTGTATCGTTTTGTATTACAGTATCTTTTTGGAATTCATAAGCATGCCATACCTTGTTTTTCTCCTTAGGTTTTGGCCTGATTTAGGGAGCCTGGAGTCCACTGCTTCCTACCTTATCCTATCCTACCATCAGCTCAGCAAATCTCAGTGTGTGGGGTGTTAATTTATTCACTACCTGCTGTTTTGTCAGTGAATAATTTCAGAATGTTAAGCGTCATCATTAGACATCTGTTGCCTGACTGGTACATTTTTAAGAAAGATTTTAAAAAAGGCTACTCAAGATGCAGTTCCAGTGTTTCCAATATATTTTCCGTTAGCAGCGGATTTAAAAGATACAGTACCACTCAAAAGTTGACAGCTCCTCATTCAAGTGTTTTCACTATTTTCTACATTTTAGAATAAAAGTGAAGACATCAAAACTATGAAACAACCCATGGAATCATGTAGTAACCCAAAAAAGTGTTAAATCAAAATCTATTTTACATTCTTCAAAGTAGCCACCCTTTGCCTTGACAGCTTTGCATATACTCTGGGCATTCTCTAAACCAGCTTCATGAGGTAGTCACCTGGAATGCATTTCAATTAACAGGTGTGGCTTGTTAAGTTAATTCTTTCCTTAATGCGTTTGAGCCAATCAGTTGTGTATACAGAAGATAGCCCTATTCGGTAAAATACCATATTATGGCAAGAGCAGCTCAAATAAGCAAAGAGAATGACAGTCCATCATTACTATAAGACATGAAGGTCAGTCAATGCTGAACATTTCAGGAATTTGAATTTTTGTGCAGTCGCAAAAACCATCAAGCGCTATGATGAAACTGGCTCTTATGAGGACGGCCACAGGAAAGGAAGACCCAGAGATAACTCTGCTGCAGAGGATAAGTTCATTAGACTTACCAACCTCGGAAATTGCAGCCCAAATAAATGCTACAGAATTCAAGTAACAGACACATCAACTGTTCAGAGAAGACTGTGTGAAATAGCAAAGAAAACACTACTAAAGGACACCAATAAGAAGAAGAGACTTGCTTGGGCCAAGAAACAGGAGCAATGGACATTAGACCGGTGGAAATCTGTCCTTTGGTCTGATGAGTCCAAATTTGAGATTTTTGGTTGCGACTGCCGTGTCTTTGTGAGACGCAGAGTAGGTGAATGGATGATCTCGGCATGTGGTTCCCACCGTGAAGCATGGAGGTGGTGGTGTGACGGGGGTTTGCTAGTGACATTGTCAGTGATTGATTTACAATTCAAGGCACACTTAACCAGCATGGCTACTACAGCATTCTGCAGCGATACGCCATGTCATATGGTTTGCGCTTAGTGGAACTATAATTTGTTTTTCAACAGGACAATGACCGAATACACACCTCCAGGCTGTGTAAGGGATATTTGACCAAGGAGGAGAGTAATGGAGTGCTGCATCAAATGACGTGGCCTCCAATCACCGGACGTCAACCCAATTGAGATGGTTTTATGAGGAGTTTGACTTTTAGCGTGAAGGAAAAGCAGCAAACAAGTGCTCAGCATATCAAATCAAATTTTATTTGTCACATACATTCTTCTTGCCTATGCCGTTCAGCCATCGACTCAAATCTCTAGCCACTTTAATAATTATAATTGTATGAAATAAATGTATCACTAGCCACTTTAAACGATGCCATTCATATGTTTACATATCCTACATTACTCATCTCATATGTATATACTGTACTTCATACCATCTACTGCATCTTGCCTACACCGGTCAGCCATATATTTATATGTACATACTCGTATTCATTCCTTTACTCTTGTGTGTATAAGGTAGTTGTGAATTTGTTAGATTACTTGTTAGATACTACTGCATGGTCGGAACTAGAAGCACAAGCATTTCGCTACACTCGCATTAACATCTGCTAACCATGTGTATGTGACAAATAAAATTTGATACACATGGTTAGCAGATGTTAATGCGAGTGTAGCGAAATGCTTGTGCTTCTAGTTCCGACCATGCAGTAGTATCTAACAAGTAATCTAACAATTTCACAACAACTACCTTATACACACACACACACACACACACACACACACACACACGTGTAAAGGAATGAATAAAAATATGTACATATAAATATGGATGAGTGATGGCCAAACGGCATAGGAAAAATGCAGTAGTTGGTCTAGAGTACAGTATATACACATATGAGATGAGTAATGTAGGATATATGTAAACATTATATAAAGTGCCATTGTTTAAAGTGGCTAGTGGTACATTTATTACATCCAATTTTCTATTATTAAAGTGGCTAGAGATTTGAGTCAGTATGTTGGCAGCAGCCACTCAATGTTAGTAATGGCTGTTTAATTAACAGTCTGATGGCCTTGAGGTAGAAGCTGTTTTCTCAGTCTCTCGGTCCCAGCTTTGATGCACCTGTACTGACCTCGCCTTCTGGATGATAGCAGAGTGAACAGGCAGTGGCTCGGGTGGTTGTTGTCCTTGATGACCTTTTTGGCCTTCCTGTGACATCAGGTGGTGTAGGTGTCCTGGAGGGCAGGTAGTTTACCCCCGTGATGCGTTGTGCAGTCCTCACTACCCTCTGGAGAGCCTTACGGTTGTGGGCAAAGCAGTCGCCGTACCAGGCAATGATACAGCCCGACAGGATGCACTCGATTGTGCATCTGTAAAAGTTTGTGAGTGTTTTTGGGTGACAAGCCGAATTTCTTCAGCCTCCTGAGGTTGAAGTGTCGCTGTTGCGCCTTCTTCACCACACTGTCTGTGTGGGTGGACCATTTCAGTTTGTCCATGATGTGTACGCCGAGGAACTTGAAGCTTTCCACCTTCTCCACTGCGGCCCCGTCGATGTGGATAGGGGGGTGCTCCCTCTGCTGTTTCCTGAAGTCCACGATCATCCCCTTAGTTTTGTTGACGTTGAGTGAGAGGTTATTTTCCTGACACCACACTCCGAAGGCCCTCACCTCCTCCCTGTAGGAAGTCTCGTCGTTGTTGGTAATCAAGCCTACCACTGGAGTGTCGTCTGCAAACCTGATGATTGAGTTGGAGGCGTGCTTGGCCACGCAGTCATGGATGAACAGGGAGTACAAGAGAGGGCTGAGAACACACCCTTGTGGGGACCCAGTGTTGAGGATCAGCGGGTTGGAGATGTTTCCTACCCTCACCACCTGGGGGTAGCCCGTCAGGAAGTCCAGGACCCAGTTACACAGGGCGAGGCCGAGACCTAGGGTCTCGGGGTCTAGGGTATCAGGTAGGATGGAGGTGATATGATCCTTGACTAGTCTCAAAGCACAACATGATGACGGAAGTGAGTGCTAAGGGGCAATGGTCATTTAGCTCAGTTACCGAAAGCTTTCTTGGGAACAGGAACAATGGTGGCCCTCTTGAAGCATGTGGGAACAGCAGACTGGGATAAGGATTGATTGAATATGTCCGTAAACACCCCAGCCAGCTGGTCTGCGCATGCTCTGAGGACACGGCCAGGGATGCCATCTGGGCCGGCAGCCTTGCGAGGCTTAACTCGTTTAAATGTTTTACTCACGTTGGCTGCGGTGAAGGAGCGCCTGCAGGTTTTGGTAGCGGGCCGTGTCGGTGGCACTGTAGTGTCCTCAAAGCGAGCAAGGAAGTTGTTTAGTTTGTCTGGGAGCAAGACATCGTGGTCCGCGACGGGGCTGGTTTTCTTTTTGTAGTCCGTGATTGACTGTAGACCCTGCCACATACCTCTCGTGTCGGAGCCGTTGAATTGCGACTCTAAGTGGGAACTCCTTCAAGAATGCTGGAAAAGCATTTCGGATACTTGGAAGATTATTTAATATAAAATATATTTTGAATGGTTTAACACTTTTGGTTACTACATGATTCCATATGTGCTATTTCATAGTTGAGGTCTTCACTATTATTCTACAATGTAGAAAAACCCTTGAATAAGGGTCAACTTTTGACTGGTTGTGTGCGCGCGCGCACACACACACACACACACACAAACTTGAAGATGGAAGTTTACACACACTTAGGTTGGAGTCATTAAAACATGTTTTTCAACCACTCCACAAATTTCTTGTTAACAAACTATAGGTTTTGGCAAGTCGGTTAGGACACACTTTGTGCATGATAAGTAATTTTTCAAAAAATGTTGACAGATTTCACTGTCACAATTTCAGTGGGTCAGAAGTTTACATACACTAAGCTGACTGTGCCTTTAAACAGCATGGAAAATTCCAGAAAATTATGTCATGGCTTTAGAAGTTTCTGATAGGCTAATTGACATAATTTGAGTCAATCGGAAGTGTAACTGTGGATGTATTTCAAGGCCTACCTTCAAACTCAGTGCCTCTTTCCATCATTGGAAAACCCAAGAAATCAGCCAAGACCTAAAAAACTAAATTGTAGACCCCCACAAGTCTGGTTCATCTCTGGGAGCAATTTCTAAACGCCTGTAGATACCACGTTCATCTGTACAAACAATAGTATGCAAGTATAAACACCATGGGACCACGCAGCCGTCATAATGCTCAGGAAGGAGACGCGTTCTGTCTCCTAGAGAGGAACGTACTTTGGTGCGAAGTGCAAATCAATCCCAGAACAACAGCAAAGGACCTTGTGAAGATGCTGGAGGAAACAGGTACACAAGTATCTATATCCACAGTAAAACGAGTCCTATATCAACATAACCTGAAAGGCCGCTCAGCAAGGAAAAAGCTACTGCTCTAAAACCACCATAAAAAAGCCAGATTACGGTTTGCAACTGCACATGGGGACAAAGTTAAAGCTTTGTCGCAAATGGGTCTTCCAAATGGACAATGACCCCAAGCATACTTCCAAAGTTGTGGCAAAATGGCTTAAAGACAACAAAGTCAAGGTATTGGAGTGGCCATCACAAAGCCCTGACCTCAATCCTATAGAAAATGTGTGGGCAGAACTGAAAAAGCGTGTGTGAGCAAGGAGGCTACCCAAAACGTTTGACCCAAGTTAAACAATTTAAAGGCAATGCTACCAAATACTAATTGTGTATGTACATTTCTGACCCACTGGGAATGTGATGAAGGAAATAAAATCTGAAATAACTCATTCTCTACTATTATTCTTACATTTCACAATCTAAAAATAAAAGTGGTGATCCTAAATGACCTAAGACAGGGAATTTTTACTAGGATTAAATGTCAGGAATTGTGAAAAACTGAGTTTAAATGTATTTGGCTAAGGTATGTAAACTTCCGACTTAAACTGTGTGTGTGTGTTATATATATATATAAATAATCTCTATCTCTATTTTTTTTCTGCCAAGACACTTTTTAATGGATAGTCATTGGCTCAATGACTGGAAGTCTATAGGAACAGCTAGCATTCCATTGCGCTAACGCTAGTAGTCGCACACTATAGGCCTACTATACTCCAACAGTGTGCAACTATTTTCTCAATATTGTTTATCCAGCAGTCTGATGTCAGACTTTAGGGGTGAGTTCCTTCTCTATTAGTCTCTCAACCAACCTGTCTTGACCAAACAGGGAGGCGGTCCCTAAAAGCCACTAAAAGCAGGAAACAGGACCCACTTCCTTATCTGAAACACTGATGCTACAGACTACGCATCCTGTGAGATGACTCATCTAAACAGTTACCATAAAGACATAGGAACAGTTCAAATAAAACTTCAGTACAGATTGTTTATCCATAAATTCACGTAGGTTTTTGACCACTTTACTGTAACAGTTCCATATTAAACACTCTTCGGTTTAACTAGATTACATTGAACAATTTCCATAAACAGTTATGTATTTCAGCTAATGCATTATACAAAGTTCATCAAAACAGGACTGAGTTTATTTTAAAAAAGAAACTCAGGACCTTACCTTCGCTTGGTGTTTCGTCTGAAATGTGAATAAAAATTGACAAAGGCGAAGTTAAGTCTCTCACTGTGTGTTAGTTAAAGGTGAAGGCTCTACTCTCACAACAAAGTGCTGCATACTGGCTAGACAAGCCCTTTAAGAGACTAGAGGGTGGGTGGGCAGATATCACACTCAAAAGACTATCATTGGTGGGTGATGTCATCAGAAAAAGTAGACTGATGGTCCAAACACACAAATCTACTGTAGCTGTACAATATCTCATCATTCATCAAGTTTACAGAAGAGCCAACTTAAAAGCTAGAATCCTTAATTGATACAATAAAGTGTTATGTTATGGCTACAAGGACTGACCATCCATGATATCAAATGTATAGTTTTAACCATGTTGAGACTATAGTGTTTAACATATGTTGTTTCCAAACATTGACCTAAAACAAGCTTATATTTTGAGTTGATGGGGTATGAGTTGAACTAAGCTCATGAAGCATTTATTAGTTATATTCTTCTAGAATCAATGGGTATATCATTACATTTATAAGTAAAACAAAATGTAGCAACTAAGGATTCTTTAACAATTTGGGGTGATGAACTGTATTCAACTAGACCGACATGCATCCATGAGCAGAGATAGAAAGCGGCACAATTAGCCTATTTAAATATTTGGTCATTTTATTTTGAGTAGTCTGGATTTTCTATCAGTAGATGATTTACAGATACTACTAACAAACTACGACCATCTGTTGATAAGCAACTGCTTGCTAAGGTTAGGGTAAGGGTTAATGTTAGGATAAGGGTTAGAGCTAGGGATGCACAATATAAACGGGGAACATATCTGAGATCGGACAACATTAGCTAAAAATGCCAACATTGGGATCGGCCCAATGTCTAGTTTAACGGCGATGTGCAAAACCGATGTCAAAGCTGACGTGCATACCTATATATGGTAGGTACGTGATGTAATGACGCCACGTAAAATGTTGCGCTATACGTGCAACACAGAATTCCTAACCTAGCCCACAATGTCTGCTGTGTGGATCGAGCAGTCAACAACTCGAGCAGTCATTTGAAAGAGTAAGAACATTTCAGCAAGACAAGCCGAAGGCGAAATCCATTAAAGCCAAGATAATGGAATTCATTGCCCTTGAAAATCAACCGCTCTCTGTCGTGGGTGATGTTGGCTTTCGCCGATTGGTCGAACACCGGTACACATGTTGCCCTGCCGGAGTTACACAGTAATAGCATCACCGCTATTAGCTTCACGACATACTATGAAACGCCGTTTGGGTCTTTACGTGTCAAAAAATATACACGTCAAATAACAGTTCTATTATAGAACGTTGTGTGTTCTGAATTTGCACTTGCAAGCCAAGCGCCACCACTACTATCAGTAGCACTGTCAAAGCTGTACAAAAAAAGTCTGCAAACAAGCAAATACCGGCCACGAACGAAATGTTTACAATACCACCTTGATAATAAAGCATAGTTTTTTCGTCCACGACTTCTGGGGTAGCTAGCTTTAGCTTGGTAGTAGCACTAAAAGCCTGAAAACAATGACCAGTAGAAGCGGCAGTCATTTCATTATTCTTAGCGATAAATTAGGAATCCTTGTAAGTATTAGCTAGGTAGCCTTGTTGTTCACCTATTGAAATTGAACTTCAGTTCATGAAAATAAATAGCCTGCCAGCTACTTAACCCTGTTGCCCAAAGCAATCGTTATAAGCAGTCAGCTAGCTTAACCTGGCTAGTGAGGCTCGACCGGACTGCATTGTGAAGCTAGCCACAATAAGGATTAGGCACAATAGTGGAATTTGCAGTTTTCCTTCAAAATAAAAAGTACCTCTGAAAGTGATGGAGATTACAATTGGTGGAATCAAGCCATATTTAGACTAGATCATGTTAAACAAGGTTGGAATGTGAAGCAATGAAAAGGGGTAGCAGTCTCTCGGTGACATGCACAGAACTGAAGAGATTTCGCAAATATTAGCGTTGTAGCTATTGAGGGACTGTGACTGATATCACCTCCCCAGTCAGCCTATTGTGTGCATTGACATTCATATTGCACTGTACAGGTTTAAAGCAAAGCACTTCATGATGACGGAAGTGAGTGCTACAGGGCGATAGTCATTTAGCTCAGTTACCTTAGCTTTCTTGGGAACAGGAACAATGGTAGCCCTCTTGAAGCATGTGGGAACAGCAGACTGGGATAGGGACTGATTGAATATGTCCGTAAACACACCAGCCAGCTGGTCTGCGCATGCTCTGAGGACACGGCCAGGGATGCCATCTGGGCCGGCAGCCTTGCGAGGGTTAACACATTTAAATGTTTCTCACATTGGCTGCGGTGAAGGAGAGCCTGCAGGTTTTGGTAGCAGGCCATGTCGGTGGCACTGTATTGTCCTCAAAGCGAGCAAAGAAGATGTTTAGTTTGTCTGGGAGCAGGACATCGTGGTCCGCGACGGGGCTGGTTTTCTTTTTGTAGTCCGTGATTGACTGTAGACCCTGCCACATTCCTCGTGTCTGAGCCGCTGAATTGTGACTCTACTTTGTCTCTATATTGACGCTTAGCTTGTTTGATTGCCTTGCGGAGGGAATAGCTACACTTTGTATTCAGTCATGTTTCCGGTAGCCTTACCCTGGTTAAAAGCAGTGGTTCGCGCTTTCAGTTTTGCGCGAATGCTGCTATCAATCCACGGTTTCTGGTTGGGGAAGGTTTTAATATTTGCTATGGCTACATCACCAATGCACTTGCTAATAAACTCGCTTACCGAATCAGCATATACATCAATGTTGTTGTCAGATGCTATCCGGAACATATCCCAGTCCACGTGCTCGAAGCAATCTTGCAGCATGGAATCGGATTGGTCGGACCAGCGTTGAACAGACCTGAGAACGGGCGTTTCCTGTTTTAGTTTCTGTTTGTAGGCTGGGAGCAACAAAATGGAGTCATTGTCAGACTTGCCGAAAGGAGGGCGGAGAACTGACTTGTATGCATCACGGAAGTTGGAATAACAATGATCCAGGATTTTACCAGCCCGGGTGGCACATTCGATATGCTGGTAAAATTTCAGGAGCCTTGTTTTCAAGTTAGCCTTATTAAAATCCCCAGCCACAATAAATCCAGTCTCAGGATATGTGGTTTCCAATTTACCTAGAGTGAAATGAATTTCTTTCAGTGCCGTTGATGTGTCAGCTTGAGGGGGGATGTACACGGCTGTGATTATAATCGAGGAGAATTCTCTTGGTAGATAATGCGGTCTGCATTTGATTGTAAGGAATTCTATGTCAGGTGAACAAATGGACTTGAGTTCCTGTATGTTGTTATGATCACACCACGTCTCGTTAATCATAAGACACACACCCCCACCCTTCTTACCAGATAGATGTTTGTTTCTGTCGAACGCGATGCGTGGAGAAACCAGGTGGCTGTACCGACTGATAACGTGTCCTGAGTGAGCCATGTTTCCGTGAACCAAAGAACGTTGCAGTCTCGGATGTCTCTCTGAAAGGCAACCCTCGATCTGATTTCGTCTACTTTGTTGTCCAGAGACTGTACTTTGGCGATTAAAATACTCGGGAGAGGTGCACGATGCGCCCGTCGACGTAGCTTGACTAAAAGACTGGCGCGTTTCCCCTCTTCTCCTGCGCGGCCGTTGTTTTGAGTTGCCGGGTGCTATCCAGTCTATTGTCCTAGTTGGGGTACCAAACAGAGAATCCTCTTCGGGAAAGTCGTATTCCTGGTCGTAATGTTGGTAAGTCGTTGCTCTTATATCCAATAGTTCCTCCCAGTTGTATGTAATAAAACGTAATATTTCCCGGGGTAACAATGTAAGAAGTAATACATAAAAACAAAATACTGCATGGTTTCCTGAGAACGTGAAGCGAGGCTGCCATCTCCAATACTTCCGGCGCCGGAAGAATAGGCGCCGGAAGTATTGGTCAACAAGCTTGACACGTCAAATAGCGTTATTTGACACGCAAAAGACCCAAACGGCGTTCTATAGTATGAGAAATCCTGGTTGAGAATGAAACGACGGAACAAATGAACAACCAAACAGCACAGTAAGTGAGTGAAAGAAATAGGGACATACGTAAATGCAAACAAAATTACTTTATGGCCATTGTAACACCTTTATTTAACTAGGCAAGTCAGACAAGAACAAATTCTTATTTACAATGACGGCCTACCCCAGCCAAACCCGGAAAACACTGGGCCAATTGTGCGCTGCCCTATGGGACTCCCAATCACAGCCGGATGTGATACAGCCTCGATTCGATCCAGGGACTGTAGTGACGCCTCTTGCACTGAGATGCAGTGCCTTAGACCGCTGCGTCCGTGTGTGTGTGTTAACTATTTAACAGTACTAGAATGCTTAAAAAACGGCTGCTAAAATTGTAAATATCGGTATCGGCTTTTTTTTTGGAAAGGAAAATATCAGATATCAGTAACGGGCAAAAATGTCATATCGGTGCATCACTAGTTAGAGCTAGGGTTAGTAGATATAGTGGAAATCTTACTGAGTCTGTAGAGCATCTACAGATGGACTATCAAAATAAGGTGTTAAGAAATATTTAAATATAAAAAATGTATCCATCCACATTTATCCATACAAATGCAAAATACATGAAACACCAATACACAATATCTCAGTGGCACTCTTTACAGATTTAGCCGTTCCTATTTGGGTAGAGAGTGAGACAGTGAGTGCTCCTATCGCTGTAGCTGGCTCAGAATTGTGCGTGCGTCTTTGGCTTGTCTGAGGGAAAAGTGAGGGCCCCTCTATAGTCTGCTCATTACCATTCCAGTCACGTCTCGGCCCAAATTCACCCGGAGAAAAACTCAGGCCATTGTTAGGAGGGCATGGGCATTTGGGTCTTTGAGAAGCGTGGGCCAAACTATGTATTTGTTCCAATGTGTTATGTGTGTTGACTAGGGCTGGGTGATAAACTGTAAAAACTATAACGGTTTTCATTCACGGACCAGTTTGGATTTTCACATTACCTTCTATAACAGTATTTTTATGTTTTATTTGTCACATTAAATAGTTCATAGATGGGCAAAAGATACATCAAAATGTATCTTGTTACAAACAAGACACTAAAGACCAACATATCAAACCAAAACACTTTTGCAAAGTATTGTATTACGATTAAAGTTATATTGGAGGTATTTAGTCATTTCAAAATACATTTGCAACATTCTCAGTAACAAAAAAAACACTTAACTTGCTATGTCTGTGATTGTTTATCTACCTTAGTCAAATGCACTGACTAAGTTGCTCTGTTTAAGTGTGTATGATAAAAAGACCAAAATGTAAACATGAACAATTCCATAGCACACTGGTTATTATTATAGGCCTTGTTTCAGGGGTGGAGCTCATTCGAATAATACCCAGCGTGCTTTGAAAGTGTTAATTTAGCAAAAATGTTTAGAAAACTATTTTGTATTTTGAAAACACTAATTACAGTTCAGAAATATCTTGTTACAAAATACATTGGATTGTAGTTCAGGCCGGAAAAATCCAAATGACAAAATACTGAAGTCATTTTAAATTCGCATTCCAAAATACAAATACAGTCTGAAACTGCTAAACAGCTGAGGACTGCTAGCTAACTTGCCAGAACAACAAGTCAACAACTTCAAAAAGATATGCTTTCAAATAGAGACCCCTGGAGTTCCCTCGTGGCAAAAGTAAGAACTGCAATTAAAGCCGAACATAGTCAAAGGATAATTATTCTGATTGAGAAATGTTGATATTTTATCATGCCGAAAATATAATAGGACCAAATACTGTAAAAAAAAAAAAAAAATGAGGAAAGTACCATATGATATATTTTGGCCATATCATCCAGCCCTAGTGTTCACATTTCACTGTGCGTGTGTGTGTGTGCGCCCAGGTGTGTCTGCGTGTTCACAATCAGTATGTGACTGCGCAGGGAGTTGAGATGCCAATGCTGGCCTTGACATTGACCATAGAACCTTGCTAAGTCACTTTCTGATTGTTGCATGTTGTACTGAACAGTTCACAGGGGGTGGAACCGGAGCAGTCAATGAGCTTGCATTTCCACTGGGAACCTCACCCCACACTCTATTCATTGCAAAGCCCAATTGAGCAAGTCTGCTGGCCAGGCCCCACAAAGAGTTCATTTCACATTAAGCAAAAATGTATTACAGTTTTGGTGAATGAATAATCACCCTTTTGTAGCTACAGCAAATAAGACCACCAAACTGTCAGTTTACATATCACTTTTTTTAAAAAACTTTTAAATGGTATGTTTTGTCAAGTCGAATTTTGTCAAAAGCAAGTCTCTCGCTTAACAGTACAGTAGTAGAAAAGTAGAAAAGTCCATAAATTGTGTGAACAAAGGCACTAATTCTACAGAGGAAAAGAGAATAGAAAATGTCCTCATATTAAAGAAATATCATTTTATTTGGAGTATTTAGCATGTCTTGGGGGTATGATGTGTGTGTGTGGACCCCAGGAAGAGTAGCTGCTGCTTTTGCAACAGCTAATGGGGATCCTAATCAAATACCAAACCTGACTGAGCTTGAGAGGAAAAAATTTGAAAAACTCCCCAAATACAGGTGTGCCAAGCTTGTAGCGTCATACCAAAGAAGACTAGAGGCTGTAATCGCTGCCAAAGGTGCTTCAACAAAGTACAGAGAAAAGGGTCTGAATACTTATGTAAATGTGATATACATTTATCTATATATATATATATATACACACACACACACACACATACATACATACATACATACACACTAAAAGTCTAAGAACCTGTTTATGCTTTGTCATTATGGGGTATTGTGTGTAGATTGATGAGGAAAAAAACTATAATACATTTTAGAAAAAGGCTGTAACGTAACAATGTGGAAAAAGTCAAGGGGTCTGAATACATTGTATGGAATCGTGACAATCGCAATACGTATCGGCACCCAAGTATTGTGATAATATTGTGAGGTCCCTGCCAATTCCCAAACCTACCTTTTAGGTCATCACTTGACCTCAACTGTACACATTGCTTAATGCCTAGTGCCTACACACTTGCACATACAATACTGCAACCTGGGCTTTACACATGATAATTTGTGCTAGAAGTGAGATCTATATAGCTTCATGTATAGGTTACATTATTGCTGTATCTTGCCTTTACAGCCCTGCGATCCTCTTGACCTTCATGTTGGTAAATGCCCTGAAGGCTTTAAAATGGACCGTTATATAAATAGATAGGTGATTTTAAAGTCTGACTTGTACAGTATAACACACTCACGGTAAGATGGTTACACAACAGAAAGAGGGAAAAAGTCCCTGAAACGGCATGAAAAACAGGCTTATAACCTATGGTTAGATCTTCTGATCTGTACGATCTGATGTTATGGTAGTTATCTGCAATGAGGCAGCAGGAAGCCTAGTGGTTAGAGCGTGGGACTTGTAACCGGAAGGTTGCAAGGTCGAATCCCCGAGCTGACAAGGTAAAAATCTGTTCTGCCTCCGAACAAGGCAGTTAACCCACTGTTCCTAGGCAGTCATTGAAAATAAGAGTTTGTTCTTAACTGACTTACCTAGTTAAATAAAAAGGTAAAATAAAAAAAATGGACATCACCTATGGTGCCACTTGGCTCTCTCCCATGTTAAATAGCATAAGCAAACAATAAGCTATGTGAAGCTTGTTGTGATTATTCCTATGGCACACAGACAAAGGGCCTGTTTTGATTACTCCTATATGACACTAACACTATGGACACGGTGACTCACCTCACTCGTCACTAATCTAACAGTAAAATCTCACAGAATGAGCCTCAGTATCACTTCTGGATCAGGTTCGCTAATCGAGCTGTTCCAAACAAACTTGATTAAGTCAAAAACGTGTAGGGCATTAGAGGCCCAAAGTGAGGAACAAATAGGCCTAGCTCTGCACTCAGAAAAACAGAACTAGCACGGAGAACTTAAACTGACGAAGCCAACATATCTGGCATAATTCAACGCAATGCTGTGACCTCAGCAAACAATATTTTGCCTACATAGGCTAGATCATAGGTGCAACAGAACTGAAAATGTCTTCATGTGAAAGCAATTCATTTAGCAACAGCTGCTCATCTTGAACATGAGGGTAGGTACTTTTCAACTTTTGGGGAAGGAACAGCGTAATGGCGACACAAAACATTCCCTGTGGATCCACAAAATACAGACAACACTAAACAGAGCACAGACAATGCCAGCAAGCAGGAAGAAAAGAAAGAGCAGCATCGAGGAAGGACACAAATGGACAGAGTCCGACGGACAAACATATAGGTGCTCAATCACACATAACGCACACATCCTTTGAGTCTTAGCTCTGTACACACTTGTCAGCATCCAGAGGTATCAACTGGAGGTTGAGAGCTGGTATTACATGGAGGGACTGAAAAACCACAGTGCTCAATCCTTCCGGGTGCGGATTTTCCTTGCTGGCGAGTTACAATTCGAGTAAGCTACTCAAGTCCAACCAGTAAACTGCACGCTGAATTAGTGTTGACGGCAAGCATAAGACAAGTGATATTGTTCTCCACGATGTCCATCCTGGTACCATGAACAGGTCAAAAGATACAGTACAATAGATTGACACTAGAATTTACCCTACCTGGGTTTCATTGGCGATGCGTGGAGGCACCTCGATGCCAATCTTTGTTAACTCGCGGTCCTTGTAGCGACCGTACTGGTCGTATCCCATGTAGCCTCCGCCGGTGGCGATGAGGAGGGGAAAGGGCCTGACGCGAGCCTGAAGGCCTAGAGAGGCTGCATTGAACCGTCCTCGCCCTGCATATACACAGAGGTTTATATTAGGAACAGTTTAAGCATTTCCCATAACAAGTATTGCATATACAGTACCAGTCAAAAGTTTGTACACCTACTCATTACAGGGTTTTTCAATATTTTTACTATTTTACACATTGTAGAATAGTGAAGACATCAAAACTATGAAATAACACACATGGAATCATATAGTAACCAAAAGTGTTATATATAAAATATATTTTATAAGAAAGATTCTTCAAAGATGACAGCTTAACACACTTGGCATTCTCTCAACCAGCTGGAATGCATTTCAATTAACAGGTGTGCCTTGTTAGAAGTTACTCTGTGGAATTTCTTTCCTTCTTAACTTGTTAGGGCTAGGGTCCCATTTTCAGAATTTTCACCTGTCTGACATGCCCAAAGTAAAATTCCTTCCACTCAGGCCCAGAAACTAGGATATGCACATAATTAGTACTATTGGATAGGAAACACTGAAGTTTCTAAAACCGTTAAGATGTCTGTGGGTATAACATAACTGATATAGCAGGCAAAAACCCGAGAAATGTATGTTCGGAAATCATTTTTCTTTTGACCTTTGCTCACTTTGAATGGCTGGTTATATACCTCATAGGGAGATAGGACACAGGATGCAGTACCTATGGCTTCCACTGGATGTCTCTGGACAGTGTCTGGAGGCAATAGCCCTGAGCAAAAGCATACAGAAGAAGAAACACTGCAGGAAGTAGAAAAGGTAAACAAGAGTGCCCGGTCACGAGAACGCGCCCAGCGTTCTTTTCCTTTTATAACGTTTCAGTTACCATCCGTGTAAAATATGATCGCTATTATTCATAAAAGGATACCTAAGGATGCATTATTAATGATATTTGATTTGTTTGGGAAAAGTTGAGGTATAATTTGAACGCGTTTTCTTCACTGTACAACGGGCGAGTAGACTGGCAATGCTTGGTGGAGTAGCTGAACCAAACGGAGATTTATGGATATAATAAATAACTTTTTCTAACAAAAGAACCATTGATTCTCTTGTTTGGACACTTGGGAAGCCCTCAGCAGAAGTTCTTCGAAAGGTAAGCGATTTATAAAAGCTCTGATTCTTGGCAATATCACAGCGTTGTCAGATTTCAAAATGGCTTTACGGCGAAAGCACAACATTTGATTGTTTGAGGATAGCCCCTCATATGTTATGCATTAGCATAAATCCATAACCAACGCGGGTCTCACAAAACGCATGAAATCGCTAATATAAAATCACTTACCTTTGATGAACTTCTGCTGAGGGCTTCCCAAGTGTCCAACGAAGACAATCCATGCTACTTTTGTTAGAAAAAGTCATTTATTATATCCATAAATCTCCGTTTGGTTGGCGCGTTATGATCATAAAATCCACCGTTGACTTGCCCATTGAACCGTGAAGAGAACGCGTTCAAATATACCTATCATATTTCTCCAAACAAATCAAACATCATGCTTAATGTTTCCTTAGGTATCTTTTTATGTATACTTACTATAATATTTCAACCGGATTGTAGCCTGACTGATAAGAAAGGAAAATAAAAGTGAGGCGCTCTTTCTCATTTCCACTTCCTTCAGTATATCTTCTTCTATAGGGTTCCCTTTAGCCCTATTGTTTTGAAACCTTGTCTAAAGACTGTTGACATCCTGTGGAAGCCATAGGTACTTCAGTCTCAGTCCTACATAACAGAAAAATGAATAGGCACAATGAAGAAAAATGTAATTTACAAAAAAAACAGCAAATCCGTATGGGTTTTCGCCTGCTATATCACTTCTGTTATACTCACATACATTATTTTAACACTTTTAGAAACTTCAGTGTTTCCTATCCAATAGTACTAATTATGTGCATATCCTATTTTCTGGTCCTGAATGGCAGGCATTTTACTTTGGGCACGCCAGACTCTCCAAAACCGTCTCCTCGGCAGCCGCTCCCTAAGAAGTTAAATTAAAGATCCATGCAACCTCTTGTTTTAACAATACATTATCAAGGTCACCACCTCTCCTATGGAGGGTGACATGTTCGATGCCAATATAATGCAGAGACTAAATCAAGTGGTTTGCTTAATAAAAGTGGGCCGCAACTAGGTAAGTCGAGTATTTGCTACGATGCTCTGAGTTATGCACTTTTAATTTGCGCTTTGTTTTACCCACATCATTTTTACCACAAGGACAAGTTATAAGATAAATAACTGCCTTAGTGGAGCACATGATAACACCTTTGATTGGGATCTGTTTCTCTGTTTGGGTGTGTTTGAAGGATCTACATTTATAACTTGTAATTTCCATCCAGTAGGGGTGCAAATAGACGTTGTTCAGGAATATCTTGGGGTGGTAAATCAGAGTTTACCAATTGGTCTCTGAGATTTCTGCCCCGCGAGAATACGACCAAGGGAAGGTCCGAAAACACATTAGACTTCATCGGATTTTAGAATGTGCCAATGTTTGTGAACGATTCCCTTAATTTGTTCAGAGCACTTTGAATAGCAGGTAGTTAGAACGCAAGAATGCTTCTTTTTGTGAGACTGACCTTGAAAAAGGTAATGTCTCTGTTTTTGATTTTTTTCAATGGCAATATTAATCTGATCATTTTTGTACCCCCTCTCCTTGAATTTTCTTTGCGTCTCAGCCATATTTCTGTTCAAATCGGATTGTTTTTACAATTCTTTTGATTCGACAGAATTGGCTGTAGGGCAAACTATTTTTCAAGGGAAGTGGGTGACAACTGTCAGCCCTCAACAAACTGTTACGATCAGTAGGTTTCCTGTAAAGATCAGTGTATAGAACAGAAGATCAAGAATGCATAGTAAATCTCAAATATTCAGAACAAGAGTTAAAGCATAAAACACCTGGAGCTGTTTTGCGTCATCCCTCCATAGAACAAAAATATAATCAATATACTGTTTCCAAATAATGATGTTAGGCAAGAACATTTTTGAGAGGATTGAAAATACTGTTTCTCCATGTAACCCACATACAAATTAGCATAGTTAAGAGCCATGGGGGATCCCATAGCAGTACCCTTCGTCTGAATAAATAAATCATTTAGAAACATGAAGTAGTTTTGTGAGTACTATTTCAGACAATGTTATAATGCAGGCACTGGAAGGTAGTTCATTAGGGTCACGTTGCATTAGAAAAGGTTCCATAGCTTCAATACTGCCCTTGTGTGGAATATTTGTGCATAACGACTCAACATCAAAAGTAACTAACAAGGTATTCTCAGGGAGAGGATCAAGAGATTCAATGATAGAGATCATATTGCTGGTGTCCTTTACAAAGGAGGGGAGCTGTTCTGCGAGTGGTCTAATAAAAAAGTCAACAAAAGTAGATCAATGCCCGCTACAATAGGGCGCCCTGGAGGTTTTAAAACATTGTTATTATTTCGGCAAAGTATAGAAAGTGGCAATTTTAGGGTGTTGAATAGCCAAAAAGTTGTGTTCTTTTTTTTTTGGTTCTCTTAGGCTACCTTCGCATTAGTCTCGGCGCTAATAAGATGAGCACACTCGGTGAACACACTAGCTTTACTACTTTCTACCCTTCTGTATCGCTTGCACACTAATTTAAAGACCCTTGCTCCCTTCGGTCTCAACGTAGACTTTGATCTGAAGCCATTCTTGTGATTGTGACTTTGCCATTGTAATTGTTTGCAGGCTTATGTAGCCTAAAATGAATCTATGATCGTATGCTATCCATTTTTGTATGTTGTTCTTTGTATGCCATTTTAATATTTGAGAATTAACCAATGATATTAGGCCACACTTTGCCATGATTACAGACACCTGTGTGTGTGTCTTTTGACACTTTTGGACATTACATTTTTGCAGCCGAGCTCCTAGTGTGTGCGGCTCTCCTTTATTTTCAAGCCTAAGAGTGTGTCACAGCCTCAGTCACCAATATGTAGGTTGTAAAAAAACCTGGGTCTGGTCTGGGACTGTTGTGGAAGGATGTCCGTGTGAAACTCACCACTGGATAATGAACACCATGGCCACTTCTGAAACTGTCGGGCTCTTTGTGCTCTGAGGAGGAGCCAGTCACTGCAGACAGACAGAAAAGCACATATTGTAAATGTACCCAATGAGATGGACTCCAAAATGTAGTTTTTCCCTTCTTGTCTGTCAACAAACTTATTGGCATTATGATACAATAACCAAACCAAAAACCATTGCAAACTATACCAAAAACTGAAGAGTGTCTGTATGACAGTCAGATGAGGTCTAAAAGGAAGTCCCAAAAACAGCAACGCTCCTGTTCGGGTCAGACATGTCTGTAAGGCTATTAATACTAAAGCATGTTCCAGAAACAGCGCTACACCAGAGCATATTATTGGTGCAATAAAGTTACTCTTTTGCCTGGCGGTGCAACTACTAAACTGTGAGTGACACTGTCACTGACAATTTGACCGAGACAATGCAGAATCATAACAAAGTAGGTCAGTGTGGTATACTTAAGCAATAAGGCACGACGGGGTGTGCCTGGACACAGCCCTTAGCCATGGTAAACTGGCTATATACTACAAACCTCAGAGGTGCCCCATTGCTGTTGTAAACTGGTTACCAACGTAATTAGAGGAGTAAAACAAATGTTGGTATATGACACATTTTAGCCAATCAGCATTCAGAGCTCGAACCACCCAGTTTATATAAGTCTATAATATACTAATGTTATATTGCTGACAAGTAGATTTGTTGACACGAGTAACAAGACATTGGCATCCTAAGATAAGAGCTTGCTAGTTGGCTAACACTAGCTGGCTAGCTAAAGTTTGCTGCAAGAATTGATGAAATGAGAAACCAGAAGTCCTTTTCTCCCACCAAGACAGCTACTGTGTCTTACGACTCTTCCAATAGTGTGTCGCTAACGTTACCACACATTGAAATAGCAACGTATATTACCTTCCACATCTCCCTGCAGTCAGTGGCAGCTGATAAGCGCACACCTTTCCAAAGGACCCTGCCATCTTGTGAGTGTGTAGAACGCTAGTGTTCTTCTTTATTAAAGTGTTATGGCAGACAACGCCTATTGGGGTATTGTCGCCACCTACTGTACAGGGTCTTTTTTTAAATAAATATATATATTACTTCCCAAACAAATGCTTTGCGTGCATGCTGCCACCTACTGTTTTGGTTGTATATCATCCCAAATAATTCAAATAAAACTAAACAAAATAAAACTACATGTACTCCTTTATTCAGATTCAACTGTGAACGCCCATCCCTATAGGAAGAGCATCTTAGGACATGCTTCGCAATGTTTCAGCAGTGAAGTCCTGGAAACTCCGAAAATCTTCAGCCGCAGATACTGTATCGTTACAAGGTCCCGTTTATTGGACTTTTTGTTCAGTACAATTAATCATATGTGCAATAAACACCATACAATCCACCTCCACGATCAGCATATCAGTTTCCCCTCAACTGTTGAACACTGAATCTACGGTCTGCGGATCATCCACCGCCATATTTTCAGCTCCCTTCGCTCCAACTATTTCACGTGCATCCGTGTAGGAGACCTGCTATATAGCCCTGCCCACTTCACACGGGTTTACCCTAACCAGGCACTCCGGGGAATTGGGAATGTGGTTTCCATCACAGTTATAACATCGAAAACCCTCAGACTCTTCAACAACATTCCTTCGGCACACACTTGACACATGTCCATACCTTTTACAATTCCGGCAAAACAACGGATTGGATACAAAAGCTCTCGCCGCATATCTAACACATCCCATCTTCACATGTGAAGGGAGATACTCTTCGTCAAACATCAATAATAGCGACAGGCTTTTTAATTTCCCCAAATCCACTACAAAATTCCAGCGTGCCTTAACTACTCCTGGTTTGCTCCTCATAAACCATGAGGCCTCCACATCTAACGCGACGCCTAGAACGCTAGCGTTAACAACCAATCACAACTCGGTATTGAGGAAGGCTGCTGTTTCTTCTTCTTCTTCGGGGTTTATCGGCGGTTGGCATCCGACGAATGGTGCGTTACCGACACATACTGTACTGGAGTATGGGCCAGAGACAGGGAGAAACTAAATCCTACCTGCCAGCCCCATTGCTCTTAAACAAAGATAACATATTTGAGACTATATCTAATGACGTTCTACCCAATATACTCTGATACTAGATATCAGCCTCTCTCTTTCCCTCTGATACTGCCCTCCACACTGTAGTAATGCATGCTCCATGGTCTCTGTTTCCTGGCAATAGCCACACTTTCCTGTTGGATGCTTTCCTATCACGTTTAAAATCTTATTCAACCGGCTGTGTCCCACCCTTCATCTTGTAAAAATATCCCTCTTCTCTTCTGTCTCTTCCTGCTGTCCTTCCCTCCCTGACGTTCCTCTGTACATGAAATAAATGCCTGCCCTTAGTATCTCTATTCCACTGCCATCTCTGCACCTTCACTGTCCATATCACTGTCCATACTGTCTAAGGACTGGAGACTCATCATGACTGCACATGAATCAGAGCAAATAACTACTTTGTGTGGCTTGACTTCCTCCACCCACTGCAAGGCCAACAGTATGGCCATCAGCTCCCCCGTTTATACAGCCAGATGATCTGTTATACGTTTTCTGACTGCCACCCCACATTCTTGCACTACAAATGCTGACCCAGTAAGTTCTGTCCTTAGATTTTTTTTGAACCATCTGTGTAAATGGCCACAAAATCCTGATACACAGTATCCAGACGTCTCTTAAACAAATCAGATGGATCAACACCCTCCCTATCTTTCTGTAGTCTCTCCAACAGGGGCGGCAGGTAGCCTAGTGGTTAGAGCGTTGGACTTGTAACCGGAGGGTTGCAAGTTTGAATCCCTGAGCTGACAAGGAAAAAATCTGTTGTTCTGCCCCTGAACAAGGCAGTTAACCCACTGTTCCCTGGGCGCCGAAGATGTGGATGTTGATTAAGGCAGCCCCCCGCACCTCTCTGATTCAGAGGGGTTGGGTTAAATGCGGAAGACACATTTCGGTTGAAGGCATTTGGTTGTACAACTGACTAATAATGGTGACTTTGACTTTGACCTCTAGATCAACTACTGGAGGCGGGAGTAGCCGTGGTGGATTTACAGGAATAGCTACCATTGGACTAAACTCCCTTCCATATAGTCCCATCTCCATCGCCTGGGTATTTCCCACCCACCCAAAGCTTGTGTTCTGTCTTTGCTCATGTTCCCAGCATGCCTGTAAAATCCCTTTTGCAGGATGAGACACCCCATGTCCCTGTAGGTTGACCCAATAATACATTTCCAGCTGCTGTCTCCTAATCTGCAATGGCATATCCCCCCATCTCCACCTATAGTGCAACCACTGGGGACGTCCGAAACGCCCCACTACATATTCTCAGTCCTTGCCCATGGATGACATCTAGCCTTTCCAATGAGGTCCGGGCTGCCGAACCATACTGCCATAGTCTATTACAGATCGGATCAATGCAACATACATGGTCCTCAATGAGGAACCCCCAGCCCCCAACTCCTTCCCCATCAGACAGCGCATCACATTTAGCCCCTTCTTACACTTTCCCACCACTCTCTCAATGTGTTCTGCCCAGGTCATCCTAGTGTCAAAGTACACCCCAAGGAACCTGAAGGCCCCCACCCTCTACATGTTTCTCCGATATAACCTAATCTCCCACCTTCCTCCTGGTAAAGAACACTGTCGGAGTTCTCTACAGAGAACCTGAATCCCCACATTAATGCCTACCGCTCTACCTCATCAATTGCTTCCTGTACCTTCCTGACTACGTAAGGCACATTTCTTCCCCTTTTCCATAAGGCACCATCATCTGCAAATAAGGACCTCCCAATATCCGGCCGTACCTGAGAGTAAACATCATTGATCAGGTTTGATCTTCCTCCTACCCTCATTATATAAAGCATGAATAACAACCCCTCCTTCCACATCATATCATAGGCCTTCTCCCCATCAAATAAGACAGCTGTTTCCTTGTTCACCTGAGCCTTCCTGACCTCTGCTTCTAAGCAGAGCACTGGGTCTATAGTTCCCCTACCATTCCTGAACGCACTCTGATGTGGCGATACTAGGCCGATGCTCTCCAAGAAGTAAGTTAGCCTCTCCGTAATCATACTTTCCATAATCTTACATTCATGTGATGTTAAAGCTATCGGCCGATAACTTGTTGGCCTCGTTGCGTCCTTCCCTGGCTTTGAATCCCTGAGCTGACAAGGAAAAAATCTGTTGTTCTGCCCCTGAACAAGGCAGTTAACCCACTGTTCCCCGGGCGCCGAAGATGTGGATGTGGATGTTGATTAAGGCAGCCCCCCGCACCTCTCTGATTCAGAGGGGTTGGGTTAAATGCGGAAGACACATTTCGGTTGAAGGCATTTGGTTGTACAACTGACTAATAATGGTGACTTTGACCTCTAGATCAACTACTGGAGGCGGGAGTAGCCGTGGTGGATTTACAGGAATAGCTACCATTGGACTAAACTCCCTTCCATATAGTCCCATCTCCATCGCCTGGGTATTTCCCACCCACCCAAAGCTTGTGTTCTGTCTTTGCTCATGTTCCCAGCATGCCTGTAAAATCCCTTTTGCAGGATGAGACACCCCATGTCCCTGTAGGTTGACCCAATAATACATTTCCAGCTGCTGTCTCCTAATCTGCAATGGCATATCCCCCATCTCCACCTATAGTGCAACCACTGGGGACGTCCAAACGCCCCACTACATATTCTCAGTCCCTGCCCATGGATGACATCTAGCCTTTCCAATGAGGTCCGGGCTGCCGAACCATACTGCCATAGTCTATTACAGATCGGATCAATGCAACATACATGGTCCTCAATGAGGAACCCCCAGCCCCCAACTCCTTCCCCATCAGACAGCGCATCACATTTAGCCCCTTCTTACACTTTCCCACCACTCTCTCAATGTGTTCTGCCCAGGTCATCCTAGTGTCAAAGTACACCCCAAGGAACCTGAAGGCCCCCACCCTCTACATGTTTCTCCGATATAACCTAATCTCCCACCTTCCTCCTGGTAAAGAACACTGTCGGAGTTCTCTACAGAGAACCTGAATCCCCACATTAATGCCTACCGCTCTACCTCATCAATTGCTTCCTGTACCTTCCTGACTACGTAAGGCACATTTCTTCCCCTTTTCCATAAGGCACCATCATCTGCAAATAAGGACCTCCCAATATCCGGCCGTACCTGAGAGTAAACATCATTGATCAGGTTTGATCTTCCTCCTACCCTCATTATATAAAGCATGAATAACAACCCCTCCTTCCACATCATATCATAGGCCTTCTCCCCATCAAATAAGACAGCTGTTTCCTTGTTCACCTGAGCCTTCCTGACCTCTGCTTCTAAGCAGAGCACTGGGTCTATAGTTCCCCTACCATTCCTGAACGCACTCTGATGTGGCGATACTAGGCCGATGCTCTCCAAGAAGTAAGTTAGCCTCTCCGTAATCATACTTTCCATAATCTTACATTCATGTGATGTTAAAGCTATCGGCCGATAACTTGTTGGCCTCGTTGCGTCCTTCCCTGGCTTCCGGATTGTTACAACTACTCTCTCCTTCCAGCTGCCTGGTAGTTTCCCCTCCTCCCACACTCTGTTGTACAACACCAATACATTATCCAGTACCTCATCACTAAGATGGGCCAACATAACATAGCACACCTCATCTTTCCCAGGTGAGGTTAACCCAGCCTTACCTATTGCCCTTTTTACCTCTGCCATGGTAAATGGTGCATTCAATGCATCCTTTACATCCTCCCTCCTATCCAGCAGTCCAGGATGCTCCTCTCTCGTTCTCTCTCTCCCCTCTGCCCCATTTGCAGAGCTACGCACTTGGACAAATGCTTTGGCCATAATCTCTGCCTTCTCCTCATCTGTCACTGCCACATCCTTCCCACTTGTCAACACTGGATAATCCCACTCCCTTCTGACCCCACTCATCCTCTTAATCATCCCCCACACTTCTCCCACTGGTGTCGCCCTTCCAATGGTGTCACAGAACAGACGCCAACATGACCTCTTTGCCTGACGAATAGTTCTCCTCACCAGGGCCTGGGCCTGCATGTACTGAGTCAGATGTTTGAAGTTATGCGTCCTTTTCAGTACTTTAAATGCCCTGTTCCTCCTCCTCACCGCTGCCCCACACTCCTCTGTCCACCACGGGACTGCTTTCCTCCTCCTTCCTGAACTCTTAGGTATAGCCTCAGTAGCTACCAGCACTAAAGCTGTTCTCACCCAGTTATTCATACTATCCACATCCCCTCTCATATCCACCCGTGCCATCACCTGCTCACTCAGCTCCTGAAACTGATCCCACTTTGCCCTTCCAAACACCAACCTGTCTACTCTATCCACTGACACCTCCTCCTCCCTCTGGCTTAATGTGCATACTATGGGGTAATGGTCACTCCCTACTGTTGACTCCTCCCATACCTCCCACTCACAGATTCCTACCGTTGCACTAGATACCAGAGTGACCATTGCACTAGATACCAGAGTGTCAGACTTTCCCTGTGGCAGACTTTCCTTGTGGCTACATTAATACTTGTCCCTCGGCCATCATTCAGGCACACCAGATATTTAATTTTTATCAGATTTTCCATCACTTGGCCATTTCCCTCCATCTCCACACCACATTACCTTACTTCTATCCTGGCCCTCCACCCTCTCCAGCATTTCCAGGTCCAATATCTGACACTTTGTCAACACACTTTGTCAACACATGCAACGAGTACGCTCATGAACAGCAAAAGGAATCCATGATGTCGCACGAACTGCCCACAAGGGCCTGGAAAATTATCAGCGTGGATTTATTCAGCCACAGACAAATGGACTATCTTCTTATCGTTGATCACTACTCTGACTTTTGGGAAACTGAACTGCTCCCTGACTTGTCTAGAGACGGTCATTAAGCGATGCAAGGCGCAGTTTGCAAGGCAAGGCCAGCCTGACAAGGTCATCACGGACAATGGCCCACAATTCACTGTACAGTTCAAGCGGTTCGAGACTGCAAAAAACCTGTTACGCAAGGCCTTGTGTGACAGTAACGACCCCTGGAAAGCCATCTTACAGTGGAGGAAGACACCCACCGAAAACATGGACAGCACCTTCTGTCCAGACGTCTGAAGACTACCATCCCCATAGCTAACAAGCTGCTTGAGCCGTGTCATGGTGTGCGTCACAGACGAACTGCACCACAGAAAGTAGCTCGCTAAGTGCTTCTACGACCGGACTGCTCGAGACCTACCAGAGCTGGAGGTGGGTGAAACGATAAGGATGAAACCGCTGCCAGGAGGCCACACAGGACTTTGGAGGCTGGGCACATGCCTACAGAGAGTTGCACCACGTTCTGACCTGGTGGATGTCGGTGGCTCCCTCTATCGTCGCAATCGGGTGGATCTGCGCGTAGCAGAGCAGACAACAAACCAGAACACGCCATACACTCACCTAGATGAGCTGTTTCACAGTCTAGGCCTGAGGGCAATGGGCGCAGAATTGAGACATGAACCAACTGAGGGTGAGGCTTCTACCCCACCAAGCTCTCCATTACTCACAGGTGGGTCGGCTGTGTAAGCCACCGGACAGGCTTGCTCTGTAAGCACTGGACCTTTCGGGATGAGATCAGCGTGCAAAATGGCATCTTGTTCAGAGGTCAGAAGGTCAATATCCCCAAATCACTACGTCCAGAGACACTTACCCGCATACACTACTGTCACGTTGGAGGGGACGCATGCTACCGCCAGGCACGCAAAACATTATAATGGCATGTTTGGCACAGCAAGGGACTGTGTTGACTTTTCCTCTGTTATATATAAAAATAAAACAAATAACGAGGAAGAAAGTAAAAAGTCCATGTAATGCATTTTCATTTGTTATGACTTGACTGTTAAGAAATTAATGTTGTGCTGTTATGTTTGCACTTTCTATTGAAAAGGATGACGTTACGGAGTCTAGTTGATAGGTAATCGATGAGCCGGGCTGTTCCCCGGACCCCGTATGTAGGGACTTGCTTGAATGCTTGAACATGGCTATTGGTCTTGACATTTGTGTCTGTCGTTATTCTTTAATCTACCATATCATACAGAAAGAGCCTCTGCACTCTAGTTATGAATGTGTCTCCCTCTGCCATATGGAAGCATTGTATGATACATGGAGAGCAATTGGCGGCAAAAGAGCCGAGCACAGAACTCTGAGATATACTGCAACAGGTAACTCTGATTGTAAACTACATCAAACCACATCCACTGTGCCCACGTCTGTTTGAAAAACTATGTGGAGATATGGGATCAGAGCATGACAATGTTCTACTTCATACCAAGGCTTGGTGGTTATCGAGGGGGAAAGATTTTGCGCATTTTAGAGGAACTGTTGTCATTCACAATGGATGTAAAAAAAAACAGACTTGGTTAACTTTCTGTGTAATGAAAAGAAAATGTGTCTCCTATGTAACAGACATATTTGGGAAACTGAATGAACACAAGCATGCAGGGGAAATACAAAAACATTCTACAGATGAGTGACCGAATTGGAAGAGCACTTTGGGACCCACTTCCCCATCCATTTGACTGTGATCATCCATTTGACTGTGACCCACTTCCCCATCCATTTGACTGTGATCATCCATTTGACTGTGACCCACTTCCCCATCCATTTGACTGTGATCATCCATTTGACTGTGACCCACTTCCCCATCCATTTGACACGATCAGCTGTTGTGAAATCGAACAGCTGATCGTGCTGTCATGTGTCCAAATGCATTTTTTGTTCCTGACTCAAAGGGAATACCCTGGCGTATGCCTCTGAGCATTAATGCCGCGTTCAAAACAACTGGGAACTCTTAGACTTCTGACTTCAGTGCATTCTGAAAAATCGTTTTGAACCGTCATCCAACTTGGAATTCCAACTCGGGAACTCGGGTCCTCTTTCTAGAGCGCCGACTTTCTGACCTGAAGATCACTGATGTCATGATTTGACCTCGTATTTTTCAGTTCCCAGTTGTCTTGAAAGCACCATAAAACTTGTGGTACCAGCTCATATCTGTGTGAAGCTGGCTTCAGTGCCCTCATCTGCATTAAAACCAAATATCGATTCTGGCTGGATGTGACAGCAGAGATGAGGTGTGCACTGTTTACCCCGACTTTGAGAAGCTCTGACTTGACACGCATCAAGTACACCCATCTCATTAGTGGTGGTGAGATAATGTATCTTATGTCAGAGTAATTTCCAATTGACTGTCATAGCCCCATATTAAAAAGTATGTGATGGTGAGTTGAGAAGACAGTCAGAAATACTGTTAGAATGTTTTTCAATTGACTGCCATAGTCCCAAATAAAAAAGTGAACTGTCTGTTAATTACATATTTTTGTTCACATGGTTGAGGTCACACAAATGTTTCAAAATGGGAACCCCTGGCCTACAGGGAGCAGGTTAAGGCCTTGGCAGAGTGGTGCCAGGAAAATAACCTCTCCCTCAATGCCAATAAAACAAAGGAGCTGATCGGTAACTTCAGGAGACAGCAGATGGAGCACGCCCCCATCCACATCGACGGGGCTGCAATGGAGAGGGTGAAAATCTTCACGTTCCTCGACGTACACATCACTGACAACCTGAAATGGTCCATACATAGACAGTGTGGTGAAGAAGGCACAACAGCGCCTCTTCAACCTCAGAAGGCTGAAGATATTCGGCTTGGCCCCTAAGACCATCACGCACTTCTACAGATGCACCACTGAAGTTTACAAGACTGTGCCTTTAAACAGCTTGGAAAATCAAAAGAAATCAGCCAAGACCTCAGACAAAAAATTGTAGACCTCCACAAGTATGGTTCATCCTTGGGAGCAATTTACAAACGCCTGAAGGTACCACGTTCATCTGTACAAACAATAGTACGCAAGTATAAACACAATGGGACCACGTAGCCGCCATACCGCTCAGGAAGGAGACGCGTTCTGTCTCCTAGAGATGAACGTACTTTGGTGCGAAAAGTGCAAATCAATCCCAGAACAACAGCAAAGGACCTTGTGAAGATGCTGGAGGAAACCGGTACAAAAGTATCTATATCCACAGTAAAACGAGTCCTATATCGACATAACCAGAAAGGCCGCTCAGCAAGGAAGAAGCCACTGCTCAAAAAACGCCATAAAAAAGCCAGACTACGGTTTGCAACTGCACATGGGGACAAAGACCATACTTTTTGGAGAAATGTCCTCTGGTCTGATAAACCAAAAACAGAACTGTTTGGCCATAATGACCATAATTATGTTAGTAGGTAAAAGGGGGAGGCTTGCAAGCCGAAGAACACCATCCCAACCGTGAAGCACGGGGGTGGCAGCATCATGTTGTGGGGGTGCTTTGCTGCAGGAGGAACTGGTGCACTTCACAAAATAGAATCATGAAGGGAGGAAAATTATGTGGATATATTGAAGCAACATCTCAAGACATCAGTCAGGAAGTTAAAGGTTGGTCGCAAATGAGTCATCCAAATGGACAATGACCCCAAGCATACTTCCAAAGTTGTGGCACTGCATCACATAGAGGGCAGATCAAAATGGCTTAAGGACAACAAAGTCAAGGTATTGGAGTGGCCATCACAAAGCCCTGACCTCAATCCTATAGAAAACCTGTGGGCAGAACTGAAAAAGCGTGTGCGAGCAAGGAGGCCTACAAACCTGACTCAGTTACACCAGCTCTGTCAGGAGGAATGGGCCAAAATTCACCCAACTTTTTGTGGGAAGCTTGTGGAAGGCCTGAAACATTTGACCCAAGTTGAACTATTTAAAGGCAATGCTACCAAATACTTATGGAGTGTATGTAAACTTCCGCCTTCAACTGTATATACTGTATTCTAGACAAGGCTCATCCTATTTAACTAATGCTGTACACAACTTTTCTATTAATATACTGTCCATAATGTCTATACATACAATCATATACATTTATATTCCGGACTCTGCCTCTTCCTAGAGCTGTCCACCCGGCCAAACTGTGCAATCGGGGGAGAAGGGCCTTGGTCAGGGAGTTTGCCAAAAGGCTAGATTCTATGGTCTCAATGCCAAGCGTCACGTCTGGAGTAAACCTGGCACCATTCTTGCAGTGAAGCATGGTGGTGGCAGCATCATGCTGTGTTTTTTTTTTTCCAGCTGGGAGACTAGTCAGGATCGAGTCAACGATGAACGGCGCAAAGTACAGAGAGATCCTTGATGAAAACCTGCTCCAGAGCGCTCAGGATCACCTTCCAACAGGTCAATGACCCTAAGCACACAGCCAAGACAACGCAGGAGTGGCTTTAGGACAAGACTCAATGTCCTTGAGTGGGCCGGCAAGAGCCCAGACTTGAACCTGATCGAACATCTCTGGAGAGGCCTGAAAATAGCTGGGCAGCAACACTCCCCATCCAACCTGACAGAGCTTGAGAGGATCTGCAGAGAGTGGGAGAAACTCCCCAAATACCTTTGCCAAGCTTGTAGCGTCCTACCCAAGAAGACCTGAGGCCATAATTGCTGCCCAAGGTTTTTCCACAAAGTAATGGGTCTGAATACTTATGTAAATGTCATGTTTTTTTTTTCTCTCAAATTAGCAAACATTAAAAAAAAAAATGTTTTTGCTTTGTCATTATGGGGTATGGTGTGTAAATTGATGAGGAAAAAAAAATAAAAAATTAATACATTTTTTTAACCTAAAATGTGGAAAAAGTCAAGGGGTCTGAATACTTTCTGAAGGCACTGTATATTTGCATTTTCAGACTTCATGTCCAAATCTATGATTTGTAACTTCATTGAGTTACACAATCAATTTAACATACTTTAGGATGTTTTGGACATGAAGTGTGAAAATGCTAATATAGGTACCACTGATTTTCATTGGATTTGTACCACAACAGCAGCCAGGTAAAGCATGGATTGCTGTCATACCTTGTCCATAGACTGCTTACAATAAATGATTAAAATGGTTTCACTTCTAGACTTCTCAAAAATGAGCAATGGTTTCAGCCAAACAAGTAAATCAGTTCTAAGCACATTAAAGCAATTAGGAAATGACACATTTCAATACTATTTTATTCATAAAATATATATTACAAATGATTACTAACCTTCAGTTTGTGAGAGAAAGTTACGCAGTAAGTACCCATCACTTTTAACAGAGGATGAAATAAGGAATAGGAGGGATTTAATGAAAAACACAATATAAAATTCATATTTTCACAGACATCTGGGATCCCAAAGTGTGTCACTTCTTACACTGCACACCAATGTAAACACAAATAATCCACTGCTACAGCTAAATTAAAATAACTTGTTTCTACAATTCAGTCTCTGGCCTAAAGAGCAGAGGAAGGGAGAGAAGGGGGCAATAGAACACTTCACAGGGTCTGGCTCTTTGGTGGAGGGGTCAATAAGTGAAGACTTCTGCCACACAAGAAAAGCTACTGGCAAATAAGTCCAGGGTAGCAGTGAAGTATATAAACAATGATTGCAATCCACATGAGGGCTCTGCTAGAAAGTAACCTTACAAAAGAAAATTAATAAAACAAATAAAAAAACCTTAAAAGAAAAGTACGAACAGTATAGTATTTGGGCGTTAAATACAAACCCCATTAGATAATGACACTTACATTTTGTGCTGAACAACCCAAGAGAGGATTATGTCAATGTGTGTGGCTGCTGAGCAGAACGTTTCCACTTGAATCCACACCAAGACCTGTCTGGTATGTAATGATGACTGACCACAGTTCAAAAACTGAAATTATTCACTTGAAATTAGTGTTTCGTAACAAATGCTGTCATAACAAAATTCACAAAGTGGTAAGCAAACACTACAACAAATAGTTATAGCCTGGTTCCCAGATAAGGATTTTGCTAAAGCACAAACGTATCAACAGTCATAATGCAATGTGAAAATGAGATTGCACTAAGGCCAGACTGTTTGGTATGACAATGCTAGAAGTATATACAGATCTTCCAATCTAAGGCAGTTTATTTTATAATTTTGCCAAAAATGTCTAAAAACCTGTTTTTATTTGTCATTATGGGGTATTGTGTGTATATGTATGATGAAAAACATTTATTTAATCAATTTTAAAATAAGGCTGTAACGTAACAAAATATTGAAAAAGGGAAGGGGTCTGAATACTTTCCCAATGCACTGAATATGACTATGGATCATGTGGTTTAAAAAATAAAACATGTGTTCTGAACTTTAAGATAACATCTATAATATAATTTAGCAATATACTAGGTAGGGGGTGTAGCAGCAATAGGAATTAGGAAAATAACTACAGGCACAGAGCCCACACTCTCACTGTTCTAGAAGCACAGACCACTCAGTGCACATGACTTGAAATCCTCAAACACCCCCATCCAATGGAAAATGGTTAGGGACAAGAGTTTTTCCTGACCATGTGACCACTTGACTAACAAAGATTCTTGGCCTTAACTATAACCCAGAGTTTTCCCCAGTACAGGTCACATGGTCTGAATGAGGTATGAAGGAAAGTGCTCAGGTATGGGTTGGTGAACTTGTCGTCCATGTGCTTGTGTAGTCTACATGCGAGTGTTCAAGTGCGAAAGTTTCATGAGTGTGTGCATGTGTGTGAACGAACGCACACATTTAGGTACCAGTGTTCCAAATTCTCAGTTTCAATTATAGTTCCTAAGAAGACAGTTATTATTCAACCACTATTCATTTCTATCATCAAAATCATATCTTTGCATTAAAGATGGAATCCATAGCGGTGAAGCTGCAACGTCCATTTGCGATATTACAACAAAGACTTTACTTAAAAAAAAACGAACCTCCCGACATCATTGCATGTGCGATAGAACAGCACGGTATGTTCAAATATATATATTTAACGATGCTGAATGCTCATTTCCTCAAAACAAAAACAAATGCGCCTGGGGTGGCCAGTGGCGCTGTTTGCCTATCTATCGTGGATCTCAGCTTTAAGTTGCTCTTTGCTAGCACTTCAAAAGCTAGCAGTTAGAAAACAATGTGAATGGCTGGGCATTTCAAGTGCCCCTAACAAAACTGCAAACTGAGAATGAGGAACTGTGTGTAATGCATGTGTAGCATGTCACAAAATGATACCCTATATAATGTACTACTTTTGACCCGGTGGGCTTGGGTCAAAAGTAGAGCACTATATGCTGAACGGGGTGGCATTTGAGGCAGTCTGTGCATTTGGATGCGAAGGAGGGTGTATTGAGGGACTGCTCAGTCCTCCAGGCCTTGGCAGGTGAAGAAGTCCTCCAGCTCGATCAGCCTCTCGATGAGCATAATGTCCAGGTCAGAATCGTCGGGCCTCCCCCTCCGACCCCGGCCCCTGGGGCCCTTCACGCGCAGGGGCAGCAGGTTGGCCCGGGCTTTTCGTTTGCGCGGCAGTGTGAAGTCTGGGAAGTCCAGCACGCGCTTCCTCTTCTGGTGGCCGATGCAGACCAGCAATCCGTTCTTCTCCTTGGGCTCCTCGAAGATGGTCTCTAGGCTCCTGGTATGGGAAAACAAAATGATAAACCATATACTAAAGAAAATATGAACCATATGATAAAGAATATCAAGGGTAAAATTGGCATTTTGAGCATAATGAGAGAAAGACAAAGAGAGATTCTTCACTGCCTTAGAGGGGTGAGTGCACTGGCAGAGGACACATACGAGCAATACAAAACATGAGGAACACCTGCTATTTCCATGACAGACTGACCAGGTAAAAGCTATGATCCCTTTAAACTCCAGATGAGGAAATTTCTTCTTCAGCTGAGCAGCTTTTACACCTGCATTGCTTGCTGTTTGGGGTTTTAGGCTGGGTTTCTGTACAGCACTCTGTGACATCAGCGGATGTAAGAATGGCTTTATAAATACATTTGTTTTGATTTTATCCCTTATTGATCTCACTTGTTAAATCCACTTCAAATCAGTGCAGATGGAGACGAGACAGGTTAAATTCATTTTTTCAAGCCTTGAGACAAGGATGGTGTATATGTGCCATTCAGAGGGTGAATGGGCAAGACAAAATATTTAAGTGCTTTTGAACGGGGTATGGTAGTACAGTGAGGGAAAAAAGTACTTGATCCCCTGCTGATTTTGTACGTTTGCCCACTGACAAAGAAATGATCAGTCTATAATTTTAAATGGTAGGTTTATATGAACAGTGAGACAGAATAACAACAAAAATCCAGAAAAGCGCATGTGAAAAATGTTATAAATTGATTTGCATTTTAATGAGGGAAATAAGCATTTGACCCCCTCTCAATCAAAAAGATTATTGGCTCCCAGGTGTCTTTTATACAGGTAACAAGCTGAGATTAGGAGCACTCGTTACCTGTATAAAAGACACCTGTCCACAGAAGCAATCAATCAATCAGATTCCAAACTCTCCACCATGGCCAAGACCAAAGAGCTCTCCAAGGATATCAGGGACAAGATTGTAGACCTACACAAGGCTGGAACGGGCTACAAGACCATCGCCAAGCAGCTTGGTGAGAAGGTGACAACAGATGGTGCGATTATTCGCAAATGGAAGAAACACAAAAGAACTGTCAATCTCCCTCAGCCTGGGGCTCCATGCAAGATCTCACCTCGTGGAGTTGCAATGATCATGAGAACGGTGAGAAATCAGCCTAGAACTACACGGGAGGATCTTGTCAATGATCTCAAGGCAGCTGGGACCATAGTCACCAAGAAAACAATTGGCAACACACTACGCCGTGAAGGACTGAAATCCTGCAGCGCCCGCAAGGTCCCCCTGCTCAAGAAAGCACATATACATGCCCGTCTGAAGTTTGCCAACGAACATCTGAATGATTCAGAGGACAACTGGGTGAAAGTGTTGTGGTCAGATGAGACCAAAATGGAGCTCTTTGGCATCAACTCAACTCGCCGTGCTTGGAGGAGGAGGAATGCTGCCTATGACCCCAAGAACACCATGCCCACCATCAAACATGGAGGAGGAAACATAATGCTTTGGGGGTGTTTTTCTGTTAAGGGGACAGGACAACTTCACCGCGTCAAAGGGACGATGGACGGGGCCATGTACCGTCAAATCTTGGGTGAGAACCTCCTTCCCTCAGCCAGGGCATTGAAAATGGGTTGTTGATGGGTATTCCAGCATGACAATGACCCAAAACACACGGCCAAGGCAACAAAGGAGTGGCTCAAGAAGAAGCACATTAAGGTCCTGGAGTGGCCTAGCCAGTCTCCAGACCTTAATCCCATAGAAAATCTGTGGAGGGAGCTGAAGGTTCGAGTTGCCAAACATCAGCCTCGAAACCTTAATGACTTGGAGAAGATCTGCAAAGAGGAGTGGGACAGAATCCCTCCTGAGATGTGTGCAAACCTGGTGGCCAACTACAAGAAACGTCTGACCTCTGTGATTGCCAACAAGGGTTTTGCCACCAAGTACTAAGTCATGTTTTGCAAAGGGGTCAAATACTTATTTCCCTCATTAAAATGCAAATAAATTTATAAAATTTTTCACATGTGTTTTTCTGGATTTTTTTGTTGTTGTTATTCTGTCTCTCACTGTTCAAATAAACCTACCATTAAAATTATAGACTGATCATTTCTTTGTCAGGGGGGCAAACGTACAAAATCAGCAGGGGATCAAATACTTTTTCCCCCTCACTGTAGGTGCCAGGTGCAACAGTTTGTTCTCAGGGCAAAAGGGGATAAAACTCAATATTAGGAAGATGCGCCTCAAGTTTTATTCAATCAGTGTATGTGTTGTAGCCCTAAAATGGCACACCTGATGAAATTTGTCAACTATCACCAAGCCTTTGACTAATTGAAACAGGTGTTCCTAATGTTTCGTACACTCAGTGTATGTGGCCACCGTGTATATATAAAGTAAGCCAAGCATCAGGTCTAATATCATGAGCCAAGGTGGCTGCAAGAGGAGATCTCTGGGCAGCGATGAAAGGTGAAAAAAGATGAGACTGCAGTAGATATGCCAATTTAAACAGCCTACTGACTGACAACAAAGTGTTTCAATAAACTGTGCATGGTCATGTTCAACTTAAGGTACAGTTTGAATAATAAAAATGATGATGACTGACCTGTTGGGAGTAGGTGATTTATAATTCTTGTTGGTGTAAATCTCCTCCAAGCTGAACTCCTTCTTCTTCAGTCTGATGCAATGTACACACAAATAAAAACATGTGAAACACAGTTGAGACACAGAAGGATAGTTGATCAAACTACTAGTTCAACATAACAGCCCTGTTCAGACATGTCTTTCAGCTTGACTTAAGTATTTACTATTGGCAATCTGTCACACGAGCCCCTATAAATCAATAATCTCATTGTTTTGTTAGTTACTTGTTTTTCCCCTCACCTCTTTGGTTTGGGCAGGCCCATGGGCGTGAGGTTGTTGTCTGGTTTGGGAACAGTCTTCCGAATGCGGATCTGGGATACCCTCTTGGATCGCTGGCCTGGCTGGGCCCCCACATTCGCCTCATACAGACCTCCCTGCAGAACACAAAAAGAAAAGGTTAACAGGGTCACAGAACCAGAAAATATTTGTATTTTAATATGGCAAAGAAGTCACATGGGAGAGGTACAACTAGCTGGATTGCGAAAACAAGGGAAGACGTGCTTCTTTTGAAAAATAATGATGCTCAAAGGGAATAAAAGATACGCATCTCTCTCCGTGGAGAAAATGAGCATCCTCAGTCAACACCAAAATGGTGTTCCCATTGTCACACAACATTCATCAGCCCCCTTACGACCAGGGCTAGACTGCAGAGACTGCAACTGAGATTTTGCTAAATTGCTCAAATCTGCTGGAATGTTTGTTGAGCATGGTCCCAATAAATTGTAACGATTGTACATAGCATCAGAGCCACACCTATATTCAGTAGAAGGCTTTGTATAGTACAACCAAACAAAGCCCAGTCTAAGAGTATAGTGTAAGACGTGTAGTTACTGTATATAGCAGGCTAACCTCTCTGGATGGGCTGCAGCCATGCCCATGCAGACCTGGGTATTTGACGTTGGCAGTAGCAATGGCAAGACTGGGTACAGGCTCAGGCTGGTTATCCAGACGCATGGTCTTGGGGCTGTGCCCATGGCTGGTTCTGGGGTTGGAAAGGGCCCGCTCTGGGGTGAGTCTGACCCTACATCGCTGTGTGGGTGGAGAGGTGAGAGACGTGCTGCTAGGGCAGGAAGGAGAAAAACAGTTCAACTGTTAGAAAAAGTATTTTTGATCAAATGCATAGGTTGGGCACCTTTACAATCATAGCCACAGGAAGTAGGTGTGCTGAAGCACCTGCTGAAAAATCAGAATTAACAAAAAAATCTTAATTACAAAAATAAAACATTTTAATTGATATAGCCTGTAGTGTGGGTGAAAAAACTAATTTTGCCCCCCCGTCGGTGAAAGAGTCGCCGCACCCCCACAAATCTTCCCGCTGCTATGATTACAACACTGTGTTTATATTTGAGATGACACTGACAAAAGCAGTAAAGGATGCAATGTACACTGAGTGTACAAAACATTAAAAACACCTTAATATTGACTTGAACCCCCCTCTTTTCACACAGCCTCAATTTGTCGGGGCATGGACTCTACAAGGTGTTGAAAGCATTCCATAGAGATGCTGGCCCATGTTGACTCCAATGCAGGTCCTTCGGGTGGTGGACCATTCTTGATACACGCGGGAAACTGCTGAGCATGAAAAACCCAGCAGCACTGAAGGTGCGCCTGGCATCTACTTCCATACCCCGCTCAAAGACAAATCTTTCATCTTTCCCATTCACCCTTTGAATGGCACACACACAATCCATGTCGCAATTGTCTCAAGGCTTAAAAATCCCATAATCTACAGTGATTGAAGTGGATTTAACAGGTGACATCAATAAAGGATCATAGCTTTCACCTGGTCAGTCGATGTCATGGAAAGAGCAGGCAATTCCTAAAGTTTTGTACACTCAGTGTAGTCTGGCAACAATGATGTTTAATCCAATCCGATATTACATTGTGTGGTGGATCTGCATTTTATGGAGATTCGATACTGTCCCACGTCTAGACAAAAATAGGCATTCATCATACGGAGTGGCTTGTTGCATGTGCTGATCACCTTGCTGCGGTAAAATTAAGCAATTAAGGCCCGAGGGGATGTGGTATATGGCCAATATACCACGGCTAACAGTGGAGGCTCCTCAGAGGAGGAAGGGGAGGACCATCCTCCTCAGTGAAATGTAATTAAAAAAAATTGAGACCTAAAAACAATTTCAAATCCTTTTTAGATATAACTATACTAATATATTCATAAGTCACCAAATAATTGATTAGTCTGCTTGCAGTTGTCAGTTATCGTCAGGTATGTGATGATCAGGGCTTTATTCAGGAACGTTTCTTGGGATACTTTGATTTGTCAAGTGGGCGAGATGCATAATCTGTGTTTGAATTTATGAATTTTGAGACGTCTGAGTTTAACTTCATAGAGCAACTCGTTGTCCAAACCTTCGATGGCGCAGCTGTAAAATAATGTATCTGCTATTTGTATTTACAGCTAAGTCCTCTCCTGTTCCCTGATTAAGAGGTGATGACCAATCCACTCCACTAACTTTCTCATGTGCCCGCTCATCCACTGGCACAACGAATGTTTCCCCTCCAAGCACTGTTAGTACCCCTATCAATTTTCTCCCATTACTGTATGTAGAGTCAATCACATAGACAAACATATTATTACACATCAATGATTTTACCTTAATTGGACTAACTCATTCTTAGCTCTTTTGTCTAACTGTGTAGTGTCTTGTGGTATTGTTTTTTGTCTTCTCAGTCAAATCCTGTCCTGCACTGGTCAAGCCTCTCAACACCTCAACTCATGCCTCATTCAATCACTGCTCTCATTCCCCATAATATTGTACAATAAACGTCTATATTAAATGCTTTAGGTTAAAATAATTAGTCTGAAGATTTTTTGACACATTTTGTCGTCTCCGTGCATTCCGCGCCTATACCGTGGGTCTCCCATCCTCAATTAGTCAAGTCACCAGCCTCCACTGACGGCTAAGGTTCCTTATTGCGATTTAAAACTGGTTACCAACGTAATTAGAGCAGTAAAAATAAATGTTTTGTGATACCCATGGTATACAGTATGATATACCACAGCTATCAGACATTCAGGGCTCAAACCACCCAGTTTATAATTCCTGCTAGAGGAAGTATGTTGACAACAAGGCCAAGCATAACTACAAATACAAACAAGAAATCAGATGAGTTTCTTCAAATGCTACCTCTAAATCCCTCTTTATTTCAGAGCATCAAGCCATTTTCAAGTCAATATCACATTATAGACTGACCTGTGGTCATTGCCCAGGCCAGGAGGGCCAGTGTAGTCCTTGAGGGGCAGCAGGGGAAGATGCATGTACTTCTTCCGTGACTCCATGATCTGACACACCACAGTCTTCACCTCCGTGGCCGACAGTCTCATGAGGGGAGCGGGGCGCTTGTGTCTGAACCAGTGGTGGAAGGAGGTTGGGGAGGAGGCCGCTGGCACAGTGCTTAGACCCCCCTTGGAGATCTTAGAGAAGCCCATCTGGCTGAAGAGGGACATGTGGAACTGGCCAGTGGCGCGGAGTAGGCGGGAGAGACCACGCTGCAGGGTAGAGGTGTCTCCGTTCAGGAGTTTGCTGCAGCAGCGGGAGAAGGTCTGGGCTAGGGACCCCAGCTGCAGGGGGGAAAGAAGCAAGACTGGGCTGCCCAGAATCACCAGTGGCTGCCAGTGGTGCTGCGACATCTCCTCCTGCAGCTCCAGGAGAGTAATGGCTAGAGCGCCACCAGTGCTGCTAATGCCTTTTAGCTGCCGCTTCTTACAGGAGGGCCGGTCCTTATCCCAGTGGCGCTTAAGCTTGGAGTTGAAGTACGGGAGGTTCCCCCGTCTGCTTTGACCACCATCTGGGGGTGAGGGGAGCGCCAGAGAGGGGCTGGCAGCTATGAGGTGGTTGGCTGTGTCCGACAGCTGGAGCAGGAGGGCCTGGCGCTCGTGGTGGGTGGATTGAACACCAACGATGAGAGATTTACAAGAGCCATTTCGGGGAGAGGGGAACTTGGAGGCCACGGAGGTGTCCAGAGAGGGGTTGGTAGAGTCGAAGGGCAGGGGGGATCGGTCCGAGGCTTGTTTGCCCTTCTGAGGGTCCATGTAGCCAGTCATGGGTGGAGACCGGGAATACGGCACAAAGACCGAACCTGATGATGATAGTCGGTCTGGAGATTTAAATTGGGCATGGCACAATGGAGAGTGTTGCTGATTAGGAGGTACGGTTAATCTCAGAGTCTGATTTTCTTGTCCGCTGCATGACACCCTTTTACTCTCCACAAACCTCTCGTGTTGTTGACTCCACTGCCTCGCATCGGCTGTCTCCCTGCCCACACCAGCCTGCGGTTGGTCCTGTGCCTGGGCGGAGAAGCTACCCTTGATGGACATGGCGGCGGTGGAGTCGAACTCACCAACCGGGTGTGCCTTCGCTTCCCTCTTCCTCCGCCTCTTCCTCTCAGGCTTCCGGTCTTTCTCTGCCTCTTTGGAGGACTGACTGTAGGTTGTGTGGTCAGTGCGAGGTGGGCTGGTGATCCTTCGCTGGAAATCAGTTGGAGCAGGAGCTATTCTGCCCATGTGCTCTGACCTAGATGAGCCTACGACTTTAACAGAATGTGCCAACAGAGAGCAAGCTCCTATAGGGCTCAACTGGACCACCTCAGAAAATGTAGCCAAGGTCCGACCCTTACCTGGAATTGGACACATTGGGACCTCAGTGCTTTTGGATTGACCTTGGGTTTGAGTGGGGACGTGTATATGAGGAGAGCATGGACGTGTCTCCATACTCCCTCTCCTGTTCCCTTGAGTGTCCCCAGATTGTGCCTTCCAAGAAGGGGATGGAAGGGTCACTTCCTGGCTGTCACTAGACTCTGTGTCCACCAGGGCAGAATTGACCAACCAGGTGGGAGCGTCCTGCCCCTTCTCGCCAGCCAGCTCCATGTCCAGATCCTCAAAGTCCGTCACAGGGGAGTAGTTTCCCTGTATGCACCCGTCTGTGACCGCCTCTTTTCCGACAGAGGATAAGGAGTGTCCTGACTCTGTCCTTTTCATTTCCCCACCTAATGCCTCACTGTGTTCACCGCGCTGGGCCGAACTGTGTCTAGGTGAAAATGTTGTCGCCATCCTCCATTGACATCCAGTGAGGGTCCCCTTGTCTGTTCCAGAGCAGCCCATATTGCATGAAGGGTTTGGACCATGTGGTAACAGCTTTTCTTCTTTCAGCACTCTTGGTTCCTTTCCTGTACCAACAAGAAACCAAAACGTTACTCACCAACAAAATAATATTCAATCAAGTACTTAAACACAGCAGCATCTAGCACACAGACTACAATCTAGCCTTTCACACCCTCTGTGTGTCAGTATGACTTAATGAACGATCGATATGATCCACACTCATCTTAAAATGACTTAAAAATGACTATAAAATGTAACAGGGGAGCATGCACACACTTTTTAGTGGTGCCTTCTAATCTTTAGCGTGTCAGCCTCAACTCACCCAGACCATGGAGAGGTGACAAGTCCTGTTTGGTGGTGGTGGTCATCCTTCTTGCCAGCTGGCCCACCTGGGTGTTGAGCAGGGCCAGGCTGTTGCCGTGTTTGGCTCCCTGCTCATAGAGCTCCTCCATCCTCCTCTCCACCATCTGTAGCCGCTGGCACAGGGTGCCCAGAGCACCAGTCAGCAGCCGCTTCATCTCTGCCTGGTGGGGTGCCAGGCAGCGCTCCAGGATGCCCAGCTGCTCACCTGTGGGGCCAGGCGGGGGAGCAGGGCCAGGGAGGCAGGCTTGAAGCGGAGGCGATTCCCCGGCTGAGGCTCTGGAGGTAGGCCCTGTGTATAGAACACAGAGTCACAGATAGGTGAGAGGCTGCGTGGGAACTGGGGAGGTAGGCTGTTTGGTTTGGATAGCTGAAGGATTTGGTTGCACTGTTTGAGATTTCGCATAGTGGCTAATGACCAAATGGGAACTGCATCTCTAAAACCTTGTCAGTACTCAAATGAAATTCTTAGATTCACTGATTCGCCTCCTTGACTCATCTGATGTCTGTACTATGTAGTGTCATCACTGCTGTTTCTATGCAACAGACTGATATCAACAATGGTACATTACCTAGTTGTTTTGGATTAACCAAGACATTGCCTTTGTTGCCAGGTCTTTGAAAGCCTTGGACCTGAAAATAACAACACACAAGTTTACACAAGACACACACACGCAGAAACATAAGCATACACTAAGAACAAGACACACATTCCACACCTGGTCTGACACTTGTCTCTCTGTTCTTCTGAAGTCGGCAGAGCCAGCAGTCCCATAGACATGACCTCTCAGACTGGGGACTAAGCCCAAAGCGCTCTGCCTGTGCTCCACAGGGATCTGTTGCTCTCTCCCACCAGAGTCCATCCCAAGATTACCATCTCTAGCTTTGCTCTCTGCTGGTCTGAGAGACATGGTCGTCAGAGGTCCTCCACCCACCGCAGCAGTCTTCTGGTCCTTGCTAGTCTCTCTGCATCCTGTGGCCAGTTGTTCATGGTACAACTGGGAAAGAGGGGAGCATGGATCCACCAGACCCACCGACATGGTGCCGGGTATCTGCTGGCCACCTCTTGGAACAGCCGGAACAGATGACAACATCACATGGGCTGAGGGACCATTACAGGGAGCAGAAAGGGGACAAGAGCGGTACCTGGGTCAAATTCCGGTTCAGACAATTGTATGGCAAATACAGCATGGTTGATTAACCAAGATATGCCCAGTGATTGAATCTAAGACATTATGATAGCTGGATAGTCAACTTCATGTAATCCCAAACATCATAAATCTACATTTTAAAATGTCTAAAATAAGATCATATTTAAATCTTATTCTTGCAGGGAACCTAGTGGCCAATACCAAATAAATTCAGAATTACTACCTAAAGCAGTGTGATACACTCTCTTCATATAGCCATCATTACCTTACCCCACACATAATCCTTGATTGCTGCAACAAGTAAACTGACTTGCTGCCTGCACAAGCTATGTTTTTTGGTTTGACAGATCGAATCTACTAGCATGACCAAAACAGACACCAAACATGAATAGCCCTATGAAGCTCGCCGTCACATATAGACTTATAACAAGTTAGGGCTGTCCCTGAATCTTGGTCAACCGAGAGTCGTCGGTTCTTTCGACCAATCGATTGGTCTGAATTTTTAAACATGTATTTTTCTATATATAGACACACCCTATGTTTGAATAAAATCAACTATAATGTGCACTCGGAAAGTATTTCGACCACTTGACTTTTTCCACATTTTGTTATGTTACAGCCTTAATCTAAAAAAATGTCCACCCTCAATCTACACACAATACTCCATTATGACAAAGTGAAAACAGGTTTAGAAATTTTTGCAAATGTAATAAAAATGTAAAACCAAAATACCTTATTTACTTAAGTGTTCAGAGTCTTTGTTATCAGACTCGAAATTGAGCTCAGGTGCATCCTGTTTCCATTGATGATCATTGAGATGTTTCTACAACTTGATTGGAGTCGAACTGTGGTCATTTAAATTGATTGGACAAGATTTGAAAAGGCACACACGTGTCTATATAAGGTCCCATAGTTGACAGTGCATGTCAGAGCAAAAACCAAGCCATGAGGTCGAAGGAATTATCCATTGATCTCAGAGACAGGATTGTGTTCAGGCACAGATCTGGGGAAGGGTACCAAAAAATTTCTGCAGCATTGAAGGTTCTGAAGAACACAGTGGCCTCCATCATTCTTAAATGGAAGTTTGGAACCACCAAGACTCTTCCAAGAGCTGGCCGCCCAGCCAAACAGAGCAATCGGGGGAGAAGGGCCTTGGTCAGGGAGGTGGCCAAGAACCCAACGTTCAATCTAACAGAGCTCCAGAGTTTCTCTGTGGAGCTGGGAGAACCTTCCAGAAGGACAACCATCTTTGCAGCACTCCACCAAATCAGGCCTTTACGGTAGAGTTGCCAGACGGAAGCCACTCCTCAGTAAAAGGCTCATAACAGCCCGCTTGGAGGGCACCTAAAGGACTCTCAGACCATGAGAAACAAGATTCTCTGGTCTGATGAAACAAAGGCTGAACTCTTTGGCCTGAATGTCAATTGTCACATCTGGAGGAAACCTGGCATCATGAATGGAGAAAAGTACAGAGACAGCATAGTGCCCTCAAAGCTCATCACTAAGCTAAGGACCCTGGGACTAAACACCTTCCTCTGCAACTGGATCCTGGCGGGCCACCCCCAGGTGGTAAGGGTAGGTAACAGCACATCCGCCACACTGATCCTCAACACGGGGGCCCCTTAGGGGTGCATGCTCAGTCCACTCCTGTACTCCCTGTTCACCCATCACTGCACGGCCAGGCACGACTCCAACATCATCATTAAGTTTGCCGGCAACAACCTCTCCCTCAACGCGATCAAGACAAAAGGAGATGATTGTGGACTACTGGAAAAGGAGGGCCGAGCACGCCCCCATTCTCATCGATGGGGCTGTAGTGGAGCAGGTTGAGAGCTTCAAGTTCCTTGGTGTCCACATCAACAACAAACTAACATGGTCCAAGCACACCAAGACAGTCATGAAGAGGGCACGACAAAGCCTATTCCCCATCAGGAGACCGTAAATATTTGACATGGGTCCCCAGATCCTCAAAACGTTCTACAGTTGCACCATCGAGAGCATTCTGACTGGTTGCATCACTGCCTGATATGGCAACTGCTCGGCCTCCAACCACAAGGCATTACAGAGGGTAGTGAGTATGACCCAGTACATGCCAAGCTTCCTGCCATCCAGGACCTACATACCAGGCGGTGTCAGAGGTAGGCCCTAAAAATTGTCAAAGACTCCAGCCACCATAGTCAGAGACTGTTCTCTCTGCTACCGCACGGCAAGCGGTACCGGAGTGCCAAGTCTAGGTCTAAAATACCCCCCCCCTCCTCTTTTACACTGCTGCTACGCTTGGTTTATTATCTATGCATAGTCACTTTAACTCCTGGTGGGGAAGGAGTTGCTCCAAGAAATGGCCATTTCACAGTCTGCCGATATGGACAGCCCCATCAAAGGGATCCTCCTGGATGAGTTATTTTGGAAGACAGTGGTAAGCAGCCTGAAACCTATAGTAGTAGCCATTGCACGGTAGGCCTGGGCGATATGGACAAAATATTATATCACTGTATAACAAAAAACAATGGTATGTTTTTTAATAATAAAAGTTCTACATTTGCTTTATGAGTAGTGCGTGATCCTAAGTGATTTCAATGGGTTTTATACTGTTCAACTTTACCCCCCAAAAAGTCATAATTTTCATACATTTCTGCATTTGAGATCATTTCTACACTGCCACATAGGGCTACACGATATGGGCAAGCAATCTGAGCCTTATTTTTAACCAAATGTTGTAATTTGACTTGGGATTTAGAGCAAAACACTTGGGTTAGCTGTTGGAATCATGGAATTAGAATGTCTATTCTAATTATATAGATAGAATATAATAGCGTGCACTTTTAATACAGTGTTTGACATGACAACGAATGAAAATGCTAGGGAGGAGTTATTGTGACAGGGTGGGAACTAAAATGTTGATAGGCGTTTCCTAGTCGACCCTATAATCTTTGGCTACATTGAATGTGTTCTCTTAGATACTTCATGTAGCTAACATTTTCTTTGCCTTTACCTCTTTAATTTAGAAGATACTGTTGCACAAACAACATGCCGATTTAGGTCTACACCATCACTGCTATTATCAGGCTGTATAGCTAATTACGCTTGCGCTTACTCAGTACATTTATTAGCGGCTAACAATATTTAGGAACAACTTGCTAAGAAAAGAAACTAGCTGTTTGCAGATTTAAGAAACACAAGCTAATAGTGTAATTATAGAATGCTAGTAGATTTATATTAAGAAGCAAAGTGACAACCGCATTCTTGTCGTCAACATTGTTAAATGTGTTGCATAGACCATGCAGACTGAACGCAAGTGTCTCGTGGTGGAGGAAAAACAAATGCGCTCCTTGAGTGACAGGAGCCGGGGCTAGGTCTGTGTGAAAAGCGGCATGAGAGAGAGAGTGGCGAGAGATGACTCAAGTAGTGAAGTAAACTATAAAAATGGACGTTACACACTGCGTATCACATTTAACAAACCAAACATTCAAATACCGTTATAGAAGGTAAAGTAAAAACCCAAACCAGTTCGTGCATCAATACCCTATTGCACAGATTGAGGGAGACAATGCCATCCTGTCTGATGTTCAGAATCTGCTTGCAGATGTAAGAGAAGAAATCCGTACTGCCCTGCCCACTTCACTGTTGCTCCAACAAGAGGAAACTGCAGTTCTGAAATGCCAACATATCTTATCAGCCACCTGGTGGAAGGGACTTTGTGGATCTGAGGCTCTTTCCCCTGTTGCCTCCATCATCCTCCAAATCCCACCAACATCAGCCGCCTCAGAGCGCAACTGGTCCTTGTTTGGGAACACCCCCAAAAAAAGCACACAACAGGCTGACCATTACATGGGTTGAAAAAGTTGGTGGCCATCCGGTGCAAATTTGAGGCTTTTTGAGCCTGACAACGAGCCATCTTCAACAAGGTTGGAAAGTGACAGTGAAGATGAGGCCTCAGTCTGATGTTCAAGAGGTGGACATTGAGGTGGTCCAGGGAAAATACATGGAAGCCTGAGAGGAAGACAGTCTAGAAACTAAAGCTTTGGTTATCATTTTACAGATGTATGTTGAAAACGTTTTTGGGAGATGAGAAGGACCTTTGGGGATCATTCAATATTCCCTTTTGTTGTTCAGTGAAATCCTCCCATGAAGAGTCAACTCATTTAATTAAAGTTCAATTTGTATTTTTTTTTCTATTGGAAGGATTTAATCATTTGCAATTATGTCTACTTATGATAAAGTGAAATGTTTATATTTCTGTCTCAATATGATATGGTAAATATATTCATTAGCTGGCTAAGTGAAAAAAAATACAATATAGCTCTCGCTCCCTCTGCTGCTTCCCCTTAATTTTAAATAAATTAATTTGTTCAAAACTGTTCCAACTATTGTCTGTCTCTCTCTCTCTGAGTGAACTACTCACCACGTTTTGCACTGCAGTGGTAAGCTAGCTGTAGCTTATTCTTTCAGTACTAGATACATTATCTGATCCTTTGATTAGGTGGACAATATGTCAGTTACTACTGCAAGAGCTCTGATAGGTTGAAGGACGTCCTCCGGAAGTTGTCATAATTACAGTGTAGGTCTATGGAAGGGGGTGAGAACCATTAGCCTCCTAGGTTTTGTATTGAAGTCAATGTTCCCAAAGGAGGACAGACAATAGTGGTGCTACCCCAGAGAGTGCTGTTGAGGCTACTGTAGACCTTCATTGCAAAACAGGGTGTTTTAACCAGTTATTTAGTGATGTGAATATATTTAGTATAGTTTTATCTCAAAAGGTTAAATTTAATGTTTCACAATAAAAATATATAAAAAACTGAGTAGAATGGTCCTTCTTAGGGTTGGGCAGTATCCAGATTTTCATAGTCATACCGTCCTTCTCTCAACCTGGGATTTACGGTATTACTGGCAAAAAAGTCCATTACCTGAATGCTAACAAAATTAGTACAAGTAATCGCTAATTTCCATAGAGGCTGCTAGCTAAATATGCGTGCGCAAACGAAAATAAACAAATTGCAAAGACAGGCAATCCAGCTCATTAAGTTGTATATTTAGTTAAGCGCTACGAATGTTGTTTTTGGTGAGTTTGGACATTTACAAGCGAATGTGAACGAGAGACGTGCAAATGAGCAAAGTTGACACATGTAGTACGGTCTCTTCAGCAGCATGTCTACATGCTGTGTCTGTGTGGAGTCACTAAGGCAACGGACCTGCCTGCTAGGAGAAGAGGGGGGAGGAGCAGATGGTCTGAGAACTGAGGGGAGGAGAGGACTTGCCTTGTTAAATATAATAAAAAATTTAAAAAGAGACAACACAAGGAAATCAAGATAGCAGTGGCAGCTGTACAGATAACTCATCCAAAAGGGCTTTGACTTCTCAAACATGGCAGAAAGCTAACACAATATGATGGCCCTTCACCTTATTCATTCAGCCACTTACTTAGATAGCAAGTTAAACTAGGGGGTCGTGTTAACGAAAAAAAGATCACACAATAAATATCTTGATGCATTTTATAAACACAGATCTAAAATTGTTATTTTTGTCATTTCTGCTGTGCGTCAGACCAATTTTGTGCTTCAGTTGCACTTTTCCACTCGGATGAAAATTCACTAATGGGCATTCTATCAGCACACAGCTCTCCGGCCTGTGTGGTTTATTTTCTGCAGTACTTTTCTTGTGTAGCCAGCCAATTTTTCTCCGCTAAAATGCTAGATTAACTTTAAGCAAAACATTAGGAAATGTAGCTGGCTACATTCTTTATATGATAGGCCTAAATATTAGAAATAATGATGGCCATTAATCGTTTTTGCAAAAAAGACCTTGCTTTTTCATTTTAAGTTAATTTACTTGTGCGGCTGCCAGGAAAATAGTGTTGCACTTCTGTCATCTGATGAAAATGAAGCTACTTTCTGCCGAATGTGTTGCACTAATGTATTTTATGTGAAGGAAAACTATAGTTGTACTTCCCTGATCACTCTATTGAAGAAAAACACTTGACTTTCAATATAAAACGCGACCCCTGTAAATACACAGCTGGACTCGCCTGCTCCCGCTTTCTCCTGTTGTGCTATTTACAACAAACACGACTGGCTCAACTGTGCTGGGGAACTAAGTAAGATTCATAATGTAAAAGGTGACAGGTGAAATAAGAACACAATCTGCTTTATCTCCTAAGCACAAGTGGACTGCAGTTATTTACTTGAATTTCTACAAATATTAAAATGTATTGAAAAACTTAAGAAATAGTTTCAATGATATTGACCATTGAAAAACCATCCCGTGGCCATTTCCAAATACCCTGGTATATACATACCACCCAAGCATAATCCTTCCCTTCCTCATCTGAGGAGCCTCCACTGGATCACTTGACTTGTATCTGCTCTGAGTAAACGTTAGACTGCAATGCTGTATAGAATGAGTAGTTTGTTTGCCAGAATGTTGTTGAAATTTGTATGCTAAAAATGAGTGGCCGTGCCAGTTCCTGGAACCATAACCGCAGAAACAGGGGCGCAGCACGTAGCAGCACTCTAGCAAGCATGCTATTTAGTGCTAGGTATCAACTGCCAATCCAGTGAATGTGGTATATTCGCATAAAGATTGGCTTTCCCCCTCCATCTTAGGTCCCGTTCCTGTTCACTCGCCCATGTGTCCACATAGCAAAGTGAGGTTTTCAGCTAAATTCAAGCAAGTGGGGACGAGTGGGATACGGAAGCAATATTTCCCCATTTTAAGCACTGCAGCCAAGCCCAATTTTAAGCAATAACGACACACATAGTTTACATTTATTTTGTATTAGAACTGGATCATTGCTCCCATCCAAATGTCGTGAATGATATATATTCCTGTCATAGTCACCAGTCAACTCCATTACACTCAAAAGTTACTTCAACCAGTGAATGCTAGCGATGGCTAGCCATTCTACCTGTCGGTCTTAATGAGTGTTAGCACACTAATTAGCAAACAGTGCACACGAAAAAAGGTATATTTTCTCAAGGGGAATGTAGTAGTTTGCTGGATCAAATCCCTGAGCTGACAAGGTAAAAATCAGTCGTTCTGCATCTGAGCAAGGCAGTAAACCCACTGTTCCCCGGGCGCCAAAGACGTGGATGTCGATTAAGGCAGCCCCCCGCACCTCTCTGATTCAGAGGGGTTGGGTTAAATGCGGAAGACACATTTCCGTTGAATGCATTCAGTTGTACAACTGACTAGTTATCCCCTTTCCCTAGTTTGATAATGACATCACCAAAGTATGTTTTATCAGACATTTAAAACATTCCTAGCTAATGAGAAAACAGTCACGGTATTTCCTTTAAGAGAATGAACAAGGCAACCTTGGGGCTAATTTGTATGGGCACCATTGGCAGATTGAGGGACTTTTGAATCCGTATCCTAGTACGACCCACGTGACTATGCTTGCGTCGCCCAACGGTCCCCCCACCCACTTCGCTCATTGAAAAAATTTTAAAATAAATGGGACTATGTTGTTTCATCGCCCCAAACGTGCTCTACGGTTCTTGGCTGGTGCAATTCATGTTAACTATTAGCAAAAATGTGGATAACCATGCTAGCATTGCCCTCATGTGGGTTCTAACAAGTCAGCAAGCACAATAGGTAGTCCTAGGTATCAACAGCCAATTCAGTAAGGCCTGGAAACTATTTGCAATGTCATGGAGTATTTGCATAAAGTTTAGCTTTACCCAACTTTGGTCCCACCCATAGAGAATGATAGAGAAAGCATCCCTATATAGTTCATTTTATGGCATCTCTGAGCGAACTGGCAGCTTCATTTTTAAGTAGTCAATTATCTTCACAATTGGCTGACCCATCCTGATGACCCGGTTGCACATGACTCCAACAGGGTGATCAGGAGGGATCAACCCCATAAAGTTTAAAGTCCCACCCAGTTGACTACATTAAAACGGTGGAAGCCCTCAATGGCGCTGCCCTTGCTAAAACAGCCTTTTGGCCTCTATCATTCTCTATGATCCCACCCTGTTCATGTGCCCTCGCCCACCTCTATCGTGTTCAGTGAAGAGGTACGGATAGACACGGTTTATTTATAATTTAATAATGAATAAAAAGGTAATAGCTAGTCTATTGAAAATATAAAATTGTGGAAACACTGAATACACTCTACAATAGTACGACTGGCTACACTTTGTATATTATAGCTACAAATTAGTTTCACCAGAATCTGGGTTTACATGAGACGTTGAATATGGCGATTATCCTTTAAACCCAGGAAGCATCCATTCAACCTGGCATTCACCAGCTTTTCAAGTTGAATAATGTCACATTACATTCGGTACTTACCAAAGAATGGAGTTGCTCTGCGCAACTATCGTTATTATTGCCGTCACTGCCAGTATGTGCTTCTAAAAAGGTGTAGATAAAAAGTTACAACATGCAACCGAAAAAATGAGAATCGCCATATTCAATGTCTCCTGTAAACGCAGATTCTGGTTCACAATGCGATCAAAACGATGTCGAAGGGCACGTGCTGCACGCCTCTCGCTCTGTTGAAGCATTTTAGCCGGCAGGTTTAGAAAATTGTAATAATACCCTACCTCGGCCGGAGCTCTGTGCCCGCTGTGAATATGTGGCTTTAGCAAGCGTGCCCTACAAATTCCTAGATAAAAGTCCAGTTTGCTGTTCCGTCCCGTAAAGAATTCATTAGTTCGCTAACCGTTGCGCATCCGGTGGAAAGCGGCTCTTGTCGGACAGGAGAAAGGCAGGTTATTACATTTCAGAACCGACCAGTTCAAGACGTCTGTTTAATATATCTAGATAACCTTATACCGGTATTTGGCTATGTTTGTTGGCAAGAAATACATACTTATTTACGAAAAAATAACTAAATTAGTCTCGGATCAGGGCGAGACAATTGACAGGATTGGATTCTAACTTCCTTACGAACGACTCAGCCATTGGCTGAGAACAACGGGCTCGAGTACTCTTCTCCTCCTATTGGTGCATCGATGAGACATTGCATTATGGGTTACCAAGATATTAACGTAAATATACAGTAGGTATTGGCAGTTTGCCTGTATAATGTAGCCCAGTGGTCACTAACCATTTCTGAGCCATGAGTCAAAATGTAGGCCAAGATCTACCGCGTCAGATGTAAAAAAAAAAAAAACGTCTTAAAAATCATAAGTCTATGCAACGTCAACCTATTAAAAACAGTTATGTAGCAATTATCTAGTTTTGTTGAGTAGGCTATAGGCTCAATACATTATCACTGCATATTGGCTATTATTGAATTGCCCTGCCAATGTTGTTCTCAGACCATTATTACATTATATTTCAAAACGTGAGGTATATGATTACACTGGTAATATATCATTTGTTGTTTTACTTGTGAGGCATACATTTAAATAATTTGTTTTTTTATTTTACTGAACTGATGGTTAGTCTCTCTCCGCTCTTCCTCCCTCCGCTGACTGAACGAAAGGGGACACCGTCTTCCAGCTGATGGCGAAATTTAAATCCGGCAGGCGGAACTTGTACCTTCAGACACATGGGATGGTTCAAAATGGGAACATTTCATATAGCTTAAGTATTAAGGCTGTCGCATGCTTTCCTGTCGAAACAGTTCACGCAAATATTGTGCCGGAATTGTGTGACGTTTTTGTTTGTTTTGGTGTTCGGCAGATTTTTTTAAAGTTGGGCTGTTCACTGCACACAGCATATTGGGCGCGTTCCTTTGCCCATGCGTTGAGCATGTGTTGCTGACTCCTGCCAGATCTTACAATGCCTGGATATGTATTTTATGTATCAGCTAATCACATTATGTTATAGCAATCTGTCAGTTGAGGACGATGACGTGGCACGCAACCATTGGTTGATGCATGCAACGTCAGCAGGGGAATGCAACTTTTTTCTTGATTGTCTATTATATTGACAAGATAGTCAAGTGACAGCTCTCACAATGGAAATGCATGTCCTCAAAGATGGAATGCAGGCAGAGGAGGAGCGATCAGGTGGGACCATTCTAGCCAATGAGAGGGCAGAAAAGCATGAGAAAAACAGATAGATAGAGGACTCATCTTTGTATCTGTGCCATGATATCGTCTGTTAGCCTTATAGGGCGGCAGTTAGCCTAGTGGTTATATCTTTGGCCCAATAAACAATAGGTTGCTAGTTTGAAATTCCGAGCAGACTAGATTAAAAATCTGTCGAACTGCCCTTGAGCAAGGCTTTTAAACCTAATTGCGCCAGGGTCGCCATCAATAATGGCTGATCCCTGGCCGTGACCCCACTCTCTTGAGGGTGTCTCAGGCGGAGAGGGATTTGCAAAAACCACATTTCCATTTTCACAGCACACTTGTACAGGTTACACACTTATATCAGTGCATTCATAACAACCTAACCATTGCAAAACTTTTATTAGAATATAATAAGTCAATATTTCGGTAGCCAAAGGCCGCGTTCTCTTTTGTCAAGTTGTTGACCGTCATTGGTCACCGCCTTTCAAAGTGGGTTGCATTCTGGGGCAAAAAATGGTCAGATTTACATGTCTACTACATTACCTGTACAAAAATCATGTGTTCAAAAGTCATTAAGTTTTGACTGTGGTTGACTGCAAGGTTTTTCAGTTGCTCTTCACCAACTTAATCCTGCAGCCATCACCTACATTGTGGGAGGCTCAACTGTCAACCATGTGTACAGTAAATACTGTAAATAATGTACACATATGATTTCAGTTTGTGAGTGTTTGATATGTTTTGGATTTTTATTTATTACAATCCCCGTTACACAACACCAATGGCGACAGCTAGTCTTATTGGGGTCTGACAGATAACGAAAAAGACAGACAAAAAAAGACTACAATTACATACATTAAAAAACATTAACATGTAGTGTGTGTGTGCGTGTGTTTGTCCATCTATCAGTTACACATACAGTACATTTGGGAAAGTATTCAGACCCCTTTACTTTTTCCACATTTTGTTACAGCCTCATTCTAAAATGGATTCAATTGTTTGTTTTTTCCCCTCATCAATCTACACACTATGCCCCATAATGACAAAGCAACAAAAATAAAATAAAGTATCACATTTATATAAGTATTCAGACCCTTTACTCAGTACTTTGTTGAAGCACCTTTGGCAGCGATTACAGCCTTGAGTCTTCTTGGGTATAACACTACAAGCTTGACACACCTGTATTTGGGGAGTTTCTCCTATTCTTCTCTGCAGATCCTCTCAAGCTCTGTCAGGTTGGATGGGGAGCGTTGCTGCACAGATATTTTAAGGTCTCTCCAGAGATGTTCGATCGGGTTCAAGTCCGGGCTCTGGCTAAGCCTCTCAAGGACATTCAGATACTGGTCCCAAAGCCACCCCTCCGTTGTCTTGGCTGTGTGCTTAGGATTGTTGTCCTGTTGGAAGGTGAACCTTCGCCCCAGTCTGAGGTCCTGGGCAATCTGGAGCAGGTTATTATCAAGTATCTCTCTATACTTTGCTCCGTTCATCTTTCCCTCGATCCTGACTAGTCTCCCAGTCCTTGCAGCTGAAAAACTGCATCAGACCAGAGAATCCTGTTTCTTATGGTCTGAGTCTCCTTTAGGTGCCCTTTGGCAAACTCCAAGCGGGTTGTCATGTGCCTTTTAATGAGGAGTGGCTTCTGTCTGGCAACTCTACCATAAAGGCCTGATTGGTGGAGTGCAGCGGAGATGGGAGAACCTTCCAGAAGGACAACCATCTCCACAGAGGAACTCTGGAGCTCTGTCAGAGAGACCTTCGGGTTCTTGGTCACCTCCCTGACCAAGGCCCTTCTCCCCTGATTGCTCAGTTTGACCAGGTGGCCAGCTCTAGGAGTCTGGTTCCAAACTTCTTCCATTTAAGAATGATGGAGGCCACTGTCTTCTTCTTATTGTAAATAAGAATTTGTTCTTAATTGACTTAGTTAAATAAAGGTTAAATAAATAAATAAAATAAACATACACACAAAAAGTAGATCACATGGGGGAGAGGTGTTGTGTCGTTAGGTGTTGCTTTATTTGTATTTTGAAACCAGGTTTGCTGTTCACTTGCGCTATATAAGATGTAAGGGAGTTCCATGCACTCATGACTCTGTATAATCCTGTACATTTCCTTGAATTTGTTCTGGACCTGGGGACTGTGAAAAGACCCCTGGTGGCATGTCTGGTGGGGTAAGCGTGTTTCAGTGCTGTGTGTAAGTTGACTATGCAAACAATTTGCAATTTCCAACACAATGTTCCTTATAAAAAAAAGTCAGTCTTTCCTCAACTCTCAGCCAAGAGAAACTGGCATGCATAGTATTAATATTAGCCCTCTGATTATAATGAAGAGCAAGACGTGCCACTCTGTTCTGCGCCAGCTGCAGTTTAACTAGGTCGTTCTGAGCATCACTTGACCATATGATTGGACAATAATTAGGATAAGATCAAATTGAGCCTGCAGGACTTGCTTTGTGGAGTGTGGTGTCAAAAAAGCAGAGCATCTCCTTATTACGGAAAGACCTCTCCCCATCTTTACAACCATTGAATCTACAGTTGAAGTCGGAAGTTTACATACACTTAGGTTGGAGTCATTAAAACTCATATTTCAACCACTCCACAAATGTCTTGTTAACAAACTATAGTTTTGACAAGTAAGTTAGGACATCTACTTTGTGCATGACACAAGTAATTTTTCCAACAATTGTTTACAGACAGATTATTTCACTTATAATTCACTGTATCACAATTCCAGTGGGTCAGAAGTTTACATACACTAAGTTGACTGTGCCTTTAAACAGCTTGGAAAATTCTAGAAAACTATGTCATGGCTTTAGAAGCTTCTGATTGACATAATTTGAGTCAATTGGAGGTGTACCTGTGGATGTATTTCAAGGCCTACCTTCAAACTCAGTGCCTCTTCGCTTGACATCATGGGAAAATCAAAAGGCCTGAAGGTACCACGTTCATCTGTACAAACAATAGCACACAAGTATAAACACCATGGGACCACGCAGCCATCATACCGCTCAGGAAGGAGACGCGTTCTGTCTCCTAGAGATGAACGTACTTTGGTGCGAAAAGTGCAAATGAATCCCAGAACAACAGCAAAGGACCTTGTGAAGATGCTGGAGGAAACAGGTACAAAAGTATCTATATCCACAGTAAAACGAGTCCTATATCGACATAACCTGAAAGGCTACTCAGCAAGGAAGAAGCCACTGCTACAAAACAGCCATAAAAAAGCCAGACTACGGTTTGCAACTGCACATGGGGACAAAGATCGTACTTTTTGGAGAAATGTCCTCTGGTCTGATGAAACAAAAATATAACTTTTTGGCCATAATGACCGTCGTTATGTTTGGAGGAAAAAGGGGGAGGCTTGCAAGCCGAAGAACACCATCCCAACTGTGAAGCACGTGGGTGGCAGCATCATGTTGTGGGGGTGCTTTGCTGCAGGAGGGACTGGTGCACGTCACAAAATAGATGGCATCATGAGGAAAGAAAATTATGTGTATATATTGAAGCAACATCTCAAGACATCAGTCAGGAAGTTAAAGCTTGGTCGCAAATGGGTCTTCCAAATGGACAATGACCCCAAGCATACTTTCAAAGTTGTGGCAAAATGGCTTAAGGACAACAAAGTCAAGGTATTGGAGTGGCCATCACAAAGCCCTGACCTCAATCCTATAGAACATTTGTGAGCAGAACTGAAACGCGTATGTGAGCAAGGAGGCCTACAAACCTGACTCAGTTACACCAGCTCTGTCAGGAGGAATGGGCCAAACTTCACCCAACTTATTGTGGGGAGCTTGTGGAAGGCTACCAGAAACATTTGACCCAAGTTAAACAATTTAAAGGCAATGCTACCAAATACTAATTGAGTGTATGTAAACTTCTGACCCACTGGGAATGTGATGAAAGAAATAAAAGCTAAAATAAATCATTCTCTCTACTATTATTCCTGCATTTCACATTCTTAAAATAAAGTTGTGATCCTAACTGAGCTAAGACACAGATTTTTTACTAGGATTTAATGTCAGGAATTGTGAAAACTGAGTTTAAATGTTTTTGGCTAAGGTGTATGTAAACTTCCGACTTCAACTGTATATGTTTTGACCATGACAGTTTATAATCGAAGGTAACACCAAGTGATTTAATCTCCTGAACTTGTTCAACAGCCACACCATTCATTACCAGATTCAGCTGAGGTCTAGAACTTAGGGAATACGTTGTACCAAATACAACGCTCTTAGTTTTAGAGATGTTCAGGACCAGTTTGTTACTGGTCACCCATTCTAAATCAGACTGCAAATCTTTGTTAAGGGTTTGAGTGACTTCATTAGCTGTGGTTGTTGATTTGTATATGGTTGAATCATCGGCATACATGGACACATGCTTTGTTTAATGCCAGTGGCAGGTCATTGATAAAAATAGAAAAGAGTAGAGCGCCTAGAGAGCTGTCCTGCAGTACATCACACTTTACATGTTTGACATTAGAGAAGCTTCCAATAAAGAAAACCCTCGGAGTTCTACTAGATATACTGTAGCTCTGAATCCATGATATGGCAGAGATTAAAAAGCCATAACACAAGTTCTCAACGACAGGTTATGGTCAATAATATCAAAGGCTGCACTGAAATCTAACAGTACAGCTCCCACAATCTTCTTATCAATTTCTTTCAACCAACCATCAGTCATTTTGTCAGTGCAGTGCATGTTGAGTGCCTTTCTCTATAAGCATGCTGAAAGTATGTTGTTAATTTGTTTACAGGGAAATAGCATTGTATTTGGTTAAACACAATTTCTTCCAACAGTTTGCTAAGAGCTGGCAGCAACCTGATGTTTGACCAAATACAATGCTACATCTTAATTAGAGACATGTTTATTTCAACATTAAAAAGGAAACCTTTTATAAACAATGGCAACACTGCCATGTTGATCTGAGCCTTGCAGTTGGAAACCACATTAGTTAGTCTCTGACTTCCCCTTTGTTGGTGATTGGTCAACAGTATTACTCCTAGTAGGAGTTGGATCTATGGATGGGCTTCTTCTATTAAGTGTTTGTCATTCAACGAGAGGACTAGTTTTAATGCAAATTTTTTTCACTTGAGAAATACTGCTCCAAACATGTAACATTGTAAGCTCCTTGGCAAAAACGTTGATTTATCTTAGAATAATTCAGACTATTTTGAGGAAGTGTTACTGACTATGTTGTTGCTATGGCATCTGAAGAGGGACACACAGTAATATTGCCATATTACAGTATTTTCAAGTGAAGGTCTTTATAGAGCCCCACAGTGGACACATCATTATACCCATAAAACCTAGCGGTCAAACAAATGGTTCCAATAGTTTTTTTCACCATACATTCTTTTCCCCATAGGGGCTTTTAGAACCACTTCAAACAAGGTCTGTGTTTCCTGTAGGCTTTCCCTAGTGTGACGTTTCTATAACCATGGAAATCTCTCTCGGATAAGGTGGTGACTCATCAATATATTTGTCTCTATTTACTCTGATTGTCACGTTCAGGCCTGATAGTTGTAAGCTGACGTGTTTAGTTTCGTTTTTGGTGTAGGTTTTTTTTGTTCTAGGTGTTGTATATCTATGTTGGGGTAATGGTTCCCAATTGGAGGCAGCTGTGTGTCGTTGTCTCTAATTGGGAACCATATATATGTTTGGGGTTTTCACTAGTATTTTGTGGGTTATTGTTTGGTCATAGCTTGTAGTATGTTTAGTTGTGGGCAACATCACGCTCTTTGTTTATATTTTGTTATTTTTCCCCCAGTTACGTTCGTCATTAATAAAATGTATATTTGAAGCATCGCTGCGTCTTGGTCTGTCCCTACTGAAGATCGTGACACTGATTTGAAAATGCTAATTATCATGCAAGACCACAAATCCCTGCAAGCTCCTGCATTTCATCTCTAGCTGACACCTTTGCTGTTAGCTAGCTAGCTTCTAGCTACCTTGATTCAAAACGAAAGATAAATTCAACATTTTAATTTACTGTTCCATATTTTATTTAACAAAAATTTGTTTGCTTATTTATACGTTTGGTCTTGGCTTGTCTAGAATACTATCCTAGTTGCAGTCAGATATTTACAATGTGTCCATGTCCATGTCAGTCCATGTCAACCACTGCCTTTTATACATATAAACATCTGACTTGAAGTAAAGATTACATTATTTATTCATCAATGCCACAAATCTTGGACATTACAGAGGCGTGCATTATATTAACTATTATTTATCAGAGAGAGCACAGATTCTTCAGCTTTTCCATTTTATAAATTAGACCAGCTCAAATAACACAAAATGTAAAACCAGCATATTGTGATTTGTTGTGGGTGAGTTATAAATGGAGAAAGAACTGGATGCGTAAGGCATGCTTAGTATAAAATATTAGGTAAACTCCAGCAGAATAAGAAACACTTAACAGACTCAAAACAAGGAAGCCATGCCTAAACACAGCTATATCAACACCCTTCTTATCAATTTAAGGTCCATGTTGCTGGTGTCAATTGTGAGTAGCAAAAACAAGTAACCTAACCTTTTATTGTAATTGAAATAAGTTTGTACTAGTTAAGTGTTGAGTTAGATTACATTGCTACCTCAATCGTTATTTCAAATAATTTCGATGACTTCACAACAATTGCTAGCTAGCTAACTAAATTTAGCTAGCTACTTTAGCGGGCTCAGCTAAATAAAAGTCCCCCTAGAAACAGCCATGTCTAATAGTCACGTCATGAGATTTGTAAATGAAAGATCATACGAATCGCAGCCCTGTATAATGTTCAATGTTATTGCAGTGCTGGACTTTTTGAAACTTAATGTATTTGTATTATTTGAAAAAAATATACAAATAAAAGGATATATATGGTTTAAACTTGTCTTAAATGTTTTTGTTTTAGCTGTTAGTGATAATTCCCTAAGCATTAATACATTTGTGTTTACATAATTAAGCCTTTATGTATGAGTTATGATTATGACCAAAGGTGTCTGACTTTATAGCAAGTACTGCGTCATATGATACGAGGCATTTATGTGTGTTTATAAATTAACAAAGGGGTCTGAGTTTAAAGTACAGCGTCATATGATACGAGGCATTTATGTGTGTTTATAAATTACCAAAGGGGTCTGACTTTAAAGTACAGCGTCATGTGATATAGAGTCTTTATGGATGTGTTATGAATGACCGAAGTTGTATCACTTCAAACAAAGTATTACAGGACACTAGATAACGTGTCCTTAAATAGGTTATTAAGGTTCTGCTGATTTATGAAGGACAGCCACAGAGTCATAATTATGGCTAATCACTGCCCATTTCCTCAATTTATCTGATTTAATTTCATTTGAAACCTAACCCTAACTAATGAAGGCCAGGTTTCATGCACTGATCCACTAGATCTTCTGCGCATTTGGGCAGAAGTGTCTGGGATCGAGATTAGGTGTAATGTGACTAACATGACTTCACTTTAGTGCATGTGCCATCCTTCAGCACGACATGTCACCCGTTATAAAGCACATGATTATATCATATTCGACATAAGTGGGTTATGCCACATTTATGAACCCTTTATAAAGCATGACATATGGTTATAGATGCTTTGTAACACTTATGTTGTGCTTATGAAGGCATTATGAAGGCTTTATAAGCATAACATCATTTTTAAGCAGAACCACATTTAAACGTGTTACTGATTCTAGATGTTATGCTCAAGTGAAGGAAGCAGCATAGCGAAAATCAGTGAAGGTAGGGTGGGAAGATGGAGAGTTCCAAAGTGTCTGAAGTTGAGAGGGCAAACATGGCATAGTGTGGAGTAAGGGGTAGCTAGTGGGATGGTTGGCTATGGAATGGTGCTGGTGTGCTTATGCACCCCTTTTAGGTCGATGTCACAAATATCCGGCCCATGTCCAGTCATACTTGGTGTCAGCGTGTGTCCCTCAATGTTATCTCAGTTGCAGCATTAAAATCGTGGTTGCCGTCTGTCTTAAAATCACAACATTTAAGACAATGATTTATCACAGCATTTCCACAAATTGAGCCTAACACAATACAACGTAAGCATTGAGGACAGCATTTTGTTGACAGTGTTACGAATCCCTTTTTACCCCGTGGTCTAGGGGGAATGGAATAGAGACCCGTAACATATCTTGTGCAAATTACTATGGTGAAAAGGAACAGTGAGAACAAAAAACACAGACAACTTAAATCTACCGTCAAACACAAAAGGTTTATTTTAAACACACGGTAAAGTGGTTTGGGGAAAAGGGGCTGAGCTGGACCCAAGGAAAGAAATAATATATATTCAAAAACCCCTAAGCTAATCTACCTGCGTCACGAACAGCTAGCTAACTAACTAAGTAAATACAGTGGGTGGTCCGCCCAGTTCTAACTAATGTATTTAACACAGGGTTTCCTACGGGTAATGTATGCCCAAGGGCGACTTGTCTGGTTATCCCCTTTTCCACCAACAAACAGTAATACAACACAACTATACAAACTCACAGTTAATGTGAGATGTTGGCACCTACACAAAAGCGATAGCGCACACAACCAAACCAACATCAACTAGGCTTCACAAATACCAAACAGAGCTAGAGCTCTGTAGCTACAAAATAAGCCAACTACTAAACAACAATAGAGAGCAATGCATACACACAAGTCAGTTACAAAGCAAGAGTGCTACATACCAAAAACAAGCTAGAGAGAGAGATAACTGACTGGGGTTTTAAACCAAGGGAAAGGGGATGTGATTGGGTAAGGGAAAAGGAGCAGGTGTGTCTTCTGATTGGGACTGATTGGGGATTGATGACGGCTGATGAGTGACACCTGTGAGTAGGGCAGAAGGAGAGAAAACAAACACACAGGATACCTGTATCCGTAACACTCCCACCCTTAAAAGAGCAAACCTATAAGGATTGCGACCAAAGTATTTACAATGAATACCAGCAAGTTCAACAAGAAAAGATCATTCATTTTTTTTTTTTTTTTTTTAAATACGTGACAAAGCATCTGCCAATACATTTTCAGAACCCTTTTTGTGGCGGATCTCCAAATTATAATTCTGCACAATAAGTGCCCAACGCATAAGGCGCTGGTTCTGGTTGTACATACGGTGGAGAAACACTAACGGGTTATGATCAGTATACACAATCACTGGTAGGGCACTGGAACCAATATATACTTCAAAGTATTGCAGAGCTAACAACAAAGCTAGAGCTTCTTGTTCAATGGTTGCATAATTAGCCTGACATTTGTTAAACTTCCGAGAAAAATAACAAACAGGATGATCCACTCCACTCTTGTCCTGCTGCAGTAGAACAGCACCAGCACCTCTGGCACTAGCATCTACCTCAAGTTTAAACGGTCGCTCAAAATCCGGAGCAGCAAGTACAGGGTAGTACATAAGAGTGCTTTAAGCGGTATCAAAAGCTACCTGACAATCAGGAGACCACACAAACGATCTAGCCGGACTGAGCAAATCGGTCAATGGAGCCGCTACCGCAGAGAAATTTTTACAGAAACTACGGTAGTAGCCAACCATCCCTAAAAAGCGGCGTAGCTCTCGTCTGGTGGTAGGTGCGGGGAATGCAGTAATAGCCAAGACCTGGGCATCAACAGGGCGCACCTGTCCATGTCCGACCTGTTTGCCAAGATAGGTAACAGTGGCCTTCCCAAACTCGCACTTTGCCAAGTTTAGGGTTAGAGAAGCCGCTGCCAAACGTTCACATACTTCCCTTAGAGTGTTAACATGATCTGACCATTCAGACGAATAAATCACTAGATCATCAAGGTAGGCACTACAATTGGGAACGTCAGCTAACACTGAGTTAACCAGGCGCTGGAAAGTGGCTGGTGCATTCCGCATCCCAAAAGCCATAACTGAGTATTGTAGAAAGTTGTCTGGGGTCACAAATGCAGAAATCTCAGAAGCACGTGAGGTTAACGGAACCTGCCAGTAACCTTTTAAAAGATCTAACTTAGTTACATAAGTAGCAGCACCAACAGTGTCGATACAATCGTCCAGTCTGGGTAACGGAAACGAATCTGGCATTGTGACAGAATTTACCTTTCGATAATCCGTACATAACCTGGACGTACCATCAGGTTTAGGAACCAGAATACAAGGAGAACTCCAAGGGCTTGAACTTGGCGTAGCCAGGTCATTCTCCAACAAATATTTCACCTCATCCTTCATTATCTTCCTCTTAGAAGCGTTGACACGATATGGGTGTTGCTTGATAGGGCAGCATTTCCAACATTAATGTCATGTTCCAACACGTTTGTACGAGAAGGAACGCGTCATTAAAGAGACATGGAAAACTGTGTAGTAGCCTCACAATATCATCTGCCTGTCCATCCGTTAAATGAACCAGACTTGACTGGAGAGACAGTAGCATTTCTGAGTTGGGCAATCTAACGCACTGTTGCTGAGTATTGCGCAACTCTAATCCATCTCCATCAACATCATTAACAGGACAGTCTACTATCATAGCAGTAGAAGCAGATGAGACAGCAGTGCCTGCCGCTGTTTCTGAACTATCTACCTGGGTGATGGGTCGGGTTTGGTATGCTTTCAACATGTTAATGTGGCACACACGAGATTGGCGTTTCCTATCAGGAGTTTGAAGTACATAATCAGTTTCACTTAATTTCTTTTCAATTAAATAAGGACCTGAGAAACGAGCTGACAGTGAAGATCCTGGAACAGGCAACAACACAAGAACTTGGTCACCTGGCTGTAGTGGACGAGAAACAGCCTGTTTATCATAGTGTCTTTTCATACTCCTCTGTGAGGAAGACAGAGCTTCCTTTGAGAGCACATGCTTGGTGTAGGCGCTCACGAAAGCGACTAACGTAGTCCAACACATTCTCATCTCCCGTACACAACTCTTGGGACAAAAACTGTTCTTTAAAGGACTTTCATTGGTCCTCTCACTGTGTGACCAAACACTAGTTCAGCTGGGCTGAACCCTAGGACTCCTGTACAGTTTCACGAGCAGCAAACAAAACGAGAGGAACTCCCTCATCCCAATCTTTCTCAGATTCCAAACAATATTTACGGAGCATAGACTTCAGTGTCTGATGCCAACGTTCCAGAGCACCCTGTGACTCTGGGTGATAGGCGCTTGACACACGGTGCTTAACTGACAAGGATTTTAACACCTGCTTGAAGAGCTTTGATAGGAAATTGGTACCTTGATCAGTTTGTACCACCTTAGGTAACCCAAATGTCGAAAAGAATTTAATTAAGGCTTTACTCACCACCGGAGCAGTAATCCTTCGCAGAGGAATGGCTTCGGGGTATCTCGTTGCCATACACATAATCGTTAATAGAAACTGGTTACCCGATTTTGTCTTAGGTAACGGTCCAACACAATCAACCACCACATGTTCAAATGGTTCACCTATAACAGGTATTGGACAAAGAGGAGCAGGAGGAATAACCTGATTTGGTTTTCCTGTTATCTGACATGTGTGGCACGTTCGACAGAACCGAGCCACATCTTGTTTTAAACCTGGCCAAAAGAAATGTCGAAGGACCCGGTCATAAGTCTTGGTGATTCCTAAATGACCGGACCACTGGTGATCATGAGCAAGGGATAGCACATTTTGTCGAAAGGCTGTAGGAACCACTATTTGGTAAACAGCATTCCAATCTCCGTCCGCGTCAACATGGGATGTCCATTTACGCATGAGGAGATTACCATCAATGAAGTAAGCCACGTTCTTCTTCTTTACCTCATCCAATGAGACAACACTATAAAAACATTTAGCAAGCCTCTTGTCAACCTTCTGGTTAGCAATCAGCTGCTCACGAGTGACTGGTAACTGTATTGCCTCAGCAATAAGTTCACTATCCTTCAATTCTTCCCTGGGCTGTTTGTCAGAGGGCAACAGCTTCCCAGAGGTAGCACACAACCCATCCTCTTGATCAAACTCTTTGAACAAAACAGTGTTCGACAAATCTATCACATCACCCATTTGTTGTGCCTGAGCACGAGTGACAGCACAAGCGGGGAACACATGTGGATAATTCTGTGCCAGCTCATTGGAGAGAGAGTGGTCACTTTTATCCATTACTTCCAATACGGGTACTACCTTTCCTCCGGCAATATCGTTACCCATTATAAAGGTCACACCTTTTACTGGCAACATAGGACGTACCCCCACTCTGAAGATTCCACTGATTAACTCAGATTGTACTTTCACAAAGTGCAATGGCACTGGGACAAAACCCATTTCAATACCCTGAACTAACACACTGGAACCACAGTATGTATCGTCGGATAAGGGCAACACATCAGACAATATAAACGACTGCGCCGCACCAGTATCTCTAAGGATTTTAACCGGACGCTGAGACGCTTCGTCATTCGTTAGGGACACAAACCCCTCGAAAATGAACGGTTCATAACTGCGGTCGTGGACTGGAACTTTCAAACTACATTTACCCTGAGGTACCTGTTTCGTTTCAGACCTCACAACCGTACGAATTAGCCCAACACCTGTTGGCGGCTTGGCACGAAGAGGCATCCCTTGTTTGCGTTTTAGCAGGAAGCAATCATTAATCATATGTCCCACCTTATGACAATAGAAACAGGGACGCTCATTTTTCTGGCGTGATTGATGTACTACTTGCCGAGCAGGGCTAAAAGTAGGCAATTCAGTGGCTCTACTCTCAGTATGAGCCGTAAACACGCTCTTGTGCGTCAACACAAACTCGTCTGCCAACACAGACGCTTCTGACAAAGAGGATACTTTCTGTTCATTTAGGTAAACTACAATGCGTTCGGGTAAGCAATTTTTAAACTCTTCCAACAAGATTAACTCCCGGAGAGAGTTGAAATCAGTTACCTTACTAGCAGCATGCCATTTATCAAACAGATTTCCCTTCTCTAGCAAATTCCACATAAGTTTTACCAGAAGACTTTCTATGAGACCTAAATCTCTGTCGGTATGCCTCAGGCACAAGCTCATAGGCGCGAAGAACCGTAGCTTTGACCACCTCATAATTCAGACTGTCTTCAAGAGGTAGCGCTGACAAAACCTCTTGGGCTTTACCAGTTAATTTACACTGCAGTAACAGGCACCATACCTCCATGAGCCATTTCAATGCTACTGCTATGCGTTCAAAAACACAAAAATAGGAGTCAACCTCTGACTCCCTGAACAAAGGTACTAAGGCAATCTGCCTACTAATGTCAAAAGTGCTGGACGCCACAGCTGGTGAGGACGGCTCACTAACAGGCACAGCATGAACGGAGGCTAGCCTCGCTGTCTCTGCCTCCAGTTCCATCAGGCGCATTTTGAACTCCAATTGCCGCTGTTCTCTTTCTGCCTCAATTTTACACATTTCCAACTGGAGAGTGTCTTGCCTAATTTGGGCCCTCTCTTCCGCCTCCAGTTGGAGTTGTATCGAACGGACATCCCCCAGCGCCTCACCGTGGGGTGACAGTGGGGAGAGTGGATCAAAACGGGGCAAAGTGGCTGGAACTTTAGCCTCGCCCTCGGTCTCAGACACCGTCGGGCTTATAGGAGAAGCAACATCCCCTACAGGGGTAGTAGGCTCAGGCAGCGGTAACACAAGCACCTGCTCTTCCAACAAAACATCTAGCACCAGCTGTTTAACCTCAGCTTTTACTAAACTCTGCGACACAGATACAGAATAATGGTCAGCCAAGGTCAGTAAATCAACTCGACGACATTTGTCAAAAACTTCCCACGTAGGGTTATCCAAAAATGATTTTAAATCAAAAGTAGCCATATTGAACTACCTCCCAAACACAAGAGCCAAGAAATAGCAAACACTAATGCTACATCAGCTATGAAGCTCAACACTGAACTAGACCACCACAATAATTTTGCACAAGTGGCATGGGTGTCAGTAAAGACATATCCCGGATGAGCCCCCACTTATGTTACGAATCCCTTTTACCCCGTGGTCTAGGGGGAATGGAATAGAGACCCGTAACATATCTTGTGCAAATTACTATGGTGAAAAGGAACAGTGAGAACAAAAACACAGACAACTTAAATCTACCGTCAAACACAAAAGGTTTATTTTAAACACACGGTAAAGTGGTTTGGGGAAAAGGGGCTGAGCTGGACCCAAGGAAAGAAATAATATATATTCAAAAACCCCTAAGCTAATCTACCTGCGTCACGAACAGCTAGCTAACTAACTAAGTAAATACAGTGGGTGGTCCGCCCAGTTCTAACTAATGTATTTAACACAGGGTTTCCTACGGGTAATGTATGCCCAAGGGCGACTTGTCTGGTTATCCCCTTTTCCACCAACAAACAGTAATACAACACAACTATACAAACTCACAGTTAATGTGAGATGTTGGCACCTACACAAAAGCGATAGCGCACACAACCAAACCAACATCAACTAGGCTTCACAAAAACCAAACAGAGCTAGAGCTCTGTAGCTACAAAATAAGCCAACTACTAAACAACAATAGAGAGCAATGCATACACACAAGTCAGTTACAAAGCAAGAGTGCTACATACCAAAAACAAGCTAGAGAGAGAGATAACTGACTGGGGTTTTAAACCAAGGGAAAGGGGATGTGATTGGGTAAGGGAAAAGGAGCAGGTGTGTCTTCTGATTGGGACTGATTGGGGATTGATGACGGCTGATGAGTGACACCTGTGAGTAGGGCAGAAGGAGAGAAAACAAACACACAGGATACCCATATCCGTAACAGACAGCATGGTGGTTTACACTGCCTACTGTGTGTGAATGATGGAAGAATCTTTCCCCAGCAGTAGGTCAATTTGGTCTACTTAGGCCAGCACATCAACCAGTACTGGAACCATTAGAGACTTGGGATGCTTACTCTCAAAGTGCCGCTTGAATGTCTTCGGGTCTGTGTCTATAACGGCTGAGTACCTGGCTCATCGCGCTCTAGCAACTCGTTGTGGTGGGCCAGGCACCTGCAGGCTAACTTCGGTCGTCAGTTGAACGGTGTTTCCTCTGACACATTGGTGCAGCTTGCTTCCGGGTTAAGCAGGCGGGTGTTTAAGAAGCGCGGTTTGGTGGGTCATGTTTCGGAGGACGCATGACTTGACATTTGCCTCTCCTGAACTAGTTGGGGAGTTGCAGCGATGACACAAGATCATAATTGGATTGCATGAAAAAGGGGTACAAAAAATAGATATATATTTTGGTAAGATGAATAGTACACACAAAAAGACCTGAACAACTATGATAACACACCATAACACACAAAGTTACTCAATGTTAAGGCCTGTAACGGCTGTCAAAAAGGGCAACACAGCATCCACCCACTGGGCACTCTACATGCAATTAGAAATCGTGAACTCGTGAGAAAAACAGATGGGTATCAACAAATCCGACATTGAATCTCTCTTTAAGCATGGTCAAGTTAATAAGTATGCTGTGGAATATGTATTAAACCACCCAGACAAAGATACAGTCGTCCTTCTGAACTGAGCTGCAGGACAGGACTGAAATTGCTCAGGGATTGGTGATTTTCAAACAGCTACAGAGTTCAATGGCTGTGATAGGAGAAAACCGAGGATGGATCAACAACATTGTAGTAACTCTACAATAATGAGATAAATGACAGAGTGAAAAGAATACAAATATTCAGAAAAAAATATTGTTTTACAAACATATTGTATGCAACAAGGCACTAAAGTAATACTGCAAAATACACAGCAAAGGAATACACTTGGCTTAAATGCAAAGCCTTATGTTTGGGGCAAATTCAATGCAACACAACACTGAGTAACTGCCTCCTTATTTTCAAGCATTTCTTTTTACTAGGCAAGTCAGT